>CP136869.1:15896862-16507140 GCA_033000465.1 Sciaenops ocellatus
CTGTATGTTGGTTGGTCTTGTAAAAAGTTCTAGTGCTGCATTAGTGCCACTAATGGATCAATGTTATCATGAAAGTAAATAGTAAAACATGGATTTGTTTCTCATCTGTCTTTTCATTTTATTTTATATTATATTTTATAATCCTTCATTTTATTGATGGAGGGAGGAGGTTTCAAGAAGAACACTGCAGAAATGAGTTCACTGTTGCCTGCAGTGCATGCAATGTCAGACGAGACATCTCCGTTGTCTACATCAGAACACACAGCAGAAAGGCCGGGGAAGGATAATGAGTTATTTCAACAATTTCTACCTGAGAGCACCCATAATGCGATCCACCTCCCTGACAGTTCTGAGGCTGAGCCTCCTTCCTCCACCTGCTGTTCAGCACAATGTTACGCTCTAGTAAATTCACTCTGCATACCTCTGCACCCATCTACAACTCTTCACAGGTCATCACAGAGTGTATTCGGCCATTAAATGAAAAACACCTCTGAAAGGGGGGAGAGGGGGGAGGGAGGGAAAATTAATATCAATGGTTGTGTCCCTAATTGGCTTGTCTGCTTGATAAAGGACACAATAATGCGACTCTGCTGCAATTACCCCCTTTTTTTCCTGACTCTAAAGTATGCACTAGAGTTGGCATGTGCGTAGACACAATCATAAGCACAAACTAAGCAGAAAATGTGCACACACAAAAACACACACCTCTGGCAGCCATTGTAACTGACAAAAGTGTAGGCTGAAGACCATAAACAACCATAATCATCATTACCGCGGGGTAATCTCAATCAGTATGTGTGTGTGTGTGTGTGTGTCTGTGTGTTTACGACTATAAGTCAGATTTAGTGCTATGTCCCCTTAGGTCAAGGCCGATGGACAGATGTGTCATCAGGAAAATGGCTTCTGCCAAGACACACTCGTTTTTCACTCTGCTTTTTTACTCACACCATCCATCTCCCTGCATATCCGTCAGGCTCGTCATATGTATGGGGATACAGTGAACAACACTCATAATTACAGAGGAGGATGAACGGGGCATAAACAACTCAACACAGAGGCAAGGGTGGAGAGGAAGAGAGCTACGGAAGAAAATGGGATTTCAGAGAGAGAGGCTAGTGGAGTGAGAAGGGGAATTCAGAAAACAGGCAGCTGGAAAAGAGAAAACAGATAGCACAGTCAGAAACAGAGGGAGAAGAGAGAAAGGAAGGACATGACATGCGAGAAGGCAAAGGCGAAAGATTAGTCGTGAAAGAGATGTTTTGGGATTATGGGTGAGAGAGAGAGAGCAAGTGTCTTTAACATGGTGACAAGAGAACTGAGAAAATTCACAGCTACGGTGTGAAGCTTCATGCTATAGTTATAGCTAAATTGTCACCATCAAACTATGTTTTCTATCTCTCTCGATTAAGGAGTATCTAATTAATGAAGTCAAATAGGGCAAAAATAGTGCATGCTGTCATGTTACTTGAGCCAATAAGCCAAGACTTTCTGGCTCCAATAATCACTCAACTTTATCAAAGATGTCAGCAATGGACATGTTCTAATTTGCTTCTTCAAGCACAACCCCCCTGTATGTGATTTAGGCATACAGACCGCGGAAAAACATAGCATCAGTGATGTCACAAAGGTTTTAGCTCGGATTTTGCAAAAGCAAACATATAAAGTTGACACAGCCATAAACATCCTCTCGCCGAGTGTTAATATTTTCTTAGTGGATTAATAACTTTTTGAAAATGTTCATCAAGGCACACAACAAGACATTCAACACTCTGCTTGGTAAACACAAACTCAAGAGGATTAGGATTATGTAAAGTACAAAGATGAAATGGCATTTATAGCACTGTCAGTAGCACAACAAACTGGTGTGACTAGTTAGAGGATATTGGTGTTTTCAGATACAATACAATGAATAATGAACAGTTTGTATTTGGAGTTAATGAAAGGCTGTTTGCATTTCCAGTCCACAAATTCTCATCCCACTTTTCATCTTTTTGGCCACAGGTGTATATACAAGTCTCAAATTAACTCAGTTCATAAAAAAATGTCAGTAAATTAATTAATGTCACACTACAGCCCCTCACACATCACATTTCAGCACTGGGGTGCATCTAAGACACACTGATTGCACTGAAACATACAATCGGCATGCACACACCCACACCAAAAGTCTTTCATGTTACTGTGACACAATACAGCAGAAACAAGTCTCTCTAGCATCTATCAATTATCAAAGAAGCTCTTGCTGAGTTTTGGCTTTGTGTTACTCATGAAGGGGATGTGCATTGAACTGACAACTGGGAGCTATGTTCATCATTGCAGCACTTTGTTGTCAGAAGTATGATGGATTTCAAGCTTTTATTCTTAAAGACATTTTTTTCTTCAGTTCTGACTTCTTCTCTTTTGCGGTCCAGCTGTGCTCTATCCAAACAACTGCTACTCCTTTTCCATTTACTATTTTTGTCGTACTCTCACATGGCTAGATCAAACAATATACCTATCAAGTCGCATTCGGTTAGTTACACTTTATTGTTCATGGGGGGAAATTCTGGTGCACTAAACACAACAGCACACAACATTGGCAAAACGACATGAAAACTGTTCATTTCCTAACATGATCAAAGTGAGATCTTCAGCACCTCAAGGGACCTGGACATCCTGAGGCCAGAACAGTGAAGTGGAGATTGGATGTGAATGTGTGATGACTCGTGAGTGAGTGAGAACGATGGAGAAAGACACATTATCAGCAACTATTAAGAAGAGCTGATTCCAGTCTGTACTTGTGTCATAGTCTCTTTTGCTTTATTCTCTCTCAGCTGATTTAAACACTTTGAGGGTTAGACAGTAAGACTTGCTTGTGGCTTAACCTTGGCAATGTGTCACTATACAAGTCTCAATGAGAATCACTGACACTCTAAAATATCAAAATTCTCTTGTGAAGTGTATTATGTTTGGAGGATTTCATCATTGCATCAGCCTTGACAATTTCTTGCAAGCATTTATGACAGTCTAAGATGATGAGAACCACAGCTCTGAGAGAACAAAAAAAAAAAGACAGTTGGGGCGGCTTTAGACAGCAGACATTTCAGGGGTATACACGTTGTCTTTCAAAGGAGAACAAAGAGTAACCTGTGACACTCCTCTCTCATCCAGTCTGCTACATTCTTCTCTTCTGCTTCATTTCTACCCTGCTCTTTGTTTGCAGTCAATCTGCAGGTGAAGAGGCTGACCTCACCGGTCCAGACACTAACCCGCTGGGCTTCTCCCTAAGAACACAAAGACCCAGCAACCTTCTCTATCTTATTCTACCACTCGTACACACTCTGTTTTCAGCTGTGTCTGCTCTCTCAGCTGCTTTTTTTTCTCCCCTTGGTATTCCCGTCTCCCCATCTCTCCGATACCTCTTCCCTTCTTTCCCTCACTGCCCTGCTGTCTCCATCTTAGCTTGAGTTATTGATTTCTGTAAAGGTTGACTGCAGCTGCCGCCTTCCTTTCTCTTTTCTCCCACTCCCTAACCCCCCCGCCCCTTCCTCCTGCTTTTCTATCTTTCAGCCTCATCTCCTTCGCCAAGTCTACCACTTTTTTTTACTAAACTTCACATTCTGTTTCTTTCATAATTTCTCTTTTGCCCTTGCCACCCTTCTCTGCCCCTGTCTCTGGGAGGCAATACTTCAGGCTAGAACTCCACATTTGCATGTCTGGTCCTTTGTCTATCCCTCCTCTACTCTACCTACCTGCCCTGGACAAAGTGTGTTTGTGTCCACTGAACAACTGACAAATCATATGCTTTATATGATTTGTCTTTCTGAAATATCCTACAGCACATAAATCTAAATTTATGCACAAAATTGAAGGACGTCAACATTACAGAACATGTGTTCAAAACAAAACAATATAATCCCTAGAGAAAACATTTTTCAAAATTTTTCTCCGCTCTCCAGAGACACAAAGAAATTAAACATGCAAAATAAAAAACAAAATTAATGTTCAAAACAAACAAAACAAGTATTGCATGCATGTAAGCATGTGCTAAATGGGCATTAAACAGTCCTGTCCCTTGAGGCAGCTTTTAAGGTGAATTATAAAAATGTGTCTTGAGTGCATCAAGTTTTTCTCAAGGCATAGGATAAGGCTCGTAGAGCTGATTTCGATCCAACATGGAGGATGAAGTCCTGCATCCTGTGAGTGTTTATTGCTGTTTTTATGATGTTTGTAAAACCAGTCAACAATTTATCACAGTTTATTTTCTAAATAATGCATGTATAAGAGGACAGATGTGACTGAAACACGATGATGGATATAAACTGCTCATTAAACCTCTATCTAGGGGAGACCTTGTCCGGGTCGTATATTCTATCTAGAATACTCTGTGTCCATATGTAAGGGCACTCAGCATTATTTATTGCGACAGTGATTTGTGATCTGTGACTTTATATACATTTATCTTTATTATTTCATGTCTCTCAGAGCACACACATTCTTATGAACATAGTAACTTATACTCTCTTGCTTCAGATGTTTCCCAATAGAATTTAGAAGACCTTCCTGCATAAATCTGCATGTTAATGAGGAATAACTGATACTGCTGAAACTGCTGTAATGGTTAATGTTTAAAGATGCAGAGCTCATAATAATGCCATCCATGCGTTATGTGTAGACAAATATGTTGTGTATAAATATTTATTAGTGCATTAATTGGCATGGCGAATAGAATCAGTAAAAGATTAATATGATTATGTTTAATACATCATGGTGATTAGGTCGGGACATTAGGCAGCAGAAGTGCCTCTTGTTTTAATGATGTTCAATGCCTTCAAAATTCACAAGAATCCACATTGTAACCCTTCACCTGTATAACACTTCAAACGTGTAAACTAGAGATTTCTTTGAAATAACACCGGCTGTAAATTGAACCACTGAAAGCGCATCATGCGACTGACTGCGTGTAATGTGTAAACTCCAGTTGTTGCTCACATTACTAGGTGTCTTTACCACTCATTCCACAGTAAATGAACAGGGAAAAGAATCACATATTTAGTGAGAAACTTAGCATAAGGCAATTAACAGACTTATCAACTTATGTTTTACTTACACTTATTACACTTACACAAGAATTAACTGAGTGCCACACATAGTCATGAGGTGTGATTTACAAACACAGGCAATTATAGTCTAAAAACATAAAGGGATTCAAATCAGATTGCAACCCTTCAACAGTGTTTCACACAAAAAATGAAGGCAGTTAAATAAATCAAACATACTGCATAAAGCATTGTATTTGTGCTTGTATTGATGCTATTTAATAAGTTATGTTGAATTTAGATATAAACCTGAAGCCTTTTGCAATTAATTGCCAATTTATTTTCAGACGAGTGGGGTTATACTTTACTGGTATCCTCATCTGCCCATCATCCCCTAATAACCTGTCCATGATGTCCTGGGGAACATGATGACCATATTAGTAATGAGGACATAGTTGACAGGTGAGGCTGCACCTGGCTACTGGAAGCTCATTACAGAGTCTTAATGATGTGCTATGTTCCATAATTAGGAAACTTTTCACTCTCTGTCCAATCTCCCTGTTTGGTTGCTGTGTTGGCTGGGGGCAGCACACAAGCTTTGGTTTGGTTTGACAGCTCCAATGCACAGAGTGTCTGAGAGATCTGTGAAACACTCATTGGATGTGCCAGTGGAAGGGTCTTCAAGAGTTTACATGAGGACACATACAGGATGATAATGGGTATGAGAAGGAGTGAGTAAGGGGCTGGGAGTTTGAAAGTTTGAAAACTTAGTTTTGTCTGAATGTGTGTAATGAGCACATGTGTATGTTTTTTTTGTACTGAGCAGTCTTTTCTCTTATATTTTGTGTTCTGCTGACTGGCCGGAGACAAACTTCTGCGAATGATGTAACTGTAAATGTGCAACTGTGTAACTGTGTGTTTTTGTGTGTATTGTACATAGTATGTGCAAGAGAGACAGAAACGTGTGTTTACAATTCCAAACTTTTAAAGCTCAGTGGTAAAGCTATTGTATTGTATTGCTATTGTAGCAGCAAAATAAATCTAAATTTTAATTTCATCGACTAAATACTCATAGTGCCTTTCTAGTGTTCCGATCACTAAATGCTACATATTTCATTCACACACACATTCATACACTGCCAGCATTGGCTGTCATGCAAGGCGCCAGCTACTCATCAGTTGTTGGGTTTTCATACACATTTTAGGGTTCAGTCTCTTGCTCAAGGTCACCTTGACATGCAGACTGGAGGAGCCAAGGATCGAACCACCGATTAGTGGATGATCCGCTCTACCTCCTGAGCCACAGCCGCCCACGACTATGGAAATGGTTGCAAGTGATCTTTACGTATACCCTTGTGTGAGTGCCAGAGGTATTAGTATTCGTTTATGAGTAAGTAAGTGAATTTTTCCAAGTTTAATGGGGTTTTTCTTTTAGGAATGATCACTTTGACAACAACATAGTGTGTTTGTTTTTGAGACCACTGCATAAAGTTTGGATGGTTCTGAAACACAATGATCCATTATGGTTATTTTTGTCTATATTTGTCAGAGATTTAAACCTCATTAGAGCATAAAAGTGTACGTACCTATTATAAATCACTGGAAAGTACTGTAGCAAGTATGTAGTGTAGTAAGTGCTTTGAGAGTGTGTAAATGTGTGTGTGTGTGTGTGTGTGTGTGTGTGTATGTGTCTGTGTGTGTGCGTGAAGCTGTGCCAGTTAATGAGGGCCAGTATGATTGAGGCAAAGTTTGCAGGTCCTGTCTTGCTGCAGAGGAGAGCAAATGATGAATACACTTCAATCATTTCAAGACAGGCCTTCATGATTTGTTGGAGCTGTCAGACAGTTATCAGGGCTCACTGTAGGCAGCTGGAGAGGAGGCTGCGTACATAATTGAAAATTGAGTTTAGAAATGTCACATGTATCCGTCCATCTAAATTTCAAGCCGGGAAATCCCCTTGGCGCACAGCATGTAGAGGCCTGACAGTACCTATCAATCCAAACTTCAACATTTTAGCCAATAGAGACAATCGCTAGTGGGGGATTGGTTCATTTCTAACAAGAGGCATGTTGGGCAGCTTCAGGATGAGAATATGCCGTGGGCAGACCTCAGTACTTTACTAATATATCATGCTTTGAGAGAAACCTTTTCTGTCTTTACTTACCATGTAACCGATTTCAAAATTAACAGACAGGAGGCTGGTATTATCTGGAGACACTCCCATTTGTGTTATCTTTAAAGATGCGGTGCCATCTTTCAGGCCTTTAAATTATCCTTTGATAGCTACTTTTGAAACCCAAAACAGGTGGTTTAACCTTTAAATCACGAGCGAAATAACCTTTATATTCTTTGCTGCAGGACAAGACTGCCAATTTCACAGACACAGATTGAAAAAAAAAAAAAACAACAACAAAAAATCTCATCAAAATGTGACTAGGTCTAAGGCTAATCCTTTGACTTTCCCATATGCTTTCTTTTCCAAAATCCACAGCGCAGTTACTCTCTATTATATATATATATTTCACCTTAGAGTATCCAAGGTCTAACTCATCTGCAGTGGTTTCTAAGTGAGGAAAATAGAACGCTAATCTATTCTGGTGTAATCATGCTTTGACCTGGCTAATGGAGGCAGCATACCCCAGGGCAAGACGCAATCAGGAAGACAGTTAATAAAATGAACAAGACCGCTTTACTGATCTTACTAATGTCCCTGACCTTCCCTGAGGGATGATACTTACACACATGCAAGCTCACACTATACATGTGCCTGAATGCACACATGTATCAGATGCAGTCTTGGGCATGACCATACAAATGGACTGATTAATGTAAACACACAGGAGACAGTGTGTTGCCAACATCAGTTCCACAACATAATCATTATCTTACGATGCCTCAACCTTCTCCCTATTATCTCTGCACTAAATCGTGTCTGTAAGTAGGGGTGGATAAAAGGACAGAAGAATCACCTGCCCACACTTCACAAAACCTTTCAGTTTTTTACACTGAGTAGTTCAAGGCATCACATCTATTTCTGTATGTGTGTTTAGTTTAGAGCTGGAGAGGGATTGTCTTTACTCAGGGGTCACATATATCAATTCCAGGGAGCAGAGTCACGACTCCATAAACAGCTGTCATTTAAATGCTGTAACGACTGACAGAGCAAACGTTCATGTCACTTAGTACTTGGGCTATATTTACATGAATAACACAGTGAGCCTAGTATTAGCATGGATATACTGTACATGTAAGTAGACGTGTGTACGAATGGGTACATGTACCTGCATATGCAGACACTGACTACTATACTGAAAAATAAACAACAATGGGGGAAAAAACAAAATCAAAACATGTCAAAAAACTGTGAATTTATGATTCTTCGTTGAAGTTTGACTTAGTTATGGCTGTCATGACTGCAGTATGTGCACTTATTAGTGCATAGTAGCTCAGCTGTAACCTTGCACATCCATGCATGCCTCCAATTAGCTACTTTGACTTTCTGTCTCACAGTCTTTTTCGATATCCAGTCTCTCTCTCACTCTGTCTCCCTCACTGTTCACTGTAAATTGTTTTAGTGGCTAATATAACAGACTTCTTGTTTTCTTGGAGATATTTCAGTGTTTAAACAGACCACTCAAATTTCATCCTAAATAACAGTAATTGAAAAATCTAACATCAGATACAAGTAGCAAAAGGCGCATGTCATTTCTTCTGAATGTTGCTTCATCTTGTCAAAAAAAAACTCTACTTGTTAGTTAGTTTTAAGTCTAATTATCAGCCTTGTCAACATGGTGTAAAACTGCATAAAGAGGCACATTTTATACATATTTTGTAATACAAATTAAGCAGTGCACTTTCTTGCGTGTTCAAAAAAGTGCATTAATGTTTAAAAACTGTAAACACAGTCTCCTGCTGGAAGGTATTAAGACACACATGATATACAGCACTGTCCTTCTGTCCATATGCTGAACCTCAGTGTATTGATAGACCACATTCAGTCTCCAATCATGCTTTTATGATATTATCAGTTTAGGTACAGCCTCAGCTCTATCCTTGCGTAGAATGTACTTCAGCCACTTGGTGGATTACAGCAATGCATCAAGTTGCTCGCAGCAAAATGAAAATGCAATTCTCTGAGCGCTTCAGGGAAATACAAGACGAGGGGTCAGGAATGATTGCTTGTTGGAGCATGATCACTGGCTGCTAAAGGGTAGTTGCGCCGAAGCTCTGACATTCCTGGCAAAGCCTCAGCCATAATTCCTGGAGGTCATTCCAGGGATATGATTCCCAGGAAGATTATAGCTGATGAGTGATAGGCTACATTCAGTGGGGAAGAGGACTCTCCTTGGGGTATAGAAGCAACCCTGTCAGCGCAATATCACCTCCTGACATCTTTTTAATCAAAGGGTACATGCATGAACACATGTACGTCGACACAAGCAAATGAATGAAGTCATGAGATGGACACTGGGGCACAAAGTTGACAGTGACAGAATTAAACAGTGTAAATGGTTATTGACAGTGTCAGCATATGTAAAAGCTGGTGGTAATGGAGAATGAATGTGGGGTTCATTTCAAATAATTAGCTGCGTGGCTTATCCTTGAAACAGCCACACAGACTCTGTTCATCTTCAAAATGAAATAAAACATTTCAGATCATTTAAGTTGGATCTGTTTACTAAACGTGTAACAGTTATACTCTGTATTGTATTATAGTGGAGGACTGCATGAAAATGGTTACTCATCAACAATATATGCAGCCTTATAGCTGAATTTCCATGACAATATCCATCTGTAATAGACATTACAGAGTTCGAAACTCTAGTGAAAGGTGTAATGTTGCGGGTACGATATGAAGAGATAATTTTCACGTTTCTGTGCTGAGAACCATGTACGTTTAAATAAAAAAAAGGGGGATATTTAGTGATCATCAACTATCTTATCTCCCCATCCGACCTTCAGAATGACCACTGATAAAAGTATGAAGCAAATTTATACAGTATATTTGCAGTTTTATGTACTGGGTGTTGCTGTACTAGTTATTGCTAATGCAAACCAAACAGTTCCTCCAGCTGTAGGACAGCTGTAGTATGGTAAGGAGCACTGATTTTAGTAATTACTTGAAATATTCCAATAGTGATTCATAACAATTGTTTGTTGTTGTGCTAACTTTTTATTTATTTAAAATGCATGTAACTTAGTTCATGTTGTAGCTTTGTCTTTGTGGATAAAGAGTATTTTTTCACATGTTTTAGAGGCTTTTTAACTTGCATACCAACATATCTTCCTGGTTTATTGCTGTTTTAGTTTGCCAACTTACTGAATCCTCTCTTGAGACCTCCAAGGAAAGGTATAATTGGCTGTCACAAGTTGTGATGCACTTGTCAAACACGAAGACTGCAGCAAACTATCCATAGCACACAGATCAGCACTGCCACCTCCAACAGTAAGGTGGTAACAGGAGATTCTGTTGCCATGTGAGAGAAACACAGCCACTGTCATGGCATTAAACTTGTGGTAACATGTCAAGTTTTTTTTGCCATGACAGAGGCCATGGTGGGTGTGCAGTATGCATAAAGACACACAGCAAAATGGATGCACACCGTGCAGCAGAATGTTAGAAATATTTATTTACATACAGCAGACAGATGAGTATTTTGTGAAAGATAGAATAGTGGCAAAATAACTGATGGACTGCCATGACCTTCATGATTTTGGGCAGTAAAGAGAAATCATACCAGGGGTCGAGAAAGAGACAGAGGTAGAAAGAGAGTATACAATAATTGTACTAAGGGGTAATATAAGAAAAGAGAAATACTGATATTAAATTACAGTGGAGGGGTCTGCTGAAGACAGCAGATTCCTTACTAACAAGGCACAGCAACACACAACGGATGCTCCCCGCTTTTCTTCTTTTTCTATTGAATTCTCATTGTATTTCCACTCTGTGGCAAGTTCTCTTATGTAACCTCCACACCAATAAAGCCTCATGAATTCAGCTTTATTGAGCTGCAAGTACATGAGAAAAATTCAGGAAACAGGTTGGGAAAAATACAAGTTTAAAGCTTATATGGCAATTCCTACTGTGTGTGCCTCTCCTTCTCTCTCCTTGAACTCTACATCTTCCCTTTCTTTTTGTTTCCCTTCCCTGCAGTACGGAGCAGAGTACTGGAGAGAAAGGCTAATCTACCACAATGGGAAACGCCAACCCAACTGCACTTCACTATTTCCCTCTTAGACTTGATCCATTTCCAGTTTCTCCTCCTCTTCTTTCTTTACTTCCCTATCTTATTATATGTCTTAAGTCTTACATTTTATTTGTCTTTCTCTTTACAGCGATGCATTCTTCTTTTCAGCTTTCTCTCTTCTCCCGGAGTCCATCTGACAGTATGAAACATGACCTCTCACTTCAGCTGAAATCCCTGAAATCTTTGTTGTTTTTGTAAGTGAACAGACACATACGCGTGCAGGCACAGGCAGGCATGCATGCACGCACAGACAGACACACACACACACACACACACACACACACACACACACACCCACACACCTGCGCAAATCCCAAATGCTATTTCCAACGGCTCTGGAGCTGGAGGAAGACAGGGGCTTATTGAGATGAAGCATGGGGCCTTGGGGGTGACAACGTGGGCATGATTGTCTGCCCTGCCAGCCTCCTCTTCCCTGAAACTCTACAAAAACTAAATCCCACCAGCGACCACAACTAACCGCCAAGGGAGGGAGAAAGAGAGAGCAGTATTTCAATTCTCTGCCTTTTGCAATTCATCACCACCTTCTAACGGCAATCTGCACAGTTAAGCTATCACTCCCTGGAAGAAAAACAGGGATTCTTCAATCAAACTGTCTAAGAAAGTAAGGTGCTGGTCAACCCAACTTATATCATTCCTGCAGAATGACAGGAATGATACAATTGATCTGATTGCATTAAGAACACGCTATGCATTCCTGCTGAGAATAAATACTTAAAGTCTTAAAGTCTGTAAAACTACTCAGATTCTGCACTGACAAACATGCAGATGGCTACGATTATTTAAATGTTGAAATCGATGCACAAAGCTAGCATTAAGAAAGAGCTAAAAGTTTCCTAAAGACAAACCTGAAAATCTCATATGAATACTCAAACACAACTGTCTTATGCCATCTAATGTCTTATGTCTTTATTATGTCTTTATGCATAGATGTGTAAGGTAGGTGTGATATTTTTATATACAAGTATGAATAACACATGACAGCTCCTACTGTGAGAAGATCCATTAACCTCATCATTCAACTATAGTGATGGTATGTATCAGTATTTTTTTTTTTTTTTAGTAAAATAGGCATTATTTTTGAGTAAAAAAAGGCCAATTGGTGTTATATTTTTGATAGAAGAAAACAGTACCAAGATGCATGTTGTGTAGCTTTGTCAAAAATGGTCCATTGATGTAGCAGTTTTAGCAGTGTAAGTTAGAAAATTTTCCTTTTAACTTTAGTGTACCGAGGGCACCTCTCACGGTGTATTTCCTAATATTGAAAAGTCAGCATTTTCCGAAATATCACCTGAGATATTCTGCTGGATGGGGGCCATCTGACATGCACCACAAATAAGAATTTGAGAGAGTTAAGCAATGAATTTTAATAAAATTTTAAAAAGTTAACCTCTCATTCAGCCTCAGAAAGAAACAGAAAGATAGAGACTGAGAGACAGGCGGGTGGAAATCAAAACATTTTGAAGTGCAGATACAGGAAGGCTGAACAACAAAGCAAATTCCACTGTTGGTGTTCGCAATAGTCATGCTACGTTATGTGATCCTGTTAGCTTGCCTGAGTTATTGTACTGAAAGCATTGTGGGGCGGCAAGCACTGAGGAGGCAAAAGGCTTCTTAGAGCCACAGGGATAGAAGGCTAAATGACAGATGATACACAGATTTAAACACCACAGGATGGCCCAAGGCAAGCTGGGAGCCACAGACAAGTATCCTTGTGTGGTGACGCAGACACCTTGAATGCATACTCAAACAGATAAACTCTGAGGGACTTGTACATTAGGCGTGCACACTTACACATTTGCTGTGTCTCATTTCAGGGTCTTTTTTTTAAAAGAACAAATGTATTATAGTGTGTTGACAAGACTGCACCATTCTAAAGGCACCTGCATATGTGGCCTTTTTGTGCCCAACTTTGGGGAAAACAGCCAATGTATCCTGCCAGTGCCTTGGTTTCTGACTCAGCAGATAGACAAAGACTGCACAAAGGCACCATTAGTTCTGGTCTCTATGAGTAACTCACAATGGATCATCCTACGAGTCTGAGTCCTCTGAAGGCCACGCCATTGTGCATCACATCCTTGAAAGGGGTTGGCCCCTAAAATGAGACCCTGCTAACAAAACATCAACACTGACACACACGGAGGTGCCTCGATATCATGCTGCGAATCTAATCTCAGTTTAAAACCCACCACATGGCACGAGTCTTCCAGTGCACCCTGAAAATGGATTATGATAATTCCATAACTGCTTTGAAAAAAGCAAACAGGAGGAGCTCTGCGGCAACATCAGTCGCCTCCTTATAACCTCCTGCAGAGGTGCACAACAGGAGACACCTAGGGGATGACCTACTAACACATACTTCTGTACAACATTTCAAATTCCTCTTCTCTAGTTATTTTTCTGCCCTGCATTTAATTTAATTTCTATTCTTCCTTTCCTCCCTTCATTCTCACCATCTACCCCTTCTTGGTTTTCAATCATTCCACTTTCTGTCTTTATAAATCCATACACACTCATACACACAGAGCCAAGGCACCTTTTGTAATGGGTGAAAGCTTTGTGACAACATCAAGTACTGTTGTGGCCCTTATTGCAAGTACGCAATGTTGCTGACAACTAGGACAATAAAAACCCCATGGCTTCACACTGAGGCAGAACGGATGGAGAGCGACATGGCATCTCAGAGTCTCCGGCTGTAATATTTCTTGTTGTTTTGTGATGGTGTGCTATTTTCCACTCCACCAGGCAAAAAAAACGTGTACCAAACAATACATCCTCTTAGTGTGAAGTTGAAGGTCCCTACTTGAATTACAATAAAACTGAAAGCACATAAAGAATATAACCTAAGCGCCATTTTCCTCGGCAACAGTGACAATCTGCTTTTGTGCAAAGAACGTGGGCCAACAGTCAGGCAATAACAAAGACAGTGAAGCAATGAGACACAGCTGGAGGTGGAAGAATTTTAGTGTGTCTAAAGGGAAACATAAACAGAACTAAATGAACAAAATTGGAATAAGCTCTTACCATTTTTTTTTTTTTCATTTAAGTTTTACAAAAACTTGTTAGACATATTTAGATAGCTCAATGTTTATGAGTGCCAGGTGACCAAACACACTGTAGATGTTGATGAAAGTGTGTATTGACTACAGCTCAGGAGACAACATAATCTCAAGTCTAATATTAAATAGCAACAGTAAAAACACCATTCCACAACCACAAGACATAGCCACTTGAATACTGATACTTAATGTATTTCAATGAAGTGCAATTGGTGATTGATATTCAGGGACTGCGGCAACTTCAACAACAATATCAGCTGCTACTGCGGGACCAACTGAGGCTGTGGGACTGTGCAGCATCTGGATGGGTTTTACATAAAGAGATGAGGTCACCGCAGGAGGCCTTTTAATTTGTGAGCATGAACAAATTTGGTTGGATTAAGCCCCCTGAATTGCTTATTTTGTGTTCTCTTCTTCTGTTTGCTTGTTGAAGACATATATAGTTAAGAGTTTAGCACCTCTGTGGTCTGACTTGGGTTTATCCTCTAAGGAGATAATTTGGACATCAGACACTAAGCACTCTTATTGGTCTCACAATTTATAAACTGAACTTGCTGTCCTAGGTTGACACGTACCTATGTGATGAAAGGAGTGCGCACAAATCACATCAAACTATGCTCCTGTAATTGGATGGATTAGTCTGGGCTGAGAAAAGCGGCCCTAAACATGGCTCAGACACAGACACTATTTGCATAATTTAAAACCACAGGGGTTTGTAACAAGTGAGTTTGGAAAAAAGAATAACAAAAGGGAGGGATTTAGTTGAGCTGTGTCCAGGTAATCAACAAGAAACAGATGAGAACCTGATGTCATGGTCAGAGAGATTTGGCCAAGTTAATTAATACTCCACTGAAAGCATCTTATAATTAAAGGATGGATATTTTGTATCACGTGATGGTGGTAAATCTCTTCACCAGAACAAAGCAGAAACACAGAGAATACTCGTGCTTATACTCAGGCTCGATGAATCAATTAATTCAAACATTTACTGGCATTTGCCCTTTACACGTCATCTTTCTAGCCACATTCTCTCGTTCCACACTAAAACAGGAGTCCAAAACAAAACAACACTTTACAGAGCCAACTAACTTTTTTTTTACCAGATGTTTTCTCACAACTTGTTCCGATAGATTCATATAAATGTTACTATTGGAGTGTGGTTTATTTTCTTTCCATGAGGGTTTTTGAATTACAAATTCAGGCTACTGAGAAGTTAATTCTTCTGATGAAGAACGAAGCAGAATGTACATCAACGCTAGAGGTCAGCTGGCCTTCAGGTGTAGTCTTTGTGGAGTGTTCAAGTTCAGCTTTAAACAGAAGACATAGAGAGATTGGACGTTTGATCAGTCAATCTTTGAGGTTGGTTCCGTGTGTGAGGATTTTTAGGCTGATCTTCTTACACAACATCTACAAATGACATAAGCAGATGTACCATTCACAAATCTGCTACCTTCACATCTCAAGTATGAAATGTATTATTCATATAACGGTATAATCAAATTCCCCTTACACTTCGAATAGTCAATTTCTATATAGCAATAACCAAACTGTGAAATCCATTATATGTGTGAAGATGAACTCCGCAACACCTGGTATCCAAAAAATATTTTTCTATCCATTGCCCAAGTGATAACATTGCATTAACCTTAAGTCATTCAGCGTCTTAATCGCCTTTCACCAAAGCTTACTACAGCGGAGATGTGACGGTGGCCAATTCAAGGTTGAGGGAAAAATGTGTAAGGAGCAACCGCTGCAATGCATCACTCTGGACCGAACAGAATGAAAACCTGAATTGAAAAAGGCTCCCACCTTTGTCGGGTCAATGATCTATGTGTGTACGTGTTTGTGTGTGTGTTCATGTATGTTAGTGTGTGTGTGTGTGTTAGAGAGAGACAGAAAGACAGAACGGAGTGAAACTGCATGTGGAGCACTTTCTTGAGCAATGGAGCACATCTGCATGAGAGGCAGGTTGAAATCTTGGGATCCTCATAGTGTGTTAGACATATAAATTGCCTTTCACGGTGCTACATAATTGAAAAGGGACTATGCAAGGTTGGCCTTTCTCTCCCTTTCTTTCTGCCTCTCTCCCACGCACCCTTTTTTCTTAGATACGCCTAAAAAAATACATTAGCCCTTCAACTCTTCTGTTCCTTGTCTTCCCTTGGTGTTGGAATGACTGTGTCTGTGTGTGTGTGTGTTGCTTTCTGACAAAAGCTGGTCTCGACAAGCCAAGCCTGCCCCCTCTCAACACTCGTCTTATCCGCTAACATCGTGATCCATCACGCTGTGGTTCACTGGACCACCCCACTAACACTGCGATACCCCGCTCTCATGCTCACCTCCACCCTTCAAGCTTGCCTGTGTCACCCAGCTCCATCCTTCCCTTCCTCCTCCCACTCACCCTCCTCTCCTCATCACGCTCTCTCATTTTCCCGCTCGGTGTGCCACCCTCCCTCAATCCCACCCATCTGCGCTCTATTTCCTCCGCCCTCCCTCCCTCCCTCCCACCAGATCTCCCTTACTCCCCGTCAGCCCTCTCCCTCCCCTTTCCCTTTTTCAAGTGTTTATCTCGCTGCCTGCACTCCAGTCATCCAGGGAGCCGGGGGAGAGACAGAGAGCTCTCTCCCCCTGGGTCGGTGACCCTTGTCAGGGGGACAAACTGCCCACTGCTGCTTGCCTACACAGCTGGAAAATTAAGGACTTGTGGGGGTGAGAAGGTTCAGTGTGTGTGTGTGTGTGTGTGTGATAGAGAGTGAGAGAGGTAGATCAGTCTGTGTGTGGAAAAGAAAAACGTACAGACAGATTGGTGTATGAGTGTGAGAGTATTAAGAGTCTGTGCAGTTTTTGTTTGTGTGCTGATGTGTGTATGAGAGAGATCAGGTTAAACAGTCTTGTTTAGAGAGGAAACATGCTGCAGATGGTTTTGGGTGTCCAGCTGTTACTCCGTCTAATGGTTTAATGAGTATCACAGCATTCATCCAACTCACTATCTCCTCCTCTCTTTGTCACTCACTCTCTCTCTCTCTCTCTCTCTCTCTCTCTCTCTCTTTCTTCCACATTAGCTGTTGGCACACAACCACACAAATATTTAGTGAACAATAAAAAGCACAACAAAAAAAACATTAAAAGTCCAGTTTTTGTTCCTGTCCTTGCATTTACAAGTGATGCCCATCAACTTGTTTGTTTTCTATAAAGGCATGAACTACAAAGCTAATGCCCAGGTTCTGTTACTGTTGCATAACATTACTGCTGTCCTCAGATCGTAATCCAAATCAATTGCCCTTTGGGACTGAGGCAAACACGAAAGAGAGAGGAAATGCTTTGTTTGTTTTCTCAGGGGGCTTTGACAAACTGCCTTCCCAGGTGTGGTTAAATTTAATTACAGCATAAAAAACTACATGAAGTTCAAATGTGCAAGCAAGTGCAATTTCTATCCATCTGCATAATCTGACTTCAGTTAGGCTGTGATCAAGTACAAAAAAATCTCAGAATCATATGTCAAATGGCAACAAATAAAAAACAGTGGCAAATTGAAAACGTATATGACCAGATATGACTATTTCTGCATGTTCCTTATTGAGATATATCTTCTCTATAAAACACCTAGATGTATATTTGAGGCAAGAATGCCTCAGGTAATAATCTGCCAGTTAAGTTGTAATCCTATTGTGTTTATTTCATCCTGGATGTGTCTGTATTGACCAGGTGAAACATTTCCTGTTGCAAAAACAACTACATGGTTGTTGACTGAAAGGGTATCTGCGAAGTTCTTGCTAGGCTTTTTCATTCTGTGCAAGACCTCCATGTCTTGCCATACGGCTACAGAATACTGAACTGTGCCTGTTTATCTACCTATAGGACTAGGTTACTGCTTTTTATTGATTGAATTCTTTTTCTATCATCTTCCTTCAGCCTGGAACTCCACTGTGTCTGTAACTCTGAGGAGCTTCTGTTGAGGAAGCTCTCTGTTGGTGGTAGCCAAATCACAAAATTTCTTCCAACTGAGGAAAATTGCATCGGCTTCTTTCTTACAGCCAGGGATGATAGAATAAAAAAGGTGTCGCAAACAAATAAAGAGCTGAAAAGAAAAACAAACTTTAAATAGTTATATATCATCAGCTAAATATTACAAATTATAATAATGATTATTGAGCCAAGTAAGTCTAGTTCCCTTAAGCACAAGGTCATTTTTGTGGTTTTGGCAATTATTCTAATCTGTTGACAACATTTTACAACTGTATAGAGACATAGGGACTCTGTTGGATCCAATTTATCATTATGAGCAAGTGCACTTACGCAGGTTCATCATAATGAAGTTACATACTGTTCAAGGACACCACTGGAGCTCTATGACACTGAATAAATAAGCTGATACTTGTTAGTAGGATCAATCTGTTTTTGGTTAATGTCTCTGATGACGATAAGAAACACAAAGAATATCGTACCATACTGAGCCTTTAAAGTCATTTTTTAAACCATCATTTGTAAACATCCATCACGTTTTCAGGGTATAATGACCGGTTTAAATTCTACATACTGTAAATAGCATAACTGTGTGGCAAATGCAGTTTTTAAAATGTAATGTCAGGGAAAAACTTTATCCTTCCACTATATTGATATTAAGTCTTTATGTTTTGTTTTTGTTGTACTTTTTTGATGGGTTTATATTTGCAAAATCATTAGTGGTACTGAATAAACATCTCTGCACAGAGGCCCAAATATAAACATGGTATCTAGCTACTGATTGTAAAAGTGTTCCTCTTGTCTACTCTAAAGTACGAGATTAATTTAAGGGGCCTATCTATGAAATATAAGAGCTTATCTATGACACAGATATTAGGAATATGTCACGTTGATGATAAAGCTGTGTGTACAAATATGAGCAATATGCACACAAAAACAGACACAAACAATTGGAGCTGAGTAAGGGACTCCACAGAGATGTGTCATCTGCACAAAATAACACTGTGACACAATCATGAACACGCACACACACTGACACACACTGACATTGATACAAACAGCCTGATATTAACACTGCCATACGTGGACATGTTTATGTTTATGTCAAGTTTATGACAAACAGAACCAGGCACATGAACGCCCACACAGAAATGCTATCAAACAGTGGCACACGACTCACGATAGCAGACAGGTACATGCTGATGGAGATGCAGTATGTTCATTTTACACACATTCTCCCCCCTCCTCTATATGACAGCTGTAAAACTCTGTATCTCCAACTTTGTCTCTCTAACTTTGCCTGGGTTAGTTTTAAATCCCCTCAAGGTCAAGTTGGATAATCAACTTTCCTCCCTGTGTTGCTTCATTAGCACCACTGAGTGATATTTCCTCTGTTTTTCTCCTGTTGTTTTTCCAATTGGTCTAATCTCTCTGTGCCCCAATATCCTGCTGTAATCCAAGAGCTGTGTTAAAACAGCCTCCAGTGATCACTGCATACCCTCTCACAGATGCCAATAAACCATGCACTTGCTGATGCAGACACTCTGCTGCATGCACAAACACTAATGACACTGGAAACACTTTGGAAACATAATATATATGAGTTTATGAGAGGGAGAGACAGGTAAGATGGCAATGAGTACATCAGTATGAATATGCAAATGCAGTTGTGCGTGTCTTCATCATGGAGCGGGATCCTCATGCTTGTGTGATCCATCATTGACATCTTTATGTTTGATGATCAGTTTATAGTCATACACCACAGCTCACCGTGCAAGTGTTGTCCCTGGCAACCTTGAGGAGGGCAAATGAACGAAGTGCCGAGGATTGCCTTAGAAAGCTTCATAATTGAAATCAACCCTTCAGCTCATGGCAAATGAGAAGACAATATTATAATTACTCCTCAAGCGAGCAGTTTCTATTTTTCCATTTGCCTTTTATCTCTCCACCAGGCGGAGGCCATATGGCATATTGTTTATGTGTATGTGTTTGCTGGAGTGTGCTGGTGGGTGCGTGCACGTGAGAGGGAGCAAGTACAGCTTAGAAAATCCCATTAAGGGGGATATGTATTGGTTTGCTGTGTTATTCAAGGCTTTCTGGGACATTAGTACCGACATATCTTTCAATGTCAGAGCAAGCAGCAGAAAACAAACTAATCTGCTTCTCCTTCCTCTCTCTCTTCTCCCTCTTTTACTTGTTTTCTTCCCTCTCCGTCACTCTACATCAATCTCTGTCTTACACGCCCCCTTCTCTCTATTTCTCCCCTCTTCTCATCGCTATGCTACTGCAAGATATAACATTGTCCTTCGTCCTTCTTTCTGTCCTTCTCTCCTCTTTGCGCCACAAAAGTCTGAATTAAAAAGTTATTAGGAGTCGTTTTTGGAGTTGGACACAGCCTCAGTGTTCAGTGCTCAATTTTATGCTGTCAATCTTTGAACTTTCTGAAAAAAAGCTGTTTTTGGATCATCTTTCCTCTGCTATCTGCTTGACTCACAGCAGCAACAAATCAAATCCCAAACAACACAGACAACTTAACAAATAAAAAACCGTGAACATGTCTCTGAAAGAAGTACACAATGGATTTAGCCCAATTATGATCCGTCAAACTA
The DNA here is from genome assembly GCA_033000465.1 of Sciaenops ocellatus. NCBI lineage: Eukaryota > Metazoa > Chordata > Actinopteri > Sciaenidae > Sciaenops > Sciaenops ocellatus. The sequence goes on from CP136869.1 coordinate 15,917,778, forward strand.
AAATCCAGGTGCTTGCTTTTTTCTCAGTTGGTAAGTTCAAAAACAACAGAACAATGAAAACACACAGATGTAAACACTGAAAACACTCCACACAAGCTGACTGTTGCAACATCTGTAGAATATTTTCAAAGCACTATGCTGATTATCAAAGGTGCAGTATGTTGGGGATAATAGGTTACAGTAAACGGTAAAATCTTTTGTCTTGATTCTAATCTGATTTCATTTCTTCGCCACACTTGCAAAATATGACGGGGTTTATGTAAATACACATATGAGGTACAAAACAAATGAGATGGAATTAAATTAACACATCATGATCAGTGTGCCAAGAATAGCTGTAACTGCACAGACAATAGCAGTGAAGAGAGACATTTTCATAATCATCTCACACCGTATAGCAAATGATGAGAACTGTGAGAAATGTTATTGTTAGTCCAGCACATCCCCTTAACGTGTTAGCATTATTTCAAAGAATTGTGTTAAGCTAATATGATATTCAGCTCCGGCCGTACAATATAAGAACCACGCACATACAGCACATGTGGCAATTATGGCATTTAAAGGCATAATTCAGTTTTTTGAGGTGGTTGTATGGAATACTTGCAGAGTCAATGTTGGAAAAGAAAACAGAAGTCTCCGAACAGAATCAGAGCACAGCACTGCTGTGGAGAGGGTCAGGAGAAAAATGTGCTTTAGGCACAAAAAGGGCAGTTTAATTTTTCAGCAACGACTTTTTATGAACAAACAATTTTATAAAGTCATTATTATTACTTATCCTTATTTATTATTCACCCTAATGTTGCCCTAACTTGTTAAGTATCACTTATTTTAAAAAAAGAAAGGAGTGGGTGTTTAATTTCACTGCAAAGGCACATGTGTATGTACTTACTCACCTGGACAAAGACAGACCTGGCTACATCATTATCACATTGAGTTAATGAGATTTCATCGTTAACAACTTTGTCTTATCTTAAAGGTCAGGTCCGTGGGTGCAGTAACTCAACTTAATCAGTAATAAATAAAAAAAAGTTCCAGGGAGATGCATATGACCTTGTGTATATTTTATTCGCTTAATAGGTAACTGCGCCAACATCATGATATTCAGTCCGTCAGTGTATTCCTCTGAGCAACACACTGAATCCCTAGAGCCAAGAAAATGAGAATTTCCCAAAGGAGATCAATAAGCTATCAGGTTCATTTTATCATTGCTCAGTATGCTTATGTCAGAAATCTCACCCACTTGAATACTAACCATGTTTTTCTCTAAGGAGTATTCACTTTAATGTTGCTGACTGGCAACAATCTCCACTCAGTAATATCAGGAGCAGGGGACAAACCCACAATGATAAAAACCAATACACACACAGTGCAAACACACACGCACACATACACACACCTTCCTAAATGTATCAGCACTGAATAGAATGAATATATTAAAATACTCAATATACTTGGTCCATCAGCGAGTGCCACACACCAAAATCAACACACACAACAGTTTAATATATGCTGGACTGACAATTCTTCTTCAAAGACATGAAGTCAGAATAATAATACATAACAGTTACAGTAGATTTGTTGGAAGCTCTCAGTGTTTTAATGTGTATATGTGTTGTATTTGTGTGTGTGTGGTGCCTTTGTATATGTTGTGCCTAAGGCCCACCCTTCAGCACTGAGCATTTCAGAGAGTGAGATAAAAAAGAAGAAGAACTATATGGAAGATGGAGAAGAAAATAGATAAGAGGGACAAAAGAAAACAGAGAAGCTGCAGAAAAAGACCCCTGACAAAATATAAATAGAACAATAATAAAAAATAAAGATAAGGCAGGCTTCGTGTGGATGTTTGTATAACTGCACTGGATGTTGCATGGTGTTATGTTACGTGTAATGTTACTTTTTGTGCTTATGTCTTCACATTCAGATGTCTCTATTTTTGGTGTCTGTTTCTGTGATGTGAAAAGAGATACATAATCATTACCATCTACTTTCTAGAAAGATCCTCATTTTATTGAAACTTCTCATTTCATAGCTGCAGTTTTTACTCTTACAACTAAAATATGAAGTAAAAAACACACTGTCATCCCTCCTATAACTCACCTGGACTGCCTTTACTTCACTAACAGATGATCCTTAACAAGTTAAATGTCTCATCTTGAACTGTAATGCACACAATGGCAGTAACAAAACCATTAGCAAAATGTTAACAATACCATGCACTCAGTACTGCCTTTTTTGTTTGGATAATGGTCCCCCTTGTAGGCTCTTTATATTGACTGATGTATAATTTTGCCTGAAAAGAGCAAAGGCAGAAAAAATAGTCTACATGAGCTGTTTGAACCTCATCTGAAACAAAAGCCTGCAATCAGAGGTGTGATGTGCAGCATGTTAAAACATCAGCATCTTCTTGTTAAGGCTAACAACATTTTATTTGTATAGCTCCTATACTCCTATAAATCAAATACATTCAATACTAAGGATACATTGAGACATTTAGAAATTATCCTTATGTCAATCACTTTAATTTAAGAGCAACTGTTATGGAAATGTATGAGGACAAGCCTTGCTCTATTATAGCTGTAACACCACTGACACAAAAGCTCTCTCTGAAGGGTAAGGTGATATTAAATTCAATTAGGCTACAGTATTAATTATGTTCCAAGCCTTTTCTTTCTTTCTTTTTTAAAGATATTTCTTTGGTCTTTTTCAAGCTTTTATTTGACAGAGACAGCTGAAGAGTGACAGGAATGTGGGGAGAGAGAGATGGGGAATGACGTGCAGCAAAGGGCCGCAGGTCAGACTCGAACCCTGGGCCGCTGCGGCAAGGCTTCAAGGTACATGGGGCGGATGCTCTACCAACTGAGCTAACCGACACCCGTTCCAAGCCTTTTCTCATCTTTTTCATGCATTATGGAATTAAAAGTAAAAGTTAATTTAAGGAATTACATTATTAAAAATACTGAACACTAGAAAAGTGTGCACACACACACGCACGCACGCTCACACTCACATTTTGAACAATTCACAGGACACACACACAAGCAATGCTATTAATCCTACAATGCTACAATCCAAGCAAGCAACTGTTATGATAATGAACATACTCAGGGATCAGTGCTTACTTACTTACTTCCTGTAGAAAGTAAGTTGTTAGTCTACATGACTTTTGTCTTACTCCTAAACATCACCCAAGATCACGTAATATGCACTGCATTTAATGAGCCAAACAAACTTAAACTCACTAGAGTCGCTTGTAACCAAACTATGGTTTTATAGTCAACTAGTCCAGTTTAGCTTGTTTATTGCTAAAGGAGTGTTATACATGATGAGGAGGAGTCATATTGTTTGTCAGACCTCTCCACGGGTGTACAAGATGATGCCGCTGAATTTCATGGATGTTGTAGGGAAACTGTTTACAATCTCCATCTCTGACCTTGATCTCAAAAAGGGTTAGACTCTTCAATGACTTCATTTTCAGAGTTGAAGGAGGCTGGATCAACATCAAAAGCAGAAAGGTTACTCAGGCAATTGTTGCAGAAACTTGCATGAAAAGGCATGTTTGATTTTTTTCTATTCGTCCATTATGTGGATTATGTATGATATATGTGATGTCATAATTGTTTGAATAGTACTGTAATGTGATTACTGTATTTACTAATTACTGTATTTGCTGATTTTCTGTATCTGCAAATCTACTTCCGCCAGACTTTCCTTTAAAGTGCTCCATTGTTATTGCCAGTCTTTGATTTACTAAGAGCTCTAAGTGCACTACTGCATGGACTGTGGCAGTCATTCAGCCAACACACTGAAGAAGCCTAAAGATTTATGCTTATTATTCATTACATAAAAATAAATATACAGCAAATTGTGAACTTCAAAACACTATTTTTACCTTTGAGCGTGAACCAGTTCACCTTTCACAGAAAAAAGAGCAGCTGATAACATTTGAACTTTGGATGTGCCTTGAAACAGAGAACTAATTTCAGCAGCAGCTGTGAGTACATCACACAGATTCATCTCCAGTAAAAGAAGATGAAGTGACAATGTGCAAATTAACTTTAAGAAAAGCACAACATCTTTCTTGGAACATTTGTAGGTAAGTAAGATTCTTGTATGACGGGAAAACTAAATGATCCAGGTCCATATCCATGGTGTGGGAACAAAACCTGTTTAGAAATTACAGTTACATTTTATTTTATTCTTAACTATAAAGAATAAACTATGTGAAAGTATTCTACATCATATCTTTTGTCTCCTACGACAGATTTTTAAAAAACCTCTCTGACTCTACATTTAAACATTGAAACTTTGTTCTTCTGCTCAGGTAAGTTCCATGATGGCTACATTTTGTCTCTGCTTGTGTTAAAGCAGAATTACTCTGGGAGCTCCCAGACTGGGAGCAGAGCGTATTTAAAATGCTAGGGGAGCATTGCCCAGCGGGCATGGACAGCTCACTCTATAGCAATGCCAATACACACACTCACACAGAAGTACTGAGTGAGAGCCATACATAGCAGTGCTTTGAAAACTACACACACACCAAAAACTTCACTAGCAGCTGGTGTTGTTGCACCATACCACACACACACACCATGCATCCACACAAAGAGACATAAGACATATACACAGTTACACACTATGGCTCTAACTCTACCACCCAAGGGACTTTCAGGAGTTTGTGTGACCAAGAGACTGTGGGAGAGAAAACGACAAGCACAATGAGAATGAGAGAAAAAGAAATATGAAGGACAAAAAAGCATAACCGAGGAAATAAAAGAGAAAAAAGAGCAAGATGCTGCCCCTGCAAACACCTTATTACTCCAACTTAATGTACTGTAAAGTGTTATACACTTTTCCTTCGACACTGGCACCTGTGTGGCTATGAGCTGTAAGTGCTTCACTCAGGTAGACAGACATGGTGCAGGATAAGACACATGACTCTGTCAACACAACATATGACAGCATTATCCTGGGCAATGACGCATTACAGAGGCAACAGCAACCAGAGAGCACACATTATGGGATGTAAATGATATGGGCTGCTCTGTGACGGATCACACTTTGTTGCTCTATTTCTTGTACAGTCTCTCTCTCACTAAACATCACTTTGTCAGGAAAAACAAAACAAAACAAAAAACTCACCAGTCTGCCCACCAACACACATATGTACAGACACATATAGGCCTGCTGTTTCACATTAGCAAACCTTCTACCACCAAGACCACTGCAGATGTCTTCCAGTGACTCTCTTTCTAACCTATCTATCTTAAAAGCTGTAGAAAGGTTCCAGGCTAATTCCATTCATTCATTTGCTGTGCTATATAAAGCCTAACTTTACACGTCAGCCTTGAATGCCACTTATCAACTGAACACCCTCAGCTCCCCTGCCCATAATGGTTGGGGGCCAAAAAGCTGCCTTCAACCTTGAAGGGAGGCGGATTCTCATCAGTGCATTTAAAGCAGGGAAAGATAGAGGATAATTTAACGTTAATTAGCATCTTGTCTACGGGGGGTAAGAAAAGGAAGGAAAAAAAGAAAGGCGTACACTGGGGTGATGGGGAGAGCGAGAGAGATGCCTAAGGAGCCTGGTGATAGTTCTCCTTTCTCTTGTCTTTCGATATATTAGCTCTTGTTCTCTCTCGGCCCCTGACTTGCTTCTTGCCTCGAGTGCTTTCACAAATTAATGACACTGTAACCAGAACATTAGCTGGGTAATGAAAGACATGGCACAATCGGGTAGTGTGTGGGCACAATAGGCTAATAAAAAGGGATAATATATGAAATATAAAGGGATATCAAAATTAATAATGACATAATCCTGAACAGTCAAAAGCCAACGACAAGGTCATTGATCAACATATTTTTTTTTTTTTCCATCAGCAATAAAACAACTAAAAATATGTAAAAACAAAAAAAAAGTAAAAGGTGTGAGCTGACATAAAGGCCACACATTAGTCAGCAGCACTCATTGTAGATTAGTGAAGGATTGCATATTTTCCAGTAAAACATAATTAGGAACAGACCTCACAGTTCAGCTAGATGTCAGCTAGCCATGTTCACAGCAGTGCACCATTACCCGGTACCTGCTATTTTTGCAGAGAGACACAAGAGCTTAAGAGCGAAAGTGAAAGAGACGAGAGAGAGAGAGAGAGAGAGAGAGAGAGAGAGAGAAAAGCAATTGTCTGCCGCTGCTGCTTTTGTAAAGGTTAATGATGAACATCAAAAACCACAAACGGGAGAAAAAAAATAAACAAGTGGTTAACCAGTGCTGCAGAATAAAGTCATTAGGTTGTGATGCAAGACCTGTGAGTGAGTATGTGTGTGTGTGTGTGTGTGAGTATGCAACATGTGTACGTGGAATATAACAGTGGTTGGCTTGCTGTGACTTATGAGGGAATAATTGAGTCCAGAAGTGCCCAAGGAATAGACTGTAACAACGCTACGCATACACACAGCCTCATTATCCTGAGCCACACTCATCTCTCATCTCTGGCCACCCTTGTTTCTTTCCTCCCCTCCTGTGTCCATCACTTTCTCCATCCTCTGGCACCTGTGGCCTTTTTATACCAAAGAGCAATTTCTAACCAGTGTTTCCGATAACAGACTGTTATGGGTGGAACACTTTTAAGCCAGACATCAGCTGACAATTAGAAAACATGCTGTTAAGACATGTGTCAGGTTGTGTCCTTTTTAGCTTAAATGTATCTGCTCGTATAGACTATATCAAAAAACGTCATAAAATCAAATAAGAACTTTATCATATACTGCTTGCTTTCACCTCTATGGCCAGCCAGTTAATCACTTGTCCCAAGTCTATTCTTTTTCATTGAGTGTCCCAATGTACAAATCAAGCGCTAGTCAGACTCCAGTATCAAGATCAGTATTCTATTGTTGGCCACAGCACAGTCCAACTGCTGGGCCTGTGACAGCTTGATGTAACAGGAGAACATGAGTTCCAATTGCTCCCTCTGTTCCACTTTCCCTTTCTCCATTTTATTCTCTTCACTTTATGAACTTTGTTACCCCTTACCATCTATCTACTTTGTATAGCTGCCTTATCGCCTACTTTTACCCCCTGTTTAGTGGCCTGTAACATTTTAACAGCCAATGAATATGCTAGCATAACAAAATTCCAGAATGTGATAAAATCCTGAAATAATAGCACTTAAATTTATAATGAGAGCATTTTTACCAGTTACACAATAATTTTAGACATGACTGGACAAAAATGACATTGGCAATTGTGACTTTATGACATCACCCCATATTAACTGGATGTCGCTTTGCTGACAGCAAGAGAAAGCTTTTCTTAGCAGAGAAAGGCTGCACATGCAGCACGATCAACAATGTCATTTTAGGGTGGTCAGGCAATCATCTCAAAACATTAAGATTTGCTGTAACCAAAGTTTGCAGCTACTTTTCACTTGAGATTTTTTTTTCTTTTTACTGTTTAAGTACATGATTGGATGACACTATCTCATCTTAGACAAAAATAGTGTGAATCAGTACTGAAGTTACTGAATGAAAATTTGTGTTATTATTATGTTAGATTTAATTACACTTTAAATTGTCAAAGCTTCTTCATATAAGAAGAAAATGTGTGTATCTGCATTGCCTCTAAATTGCGTACATATTAGACATTTACATCTTACCAAAGAACAGTTCACTGGATTAATGAACTGATTTATTTGATGGAAATTTCTCTCTCCATTAGCCTGGATGCTATAAATTATTTTACCAATCCCTGCAGGCAAGTCTGGGAAATAAGGAGAAAAACGACATGTGTTTTCACAAGTTAGCAAAAGCTGTCAAGTGTAAAAACATTGGGTAATGTCTGTGAGTGAGTGAGAAAGTGGAAAGAGAGTTTTAGTAGTTTTGTTCAGCAAGGATACATTCTACATATGTTTAATCATGTTTTTCTTCCAGAACTGTGAGCTTTCACAAAGCTTCATCAAACCTAACTGTCATGGCAGATATTATAGTAGAACGCAAGAAAACTGAAAATGTTGGTATTAGATTTACACAAAATTGTGATTGGACATATTCTGGAATTTTGCAGAATTGACATTCTTTGTGACAACATGGCTGTAATGTAGTTTTCTGACTTTTTTAGACAAGCTGTTTGTGTATACTGACTTCTAGTTATGAATTTATGCTTGAACACACCGTATATAACGCCACTGAGAGTTGTAGTGGGTAATTTTAGATTAGTATATCACCAACTTTTACATTTGCTGGTTAAGGTGTAGTGCCAGACAGATGGGGCTATGTCTTACAGAACATACAGTAATCTACATTTCCTACTGAAAGAAGAAAGAACACTGCTTTGTCTTTTTACATTGGATGTTCTTGACCTTTCAAGACACTACACTACGCTTTTTTTGCATGCACCACCTCTTCTGTGGCTGTGAGTACATGCATCAGAGAATAATAGCTGTGTGTTTTTATCTGTGTCTGCATCGGCACAAGGGCTTGGGTATATAAGCCTTCTCCCATTGGTTGTTTATAGGTTGTTTACACTGAAAGGAATGATGCTAAATCATTAGTGAAGGGTGCTAATTCCCCTCTAAAAGCTGTGATCTCAACACTAATGGAAATAGTGTTTAACAGAGTGAGTGAAAAGACGTGGCAGAGGGATGGAGCTGGGAAAGAAGGAGCTTTAAAAAGGAAGAAGGAAATAATGTTAGGTAAAACTGGAGGTGAAGAAAGGGGAAAGGCAAAAATTAAGACTTGAAATGGTAAATGGGATGAGAGTGAACAAAGAGAAGAGAAGAGAAGAGAGATAGAAATTGATAAAAGTGGATACAGAAGATGATGGGAGCAGTGGAGAGAGGAAAAGATGAGATAGAAGAAGGAGACAAAATATTGCCTGAGTTTGTGTGTCGCTTTGAGTTGTGTGTGTGTGAGTGTTGCTGCATGCAGCTGCATCAACCACTCCCATTATTTTATCTACCCATTTGGGAGTGAGCAAATGCTGGACAGAGACAAGCTGTGTGTGTTTGCAGGTGAAGGATGTGTCTGCGTGAAAGGGGGATAATAAAAAAAATGATAAAAGGGCAGAATGTGAAAGCTGAGGAAGGGGTCATACAATTAGAACAATTACTGCCCAAGTTCCAAATTAGGAGTGTCACTGGAGGCAGAGTATAATTCCCATTTAACGGTTGGTTTAGCTCAAAATGCCAGCACTGCTGTAATAGATGAGATCTGGATGAGGGGAAAAAAAGTGGAAGTGGAAGATTAGCAAGTGTACGTGTGCATGTGGTTCACAGTAAAAATGCTGTTGACAGTGTAATTTGATGAAAACTGACAGCTAATTTATGGAGCATATTTTTGGGTAAATGATTTTTCCCGGTCCTACTTTCTCAGTCACTCTAGATTGATAATTGGATTTCCCTAACTTGCAAGGTAGTGAATTAGGAGTAAACTAGTGAATGGAGGACTGAGTGACTCTGTATGTGTGTGTGGTTGTGGGAGGGGTGTTTGCATGTCTGCGTGTGTGTGCATGTTCAACAGCATTTCAAGATTGAGTGTAAAAAAAGAAAAAAAGAGTGTATTAATAAAGTGTGTGTATTTGTGTGTGTGTGTGTGTGTATGCACACACTATGTTTGTCGGTGCAGGTGCCATCTCTAGTGCAGTGGAGGTTAATGGCAAAGTTTTGCTCTGCTGCACTAACACCCAACTAATACTGAGCAGCTATTGCTTTATTCCTACTCAGTCAATCAAGGACCATGAAAACACACACACACACACACACACACACACGCACACACACACATACATACACAGGCATAATTCCACAAAACCCCAATCCGCTCTCCCCTCCTTACCCTCTGTCTCCTCTCACTCACTCTAATTGCCAGGAGTGTCTTGTCTTTATGAAGCTCTCCCTAAGGTGGGTCTTTGTGTGCAAGCATCTATGAATGTGTGTATCTTGTGTGAATGTGTGTGTGTGTGTGTGTGTTGGCCAGAGGAAAAAGAGGAAAAAGACAGAAAACGGTTCTGACAGTGACAGCAGGCTTGTTATTCTCATAGTGAAAAACACACAGCACTGTGAATAGTATGCACACACTCGCTCTCTCTCTCTCTCTCACACACACACACGCACACTCAGGCGTTTTCTCAAACAAGATATTAGACTAAATACCAAGCTTTGACACAGAGCAAAAAGAGAGAGAGAGAGTAGAACACAGCTGCCAGTGTTCCTCTCGACTTTTCTCTACTGCATATTCAAAACTGTGTGGCAAATCAAACGTATCTAATCCAGGGCAAACCTTACACAACTCAGCCATTTTGCCAGCCAGCTTAATCCAAACCAAACTGACACCAAACCCTACAAGACCTTGATCAAGCACATTACAGCCAAAGAGACTGAATCCAAACAAATCTAATGCAAATTAATGTAATCCAAGTTAATCAGAACGAGTGCAGCCAGGCCACAACTCATTTCCAATGGTCTGTTTCAAATCTGTCATCTTCAGTTCTGTACTAGATAAAGACAGGATGAAGGCAACAGTTCAAACACACAGATGGGTGAAAAATGAAAGGGAAAAACCAACAGTCTTAGTAAAAAGTTGGGCACAAAAAAGCCACCAGACAAGCTTTAAAACTCTTGGAACTGAGGCAACTTCATGACCACTCATTTTGTGAAATGTGTGTAGACATGAAAAATAAGAATAAAAGTTTGTGTCAAAATTAACCACAAGAAGTATATAGTATATCTTAAATTAAATTAAGCTATATGGCTGGATCAAAAAAACAAACATTTCTTTTAATACCGAAATGTCAGTAACGTGTTTATGAAATAAACACAATTCCATTGTGTATCCTTAACTAAATTAACTTAACCTGGAATGTATTAAAAATAAATGAGTGAGAGGCAAGAATGTTGGAAAATAAGCGAGTAAATAAACACTGACACATATCAGCAGAACTTTAGAAGTAGGTAGTCAGGTAGGAAACAATTGTCTTTTGGAGTTCAAACTTGAGAGATTTTAAACTACCCTATTTACCATTAACCTACTGTAACATTAACAGAAGAGACCCTTCCCTGTTTGAACCCCACAAAAAACAAACCCCACACTGTCTATGTCTACAAACTTCTCATCAATCTGCTTTTCAGTCTCCGGTGAGGATGCTTCCTTTCCTTTTGGAGGTCAGTTTACTTGTAGCTTCTGTTTTCTCAGCGTATTCATCCATCAGTTTATCAAGGGTGCAAATGTCAGCCTCCATCCTAGCTCTTTTCTCTTTCATATCATCAAGCTAATCTACAAGAAACTTTCTCTCTTTCTCTTCCATTCAACCTGTTGCTCTTTTTTTCTATTCTCTTAATTCAGATAGCAACATCACTGCAGCCGAAAGAAGCAGCTCTTTGGTAAATGCTACCTTCGCTATGGCCTGCTCAGCAATAACCCACTGAGCCACCAGAGATGACTTCTTCTCATTCAGCACAGCAACTCCTCTCTCAACACTGGCCTGTCCATGAGGTAGGACAACTATAATCTTCACCACCACCCACTATGGAAAACAATACTTTGCCCCATTGAATCATATAGCAGGTTGTCCATTTGATCTGTTTTGGGGATAAAACTCCCTTTTCAAGGTTGTTCTCAACCTTAGGAACCCTGTTTGATTTGTCTTACCTCTATAGTATCCCCAGAAAGAAGGAGATGGTGAGAGTGTGTTCTTAATATGAATTTCCCATCAAAATCTGACTATGTGACAAAAACATCCTGCCTCTGTCAGCGCTGTGTACTTGTGTTTGAGTCAGTGGTGAATTAAGATGCCATCCTCAGCCTTTACCTGGAGTGTTGAGCAGTCTGGACATGCGACAGCTGTAGGCGATTTGCTGCTCACAGTATTCTGCACTGGTAGTGATGGCTGTCACCTGGAAACATAAGTACGGATATGTATTTTCATTTTATCTTATTCAGCCAGACAGGTTCATTTCATGTAAAAACAAATTATTGAGCAGCAAAATGAATTAAAGTGTCGTGTGTAATGTTTTAATTTAGTTTCTCGTGATTGAGAGAAGCTGAAAATGGAACAAGTGATCCATACAAATCAGGAGAGAACATAATTACAGGAAGAATATGCCACTCAAACCCTGTCATCTCATGGAAAATAGTAGTCTTTTGCATGCAGCAAAACCACAGCAGACAAGTGGAAGAGACACAGGGTGAAACACTTGTTATGTTAGATTATCATTGTCCATTTGAAAGAATAAAGACTGAATCAGTAGAGGGCTGTAGCGTAAGGTTGAATCACACTGTTTCTGACTGCAGTCACTAGCTGTAGCGTGTATGAAGCTGCTGATGGTGTAGGTTGATCAAAACATAGCAGTCATATTGGTTTGGAGCATAAATGTTACCATGGTGACATTTTTCATTTATTCTATGTACTTAAAGCCATCACATCGAAGGAGAAATGACTCACCTCACTCCAGAGACTAGAAAGATGGGTAGTCACTTATATAAGAATGTCAAAAATCCATCAGATTTCTACACTTGATTACCTTGCTCAGGTTGGGGATACAGAGAATCCTAATTATGGCTGGTCAGATTGCCAACTACTGCTCAACAGGTCATTATAAAAATAGTACTAAAATTAAACATGAAGAGGCAAATAATTTGGAATACTGAGTTTTACTCCTGGTTTCAAGTTGTCAAATATTCACACATGAATGCTTCTATTGTCCTTTGTGGATCACTATGTGTGACTTGTAGTCTATTACAGGGTAATTCTTTCTGGTGAGTTTTTGAGTGAGAAAATTAAAGGAGCTTTTAATGAGCAAACAGCTGAAAAGGCAGCCTGACATAGTACAAAATGTTGGTCGTGTGTAGCAGGAGATGAATAGAAAATGTACTGTCTTGCTGAGAACAGTGGAAAAATCTGTATGCAACTCCATGTTAGACCTGCCTTTAACTGCAGGGTATCATCATTTAAAACAAAACAGATGTTTTATTATAAAAAATATTCACATTCACAAAAAAATAAAAATATTCCAAGAAAAATCTTTGTGTTCCTCATAGTTCATATGAGGATGTAGAGTCTCTTCCAAATAACTAAGATGGCTACAAGTCAAATACATAAAAACTCTTTTTTCACCTCAATTTTCTATTTAATAATGTATTTTAAAAATCTTTTTCCACTATACTTTCATATAAGAATTATAAGATACAATATAAAAATACTTTGTGGAAAACAGTGCATGATGACAGGCATAAATAAATCTACCTGTTTACTTTTATATTTTTTCTTTAGTTGGATTGTACAACATCTAAAATGCAAACGTTACAATAAGCAACACAAGACTTTCTATATATAATTCATGCTAGTGTGTATGTGTGTCTGTGTGTGTTACCTGGTCCATAGAGGCACTGTAGTTAACCTGCAAGATGGTGCGTCTCTCTCTACTGGAGCCAGTCACTGTAGTTTTAGGTGGCAGGTTGTTCATAACTGTTGTCCACACTTTGTCCTCTATACACGCAAACATGTTAACAAAAGAATTATTCTTTAATTGCAAGAATGAAACCAGTTGGATGTGGTGAATTATTTGTTTATGTATGCAGACAAATTCCACACATTTAGACGAACACCAGATTCATCCACATCCACACAGAAATCTGCAGTTCAGCTGTCATGGCAGTGAAGTTCTTTCTGTGTAATCGAAGTTACAGCTCTGAGACTCCAGGGTTTAATGGACACTTCTATGCTGTTATAGCATGAGTTAGTCACTCAGACATCTCCCTGTTCATTCATACTGTCAGTCAAGGAATGTGTGTGTGTATTACAGGTCTCTGAGGTGTGTGTGTGTGTATGTGCTGGAGAAAGACAAACTCTTCATATTTCTGAGGTGTGTGTGAGTGTGCTATTCAGCGTGACTAAGGGCCTAGCCAGCGGAGTGCAGTGACATTTCATTAAAAGTCTCGCCTTTGCTCTGCCTGTGTGCTCTGCTGTTCCAGACTATCTACTTATTCCACTGTGTGTGTGTGTGTGTGTGTGTGTGTGTGTGTGTGTGTGTGTGTATGTGTGTGTGTGTGTGTGTGTGTGTGTCACTCAGATTCTTAAATTTGGGTTAGTTTTATATACTGTATGTTTGTTGTACGTGCTTGTGTATGTGTGTATCTGTTTGTGTCTGTAGCTGCTGCTCCTTGAGAGTTAAATGTCAGTAGCTGTGACCACGTTGCCATAGAAACCCTGCGTAGAGCAGGTTAAGACTGCTGCTGTCTGAGGTTAAGAATGAGGAGGGTTGGAGTTTCCTCCCCTCACAGGTCACCGGATCTCCATGGAATAGGGAAGTGCGCACACACACACACTCACGCACACCTGCACACACATACACATAGATGAACCAAAGACAAAAACACAGACACAGAACAGTGATTTCAGAGACTCCTACACACACACACACACACACACACACACACACACCTGTCATGTTGCAGTTGACTTTGAAGGGGCCAAGGGGTCCACTGCCATCAGGATCAATCCAGTAGGTGTCAGAGGACCTGCCCAAATGCTTATAGGCCTCACATGATGGCTCATAGACAGCTGGGGGTGGGGCAGGGGGAAAGAAAAATAATGGGGGAAATCAACAACCGGATATTTCTTTGATACCTTTGAGGAGTTTAATAACTGTGATGCCTAATTGTGAAACCAATCTCATTGCTTTAAACACAGGTTTGCTTATTTTATATTGTATCATATTGAGATAGCATATGTTGAAATTGGAATATTTTGTGACAATGATTATAAAAAATAAAACACTGACAAAAATGCAAAGGTTGGCCTGAGGGTGGTGGCAGTGTTAAGGCCAAGTTTTTATCTAAAATCAGACGGGCTGATCATCTAATAAACATGAAAGTGTTCAGAGATCTCATTTTCTGTCCTGTGGGTGACACTGGAGAAGAGGTACTTGTGATTTTTGGATATATTGGGTAGGCTTAAGAATTACAGGGTTAGCTATGATATTATACTATTACCATATGCTGCCCACAGTATGACAATAAAGATGACACACCTCCCCTAAAATAGCTTGCATTCCATTTCCACACTTAATATATTTTTGTTCTGTAATAGACCAAAGATGAATGAAATTGTGAAGTGGATCTAGCATGCACGTCAATGTCCAAATTTGTTTTCCCCCTGCTTCCGGAAGGCAATTTCATCTGGTTGCCAGTCTCCATTCAGTGCCTGTCAAGAAGTGTTGTCCCACACACTCTAGCAATCTATCTGACAACATATTGATGTTATGTTTGTGCTGATCTACACAAAGACAGACAGAGAGGGGAGGAGAGGAACAATTACACATCAAAGAGAAATGTGAGAGTTCCATTTGGACTGAAACTTTCCTGACTGACTGTTCAGAGGCTTAACACTGAGTTTAAATATCGCTACCTTTTTTCTCTCTCAGTTTTTTTAGTCTTTCATGTATCTTCTTTCTGATCTTTCTCTCTCCCTCTCCCTCTCTCTCTCTCTCTCTCTCTCTCAGGGCTTTAGTGATGCAGTTGCTTGCTGAGATGACATACTCCAGTGACACAGGTGTTTGGAGGAACTGACCCTGCTGAACTATCTCACAAAGATCTGCACAGAACTCAACAGAACTATTGAGGCACCACTTCTGGTCAAAGGCTGTAACACACTAGAAGCTGGATAACCAGTATTTCTCCAAGGATTGGATTGCTTCACAGGGGTTGAACACAACAGAAAGATTCAAATGCATATAAAGAAATGAAAAAAATGTGGTTGGCCAATTCTTTTTCAGAATAATATACCATAAAATATCCAGATAGATATCAGTAAACACTGTGTAACACCCATGTTCCACTGTAACCTCCACCTGAACTGGAATACAGTCAAAAAATAGACATGAACCTAAATCTTTTACTTAGCAGAGGTTGAGATAGCCTCACTTTTAGTCCCTTGTATGGGTCAAACTCCAAAAACTCCTTCAATTCCCATATTCAACTAAATATCTTTTAGTTAGACTCTCCCTGCTCGGTTAAAGCAGATATCTTGAAAAAAAAACTTACAACCCCAATTGGGTTGAGTGCCCCTTTAAAACCAATGTTTTGCCCTGTCAAAAACCATCACAACATCTCAAACTAGAAACCCAGTTCTCACCTTTTCTTTCTCTCTTTGTTTTATGTTATCCTCTCTTTGTCCAAGGATGGCACTGAACACACGACATAAAAGTGTCCTTTTTTACAGCGATACACAATACACCTACCACCTACCACACCGCAGACCATTTCCACTGTGACAACAGTCTGAAGCTTGATGCCTTGCTCAAGGGCACATCAGAAGTGACTCTTAAGGGAAGGGAATACATCCATCCAATCTCCCTAAACACATTTTGCTGGCTGGTCCCCAGATTCAGCCCAAAACCAGACACACTAATCTCTCGGGCAGGTGCTGTGCCTCTAGCGATCTCTTTTTAGTCCATAAATATTGACAAACACATAGACAGAGAGATATGTGATCACACAAAGACATTTCTCACTATACATCTTGTGCTTTTTAATCATATTTCTGGTTTTATTGCCTATGCTTTATTTCCTTTCTGATATTATTCAAACTCTGTCCCTCCGTGCTGCTATATCCTGAACAATTTCATCTCTACTCAGTCTATACTTTGTATAATTTTCTCACAGTTATATCTCTCACTTAAATGAAATCTGTTGTTTTAAATTGAACCAAAACAAAACTGCCAAAGCATTTCTCTCTCATCCTCTCTTAAACAAAATGCATATGCATAATGCAAAATGCAAAGCGTATGGGAGAAGGGATGGCCTTCTCAAATATTTAAGCTTTAAAAAAAAACCTTCTTTGGCTTTTTCTCTTTCTGGGTCTGTTCTCTTTGTGTGTTGGTGCTTTTGGTTGTGTTGCCTCTACTCAGACGAGAACAAAACACACAGCGCAGGCAGAAAAGCCTGGCCTCTGAACACTTCAAAAGTTCATCTGTCCCTCTGTTGAGGATTGTGGCTTTGGAAGGAGAAACAGCTTAATCACTCAAAGGCGAACAGAGGAAGGCCAAATCAAACAAATGCACAAGGAGCAGAACACTGTGGTATTCAAGTGAGGGGAAAAAAACAGATGGGTAAGAACACATAACTGCATACGCACACACTCACATACTTACAAGTGTGGCAGGTGGCTCCAGTGTATCCTGTTCCATCACAGGTACAGCTGAAACTGTCCCACGTCTGTTTACACCGGCCGCCGTGTTCACAGTGGTTAGGCATACACCTAGATAGAGAATGAGAGAGACAGTACATTTATAAGACAAGAGATGCCTCAAAAAGAAGGACATATCATATGTTTGCAGTATATGAAGGTCAGAAGCACACACACACACTGCCACCCTCCATTGTATCCTACCAGCATGTTTCAGATTTATTCAGTTATGATAATATGAATATTCAGTATTTACATCTAACAAACTGCCTGCTAAACATCTGTAACATGTGTGAGACATTTGAATACTTTTGGTGACACAAAAATTACCTTTGACCATGACTCCTGATGGAGCATCAGAATAAAAATGTGTGTATGAATGGGTGAATGTGAAAAAGTGTAAAACTGCTTTGAGTGGTTGGGAGACTAGAAAATGTTATATAAATATATAAATCCATTTACCATTTACCATCAGTGTGTCAAATGTGTCATTCACTATATGTAAAATATACCTTTGTCTGTGAGAGTACTGGATTGGGTCAGAGCAGCCTAATATAGAATATATTTAGTGTGAAATAATGGGACAGTAAGATACAGTATGAGTGCAAAGAATTACAATTATACACAAAAAAGTGATATTCATCTTAAAGAGGATAAGTGCTCCAGAGTCTGTTATATGTGTTAATTCAACCTTACACATCAAGATTTGCTTTTTAAGTCTCTAAAGCCTGCTGAGGCTACTGCAATATACTGTACCTCTGGAATAATGCAGAGAGGCATTGAAATCCCACTGAGACTCAAAAGATTTCCATATCCGAAAAAAGTCACAGAGTTGAGATTGATGTATGCATTAAGATTTAACTAATCACACACGTTAGCATGCAAAGGATCTGACAAAAAGAGATTCAGGTGGACAAGAACACATTTAACAGTACGACCTTGATTATACCAAACAAAAAGTTAAAAGAAAAAAAAAAAGAAACATATTAAAAATGTTGACACATGTCAGCACAAAAACAAGATGTGATTGCTTATTGTGAATGCCAATAACTGACCACACAATACATGTATTTGCACCAATGTATCATTGCTCATAATTGAGCATTTGATTGAACATGTCAGTGCAGCAAGGCAGGAATTACTTGTCAATGTGGTTAAAAGGCAACAATCATGAGCTGCAATAAGTCACATCGTGTGACAACAGACAAATAAATATGTGAGCAGGTGGTGTATTGCTGTTTATCACAGAAGATGCAGAAATTTCTATATCTTAAACCAAAAAAAGATTTTATTGTTACAATTCAGCATCCATATTTCAAAGGGAGGAATTAGGAGTGTAGGAGTGAACTAATTATTGTTATCTGCCTCGGTGTGGATATAGCAGTACGCAAGTAGAAGTAAAGACATCAGAATTTTTCTTGCTGGAGTTTGAATACCAACTCAAATCCTGAATACATCAAAGTTCTGGGGTTTGATCTGTCTGCAGGCCTGTTGGGTATGAATCCCACGGCACTGTAGACTCAGAGCTGGGTTTTTCACACCCATACTCACACATATGTACTCATGCACAAGTTATGTGATTAAAATATCTGAGTCTGCTTATTTGAATGAATCAAAGTGATGTTAAGAAGAAAAGCCAGCTGGAGGAAAAACAAACAATCACTCAAGAGAGCGGCAGGGGTCTTTTAAAATGCAGAGTGCTTCTTTTAGTCATGTAGGGAGCCAGGCAGCAGCACAGAGACCTTCCATCTTGGGATAGAGACAAGACAATCACTGTTGTAATACCTCTGAAGCTGACAAGCAACTATGGACTTGTTCATATGATATATGATGAGTTCACTGAACAGTGGAGCATGAACATTTTTTTATGTCTCTGTATAACAGTTTGTTTATTTATATGCGTGGATGAGGTATGCTTTTTGTCTACTTTCTGAAGAATTAAGAAAATACATGCTGTAGCATCAAGAAATTAAATGCAGGTATGTTTGTTTATATGAATGTACTGTATGCACTATGTGTGTTTTGTAGCCATGAATGTAAGCAATAAGGAAGAGATGTAACGACAAATGCAGGTAGAGAAATGACATTTACAAAATAATCATCTTCTAAGGATATCTTTACTCTGTTAACTGGTGCAGAAATACTGTAGACGCTTTGGGTTAAACTACTACACATGTACCTGCATGCTATTTTAACAGATACATTATTTTACATGCCCAAACAAACAAACAAACAAACAAAAAAAACATTAAAATGACAAGTAAGAGAGCAATGCAAGTGAGCACTGAGCCCACCCACTGGTGTTCAAGTCACATTAAAGGACAGTATGTAGGATTTAGTGGCAGCTATGTAGTTGCTGATTTCAAGCCCTTGCGCAACCCTCTCTCTTACTAAGCGTGAAGGAGAAACTGACAAATGCACAAAAAACACAAAAGGCCCCATGTAGAGCCAGTGTTTGAACAGGGCAGTTCAACATGTCGGACTGGAAGCACTGCTGTGGCATCTGTAGATAAAAAAGCTCAATCTAAGGTCACAAAAACATAACCATTCTTATTTTTAAGTGATTACACCTGAATGAAAACATAATATATTACATTTCTGTCATATTCTGTAAATAGAGCCCTCTAAGTCTTACACAGCAGACCTTTAAACATTGACTTTATCAACATACTATTGCATGTACTGCAAATGAAAAAAAGTGAATATGCCTGTGATCCAAGTATGTCACTAAGAAGTATGTCATGTGTTGTAGATTCAGCAGACTAAAAAGGGGAGATAAAATGGTATTGTGCTTTCACAATAGGCTGCGATTGATGAGAAAATACAATCAAAAGGCATTATGCTCAGCAAGCACCATGAACTGAAGCACTGAAATACACAGACTTTATGTTCTCTGGGTTTTGCATGAAAAAGCTAAATCTATGAAGAGAATGAGGCACCTCTAGAGTGTGTGTAAGCCTTTATGTGCCACTGCATGTGTTGTTGTGGTACCCTTATAGAAATGACAGCGACATTGTGGAATATGGGAATTTGCATGCACATGGCCTTGTGTGTGTCAGCATAAGAGTATGTGTGTGCGTGTGTGTGTGCGTGTGTTTCTTCTTCCACCATCTCAGCCTAAACAGAATCTCACAGTGGAACGGCATTGATCAAAAGGAGGTCAGACAGGGCTATTGAACTGCCTTCAAAGACATTCTGATTAGTTAGATGGTAACACTGCACCCATTCATCTTCCATGGCAGGACAGGGCCCATCTCAAGTACTGCAGGGCTGATACAGAACATTTGAAGTAATAGAGATGGGCAATACTGCGAACAGCAAGGATAGGAAACTGCTGTGGACATCTTAGGACCTTCACAACAGTTTGTTGCAAAAATCTGATCACAATCAGCTTGTTGCTAGCAACAGTGGTAATACACCACAATCTGCTATAGTGATAATTTTATACTACATTACCTCACAATAGCACAAAGGCAAAACAAATAATAACATGTTGCCAGCAATTCTACAAATTAAACACAGGTATGAAAACATAACGTGTTTAATGAAAATGCAAGCTTAAAACACATTTGTGTAAGGCCATGCCTGAAATAAAACTTGAAATAAGATCATTTCGATGTTTTTCCACCTGTGAAAACAAAGGTTTTTGAAAAACTGGATGCATTTGAAAATCCGTAGTCTCAAACTGTAGTTTGGACTTGGATAACAAAGTATTTCTTTTTGGAAATTCTAACACATGATTGCTAAAGTGATTATAATCAATACTTCTGGAATGAACAATAATCATATTAAAATACATAATGTGAAACTGTCCTCTCATTGACTCGTTTCTCTCTGCTCTAAGGAGCATTTTACCCTCTTTCAGGTCATTGTTTGGGTTTTCCAGGGTACAATTATTTCGGTTCAACCTCACTTGTCTCATAGTTGTTTTCAGCCAGACACAAAATGTAGCAGCAGCTAGGAGATATTAGAAACCAAATACAGAGCTAAATATTGAACATGCAATACGTTAATTCTGTTCCATGTCTGCTGGATGTGTAAAGTAGACAACTGTATGCTAACAAGCCCAACATATCATTTTAAGTGATAATATGTCAGCATTGCATTCATAGATAGTTTCTGCTGCCTCCAAGTGGCTAAAATCTTAATATTAAATATTCAGTCTTCATCTGAATAAAGTACTTCGACATTAAAAGGTCAACTTCCGATAGTCTCAAACACTTTCTGTAATGTGAACTATGTCAGATGACTTCATGAATTTAAAATAGTGATTTAATTGAAGAGCTCAATGCCGTTGCCCAGGTCTTACAATTAACAGCTTCGATCCAGTATCTGTTAAAATTAGGTAGCAGTTCAATTAAATGACTATTTTCATATCAAAATTACCTGACAACAAAAACTGTCATTTATCTCTATTGTGAGTTTAGCTATAGAAACACATAATAAGCAACCAAACAGAGACATAGATGATTAAACTTGAAAATTAAACTTTAAATTGTTAAAAAAATTATCTGAAAATGCTTTTGAGTAGGAAAACTGAACGCGACACATAAGCAGCTTGTTTGAATGTGTCTATATGTAAAGTATCCTATCCTAGCAAGTCAGACCTCTATTGAAGTAAGGACAAAATGGATTTAAATCAAGCTGTGGCAGTAGGTGTCTACTTCTCTGAGGAAGGATATTGATGATGGTAAGTGTTATCGATAAACCTGACCTGAAAACAAATCGCTCGGTTCAGGGAAAATGCTGTTCCAATTAGCACAAGGTCATCTCTGAATTGTAGCTTCCCAGTCTTGTTCACTTCAACAGTGCGATTCATGCAATTTCTAATGGTCATTGAAATCTTCTGTATGCCCTTTGTATGACAAAAAGCTACTAAACTCTCATATAACACAAGACTGAAGGTTAATTCAGTCCACAAAGTTTAAATGTTCTTCTACACATGCTTAAAAAACACTCAAACTGGGCTCAAGGCATGGGTGATTTCATATATGGCAAATCCCATCCAATGTGTTTGTCTAGTCTATGACAAGGAAATAAATTGAAATGTCAACAAGTTGTAATGAATGCTTCCAGTGAGCCAACACTGGGACGTACTGTGCAGAATCTCCAGCTTTGTTTTTCTTGGCAATGAAAGAGAGAAATGTGTGGCTCATTTTTGATGTTTGATTAAGATCATACAGTGTTTTCCAAGGATGAAGCCTGCTCATTTCTTTCAGTTTAAAATGAAAAAAAAAAAAAAAGTGCTATTCATACACAGCCCTTACACTGTGAATCCACCCCATCAATTATATCAATTTATCAGTATGACAAGCACACAAAAAACAGCCACACACAAACATATTCTTGTGCAGTTACACACACAATAACCAGAGTCCTGAGTCATACATCTCTGGATAAGAATTCACAGACTCTGTTTATATGACTCTTTCATTTTAAAACCATTTGATTTATGACACTCATGACAATTGTTTTAGTGCTCTGCATATGACTGAATGTCTACTTTCATTTATGAATGATTGTGTGGATGTGCATGCATATGTGCAGAAATGATCACTCTTACCTGTCAATGATTGCACACATGTCTAAGCTGACATTCTCAAAAGCCCCCATGGTGCCTTTTTCCACTGCATGCAAATCAGCTGGTTGGTCGTCCACCAAAATCGCTTGCATGCAGCCCTGGAAGGAACGCTGGGAAGGTGGGAAGAGCGTCTGGAGAAAATAGCCTGAAACCAGCAAAAGAAACAAACAAACACACAAAATAAAACTCTGAAGCAGCATAAAATGATGAAGCATAGTTAATCATTATTACAACATTTGGAATTCAGCAGGAAAAAGCTTATAGCCAATAAATCCACAATAACTACCTACCAAGTATTTCAAAGGGCACCAGAAGACACCAAGAAGCACAAAACACACAAGAATTTGAAGTCCAATACAGTCAGTGCTCAATACAAAACCCCCAGTTCACCTAACAATGAGGAGTCCTTATCTCAACAAAAAACAAGGAAACAAACAAAAAATTCTCAATCTGAGACTCAATACAACCACTGGCCAAAGAAAATGAAGTTGAGATAGAGGATGGAGTTGGAAAATAATCTGATTTTGTAGAACGGGCAAACTGTGACTTTTTGGCTCATTGCCAGAGGGTGGCAAGCTCATTGACCATCATTCTCAGGATAGACTGTGTGGGAAATGGGTTGTAACGTTAGCTAAAATAGCAACTAAGAGAGGCTACATATCCAGTGTCCATCTTGGAGTGTCAGCATGGCTATATGGTATGAGTTGGGGGTGGTTGGTGACGGAAGCTGCTACCATATATGTCACCTGCCACAGATTAGTGAAATTCAATTGCACGTGTTTCAACCAGCAGAGGAAAGTCACTATTCATATTTCACCACTAATTACAAATATAAATTACATTAGTTTTCATCTGAATAAATGTGGTATGAGGGCTTAATCACATGCTAATAACTTACTGTTTCTTCTGATAGTTCATGACATAACATGACTGGATTTAGCTAAGTGCCTGGTTATTGTCACCTTTGAAAGCCATGAACCTTCATCAGTCCTTTTGTTTTAGAGCTTATCCACAAGGCCCATTAGCCTTAATACCAGTGCTAAGGCCGCGATAGACTAGAGGACATACAGTATAGGTTTTACTATATACTGTGCCTTTATGAGATACAAGAGTCAATGGCCCGTCCAGAGGTAGCACTGGGCCTTGACTGAAATGAGGACAAGGCTAGGACAAAACTGTGTGCATATGGTGTGTGTATGTGTTTTCATGCTAAATCTTTTTGCACAAATGCAAGTCTATATATGGTAGCTCATGTGTGTATTTTATATATACAAATCTGTCATCATGCACCTGTGTACTATATGTGTACTGCATATAGTATGTACAGGTGTTATTACAGTGTACATGCACAGTCAGATATAGGAGATGAGATCCTGGAAATCAATCTTTGCCACCAGCGCACAGGTCACTCATAAAACACTGCTGCTCAATGACATCTCCATCATCGGGATGTTATAAGCTGTCACACTCTCTAGCATGCCTATTAGCCTCAAGGCCACAGCATCAAAAGGGCTTATTATAGAGGCCATATGCACTCTCTGCATGTGTGTGTGTGTGCACCAACATAACTGTAGTTTATGCAGCTGGCTGACACACCAGAAAATAAAGCAGCAGATGAGTAAAATGTATGCGCCTGCATGTGTGCGTTTGTGTTGGATTCATCCCTTTCTGCACATCTTCTGATTTTCATTTCCTCCCCCAAAAGTTTCCCCTCTTATTCTTGCCATCTGCCTCTTCTCCTGCCACACCTGTCTGCTGTCTTTCCAGAGGAGTGGGAGACAGAGAAAGAAGAGAGAGAAGGGTGGAAAGGGAGAGAGAAGATGGGAAGCGGAGCAGACTACAGCTGGCTGGCAGCAGTTTGTGTCCTGTGGATAGCATATGAATGCAAAGGAATCGCAGCCTTCCTGACAGTTTGGCAGAACGAACGGAGCAAGGCATGGAACGATGGATGGGTGGATGCATGTAGGTTGTGAAAGCTAACAGGGGGTTGGTTTCTCTGTTATTCTTTCTAAACCACTGACAGGGTGAATTTAAGCATACCAGAATATCTTCCTCGTTTGTTAGATATCACCTATTTGTCGAGCATATACTGCTCATTTGTATGGAGAGAATTTTTCAGACATGCAACTGAATATTTCAGCTGGTATGTTTCAATCCATATATCAGTTTTGGAATAAAAATCCATCACCAAACAATAAAGTAAGGAAGCTAAATCGTGATCATGTGTGATATCTGGAGAAATAGTTATGGATCAGAAAAAACTAACAACTGTGTAATCCCTGCAAACCTTAAGTAAATAACCACTTAACATCCTGTATCCCCATGGAGACATTAGCAGCTGTACTGGGAAGATCCTTGATGTCACTTTGATCAACATTATAAATGTTCATCTGGGCATTGCACTAATTTGCATATTAAATAAATATTAGCTGGCTAAGTGGGAGTGGGAGAAACATAACCTGACTGTAGTCATGTTTAATATTTGGTCAAACCACTATGTTTTCCATTTAATGTTGCTTTAAAGCCATGACAACAAATAACTATTGTTAATACATCATTACTATGTTGTCTTGTGCTCCCCCTTCCTATGAACATTTTCCCTATAAAATGTTGTCTTTTAGGTTTTTCAAAAATGTATGATTGCATGATTTAAAACATTGTAGCGCAAAGGAAGAGACAGACCAAGATTAATGAGTCCGGCACAGACAAACACTTGGCAAACAAATCATAGATGTGGTCATACATCTGTACATCCTCAAGCTATCACACACATCCATAGCTTAAATCCAAGATAAGACTGCCTGACCACATTTTCCTGAATGCATTGATGCAGTGTTGTTTTAATTTGTAGTATAAACAAAAACTCTATCTCCCATAACCCCTCAGGATCTGGAACTGCAGCAATAATCCCCTGCAGGCTTGCTGGCACTCTATCACAGCCCCCCTGTTGTGCCCAAAGAGCTTCTCTTACAATACACACAAGGAAATGAGCACCAGCACTCTACAGGGCTGAACATCATCTGACTGGCACTGCTGGCTCTCAGGCTACAGAACACTTGTTTCCACATTCCAACACATTTAGGCGATGTTTCTGCTTTCACATGAG
This sequence comes from Sciaenops ocellatus, assembly GCA_033000465.1. Classification (NCBI taxonomy): domain Eukaryota; kingdom Metazoa; phylum Chordata; class Actinopteri; family Sciaenidae; genus Sciaenops; species Sciaenops ocellatus. The sequence continues at coordinate 15,943,638 of CP136869.1, forward strand.
GTAGACTGGAAATCAGTCAAAATGCTTAGGCATAAACACTCAACAAATATCCTGGGGATTGAACTCGACAACATATTCAAAAGAGACCAAAACGGTTGCCAAAAACAATATGTAGATTCTCACAAAAAAAAAAAAATCCAAATTTGTGTTTATCTATTGACCACCTGCTGCTATTTTTCCCTGAGTGATTTCACTTAACTGTTAAAAAAAAAAAAAAAAGCAGTAAAAAGGCTGCAACACATACTTAGAGCCCCTTCAAATAAACATATGCATCTAAGGCATGGCTGTCAAATATTGCTGCACACGTCAAGGACAAGATGTACAGACGGCATAGGCTGCTCTTTGATAAATGTTGCCGTCAGAGTCTCATGTCTAATTCATCACAATACTTAAGATTACAAGGAGGAGGTTAAAGTATGTAGAAGCATGGCTGGAGGCACGCTATAATTTATTATTATTTCTATTATGTATACTGTATGTATTCATTCATGCTACATTTCTTTACTTCTTTACAGCTAAGTGAAAATTGAACTGGAGTAACCAAATAAACCAAGTGGAGTGTAAGTGGCATTATAACACTTTATTTTAAAAGGTCAGAAAGGTTCTGGATTATAGTAGAGTGCAGACTGGAAAGGAAAAGCAAAGTTTAAGACTGTCAGATACTATAAGACTGTCATTTATTCATGCACATAAAATAAATGTGAGAGAAAAGAAGCAGTGAGGTAAGAAATGCTGTGATATTGTTTGGAACAACTCAGCAGTTATAAAATTGGTAAGGAAGTGGAGATTGCAAAACTAATAAAAGAAACACAGAATCCCCCCCCCCAAACAGTTTTCAAACACCAGCATGCCTCCATGGGTGGAACGTCCCATAATTGACTACTCTCTCATTAGTATATCCATTTGTCCCCTGTTCCTGCAGAGAAATGTATGACTTTATGGCCTTGTGCATACATGTGTGTGTTTGTGTAAGTGTCCGTCTGTCTTCCCTCTTGAGAAATTCAATTTGTGGATGTCTCGTGTCAGTCACTTACTAATTTCTCTAAGCGCAGCGTCAGGAGTGAGAAACTACTCCCCGTAAAATAGGCTTTGGGTTCAGGAGGCTGATTCTAAAAGCAGACGCTCAGAGGATAGCGCGGTGGGGGAAGAGAGGGGACGAGGGAAGGCAAAGGAAGGGGGTCGACCCGGTTAAAGAGGATAATACGGATGAGAGGAAAGAGGAAAGGATGAGGGCCAAGAAATAAGACAAGTAGATAAACTGAGAAATTGCAGGGAACGAAAGAAATGAAGAAAATTGGAAAAAAGAAAACAGAGAAGAGTAGAATTAAGAAAGAGGGCATAGTTGAGTACTGGATGACAGAGGCTCAGAGCCAAGCCCTTTCCTTCCTCTGACATCTAAAGTATAACATCCTGTAACTCTGTAACCTTGGGTTTAGGCAGTGCCATATGAATTTTAATGGCACAGAAAAAAAAGACAGGGCAATTATATCTACAGCTACTGTACATCCGTGACCGGGTCACTGTAGAGCCTCTGAACTCAAAGAAAATTGCTCTCAAGGAAAAAAACACAAGAGCATTAACATGTGTCACAGCGAAATGTTACTGCATCTTTTCACCTAACATCTGCCTGGCAGCTTTTTTTTTGCATTTTGTTTTTAATAAAGCTTGTATTACTATAAAATGATCACATTATTTAAAGTAAAACTATCTTAGCTGCATAATTTGCATAGTCTTTAAACTTACTTGAGCTGCATATTGTCCCATCATAGTTGAAATACATAACTACTTCTGCAAAGGAGCTCTGTTACAAATAGATAATTCATTAAAAGAATATTTATGCATTAAAGTACTTCGAAAAATCTAAGATATCAACTGCTGTATGGAGGACACCTTTATTTTAAGTAAGTAGTAGTATTGTATCACATTTGTCTTGCAAAAATGTCTCAACTCAGACATGATCATTACTGCTGGGACAACCAAACAGTTTCTGGCTTGTCTTGTCTGGCAGTGAGAGAACTTTACCAGCCTCTGGCTAACTGTTTTCCATGTTTCACTTTTAATGGAGATGCAGTATTTGGCCTGGAGGACACTAAAAGTAATCATGTCCCACTGGTGATATTCTGTCCACCTTTAAAAGGTAAGATTACTGCTGTGTTATCCACATAAACATGCACACTTGCTTGCTTCCTATTTGATTAAACACAGACAAATAATTATCTCACCTAATGCCTCCGTGTCAACAACCTTTGTGTGTGTTCCTCTGTGTGTATATGTGCACAGAGTGTATTTAAAGGCCTTAATACCAAAATTACCCATTACCCAGGTGCACTGATCCCCTCTCACTTGATGTACACTGTATTATACTTACGTATAAGATATACACAGAGGTTCAGACTTGGTTTAAGTGTATGTGAATAATGCAAGTCTATGTGTGTGGCAGTCATGCTTCAATATAATACTAATTGGTTCTAATTTGATTTAATGTGACAATTGGACATGCTTAATATACATGAAACTGCAATGGGTAAAAACATAAAATGAAGAATAGAGAAACAGACAGTTAATAAAACCATCGCTCCTCTAACATCCAAGCATGCCTTCTACACTGGTACTCGCTCTATAGTAATACATGAGACACTTTCTAGCAGTTCACATTCCCCCCCAAAAACGTTAGGACACTATAATGTTCATTTCATGCACCACAATTATACGAGGAGCCTAAAACAAGATAGAAATGACAGCTTACTTTGTTTACAAAGTCTGGCTCAGTCTGTGGTCACTGATCAACAACTGTTACCGATGATAACACAGCAGATTGATGCCTTAAAGCCATGAAATGTGAAGCAGATGGCTACCTGGATGACTGAACCTACACAAATGACTGTGAGCAATTATCTGAAGCCTTGTCTTATCTATAAAAGAACATAGATTTTTCATGATACTGTGGGGTTTCTGCTAATTGTGGCACACTGACAGAACAGTCACATAGAAAGTGCTGATGAATACTGTTAGAGAGCTTTAGGACAGCTTAATGCGCTTGGCCTCTCTGACTCATCAAGCTGAGCGATCAGAGAGAGTAATTGAGGGCAAGCCAAAGGCTAAACTATCTTTTTGTACACTCACTATATTATTCTGTTACCTCTGTGCTGGGATGGAAATTAGCCCTCAGATGTGATGAGGCGCAAGTGTTTTGAATAAAGATAGAATTGTGAGTTAAGTGTGTTTCTGTGTGTAGTGTATATGTGCTTTGAAGTTGCAGAGCACGTGATCAAAAACACCCACATAGACATAAATCCTAACCCACATATGCACAGGTTCATCTGGCTTCAGGCCTTCATTGTAAATCTGTGATAATGGGGAGGCAATGCATTGAGTAACAGAAAATAAAATCTTGTCATAAAATTGGAGGACTACTTGGTTTGCTGCATAAATCCAAAATAAAACCCCAATCCAGTTGTCAAAAAACTAAAATATTTCTAGGAGCTAAAAACAACCTGCAACAGAGCACATACCTCTTCCTACGAACAAGAAATCTCAAGTCTGAACTAAGAATGAACTGGTTTAAATAGCTCCAAAACTGTCTTCCTAAAACTTCTTCCCTAGCCTATGAAGCGGTGGCCCAAATATCACTTTGTACTCCTTGCCATAGTAATAATCCACCCAGCTCCCTGCTCCTCAGCACTCATTATGTCATGTGAAACTAACGAGTAAAACCCCAGTCACAGCTGCTGCCATTTCAGCCCACACACTAACTCTGTCAGTAGGGGTAAAAAATAACTTGTAAGAACATAGTTGCATTTCTCTGAATTGTAGCGATGCACGTATGTGTGTTTACGTGTGTGTGTGCACATGAGAAAAATTGAATGCCAAGTGGTAGATATTTGTGTGTGGCCTTGTATGTATGTATCTGTATGTATATGAATAGAAATATGAATTATGAATGTTTGGAGCCATGTGTTCCCTTTGATGTGCTGGTACTACCTCTGGGATTTAATGTCTCATTGTCACTCTTTCTCTTCTCTTAGAAAATAGTTTTCACCTTCTTCTTCTCTCTCAAGCCTTGTCTTCACTTATGAACCTGCCATTTTTAAAAAAATCCCCTACCAAAAACTTCTCACTTTTCACTCCCTGTCTCTACTTTCTCTTCTTCCCCATCTTTTATCTGTGTTCTTTTCCATTTCACCCTTTCCTTTCTCTCACTCTCTCAGTCTGTCTCCTTTTCAAAGGGTAAAGACATTACAGAGATTCTCTCCTCTCAGCCACTATTGATTCACAACTCAGCTTACAAAAATCAATAAATCACCAATTGGATCAAAACGGAGACTAGAGGGTGAGAGGAAAGAGGATTGGGGAGGAGAGGAGACAGAAACCAGAAAAGACAGAGAAAGAGGAAAAAGTTGGGGTGAAAGAGACATAAGTGATAAAAAAAGATAAAGTGTTACTATTGAATGATTCTGCAACACCTTACATTATAGACTCCAAGAAAACCTAGACTTCTTGAGTGAAATGCAGTTAGCGTAACAAGGCCTCACAAACTTGGATTTCATAAATAAAAAGTACAGAGTCATCATGTGCTTATGGGGGATTCACTCAACAGCAGCGAGGAGTAAATTAAGATGGACAACAGAATAAAAGAATCTGGATGTGTGTGTGTGAGGTGCCCTGATCCTTATTGACTAGCCTGGGGAAATGGTTTGGCTTGATGGAGGAGATTGTACTCAGAGAGAGAGGAACAGAGGCCTGATGGAGCTATCAGAGCCGAGACTATCTCTCTCAGTTACTGTAATTTCATACAGGTGCCCACACACCCAGTGCACACACACACACACACAAAGTCACACGTGCACACTTAGATACGGACCATCTTCCAACAGACGGACAGCGGTGTCTGGCATCATTAACCTGGCGTCTTCCTAATTCAGACAGATTGTGGCTGCTGCTTGTGTATCTGTGCGTGAGTGTCTGTTAGTATGTTCCACACTCTGTATGGTTGTGTGTTATGTGGTGGTCTAGTTGTGTGTGTGCTCTTGCCAAGTGAGCAACTTCCTGAACTCTGACTACTGGTATATAGATTTCTGGTGAGATAAATGATGTGCAGACATATTTAGTCTGTTTTAGTAATGTTCTATACAAACAAACCAAAACAAACAACTCCAAAGTAAAAGCAGATGAATTCACACATTTAAAAAAAAAAGTTCTCTCTGTCTTCATTCATTTTAATTGATCAAGGAATTAGAGGATAAGCAATTAAGCACAAAAAATTAAATTACTCATTTAAGACAAGTGGTCCAAATGGACTGAAACACAACCTGAAATCTAAACTGGATGCTTTTTTTCTGACACCTTCCATGTCTTCAGAACATTCTTACACCTGAAAGTTTTATACTCTGATATTTCCCTGTTGGGCACTGGAGAGGAATATGATGAGAGTAACGAAGAATGGAAGGGAACGTTGGGGGTTGTGTTATTATCAGAACTGTGGGGATGAATGTTGGGGTGACCCTTACCTCCCAAGTGATAGGTTCCTCCCGTTGTGATGGTGAGAGGTGAGGTGGAGCGCACAGCAGACGCCTCCTCGCCATCTATCGTCAACATGGCAAAGTTCTCTTTGGCGACCAAACGTATTGCGTGCCACTGGCCGTCGTTAAGGGCTGATCCTGGAGCAGGAGCAGAGATTCAAATGTCTTTAGAAAACGTAGAGTGCAAAAGTGTCTATGCACAAGTGTAAAAATTATAAACATCATGTTCTAAAAGTGTAAAATCATTTTGGTGAGTAAAAGGTTTTAGCTGACTGACTTCTTGGAACAAAAGATATGCAAATGCAATAATCCAGATCTAAGTCTAATAAAAATGAAAACTGAAAAAACAAAAAAATGCAAATAGGTCTGACCCACATCATGTTTTGAATGGCTGCTGACTTCATTTCACTAATAACAAAACAACAACAAAAAACTTTTACTAGGTCAAAGTTTTGTTATAGAAGAACACAAGAAAAGTCCTGATTAGGATTTAAGGCAAAACGACAGGGTGGCTAAGTGAGAGGTATGTGGGTCGTGAAACTAGTAAATGCAGTTTCTGTCTGTGATGTGTGGCTATCTCTTTCTGTTTACCGTTTACTTTGTCGTACAGCTTCCACAATCATTGCACCCCAGTGTTTTTTAGCCCCTGTATAGCACCATCTAAGCTGCCTGGTCAATGTGGCTTCAGACAGAGTTAAGACATGCTCAGTAGAGGACATCTTCCTGCCTCTACCGTTTCTCACTTAAATGCATATTTTTCCTCATATGTATGCCGGTGCTCTCCAATTCTTCTTCCTTTCTCTTTTCTTCTCTCACTCGGTCTTCCTCTCTCCAAGCCACAGCTTCAGTCTAAAGGCCCCTGTGTCTCAACTCCATTAACTCTCAGAGAACCCTGTTTGGATCGGAGTACCAGAGTGCATGTGTGTTCCCTATCCGCGTATGCAAGCTTTGAGCACTTTGTGCGAGTGTGTACAAGTCTGTAATGTGCTGCGTTGTCTGCATATGTCAGTGGAGTGTGTATGTGTGTGTGTTCGTGCATGCAAGTTTTGTGCTCCCCTTTTCTCCCTATTCCCTTGTAGCTGTGCTCCATTAAATATGAGTGATGTTTTGGAAAGGGACATTACTACTGGAGCTGAGAGAGAAGCCAGCTCACTCTCATCACCCTCTCCTCTATACATCACCTCTTACTGACACCAATCTCTATTCATCCTTCCCTCCCTGCCTCTCTCTCTGTCCCTGATTCTTTCTTCCATCTCTCTGTCTTTATTTCCTGTCCTGTATTTCTGCATTTCCCTTTTTTCTTTCTGTCTTTGTACTCCTCTCCTCATGTGGCTGTCTGCTGCATTGTCCGTTATTTTCAATTCAGCTCTGCTCATTGCTTCACTGACCATAATGCATTGATAGTGAGGGCACTGTAGTGAAGTTCAAGGTGCGGTCACGTGCAAATCAATCTCAGCAGAGTGCACACACTCCTGGATCTGCATTCAAGTCAATACACATGTACCTTAGCAAGCAGCATGTGTCATTACATTTGACCCATGTGCGTAGAGTGTGCAAGCTTCTGTTAGTGCATTGCTTTGTGTGCGACAGTTTCTGTGTGTACTTGTGTGTGTCCGTCTACAAGTCACACTCTTGCATAGCTTATTTCTTCCCAGAATGCACTTGGAGAGCCTGGCTTTCATGTCAGTAGGGGGTCTACACTAATTAATCTCCATCACCAGGGTGACCATGTGCGCGTGTATGTATGTCATAATTGCCAAGGAGGCCACCTGCTGAGAGGGGGTGACCGCTATGGCCTTATTCAGGGCAATGCTGGTTAAATGCGCACAAACAAAAGACATACACAGAACAGTATAAACATGAATGTAATTATGCATATTTTTCCACTGATAGAAAATAAAATACAATGATTCAGTTTAGAGCATTTTTGTTGCACTTGAGAAGCCATGAACTGAAAGATAATAGTGACAGAAAATTAGAGGAGGGCGCCTGCTTTGTCGGAATGACAAAAAGAATTCAGTTCTGCTAGAAAATGACCTTGATGCACTTCTTTACTGACAATCGTATTTCTGACTGTATATTGGTTTGATGTAATCACTATCAAGCTCTCTGCTCCATCCCGTTCCTCTCTATAACCTCTTGAATGTAATGGAAAATAGATACTGTGTAACCTCGTGTCCCCTCATCTGTTTTACATCACCTGCAATAGCTTTGAATGATGAGCTTATCAGTGATAGCAGTGTTGAAACTTCGCTCTCACTGCAGAACAGACACATAAAAACCAAATCTTACACACACAAATATGCCTCTCTCTCTCTCTCTCTCTCTCTCTCTCTCTCTCTGTCACACACGCCAAACACACAGGCTCAAATCATGCACATGCCGGCTGTCTACCACAGATAAAAAGAGCACAGATAATAAAGGAGAGAAGAAGACGGAGAGAGAGAGAATTGTTCAGATTTGACTAGATAAGGCTGTTTAATGGCCTGCTTTGGAGTTGTCATTCATGTGCAGAGGCCTGATTACAGGGTGGAAGGCTAACTGGTCACTTTTCTCTGTTTTTGCTTTGAATGAAATAAAGATGCAGAAAGTGTACTGTGGGTTTACTCATCTCACATCTTCACTTTGAACACTCATTAGAAAGACAAAAACAGCCCTAAACTGTGTTTCCAATCAAAATAACCTGTTAATGAAACTGAAAGGTTGAAAATAATTTTACATAATAAATCATTAGATGCAGACCTACAGTAATTATTTCATTTTAGAAATTTAGAATAACATTTAACCAAAACATTTTGGACTTCTAACTTGTCCCCTTCTGCAAGGAGAAACAACTTTTAAGGTCACATAAAATATCTTTGTTCACACTTTCAAGTTGCTTTTTTTTAAACCTGCCATCATATAGAGTACGATTTATTATCTATGTCAGCAGAGGTATTCATTCAATGGGTGGCAAATCATTCTTGCATAAACAGCTGTGGACATTGCATCAGCCTATTTTTCTAAATATGGTCAGGGTTGCCTTTGTGTGCCAACACTGTACAAGATAAATAATAAAAGAGGAGATCTTTTTTTAGTGTAGTGTTTGTTATGGAGGACATATACACAGAAAAAAAAGCACAGATTACATTTAATTATATCTTCACATTTATATCTCCACATATACTGTATATATACATAAAGTCAATAAAAAGGCTTCACAAACTGGATATAAGTCGAATAAGGTGTCATATCAGCAGTAAGAGACAATAACACACCAGAAATGTATTTGTATGATAATGTCATATGAAATGCTACTTTAGACAACCTTACTTGAAAGAACTTCATTCTCAACCTCTGTGGTATTTCAGGGATGAGCTCCAGACTGACAGCTACTGAAAACAAGGTGACAGCAATTACAGTGGAGCTGGAAGTGACTAAGACTGAACAGCAGCTCCAGAAGAAAAAAGTGGAGGAGGCCAAGAGACTGATTTATGACCTGTAATTACCAAAATCACAGACTAGGTAATGCTGCAAAATCTTGAAAGTGCAGTGGAGAAATGATTGGCTTTCATGCTTCTCGTGCAAGCTGCAGAACTGGCACCCCTGGTTACAGTGACAACCAGGGAGGAGGAGCCGCAGGAGCAGAAGTAGGAGGTGGTGACAGCTCTCAGGGAAGAGCTGACTATTTCTAAGACTGAGCTACAGCTCACCAAGAACAAATTGGATGAGAAGGAAAGGAGAACTGCAGGTATTTTGACAAGAGACCAAAAATACATACTGTACTGTACAGCCTACTTTAAAACAATTAATTCTCAAGATAGAACCGTGTTTTGCATTTTTTTACTTGAAACTAAGGATTTGTTTCTATCCTCTATTATTGCTGTCTTTAAAATATTTTACTAAAAGTTGGCATCCAATTCTTGTCCCTTGTCTTTTGATAACTCAGACAATTGTCTTACAATTGTTAAATACTTCCATCCTGTGTTTATAGATGCTCTGAAGCTCGCCCTCTCTACTCTCTACTCTTCACTCATCTACAGTTGAGACTTCACAAATAATAGTCAGGCTTACAACCCAAAAACTGGTATGCAGGTGGACAAAGCTGACCTCTCTGGTTCTCTACTATTGCAGGTAACAGCACCTGTCAAATTAGTCTAATATTTCACATTTACTGCCTTCAACAGCAAGAGTGGATAATGGAATGGAAGAAGAATATCTTTGCTTAACAAGGTCTTGTTGTTCCATTTATTCAGTACTGAAATATCAGATATAAAGGCTCTATGGAAACAAACAGCTGGAAAACTTAATAATGAGCATTATGATGAGCAGTGTGCTAAAATTATGGCTCTAATGAACAAGTTTATTTGTAGTGCAACGTCTGAGTATTTCTACACAACCATCCACTGATAAGCTAATGTTTCATTTTATGGATTATTTGGCTCATTATAATTTGCTGTGTACAGTCTATGACCTTAATCCAAGTAACCTAATTACTTTGTTTGAATAAAATCTTTCTTAATTGCAATATTCTCAAAAAATTAATTACCGTTTGTGTGGGCCATGTGTCTCATATTATCCTCAATAATTGGGACACATCAGCTCACATTTTTGAGCGATACTCGTTTTTCACAACTAGTGAGAAATGATAATACTGTCATTTTAAATTCAAAACAAGAGAAAGTTAGCATTTAGGAACCACAATACCACTGCATAAACAAATGGGAGTAACTGTGTACCAGTCAATACACTACACAGGACAACTGACTTGAACTACTTATTGGTGTATTTAATATGTAATGGAATGAGAAGCATTTGTAAGATTAATAATACAAAAAGCGATGAAATAATAATAGTATCACAACAAGCAAGTTTACTGATTGTTTTGCTTCTAAATGTGATTTTCTGGGACCTCAGCGCTTCCATCAGCACATGAACCTTTATAGTCTCTCATAACTGATTCACTTGCCCAACGTAAAACTGCCACACGTAAGAATATCACAAATTCTGTCCATTTCAGCCATAAGAGGATTTCTGCAGATCTTTCATCAAATATTGTTTTGAAGATTTTTATTTATTTATTTTTACTGAGCATGGTTAAACATAATATAATAAGACTTAGAGACCAATGAGGAAGTGGAACCATGTTTTCCACCGTTCAGAATTAGATTTATTCAATTATTTTACATTTTAAATTGTAGAGATTTTTACTTTTAAAGCCACAATCCCTGTGCAGTGGTCTTCTAGATTGAATAAATCAATTATTATCACTATTAAAAATGTCAATATAACTCAAAATTTGAACCTCTGTGCCCTTTAAGTATATTGTAAATGTTATAAAACAAAAATGTCTGGTGAATGGACAGCGACAACAGACAGTGCTGTTGCCCTTGTAGCTCTTGCTCATCTGCCGGTGAACACGCTCTTCTCGCTTCATCAACTTAAATTAATGAAATTGTTTGTAATGACAAGTTATCACATCAGCAAATCAACTGAGTGTGTGCGTGTGTTGGGAGGTACATTTAAGGGTTTAAAAAACAAAACAAAACTGAGCAACAGCCACTTAAAATGTGCACACATGCAAAAGCACACCGACATTATACATGCATACTGAGACAAAGAGTCCCAAACGATCTATAATGCATGGTCTAAATTACATGGTGCAAATGCACTGTCCATGTCCACTTTTGCAAGGTGCAAAGGGTTTGTATTTAGTCTCTTAAGTAATTATAGGTATGTACTGAGCATAACATGAATTAAACCCATCAGAGAGTCATCTCCCATGCCCTTTAAAAGGCAACAAAAGCTTCTCAAGCTATGGTATTTTGTCTTTCTAAAATTTTCATTATGAACCAATCACTGTGCTGAAAGAAAAGAAAAAAGCCTGAGACTGCCAATTCATACAGAGCTATGTGCCTCATTCACAACTGCATATTAGGAAAAACACTGAGGATAAGGAGGGCTGCTGAGTCCCTGTGTGCAACTAGCAGAGTGTACACTCGTTGTGAACTCACTTATGTAGGCGCAACTTACTATCTGATTAATGTGCCCTTTACATAGCAGTAAAACGGTGTTAATTGCTTTCTGACGCCTCAAGATAGCAATGCGACAACAAATCAAGCAATGCGCCTACCACACCACCAGAGAGACCAACACGGCCATGGGCGCACAGATGGGTGCAAGTACATTTGCTACTTACACAACATGAGTGCTGTGCATGAAAATGACAGCTGCATTGGTTGGAAACTAGTAATGACACTTGCGCGGCTTTTGTGTGCTGGCTTGAGTTGAGTTTAAGATAGGGCCCAAAGAGTTTATCTTGTTATGTGTGTTCTTGTTACCATGGTAACACCAGATATAGACATTAACATTGGACAGTGATGTCCAAAATGTACCAACACAGTGGATTCCAAAGTATGGCAGCTTATCACAGTGAACGAGGGACTTAACAAACCTAAAATTTAATTGAGGGAAACCTGGTTTGAGTAATACAACACCAGCTGCTGGGGCTCCCACAGTTTTCCATTACTCTCAGTATCTATAACTGTTGCCGATGTGTCAGACTGAGACACATGCTCAGGTAGGAAGTGTCAAAGAAGTCTAGTAAAGCATAAACGGTTTGAGCTAACACACAAACAGACAAGTGGGCAGATCAGCACCATCACCCCTGACATCCAGGCTGAGTTGAAGGAGTGGAGGCACACTGCAATAGAACAGAGGGTGGAGCTGACTGTCACAAAGACTCAACTTGAATGCTAGGAAGTGTAGAGTGTAGCGTAGCGGGAATACAAGCAAATACAATGTTACATCTAATGATAGAGCTGGCTTTACACAGTCTTTTCTTCATTTTAAAAGTCTTCTATGTCAAAGTGGGGTGATATGTTTTGCATTTTGAGTTAGTGAATGACTCAGTTCATACAGTGGCAGATTTAAGTATCTGGGTGCCTGCAGTCAGACCTTTGTGTTAAGCTGTGCTCTGATGCAGTATACCTGTGGTAAACAGATGGCCGTCCTCATGTTTCACATTATCACAGTGAAATTAAACACTAGACGAAAATATATCTGAGGTAAGTAGTTTGCATCAATGAGATTTCACTGCTGATCAGCCTCGGGCAAGATTTGGGAGGAAAAGCATTTTTGTCACAATTATTGCTATTATTATCACTATTTTTGTCTACCTTTATCAGCAAATAAAAGCTGTTTCCAAGGCCTGGATAATTTTGTTACTCACAGTTTGTCATTTGAAGTCATTTGAAGTCATTGATACGAGCGCATTGCTTGAGATTTATTCAGAATATGGGGGTTAGGGCCCAGGGAGGATCAGTGGTATTATGAAATAAGACAGTCTAGACCCAGAAAGCCCACACCACAGATGTAAGACTGTTTATATGTTTCTGTGCAAGTGTACAGTTATTGTATTTCCATTGATGTCAGCTGTAGTATACATGCTATGATGGATCAGTGATGGACAGTAGCATCAGACTGATCTGATTTTGAAAGTGAAGGAGAGTTTGTTTTTTTTATGAAATGATTTACAAAATAATTCAGGATGATATGTAAATGCCAACACTGAACAAGGGCAAATATGAGGAAGAGGGAGAATAAAAAAGGAAGGATCAAACTGAGTTCATTCTTGTTGCGGTGACTTTAGTACTGGGAGAGAAGAAAGAATTCCTAACTGCACAACAAGAACTTAATCAGATCAGATCAGATGATCAGAATAATAACAGCAGTTGTTCACAAGAATGCATTGTGTGTATGTTTGTGTGTGCATGATGCAGGTCCATTGATACAGTATTTTAGTGGAATAAAACCCGTTTTGCAAATAGTCAAGTACATTAGAATTACTTGTTAAATATTTAATGTGTACTAACTGAGAACTGTAAAACCGAGAGTAGGAGAAAAAGACATGTTTTATTAAATATGTTTTTTTAACCAAAGGCAGCGAGATGGCGACTTCTTCATAAAATACTAAACACATCATGAAACAGAAACATGGACTCAGTTAATGAGGAGTCCCCCTGATAAAATGGAAGATTGAGGTGGGAGTTATTATAGTAGGTAGGAGGTGGCCAGGTGAATACTAATCAAATTCTCAGAGGCAGAAGTTGATTATAGAGATATCAGGAAGTAATATACAACAATCATGATATTATCACATTACACATGGGGAAGAAACATAATTTATGGCAGTTACTTTTTTTTTTTACTGTTTTTTTTTCTTTGTTCCATCTCTCTGTGAAAAATATAGTATAGTAGTAGTATCACACAGTGCAAAACAATCTTTGTAAAGTGTAGATATTATTTCTGAAACCTTACCATTCTGCTTCCCAGTCGTTTTACTTTCCTTTCTACTCCCACCCTCTCTCATCCTTACTGATCCTCTTTTGTACTCTCCATTTCCCATCATTTTTCTCTTCTCCTCTCCTCCCCACCTGTTTCTATTACATATTGATTCTGTATGTACAGTATAAATGAATTTTGTCTGCTATGAATTTATGGGGCCCTCTGGCATTCATGAATTTATCCTCCCCCATCTCCTTCACTCTTAAATATTCGGTCCTCTAAGGTAGGTTGAAGAGCTTTGCATGGATGGCAATATGCCAGCCACACAAGGCCTGATAATACAACATATTAAGCCTTGCCTACACACACACACACACACACACACACACACACACACACACACACACACACACACACACACACACACACACACACACACACACACACACACTCTGGGGGAATGAAACAATATAACATTATAATCGGGGTGGCTGTAGTATGTTTTTCCCCTCAAATCTGTGCCTCAGGCCTTTCCATTATTGTAATGCCTTATGCTTTCTATTCAGACTGTGCAAGTAACCTTGTGTGTGTGAGCATGTGACTGATAGTGATTCTGCATCTCAAAGGAACTGATGTTATTACTTCTGGCTGAGTTGATGGGTGGGAATGCATGCATGCAACAACACACACCCTCACCCATACACCCAAAGATAGTTTTAACATAGCAAAATATTTCTGCTTTAGAGGTGACTGAATCAAACAGTTATGGCTGCCTGTGGCTTTGTCCTATTTTGCAATGAGCCTTGCCTCACACTGAGAATGATTTGTGGTTTGACACATTTCCCCGGTGGTATCAAATAGGCCAATTTACAGAAATAATGAAGAAAAGAATTTCAGTAATAAGTGCAAAAATATTGAGGGCAGGAGAGCAAGCCAGATAAAAGAGTTATTCTTGCATAACATATACCTGCGCTATAAAAGAGAGAGGTAAGATATAATACATGAGAATATTTGCAACAATAACATCCAATTGATAAAAGTAAAAGTATTGAAATGAAATCTGAATGACAACTTGGAATATTGGTGCTACTGGACTGAATGATAACAGCAGTAAAACGTGCATGAGTGGCAAATATAAAAATTTCTTTTAGGAACAAGCACTTCTAAATTTGCCTCGTGTCAGTTTTCAGTTACATTTATAATCATCTTACCTTCTGGTTACTTGTCACTGTCAAAAAACATCTAAGTAGATCCAGATAGTTGAATCATATTTTCATTCTTGAAGCTACAGTAACATATTTAAGATATAGTAAAATATTCAGTTCAGTTCAAGATTAATTGTCAGTACTTACATCTTTTGTCTTCTTTGACAGTCAAGCAGAAACAAAAACATATTTCCTCACTTTGCTGCATGAGGACCTCTTGTGAAATTAGATTTCTCTGTGTTCACTGCAAAAGCACTGGAGACAGCAAGTATTGTTTCCATGGAAACAATGCTGGTGCCCAATAATTTGATAATTAATCAAGAGGGGTGATCAGAGCAATAATATCTTCAACACACATGCTCAAAGAAAAATACCAACACACACGGGTTATCTGTATCGGGTACAAAAGGAGCCTTTTCTCTTTGGCTTTGCTTTACTGGATCATTTCATGGTAGGTAATGTGGAAAATAAGGGCTTGATTTATATTTGGGCACATCAAAACATGCTTTAGTCCAGCCATCAAGACAGCATTTTCAAACATTGCTTTAGTAAAGCTGTTGTATACTGTAATTGTTACAAAGGAGTGATGAGAGCAAAAGAAAAGTAAGTTGGAGAGTTAATGAGTAAGTAAAAGGAAAGTGATGGGAAAATTAGATCAGAGTCCCTGCAGGAATCCCAACTAAGTACTCTCTATTAACACACACACACACACGCGCATACACACACTGTTAAGGAGACGCCCACAGTCTAATCGAGGGTGTTCTCTCAAAGGCCTCATATTCATTTTAGTTTCATCCTCTGTCTCTCTGCTTGAAAGGAGGAATGGGAAGAAATGACAAAAGGAGAGAAGAAGATTTTTCTGCAGGTCACAAACAACCTGTTGTTGCTCTCACATAGGCACACATGCACACACAAACAAGACCACAACTCTATAGACAAACACGCCATCGTATTGAATATGTGTGTATGCATCGGGAAAATATTTTACTTTAATGATGCAGGACCCATCGTGAAGAGAATGAGTTTATGAAGAGATATTCAAGTGATTGAATGCTATCAGAGATATGAAGCTTTTATTCACCGCCCCGCTTCCCTCTCCCTCTACTCTTTTTTGCTGATTCTCTTAGAAAGGCTCTGGAAATTAGAAACTGGCAGTTTGAGGGTAATATTCATAATATAGTCATGGATAAAAAAAAGTTGATGAATTATCTCTTTGGTCCAGACCTAAATACCCCCCTCTTACAATATACACTGTCACACAAGTCCAGCACAAACCTACATTTCTCTGCACACATTTAATGTACAGCCACAAAGTAGACTGCAGAACAAATTCACATTCTATGAGCCATATATTCTGCTGGATACTGTGTTAGCAAAGAGTTGTCGAGCATTACTGACACACCCAGAGCAGAAATAGAGCAACATGGGCATCGTATTGGAGTCTTACATACCACCAGTGAAATGTCCAACATTAATTTGCATTTTGGTCTTGGTTTGATCCACCAACTTCCGATAAAAATCAAACATGGGTTCATGGGCTTGTTAGATGTTTGTAATTCCATCTCTCTGCTATGTTGTACAAAACAGTGAATCGAAAATGAACTGAAGCTGCAAATCAGCGTGCTCATTCTTAGTGAAAAAAAAACGTACCATAAAAAACAGTAAATATTGGTTAATGAAGCTTTAAATATTACAATATTTACTGAGGGTGAAGAAGTTTGTAAAATGTATTTATAGTTTGTCATTTATGTATCCATCATATGGTTTATATTCAGAAAAAGTGGAATGGTTTTATTTTAAAGTAGGGGGGAATTGTTCAAAGACACCTTGTTTTACATCATAATCATAATGTGGTAAATATTAGATGAATGTAATGTAGGAATTAGAGTTTCTCTGAAGTCACTTCCCATTATGGATAACAGCTCAGACAAAAATCAAAGACTAATACATTATTGACACAAAGTGTGCCTCCTGGTGTGGTTGATGCCCCAGTGTGCTCAAAGTGTGTTTAGTGTCTTCTCCTATTAAAAATAATTTATACCAGTGGGATACCACTTTCTGTGATTTACAATATGTTATAAAGATATGTCAAATGAAAAGTCGCAGATTAAACAATCAGCTGAGTAAGTCTGTATGGTTTTACCTTCCAGCAGATGCCGGATGATATGTCTGAATAAGCTGAGTGTCACTAAACAGTTTCATAAACAAACTGTTCCCACTGGGAAAAGAAAAATAGATTGTGCAGTCTCTGTAAGAACCTCTCTTTTGTCTATCTCACTCTCTGCTTCCAAGAGTGTGTGCATCGACACGTCTCTCCCCAGTATATTTGCTATTAAGAGGGACTAAGCATTTCATTACAAGTCTACTGAGCTCCCACTGTGTTATTGGAGCTAGAAGCCAGTGTGGCTTTCTTTCTTAGAGATACTAATAACAGAATCAAAGGAGGGAGCTTGTGTTTGAGTGTGCGCGTCTGTGTTTGTGTGTCTGTATATTCTAGTAATACTGATGTAATCGCAGGCTCAAGCCCAATTAGCCTAGAGGGTAACTCTGTAATAATCCTTACCCCTGGGCATAATGGCCTATTAAAGCAGCAGTGGACAGAATAAATGAGTGTGTCTAAGGAAAGAAAAAGAGAGGGAGAGAGGTGGTAGGATTTGAGGGAAATAGAATGTAAAGGGCCATAAGACAGACTTGTTAAAAATTAAGTTTCATTTTAAGCTTATTTTTACCTTAATGATAAATGTGATCAAAAATTTGACCTTCATGTGCAGTAGTTGAACTCAAATACACCAAAAGGGCAAGACTCAAACTTTAGTTGCATACATGCTTTAATCTAACAGTTATCAGAAGACTTTTAGCCAGGATTGTTGATTTGTTTTGCTTATTGACTACCATTCATGTCAAAGGAAGCAGAAAATATGATCTCATAGCTACAGCTTCAGCACATCCAGTGGCAAATTGGTTATATTAAACATACTACAAGGAGTTTTTAACTGCTTATTAAGCAATGTCAGTTTAATACTGATGCCGCTGGATGACCTGGTAAACAAACAAGACAGTGAGATCAATCAATCAATCAGTGAGAAAACTGGCTATTTCGTTCTTAATGCCTGCCACCAGGTCGGAATTAGTTGGTTTCCCTTAGAAATCAATGAAATAAAATAGCCAAGCCAAGTTTCCAAATGTGGACATCTGTGTTTATGTGGGTTTACTTGTGGATAGACGTACCTGACAACAGGTCCACCCGGTTGTTGATGCTCGCCTTTGTCACGTTGATATGAACTACAACTTTGCTGTCATCGAGGGAGATCTCCAGCGTGCCATCATCAAGATTACTGAAGAGGAGGAGCCCGTCAGGGTTCCACGTACGAAACTGAAAGCTCACAGATATTGTGTTGTGATTGGCTCGGCCTGGCAACTGCAGGAAGCTGGTGGCATTAAAAAAGACTGGGAAGGTGTGGGTCTCCACACAGGAAAAGGACAGGTTACGCTGTAAAGACACAGATTTAGAGAGAGAGAGAGAGAGAGAGAGATAACCAACAAAGAGAGGTAACAGGAAGTTATTAATTGGTTTTCAAAGAGAAAAGTCAAAAGCAAAACTAACCTCTAGGATGTGGACCTATATGTGAATTTGACTGAATGTTTTACGTGCCCTAACATTTTTTTTTGCTGGTTTAAATCTAGTTTTTGCATGTTTACCTGCAGATGTCCCTGACTGAAGGTGGATTCAAAGACTGATTGTACACCTTACAAAAATTTCTCTTTTTGTATGTTTGTATGTTTGTGTGCTGGAAGAAAACAAACACCATTGTCGAATTTAGGCACTAATTACCAATGAGCTCCTCCAACCTTGTGCTGTTAATCAAATCATTAGCAAACACTCAATACTGAGCTGCCTTACTAACTAAAGATGATTCCTGATTGCCTCTGCCTGTGTGTGTGTGTGTTTCTGAAATTTGAGAGCACTGTTTTGATTAGAAATGAATGGCTGCATGAGTCATCAGAGAGAATTAGAGGTGCGACTTTAACGAACTTGATTAGTGCCTCCATTTGTTCAATCAGTTCACCAGAGATCGAAGAAGATACATTGTTTGTCCACTGTTGAGGAAGAACAGGAGATGGGGAGAGACGAGAGCTCTGAGAGTCGGAGTCTATTGGAGGCTGTTCAGTAACAAATTTTAAGGATGGCAAAACACTTAATGTGCTGAAGTTCCATCCAGTGTGCTGTGCATTTGATGAGGAGAAGGAAGGCATTTAATATATTCCTTATTCTGTTGAGAGAGTTTGAAAACAAACTTTGCAGTGAAATTCTCTCTTTGTAGGCTAGAGTGAAATGCCAGCCATGATATCAAGAGGGAACACAAAGACAGGAGGCAAACACATGGAGAGGCCACTGGTGGGTCAGTTGTATCTGATTAATTCTGAATCTAACAAACTACTTTGGTACAGCGAATAATTTACCCCCTCACTCAGGTCAGATACAGAGTTAGTGTGACAATAATGAGCATGCTCAGTATTCAAGCTGCGTTCATAAGCATTATAAGAGTTGTGTTAATATACTGTATATGTGTATGTATATGAGAGTCTCTGTGTGAGCATTTCTCTTACAAAGCTGGAGGTGTCAAGCTTCTTTCGGCGGGCCAGGTCTGTAATGTTGTCTCCATTGTAGTTGATGCTCTCCATGCAGCCTTTAAAGTTCTTTCTTCCTCCTCCCACTGGCTTCCCACTGTATGGCATCCCCCCAAAGCTTAACTAGAGAAAAACAGAGGGAAAAAAGGTTCAAAGAGATGGATAGTGGGAAAAAAGTGCAATTTACCTTTGCCTTTGATTAGCTTCTCTCTCTACTGCTAGAACATTGCAAAAAGCTACATAAATGTAAAATCCAATTCAAATGCTCTAATCTGAGACTATTGTTCAGACACCAAACACCACCATAAAATCAAATGGACTAATATTAAATGCCATAGATAGTTGTGGTAGCAGGTGTGTTAAAATTACGCATTTTATCTGCTTTATCTGTATGGCTTTGGATAATATTGTGTGTATGTAGAGGAATGGCAAAGAAGTCTTACAAGCTTGAATAATACAATACAAGAATAATACAATGCTGATAACAACAAAATAAAAAAGGAAAAGAACTTTGAAAAAGATTTAATCTTGATGTTGGCCTATATTTAGCATTTTTTGAAAATGTTATGCCATAAAAATATGCCTATGACAAATATTGTAGCGCCACCTTTTGGCTAGTTGTGTGAATGATTGCAAAGATGGATGGAGTCTTCGATTTTATATATATAGGACAAGTAGTGTCAACCCCAAACTAAATCCCAAGGTATTCTGCAATACAAGGGTAAAACTGACAAACCTCACATCAGTATAATGTTGAAATAAACATGGTATATATTTATAAATTGTGACTGCAGGAGCAGTGGGAGACAGCATTCAAAAAAGAAGACAGACAGTTGTTTGTGGGGAGCAGATGCGCTGAGCAGAGAACTGAGGCGATGAGATGGAGGCTAATAAACAGGCATCTGGTGGGAAGCACCGAAGGACACAGAACTGATGAAAATGTAAACTCCATTTCATATTTTTCTACAGTTGTACATGTGTTGTTTTTTTCTCTTTCAGACATAGCTCTGAGCTCTGAGCTCTGAGGGAAGCCAAGATGATAGAGGGTGGTGTGCAATTACCAGTCGATATGTGTCTGTCTGTCTGTATTTGTGTGTGTGTGTCTGTGGTGACGCTCCAGTAGTCTTAGTAATTACTGCCAAGGGTAGACACAAATGCACCCGGATATTTAGTCTACAGGCTTAAATGGGAGCAGAAAATATACAGACGTGCACGCATATGCACAAAAACACACATGCACGCAAACAAACACACGCTCCATAGTGTGTGGACGAGATGGAGTACAGTGGTACACTTTGAGTAAAAGCTGGTCACAATTTTGCTCTCTGTAGAGAGGCTCAGTCAGGGAGTAAATACTGCTAGGATCCATTCAGGGTTCACCACAGACACACACACAAACACACACACACACACTCTCCTGGTTCACCCGGTTGTACAGATTTCCCTAAAGATCCCTTAATTCAACAGTTTCAATTTAATTGGAGTGTGGTTTGTCCTGCCTCATTTCTCAGTATCCTACTTAACACTGGAACAGATCAGCCATATCAGCAATGCTGGCTAAAGGTCACACACTCAGACACAAATATATCAATACATATTTGCACAAACACATGCGCACATACATGTATTGACCATACACTGCTGTACATGCATGCACACACTCACATTACACGTAAGTGCATTTTATACCTATTATGCATTCTAAAATCAATTTCCTGTTTTAAGTATTATTAGCTGAACTCTTTGCATTACATTACTGACTGACATTAATTATGTGAGTTTTATGGATAACCATTATAGCACAGTGTAAAACCAATATCTAATTTCCTGTGTGTTAACAATGCACTGTACAGACAGAGGAGGCCACTGGCGATGAGTAGTTGTTTGAAATGCAGTAGCATCCCTGTAAAGTGCATAAGGGCAGGTAGAAAAACTAAGTTAACCAGAAGCTGAAGCAAACAAACAGCAGCATAAAGAAAGAATAGTAACAAGTAAAGGTGTGACTCTTGCAGGTCTGAAATGATCAGACTGCCCTGTTTGAGACTCCCAGCAGTTTGGGAGGGTTGAGATTTTATCTGAGAAATGTTCACATTACCAGACACAATATTCTGTGCTGAACATCAGTACTGCCCAAAGGCCCTACACCAGAATTCTCACTGTTTTCTAGAGGATTGACATTCACCTCCAATCATTAAGCTCCAAAATACAAATGCACAACACCTCCAACATTGATGAAATGAAGCCTGGAAGTCAGTTCAGGTAGACAACTCAAGTACACTGAACATGGTATGTTACTCTTTTAACAACACATATCCAACACACCCTTTTTATTTCTGCAGTATACTTTTGCTACTGCTGCTGTTCAAAAGGTCCACTCCTAACTGAGCATTCACCTGCAGGCTCTGAGTACAAGTTAACCTAGAGGGGAAGTTAGTAACTTTGAGTTTCCTTGTGCAGAGTGATGAGATACATATTTTCCATTCCACGTGAGGCAGTGACTGAAATATTCATCAACCTAAATATTCTGCCAATGATAGAATGACCAGCCAGCTATTGGATGCTAGCGGGGCAGCTGGTAGCATATGCTGCAGGTTATAGTTGCAGCGCATACTATCAATGGTGAAAAAAACTTTTAAATCCAAATACCACACTGTGGAAATACTTAATATTTCTATTATTAAGATTCCTGCTGTAATGTGCATGTTGCATTTTGCTGTTGCAGTTGCATTTTAAGTACTTTATACTCCTATCTACAGCAATGCATCACTTCCATAAGATCATCATATGTTTGTGTTTGTTGTGAGAAACATTTATCTCTAAAGTCAATTTTTCATGAGCTCAGAAAAACAACCCTGTTCTCAGCTGCAAAATACATTTTCCAACTGATCCAAGAGGGTTTTAAAATATTTTATTCATTCATTTATCCATACAAGTTATTCCATTGTGTACCTTTCATGCTGTACATACACTAGTTACAAATACACAAACACAATGGTAAATTGTTACGTTTATGTCCATCCTTTTGTGACGGTATAGTACATACACCCTGCTGATAGAAGAACTCACTCTCACCTAGAATTATGCTCCCTCCTGTGTCGGTGTGTAAGATACTGTACCATAATAACTATATTTTCAGCAATAATAAAACATGCAAGTGTTAAGATAAATAAAACATGAATTGTCACCTGAGGACTCCTGAGTTACCTGAGGTAACTGGTATTTGTAGGATACTTGTTTTAGCAGGCTACATAATGCATAGTGTGCAAATAAAATGAACAATTTGTAGGTGGGCCTGTTACAACTTGTTCCTTAATTGTATTAAAAGTTGTATTTTTCACACGTATGATCCAGTAGTAGATGTAAAAATGGTGGAACAGCTGGAAATGCAAATGCAATTTTATGTCAAAAGTAGCACCAAAATTGCACTGCCCCTCCTAATCAACGTAAACACAGATTCAGGTGCACCACGCATCCATCTTGAAAACCAGCTTGTGCCACCACTGGATTTGAGCGTTTAGGAAAATAGGGTGAAAAAAAAAAAACTCAACTCAAACATTTCCTTCTTAAATGAGAGGGTACATTGTGACTGCCTGCTAAACTAGCAAACCTCTTAACATATGCTATGCTGTTACAATTAACAACTATAGTGGATTGAGAAAGCAAGTTTAAAACTAAAATGAACAGATGTGTTCTTGATACAATCTGATTTGGATTGTTTGGACATGTATGTATGTCATGTTTCTGGGTTGGATTCATTCCCTTCATATATTTCAAGGGCGAGACTACCATTCTCTGTCTGGGTTCTTCACATTCTTATCTGTAAAGTATACTGTACTTTAATTCTTACCTCATAGTCCAAATCGAGGTGGTCAAACTCTCCATTGGTCCTGAAGTGCTGAGTATGTCTGTCCAAGGTGAAGTTGACATTACGACGGTAGCGCTCAATCACCACTGAGTGCCAGTGATTGTCATCCAAGAGGCTGCCAGTGGTCACAGAGGTATGACCCAAAATAGAGCCATACTGATTACTGCCTGTAATTTACATGCCATAAAAATATAAGTTACAAAACACAGACATTGGGCATCGTAAATAAAGTAGTATGTTGTGACAAGCCAAAATTGAATTAAAATATGTTGGGTCAATGTGTGAACAACAGTTGAATATGCTTTTACTCAGAAAGCTAAAGAGCAACACTTGAAATACTGAAGTGTTTTTAACAGGCCAATGAACACACCATTTATTACTTATAAATGTATTAATCTATTTTCTCTGGCAGCGATTTGCCAAAATAGATAAATATCACTTCACTACTTCACAAAAAGGAAATTGACTACCTTCTCCATTAGTTACCTAAATGTGTTTGTTTTTTTACATTTACATATAGTTATTCACAACTTTTAAATATATATGTTTACAGACTGCTTCAAAGCAAATAGCACAAACTGATCCTGCTCTTTGTTAATTTGTTTCACATGTTTATAAATGTCCTCATATATGTTTGAATACAATTAGAAGTAATTATACTATTTTGCCAGATAACAGACCTGACAACAGCCTAAAGTGTTGTGTGCATTCATAGACTTCATTTTGTTGCAATACTAGGTACTTGAATGCATCACTACAGTTGCTGCTTCTGTGCTGCTGTAATCTTTAAAGGTTACACCAGTTCTGTCAGCAACACAAGCTGGTTGACAGTGAGTGATGCTCCGCATGCATATGGATTGTTGTGGCTGTTATTTACAGTGTAAAGGGTAAAAATCTGCACCTGGACACTTTATCTTTGCTCCAAGATAATGTTATCTTGACAGACATGGCATCAATTTTTATTACAAAAGTTAATTATCGATTATTGTCAAGCCTATAATGATGGCATTTTTCTTTCAACCTGTCATGGTGCTGCAAACACAACCAGAAAACCTGAATAAACAAGTGGACAAAATGCAGAGGCTTCCACAAAGGTGCACTGCATGGTACAATTAAGCAACTAACATCAAATCATGCTTTGAGCAGGGCCATTTGATTCTGATTTGGTGGTAGCTTCTTGGGGCACAGATAGCAGGAGCTTCAGTCACAAAGACTACTTAACTGACTAGTGGTAAGATAGGAACACTGACTAAATCTGTGTTTAGACCTGTGGGTGGTGGACAGCACACATTTGATGATCGCATTAGTGCTAACACCTTAGACACTTTCCTTCAGTTTTCCTTCAATTTGTCACCTGTCTTTTTCAAACGTATTTCCTTAAAAATGTCAGTATTAGAAGATAGCACATGTCTTCAATTAATTAATTAATACAGTACCAATACAGCTACATGAAAACCATTGTGGCAGGCGGGACAGCATAAAGAGAATCATTGCTTTGTATTACTTTATCTAAATAAATGACGTGTGTGTTGCCCACCCAGGTTTATCTGCAGCAGCAGCTTGGCCTTGCGAAGCTCCAGGGTGATGTAGTCTCCCTGTTGGCCCTCCCCATGAAGAATCACACCCTCGCTCTCTGATGTCTTGAACCTCAGTGCAATCACATCCTTAATTATCTTCATCTTCTTCATCTGCACAAATGTCACAAAAACACCATGAAACCCACATCATTGTTTAATACTATGTGCCTCACTTTCAATTAAAAATGTATTGATTTCTAGGATCAAACCTTTATGTACTAGAATGACTTTCTATGAGGGGACGTTTAGTCAAAATAACTATCAAGGTAGCAAATCCAGTACCTTAAAACGATATGAGATTACACCCTGTCCATCAAAGTTGATCACACCCGCCCCTAAAAAACACATACAGATAGAAACAACAGAGATACAGAGAGCGAAAGAATAAAGGAAGCACAAGAGAAAGAGAAAGACAGGAAGACAGTAACAGTAAGAGACAGAGAGAAAAGGCAAGATATAAAGGGATTAGTGATTAGAAGCCAAAGACAAAGAGCATGCTAAAGCCTATCTTCTATGACAGGGTCAAGAAAGCAGTATTATGTCAATTATGTTTATCCAGCTACTGAGTTACAATACACTTAAATAGCAAAAGTAATGCTAGAAAGCTTAGACAGGTGTCCTACTATGCTAGAGATGAACACGACCTCTTTAGAGGTTAATATTGCTGCGATAGAAAGGCTGTTGTTTTAAATAATATTGTACCCAACAGGCCTTTTTTATGGGGACATTTTGAGATATCACAGTAAAAAATATAATTAATGATGGCTGAATTCCATTTAGTTGCTTTACTTTCAGGGTCCTAATATTGTGCATGTTGGCTCACTGTCACAAGCTGTCGTGACTTACTGGGATACCTGACTGTAATGAAGCCCCTGTTCATGTAGTAACACCTGTGCTTTTTTCCTAATTTGACATGTCAAAATATCTGCTGTGAAAAATTGGCAAAGAAAAATGTTCAATTTCTTTAATATTGGCCATAAACATGAAAAACAAATGTAAAACTGTTAGTGAGCAGTGACACTTAACAATAAATAAATCACATCACGTATCAAAGGGTACTATAGAATTTTGTTTCCACATATGACAACTTTTGAAAACTGAATGGGTTGAATGGACAGATGTTTGACAACCTAAAAATGTGTGTGTGTAGGCCTGTAAAACATAGTATAGGTATAAAATGCTACATATTCTTACAAATGAACAGATTCTGGACTTACAATGCAACTCTGTCTATCATAAAGATAAACAATATCTTAAGTGAGAGGACATAAAGGAGACAGCCATCAGATTTTTGGATCTTGAGAAGAGAATTAAAGTGCAGTGCTTGAGACACTCTTCAATCTTACTATCATCACCCCAACTGTTCGAGTGGTGCGTGGAGAGAGAGAGAGAGAGAGAGAGAGAGAGAGAGAGAGAGAGAGAGAGAGAGAGAGAGAGAGAGAGAGAGAGAGAGTGTGTATGTATGGGGTGTGACTGGTTAAAGAAGAGTGTACAGGTTTGATTTGATAACAGAAATTAGGAAAGATCAGGTCACGTTGAAAGTAAGTTGCTTTCTTACTTAAAAAAACAACAACAACACACACACATGCGCATACACAACTATGCAAAACCTGTTCTTTCATGATAAACACCTGCAGAGGGGTGTTGGATAAAATTACATCTGTTTCCTTTGTTCCAACTTCAGTGCTTCCCAAATGATCCCATGCTGCCTCTCACTGGGTAGAAATACATCTTTCCATCTCTCTTGTTGCTCAATGCTTCAGTCTTGTTCTCGCACTAGTTCTTGTTCTCGCTTTCCCCTTTATCTTTCTCCATTATTCTCCTCTCTTCACAACTATTATTTCTTTGGCTTCCCCTCTTTAGTTTCCCCCTCTTCCTCCCATCACTTCATTTGCTTTAACCCCTCTTTCTTTCTCTCTGGCTCTCTCCCCCTGGCCCCTCTCATCATCTTCCTCTGTCACGTTTATAGTGGAAACAGTGGTGGTAGTTGACAGTTTTCCAATTGTTTTATGAGATATTGCAGATCTAGGTGTGCTGTTCAGAAAAAGGTTGCCAGCTCAGCTGAGTGTTTGATGTCAGGAAGGAGACTTTATGGAGGATGGGGGGAGGGGGTTTCCACCACCTGCAGACCACTGTGAGATGCAGAGAATGAGAGAAAGAGGGAGAGAGACTGACCCACTGCGATGTAGTGTAACAGGAGACAGCTATTTGGTCTCTAGCCAGGGCAGCTGTGATGGCACACACTCAAGATACCAGAGGTTTTCAGACCCAGACCCAGGAGACCACACCATTTTGGACCCTGACCCAGATGGTGGTTTTCCACCAGAGATATGAGGCGACAGAGGGCGGTGGAGATGGAGCGGGGGTTCAATGTGTGGGTTTAATATAGACAGCTGCATGTGACAGAGAATATAATCTTCAAATAAATGATACTGGAAGTTATTAGTGTATCAACATCATATTATCTGAAGAATGGTGACTCAGTGTGGAGAAACTATTTAGGGCTGTACATTACAGTTGAAATTATAATGAGAATTGAAGTAATGATGATTACACTAATCATTCTCCACTTCAAATTGCAAAATATAAAGTGTTATAGTTATTCTACATATTTACTGCACATGCGGTTCTTCAGACTAAATGCATCTCCTAAATCTGTCACTTTGGATAATTGTCTGATTGAACACTTTACAACAAAACAACAAGGCACGAATGCTTTCTTTTCTTCTCCTTATTAACGAACGTGTCACAACTTGCTATATGAGAGCGAGGGGATTGAAAGTCTGCACAGCTAGAGAAAAATGACAGAGAGAGGCATGACTGACCAAAGCTGACTGAGCACTTAATGAATATAGGTGTGTGTAGGTGTGTGTGTGTGTGTGTGTGCGCGCGTTTGTGTGTAATACAACACTACCATACTTCTGTGTTAATTATGGAACTATACAGGTCCCTGTACCCCCTGTCATGCCAAGAGACATGCTCTGAACTGGCTAACAGTGGCTTGACATGCATATCGCTGTATTATGCTGCTCATTATTTTTGATAATCAGCCCTTGCAAAGCAATGCCACAGAGATGCCACCTGCATCACGTCATGGCATATCAAAGGTGCCCTTAACTGGCAAATAACAAGTTATAATGTTAAAATTGTTTCCATGGCAACGTGTGGGTAACCGAAAACAGGTCACTCACTGTATGACCTGCCTATAGGATTTGCATGCTTTTCATGTAATTGGAAGTTATGTATTAGCATTTATAACATAAATGTAAGGTGTAAGACTTTATGCTCTGGTATGAATGTATTGATCTTATATATTATTTTGTAAGTTTCTTTGTTTCTTTTTTCTATATTTCATAGGCAAAATGCTTATAAAGAATAATAATGAAAAGCACTGTTCTCAGTCTCAGTCCTGTACTGTAAAACTGTACGTACTCCCCCTTTCTCCCCATATTTATTGTACCGTTGAGCCTGAAGGCTACAATGATGCTACTTTAGCTGTTTGTTTGAATTCAGTCCTGCTCCAGAGAAATTGATGCTATACCCATAAACAAATCTACATGAGCACATTGACAGCTGATGATGGTGATACATCATCCTGACAACGAGTTTAGAGTATTGTTGGCATATATAGGTCACAGGCTGAAGTCAGATATGATATGTTTGCATTCTTTTGAAATTCTACTTGCATGAGAGTGATTTGTATAGAAAATTTAATTTGTACTCTCTGTTTCTGTCTGACTCCCCTTCCTCTCACACATCAGTTCAACTATTTCCTGATTCATCTATGAAATAATTGATTTTCTGTTGATCCTATGTTAATCAAAATGGAAATGAGCATGTAAATTCCACAGCACGGTGGATCACGACTCCTTTATAGCCTCTAGCTCTGGCACAGACACATACACACACACACACATGCCTCTTTTCATTGCACAGCCCTAGATGACTTATAATATGATATTGCATTTAATTATCATACATTTTCAAATCCCAGAATTATCATTTACAACCAACTCATTTGGTCATTATTTATCTGCCTCCTTCTCCTCCTACTACTTCGCTTTTGTGCTTCTTTCATCCTCTTTTGTTTGTTGCTGCCCAACGCTGTCTCTTTCATCTTTGGAATGGGAAGGAGGAAAACATTTGGAATAAGTGGACTCTAAGAAAATCACAGAGAGGAGAGTGAAGGATGGGTAGATGAACAGACAAATGAATGAGTTCTCATTTTCTGACTGAATGCTGGAGAAAAGGCCTGGTGACAGCGTAATCATGAGAGAGCACTGTGGACTTCAAAACACAGCTGACAGACAAACTCTGAAAGATCAGATCAGGGTGTGTGTGTGTGTGTGTGTGTGTGTGTGTACAGTGTCTCTGTGGTATCATGGTGGACAACATACATATCCATCAGACACACAGAAACCCTCTGTGCTTATTTGGCCTAGAAATAGATATGTTCTTTTGAGTTCTATTGTTGAGTGCATAGTCTCTGTTACACTGCATCTCTTATTATGTGGTATTGGACTGGCTGAAGGGGAATTTTTGATGGAGAGAAAATTTAGATTTATGTGCTCACAAACAATGGGCGGACACCTTTGAAAATCAAATTTTTACTTTGTTTTGTTCCTTGACAGCTGTAACTGGATACAATATCATTTTAAGAAATAAAACCTTTCTGCATCATGTGAAAGATGCTTGGCCAGCAAAGGAAATTGTAACATAAAGAGATGACATTTTTCATGCAGAGACATCCTATGCATTCAGATGGCAGCCAGTATATATTGAATTTCAACAGACCCGTTGCAGAAGCATTCGTAATACCTGCCACATTGTTTGAAGACTACTGACAAGTCAGTGAAGAAGCTGCAGAATATATATATCGGATGAAATCTACATCTCCTAAATCTAATCTTTAGTCAGACTTGTCTAGTAAACTAAGTATACTTATATTTAGCAAGCTAGTCACTGACAGACTAATGTCAGTGTTAAAAAACATGGATGAAAACGAATTACCAATTTCTGTTGTCGAAGTCAGCTGGTAATCATTTCTGATGCAGGTATTGACTGTGTTGCAGCTATGTCACATAGTTCTGCCAAAATTTTGTTTACCCCTCACATAACTGCTGGTGCTTGACAGCCAGCTTCACTGTTGTGTAAGGTATACATCATCCCACATTTCTTTTCATAAAATTGAAATATCTTATTGTATGTTAAATATATCTTACTGCAGCTGACTGAGGCTATCCATGGTTATCTTGTTTTATTGCTTTTTTAAAAAAAAAAAATATATATATATATCTTCTTTATTGTCTTATGGAAAAGCAAAGCGCCACAATATCAGTATAATAAACCTGCAAGACACTATTTAAAGTTCAAGTGGCTTAAAATAAAATTTGCCTTTAAGAAAATGTCACATTAATGTGACACCGTCAGAGAATAAAGGGGCAGAAGTTATTCTAGTCAAAAATAGCAACAGTAGCAAGTTGACTATTTAAGCTCAAAAGCAGTCACAACTGGGTGCAGTCGTGTTTTTGTTGGAGGGGTATAAACTCTGATTTCTGTGTTTTATTGTTCTGTGCGTACACGTGTGCATCTCTCTGTGTTTGTCCCACATCTTGTCACCCTTATCATTTCTGACTTGCTTTTCTTTTAACACGGAAAGGAAATGAAACAAGGGAAATATAATCAAAGGGGGGAGAACTGACTGGAATGCAGTACACGCCCTGTGTCCACACACTGAGACTCACACACACTCAAGACATCCACACACAGTATAATCGCATCTCTGGAATGAAAGATGTACGTGTGTCACTTCTAACAGTAATTTATGCAGAGCCTTAATTGAAAATTGTTATCAAAATCAATTTGGCAGCCTTTAATAGGATGAGAGCAAAGAGGCTGCAAGAGTCAGTTCCCTGGATGATACATTTGCTGGAAAGCGAAAGACAGAGTATGAGGGTGTGTGCATCTCTATGTGTCAGTCAGAAAGTAACTGTGCTCTGCATATTTTTGCACTTTGCAGGTTGTTTTGTGAGTGTGTGTCTGGGCAAGCTTTTGTTTAATATCTATCCAGAATTAGCTCACGATGAAAAAAAACCTTTTGTGACTTGACTGGAGCTGACAAACCATCATTAGGCTCCCCCCATTGGATCCACAATTATATATGTTAATAATACTTGTTGGATATTGTTGGACATACTATTGTGACTCACAAATACTTACTCGGGTACTGGAGTGCATACATAGAGTATATTTTAATTACCTATGTGATTGTTCTAATATCATCAACTTTTTTTATAATGTGATAACAAGTGTTACAGGCAGTGGTGTAGTGCAGGGTATAGTTTGCAGTTATACTGAGTATAACTACTTATTTTTCAGTCGGCAGTGGGCCAGTATTTATTGCAAAATCTGCACCTTTCCGGTAACTAATGTTCAAGTCAAGCAGCAGACGTTAAGTGACAATGTGAAAATACTGCTAGTTCATTTTTGGGTGACCTAAATATGCAAGAATAGTTTTACATGTCACTGTTTGTAACACAGGGCATTTATCCTCTGCTGGACAACCTGCTTAAAAATAAAAACATGGGGGCACAAATTAGGAGTATACACATTTACCCCAGGCACCACTACACCACTGGTTACAGGTGTGAGACTGTATGTGTGTAAAACAGAAATATACACATAAAAGAGACAGTAGAACAGAAACACAGCAGGTGTGCTAAAAACTATATGTGTGTGTGTTTGTCTCCACTCACAGTAGGAGCATCCATAGACTTCTATGCGCAGACCAATCCGCCCTTCTTCACTCCAGTCCAGCGGGACAAGCCTTAGGAATCGTGCAACGATTCCCTGCTGCAGCTCATGCCGAACAGCGCTCTCTGAGTTGGAGTTCCCAGAGAAGGCCTGTGAATACACACACACACACACACACACACACACACACACACACACACACACACACACACACACACACACACACAAAGAAATTAAATACATCAAAGACACAAGCCTGCAGTCAAACAAGCAGCTTTGGGACTAGGAGCAAGAGTATTTGTTCCACTCACCACATCCTGGCCTAAAGGTGCACACTCACAAAACATACAAAATAATTATGACTCTACATATCTAATATGCCTGCCATAAGACAGTGTGACTGAAGGGGATATAAAGAGGAAACTGCATATTGTATTCAACTTGAAATGTGTGTAAGACACTCAGTGCTCACATCATTTCATATTTAGGCTGATTTCTGGGTCTCCAAAGATTCATGAGGGCTTGTTAACTGATGAGGTTTACAGTGCCTTGTCTTATTGGCACTGTGTTACACATTCAGTCTCTGAAATCTCAGCCTCAGGAAACGCCATGTTGTTTACATACAAAATAAATATGTACAAAGCCTGCAAAATGGTTGAACGTCTGTTGATTTATTTACATAACTATGCACATACAAAACAGTGTATGAGACACAGGCTGTGTCTTTTGTGTAAAATCATATCAAAACAATGTACTTTCCTCACATGCAGCTTTACAGAACAAAGTTTAAGAAAGTTGTACTAAGAAGTCCTCCAATGTTTGGAGAAACAGGCAGCAGTTCACCAATGATGCAAACAGAGTCAGCAAAACAAAACTATACTATATTTGGCAGAACAAACATAACATTTACTGTGGCCACTCTGGAAAGGTGAGGTTTAGTGCAATGTTTAGTTATTTTTGTGTTTCGATTGTGACTTTTTCTTAATTTTTGTTTTGCTGTGATAAGATACACTGACATATTGGCTAAAGCAATGACTTATTCCTACAAGAGAGCAAGGGCTGAATGTAATAATGTAGTATGTACTGTATGCATTTTTGTTCATACAGTAGAAAAGAGACACAAAACAGAGAAAATCCAAAACTTAAACTCCTTTCTTCTCCCCTCCTTTCCTCCTCCTTCTCAGTATGTCCTCCTTCACTTCTCCTGGCATTAGGTAGGGAGAACCTCTAACCACCCACTAATCCACCTCACCACAGTCCCTGAACTAGTTTGACTTCTGTGCTTTCTCCTTCTCTCTGGCACAA
Source organism: Sciaenops ocellatus (assembly GCA_033000465.1). Classification (NCBI taxonomy): domain Eukaryota; kingdom Metazoa; phylum Chordata; class Actinopteri; family Sciaenidae; genus Sciaenops; species Sciaenops ocellatus. The sequence continues at coordinate 15,976,756 of CP136869.1, forward strand.
ACATACACACCATGACAACTGCTGTCCATGCTTTTCTTCTACACACATATGCACAGAACAGTTGGCACGAACCGTTGGGGAGAAACATCGTTAATAGCCTAGCAGGTAAGTAGACAAGAGCAAGACACTAGACAGCCATGTGTTATTCTAGATAAGACATGGTGGGTAGGGCAGTGGATGTGCGTGGGGGGAAAAAAAAGCTCTGCTCAGACAGTCTGCTTTGAGCTGACTCCTCAGTGACCAAAGTAACCCAAGTATGTACCCCTGAAGATATGCTATCTGCAAAGAAGGAGATGGTCAAGAGTTCACACTGAGCTCAGAGCCACTGAACTTCCACTGTGACAAGGGAGAAGACCTGAGGTGAAGAGTGCTTCTGTCTCCGTGCGTTACCCTCACTTTCTTTTTTAATCTTTATTTGTCCAGAAAAGGTTAACCGAGCGCACAAACACACACACTTTTTTATTAGCGCACTGCTTCACATTCACACAGCGCCACATGACTCATCGGGGAGCCCTTCAGTATACTTTAACTGCAGCTTCTTCTCTCTGCAGGTGCACAGGTCTTGAAGATCTGGGTTAAGTGACTTGCTCAAGGTCAGCTACGCCGTTTTCAAAGAAGACTACTACTGTATGTATGTCATCAGCCATAAAGATGATATTTATAATAAATACTGCCAATGTCATATTCAGTGAAGGGACACATTTGTCATGTACTCACTCTTTATTTTCTGAGTGGTCCCAAGGAATTTAATAATTAAATTCACATTCAGAAGCATATTGGTAGGTTTTTTTTTTCTTTTCCCTGCACACCGTATGACAGATATAAACAAAAACTTTTTTCATGCCTCTGAAAGCAGTTTGAATACAAGTCCAATGATGAGGATAGCTAAGTTCAAGTACATAGACAACAATTTACACATTAATAAAAGACACAATTAAAAAAATATAAAAGTACATCAATATTCAATTTATTTTTGGTGAACAGTTTTGAAAATGTTTCTGAACTAAAAAAGTCATCAGAGCTGCAGAAAGCACATATCCCTCTCTTAAAAGTTAAGAGTAGCTGCTATTTGATTTATGAGTTGCGGTATCTACGGGGTGAGCTAAGACAAATTCACAGTTAAAATACCGTCAAACTGCATGCCAAGACATAAAAAGAACATCTGAAAGAAGGAAAACTGGTTAAAAATGTTCTTAAAACTGAAATATTCCTTTAATCACTGGGGCTACCACCACCCTGTGGAGCTGTTTATGCATTCCTCAGATTCTCTTTCTAAAACTCATCTGTCTCTTCTCTTTTCCTGTCAAATCTTCTAAATTCTCCTTCACATCCTCTGCTTTCTATCACATGTTTGTCCTTCACTACTCTGTTTCCAAAATGCCCGCGGTTCTGGCTCGGGATATGAAGCACACAAAGCACAGATGCATCACTTTGCATGCACACATAGAGGCACATATGCACACACACCACAGCCACCCACACACCACCTTGCCATCTAAACCTTTCTGCATAGTTAAAACCTGATATTACCCTTAAGCTCGTTTTATAGTTATAATAATAACAAAAGAATTCTGAATTCTGTATATCTACTGAGGATTTGGCTGAATGCATGCAGAAGAGTTTACCCCTTTTTGCCCAGCTGACACTTTCCTCTTGTCAAGGTATGACAGTGAGAGAGTGAGCGAGAGAAAGGGGGAGACGGAGGACAAAACCATTTTTCTTCCCCACCCAAAAGCTCCATCATCCCATCCCGATTTTCCAGCTACGTTCTTCTATTTTTCTATTGTGTTCATCCCGCTATTCGCCACTTATCTGTACTTGGCTGAATGAACAGCTCAATTCGAAGGCATTGCTATGCAGAGCGGAGAGCAAAAGGCAGGATAGGAAAGAGAGGAGGAGGATGAAGATGAGGGAGAAAGTTGCGTATGCTGAACACCTCGCAAAAGTCTGCTTAGTCAACCGTTTAATTCCCTCTCCTCCAAAGTCAAATCATTAACCAGAAAACCAATGAGTAATTGGGAATTTGTGTGTGTGTGTGTCACTTCATATAGTGAGTAAGTGTTAATGTTGATTTCAGTGGATGTGTGTGTAAGTGTTAGGCAACTTAAGAGCTTAGACACTTTGACGTTTTGTTTAATCAAGAACTGAGGTAATTTACAGCAACAAAGGCCACAAAGTGCCTGAGGCAACTTTCAGTTTTTACTCAGTGTATGTGTCCCTGTGTGTGTACATTCTTTTATACACTCAACAAAAATATAACTTTTATTTCTGTTCCCATTTTTCACAAGTTTACATGAAAGATCTAAGACTTCTATTCATGCAAAAGGTTTATTTCTGTCAAATTTTGTTCACAAATCTGATAGTGAGCGCCTCTGCTTTGCCAAGATAATCCATCCACCTCACAGGTGTGGCATATCAAGATGCTGACTAAACAGCTTGACTGTGCCTTGGACTGGCCACAGTGAAAGGCCACTCTAAAGGCTTGGGTCCACAAAGACCCTGACAGCGTGCTGGGGAGTGTTGGGATGAAGTGCTTGTGCAGCATGAGAAAAGAAAAACAAAAAAACAAGACAATGAGTTTTATTTCTATGGCAGACAATTTCTAACAACTCGGCATTAGCTTGATAAGCACGCTGTGGTTGTGTAGAACAACTGTGGTTAAAGCAAGAGGAAATCACTTTTAGACCTATTCTTCATTTTCTTTGTCAAACTTCACTTCACCTGGTTCATTGTCTGCACTGGGGCGTGCTGTCTGTATAGGAGCTGAGCCCCGCCTTTGACAGACAAGCTAGATCGACCACAAATAACAGCAAAAAGCGTTAGAGAACTCACACCATTGTTTCAGCTCTCTGTTATGATGATCAAAGCTCAGAATAGACCATCACAGCCAGAACAAGCTTCTCCTCCATTGTCTTGGCTACCAGGGGGACGAGCCACATCTAATATATGATTGGTCATGAAGGAAGGCAGACACTCTCTCCTCATTGGAAAAAAATGATAATGTGCAGTTTTATTTTGAAGTACTTGTAACGTTTTCTGTACATGGAAGAAGTCTTAGATCTTTTCTTCAGCTAAAGAGTTGTGTTTATGTATAAGGCTATGTTTGTACTACTTTTAAAATGTACTGAAATATTCCATCAAAAAGAAGAAACTTTGTGCATTTGGGAATGCTTAATAGATTCAAACTAAAAAATATTTCCACTTATTTGTTGTACTCCTGTGAGGATATGCATAATGTTTAAGAGGATTAAAGGCTGAACATGTCGTGCTTTAAAAGTTTAAAAGTTATTAAGGAAAATCTTGGATGAGAATCAAAACAGCGCAGAGCTGTCACATGATTTTAGCAATCCATGAGATCAGTGGAGGGGAGAAAGAGGGGAAACTTGACTTGGAAAATAAAAAATAATGAGGAAGGCTGGAGCTAGCCAGTCTCCTTGTCAAGCATTTGGACCTCCAGGGCTTATGTCATTCAAGACAGAACAAGCCAATCACTTCACTACAGCTGGTCAAAAAACACCCCTGTGGTCTGCTCTGTCTCACATGCAAACACTCAAATCGTTCCCTGTGTAAACAGAGACAGATACACATGCAAGTTGGCATGCTTGTGCCCATGCACACATCCTGGCATTCACACACACACACACACATACACCTATTATCTACTTGTTCAGCAGCTCTCCCTCTTTCTTACACATCAGTCACTTACTTATTCTCCCTGGCTGCATGTTTTTCATTTCCTGAATGTGCATCTGTCATTTCAGTCTGTGTCTGTCTGTTTGTGAGTCAGTGAATATCTATCTGTGTGTGTGTGTGTGTGTGTGTGTGTGTTTGCCTCTGTTTTGACAGCCAGAGACAGGCCTTTCCAGAGAACAGATCTCCAGATACTGAGAAACAACAAGTGGAAGCTATTTTCTGGGGTGCGCTTGTTGCTGTTGGACCCGTTTTTAGACCAGACCAGAGTGAGTGCCATTGTGTGTATGTGTGTGTGCGTGTTGTTCCTTCCTAACAGAGGCAAGGGAAATCAGTCCGGTCTGGTCTGGTCTTTTGTTTTTATCGACAAGTGTACAGGACAAAACAGAAGGACCATAGAGAAATTTGTGTTTCTGTGAAACCCTGTGGGTGGCTGTGTTTGTGTGGGTATGTGCCAAAGAAAACAGGACAACATCTAGTAATGTTGAATTTGAGTCTATTTTAAAGACAACTATGGTGAATTCTGAGAGTCACAAGGTAGAAAACATTTGTGTTCCATTTAAAGAATGGATTAAAAAACATCTGCTGTTATCATCAACAAATGTAAGGCCATTGTGTTTGTGTGTGTGAATGCCAACAAAACTTTTAGAGCAGCCACTGGCATATGTTACATGATGTTTTTGAAGACCCACTTTAAAACCCATTTTAACTTTTAAATGTAAAACCAACCTCAGAGGTGTGATCAACTTCCACTTAAAACCACTCATTAGACAAGTTAGCTCCTCTGTGTGGACATGGCTTCATTTACCCTCTTTCCAACACACTAAAGCAGGTTATGGATCCAAAAAGTGAAAAATGTATAAATCTGACACCTTGTGCCTCCCATTGGTGGGTTTACGTTATTTAAGTCCCTTGCCTGAAACTATATGTCTGTAAAATACAGCAACTGGGAAGAGGCCTTATTGAACTGAAAGAGATGGCTCAATGGGAGAGAATCATCGTCTCCTCTGGCTAACCACGTCTCGACACTTGCACATAGAATTAAAATTCTGGGCTACACAGTCAATCAAGTCTCCCACTAAGGGTGGAGTCCACAACTAAGTTCCGCTGTAGGCAGATGCTAAATGGATTTTTGATCTGGGTCTACAGCTCCAGACAGACTGAATGAATGAGAAACATGACCACATGCTGTACCATGTAACGTTTTTTCCCCCTCATTTTTGGTGATTAAACTATCAGTTGTTCTGTTTTGAATTGTTTTGATTGTCTGACTGTTTCTTGCTATCATCCTAAAACATTATTTCTGCTAAGTAAGTGATGTTCCTTATATATCATTTTCACCAGTGGAGAGCTCAGCATTTCTCCTGTTTTCCTGCCTCTTTTTACTCATTTCTGGGATGCTCCTTCTTTACTCTTCAATGCTACTGTATTTGAGGAAGAACACTGAGCATGAACTCTGCATATCTCCATGTTCTTACATCCACCCTATGTCCGTCTTATACTCTCTTATACTTTTGTTGATTTCTCCACCTTAAATGCTAAAATGCACATTTACATTTGCACAAGCAAATTTCTTCAAATGTTCTTTATGTTATTTTATTAGAGCTGGCACACTGTTATATCCCTTTGTATCCATTATAGCATGTGCTGGAGCGGTGCTCCTCAGTTCAGTCTCTCATTAACTGTAACTGCTCTCACCTGCTAAAAGGAGCTGGTGACAAAGGGAAATGGAATCTCTTTCTTTGCTTCACATACATTATTAACTGAAAAATGAGGAACACTTCCAGAACATTTCATGCTAATACTTTTCTATACACTTCCATTTCGGCTCATTAGTTACTGTGGGGTAATCGGAAGAAATAAAGTGCTCTGTAAAACTCAGGAAACATTTTAGCATCCCACCGTCATCAAAATTTCCCTCTCTAACTTCTAAATTATCATTGGTGTGCAAAATATTCCCCTGCACTGAATTAAATTTTACAGACAGTCAGACAAAAGCCCACACACAGACACACACACAGAGGAAAAGAATAGAGCTTTAAGAGCCCATTACTCAGGCTGTGAACATTTGGCACCTTCTCTCCCCTCTGCTCACCAGGGACCAACACTGATGGAGTGAAGACTGCCTCCCTGACTCTGCTACAAAACCTCACAGGAGCAAAGTCACTGTGTTTATGTGTGTGTGTGTGTGTGTGTGGACGTGACTGCTAACACTTCACTAACTCATGATCTGTGAGTGCATGTGTGTATTCACATGATTTTTGAGGGGGCCAGCATTTTCACAGTCATTCATGATTGACTCCTCCTCATGCATCACACCGCCTACTCACTCAGAGCTTTGACATTAGCTGGAAGACCCATGAGAACCACTTGGAAAGAGGCTAGATCTTTTCGTCAAAATGAATCACACAGACGCCACTCATCACCAACGGTCTTGTGAACTAAATAAAAAATGCTAAATGCGTTTAAGTGGTTATTAGGGCACCACCTGTGAACTGATGATATGAAATGGTTACCAAGAAACATTTTGGTACATTGTCATGAAACTCTGAGAAAGCCAAGCCCATACCAAGAGAAAGGTGTGCAACAACTAGTGTAATAATTCAGCAAATTTGAATAAAGATTCACTTTATTATATAATTATAATTAATTATAATCAATTATATATATATATATATATATATATATATATATATATATATATATATATATATATATATATATATATATATATATATATATATATATATATATATATATATAATCTGCTTCATTTTAGAATCAACAGCCTGAATGCAATTATTACATATATGGTGGTAATAACAAAATCCAGGAGTTACACTTAAAATGTAATAATGTAGAGCATTTTGTAATAACCAACCAAAGGGGATGTCATATGGATGTCAATGGATGTATATTAAGTATTGCTTTTTATTACATTATGTCAAGGTATTACATAATGTGTTCTTACAAGGTGCAGTTTGACTAAACTTTCCAGTGCCATGTCTTATCCACTGTCACACTAGTACAATGTTCATGTTCGTGACAGTACTATTAAAATTTCATAGCAGCCACTCAAGTTGTATCACAGGAGACGTCCATGACCCACCAGGGAGCGTCTTCTCTATCTATTTCAACTCATCGTCCTTGTTATTCACACTCAGCAATTTTTAATTTCCGTACAACTGTTATCTGGAATGGAGTGAAGTGACATTAAAAAGAATGGCGCTCAAGCTCTGTGAAGTTACTGCAGCGGATCAAGATACAGAACCGAAAGTTCTGACTTTTTATCAGTGCAGATGAAAAACCCATATATTCATAACTGCGAGCAATGTGTTGCTCTGTCGTCTGATTAGTTAAATTCAAACATTTTTGGACTTTAATGCTGGATGTTATAATTCATTTACAATAGCACATGGCAACAGTAGCTGCTGTGAGTGAATTTATTTGTGTGCGCCTCTTTTAGAAATGTATGTACTAGGTCAATATGAGTCAAGATCAAAAGATGATAATACCTATTAATACACACATCAGACTGAATACTAAACCTGCTAAAGTTCTTGCATTAATATCAGATGAGTACACCTCATTTCCTCTGATGTAAATAAACCTCATTTGATCCCCTCCCCAATCCATTGCATCAGCTGGCATCAGTTGCTGTTTGGGTGGTAACTATGGATCATATTCATCTGGGATTTGACTCATTATATTTCATCTTCATAACCACTGGCTTGAGTTGAACAATACATAGTTGAATGCATTCCTATTTAAATAACATTTTGTAATGGATGCTTATTTTCAGAACAATTAGTAAGCAGCAAGAAAGTAGCCATCCAAGTTTAGTTTGACCGCAATGATTGTTTGTTTCTCGTGTTACTGCCAAAGCAATCACCTATATGTATATTTCCCTCTATAGAACATCTATTATCATGACATGACACAACAATGATAGTGTCATTGATGTGAAGCACCACCTACAGAACAACAGAACACCACCACTTATCCTGGACATGTGGCATCTTGACAACATAGCAGGAGTACGAACGTTTTTAAGTAACTTAAGTACTGAATGGTTGAATTGATTTTGAGATGATTTAATGAAAGACTATTATCATTGAAGCATCTCAGGTGTTTCTTAACAGCAGTTATGTACATGATGTGGTTGCTGGCTAGATTGTGCAGTTATAATTAGAGCAAATAAATTAGTTAAATATATCTGTTTACATAACAAGTCCCTGTTTCCTCCTCATATTATCACAGTGAACCTGACATTTAATTCCCTCTCCTACACACACTTCATCCTGAAGCTTCAGAAGGAAAGGAAATGGTCAATGCTTTAATCATGCAAGACTCATCATCAAGTGAAACAAAAATATAATTGTGACACTTTCAAGAACTGAAACAAGAACATATAACGCATGGTAAATACAAGCTGAAACTAAAGTAGCACTCTGGCTGAGATCTGGAGCACTCCTCTCCATCACTCAATTACAAGCTGACATTTAGAAGGCTGCAATTTTGCCCGCTAAAGATGAATTTATGACTGAGGTACAAGCCAGTTACATCAGATTTTTACATCAAAGGGATCTCCCCAGAATACTTGGGTATGATGGAGCTGTGTACTATTTTAAAAAAGTGCATGACATTAATGCAGTGCGTGTAATTTATGCTAAGAAGCTCTTGGGTTGGGTTGACTTCCAATGGGCAGCGGTTGAGGCTCATACCATTTAACCACAACATTCCTGATTTGTCATACCCCTTTCTTATTCTATCTCACCATATTTCCTGTCCATATGTACATTGTCACTGTCCCATGAAGCGTGAATAATACTTCATCATAATAAAGAATTTCTATTCATATTTGCTTTTATTCATCTATTTCAGTGCCTAAGGACAGCAGCCTGAGATTTTTTCTAATTGTATAGCAATTTACCGAATTTTTATATGTACTCCTCTTTTATAAGCATTTTAATACCTATACACACTATTTTATTCTTTTTGCCCTGTCCTCGACTTTCTGGTCCAATGCATTTAGCACACTTACTTTCCAGTCTTTCCTCCTAATGTGAGCCCCTCTAGATAAAAGTGTCAGCCAAATGCCTTGATGTAAATGTATGAGGCACTTGATCTCTGTATTAAATCAACTGCAAAAATGTGGAGGATGATTTAAATTTGAGAAAATCACTCAAGTTCAAAAAGTCAGCAATGTGCTTTCATTTATCTCGTTGCTTTTCTTTCTCAGAACTGAATGTCGCATATCACAGATGAATAAATTAAGTTGCAATCTTTCAAACGTGAAAACCCCATCCTGGTACTTGATTATTTCCATTTTGGCCGGCTACAAGCTAGGCTTCTTACTGGTTTTAACAGTCGACAGCACATTATTTTAGCTTCTCTTCACTGGCTTCCTGTTAGTTTTAGAATTGATTTTAAGATTTTACTGATCACCTTTAAAGTATGCCTGGGCCTGGCTCCATGTAATGTAGCAGACATGTTGACACCTTTTGAGTCAACCCGCAGCCTCAGGTCCTCAGGTGGATCCCTGCTGGCTGTTCCAAAGTCGAGGCTCAAAACTAAGGGTGACCGGGCTTTTTCTACCAGGGCCCCTCGACTTTGGAACGCCCTGCCTGTGAGGACTTAAGGCTCGCAGAATCACTAAATTATTTTAAATCACTTCTTAAAACACATTTTTATAAACTTGCTTTTATGTGATGTTGTCTTTTTTAATTTTTTAAAATGTATTTGTATGGGTCACATACATGGTGTGCGTTTTCTACTTATTTATTTATTTATTTTTATCATTTTATATATATATATATTTTGGTTGACTTATTTAATTTATCATTATATGTTTTTATCTTATTTTTATGTATTGTTTATTTTTAATTCTTAATTGCTTTATATTGTCTTGTCTTTTAAATGTATTTTGCCAATACCATGTTTTTAAATCTTATTTATCCTGCTTTGTTGGTTCTTCTGCTACTATCTTGCCAGAGTATCCTGTTTGTGCCTGGTCTGTCAAAGCACTTTGTAAACTCTGTTTATAAAAGGTGCAATATAAATAAAGTTATTATTATTAAAATTATTAAGCTGTACTTCCTGATTCTTTCAATGGGGAGTGTCCAAACTCAAGCACTAAAACAATCAATCTCCCATATTGTTTTATCGCTGGCTGATAAACTGATACTAATTTACCAGCATATTTGAATGAAAACTAGTTTCGGAATGTAATGTTGGATGAAGAGATTCTCTTCATTTGCAAAGTGCACAATGCATTCTGATTGTTGTAGGATCTTAAGAGCCAAAGAGAAATCTACATTTTTTCCTGGGTACCAATTTCAAGAGCACATTTCTGCATACAGGGACTAGTTTTATGAATTTGTGCTCTTTTCAGGTGAAATTCCTCTTCATAGGCTACTAGGTCACTGGAAATAGAAGTGTTTATCTTACCACATGTGAAGATCCGAAATAGTGATAATACTGTATGATATGTGTTAGATTAGTAGGCCTGCCAGAGTTATGGGTAACTATAATTCACTTGCCTTACGCCTTATGCCCTGGTTTCTTCAAGCGTGGGCCAAAATGGCTTACAGGCCAGCTGACAAGATAACAAGGTCAGTAATGTGTTTCCAGCACAGAGGCTTGAAAAATTATTTGGGTCCTATGCCACTGTTAATCTTTAAGATCCCTTTTCTCTGTGATGTCGATTTACAGTAAAAGATATATTTTATCTCTTGTGTTTTCCCCTACTGTTCTACTTTTCTCTGAGGGAACTGCTGTTAAGTGCCAAGATACCTTGGTGAATATTAGCATCATTTAATATTGAATACTGTAATTAATTTACTCCATAGACCATCACCATATACAGTATTTTCCTGTGTAGCTCATAATCTTACAGCACTTTTTAAGTCATGCAGTAGTTCCCAACAAAGACACACACGCAAAATGAATCTACCATGTAGAGTCACATATAAATGGAACATGAAAACGACTTTACAATAATGCATTATGGAACCAAAACCAGTTGTGTGGAGGTGGTTTTGGGTGACATGAACCACATTAATAATTGTCTTAAGACCAAAAATCACACATAGGGCTATTTTTCCTTGGTCCAGTGAGAAACTATTATTAACACATCCCCTTTTGATCCTGTATCAGCTTGAGATTTGTGGCCCTGGCTGTGCTAGTTTATTGGATACATACATTACTGTCAACTGACCTGGTGTACGTGCAGATTCTCATCCACATGAATTAACAGTATGAGACAGGGCCTGCTGCTGGCATTATCTGAATAAGGGTTATAGTAAACAAGTTTGTGGGACTAAGTAAAGTAAGTAAAGTGTGACTTAAATTTTTGTTAGTTAATTGAGTTTTAATGTGCAGTTTTTACTGTGCTTTCTACACACCACATTTAGATGTTCCCACTGAGACACACATTAACTCACGATGCTGTAACTGTGAAATGAAACTCTGACACGTAAACCCACAAAGACAGTAAGATGATCACTTGAAATGTTTCCACAACACACACATTTCAAAATTGTAACAAATTGTTACCTGTCAGTGAGTACCGCAAATTTCTAAAACACACGTTGCACTACAATTCTTGCAATTGTCAGTATTTTGTGTGAAGTGACAGTTTTCAGAGGGTGTATAAGTAAGTCATTTCTTTATTGGCATCATTGCAAGAGTGCAATTTGCCAAACAAACATAACCCTGTGCAGCTCTAAGTAAACACTGTTTTGTTTTCAGCATTACACATCAAATCATATCATATGTATCATTTAGGTCTAACAAATGGATTTTGTATCTCCTAAAACATTTGTAAAGCATTTTTTGAGAGATTCTTCTGACATCTGCTTGCCATCCTCTTTGCATTTCTGTCAGCTACTATTATCAACTTCTGTACAAAAGGGATGGTGCATGCGCAAGTGGGCGCATGTGCATCCCGGTGATACAAACAATATGGACCTGCTAATCATAGACATAATAAACGTTATACTATATTTACTGTAATATTTAAATAAGACCTCAGTAAGATATTGCACAAATCCATTGCACGTTCCATCACAGCCAGTGTCTCCCTCTCAATATTATTGCTGTGCAACTGATTAATCCAAGTTTACAAGTATTGACAGCATCTTAGGCATTGTCCTCTGTTAAAGCTAGTATTTTAATTATCACAGTAATTCATCAGTGTCATTGTGAGTCCTCAGTAGTACATTAGTAAGGCATTAAAACACCATTTTTCACAAAACCAGAACTGCAGTTGCAAGGTCTTTACCAATTATCCTCCCCAGTGAGTCACAGTCACAACAGTTAAGCTAGCATCGACATTGTAGCTTTGACTGAAAGTATTCCTCTCAGTTTGACAATGAAAGAGTTAAATAATCAGTGTGGACTGACGGCAGGCAGTGATTGGTGTTACTGAATAGAACCTTCATGCATAAGACTGCAGGACAGGTGGTTTTCTCTCTGGGGATAACTGTGTGAACCTCATCCAGCAGTGAATGGGATTGAGCCGAATGTGATTGAATGGGCTGAAACAGGGTCTGATGGTAACAGTGTGTATGTGTGTGTGTGTGTGTGTGTGTGTGTGTGCGTGTGCATGTGTGTGTGTGTGTGAAACATTAGGTTGGCTTAAGCGCCCCACCATCCCCACCCTTTGATCAATACCCCTGATAGCTCCAATATTATCACCACTTTCACACAAATGAACACAAACACACACACACACACACACACACACACACACACACACACACACACACACACACACACAAGAGATCTTAAGCTTTAGTAGAAGCATGTGTGCATCCATGTGTGTGTCCAAAAGCCTCTTCTAAATATGACAAGAGACAGAAAGAAACAAATGGCTCCAGTTTTGCTCGTTACTGCAGTGGGTGTTATTGATGGTATATGCCCAACTTAAAATTATTGGCTCTGCATTTGTTTACATAAGCAATATTTTGAATTACACTGGCAATAAATTAAAAAGCAATATATATGTCATACATCTACGGAAAACAGGAACAAAAAAGGCTGCTATAGTTACAAAAACATCCAAGAGATGAATGTGTTTTGGAGTGTTTGCAGAAATATTAGATGCAATGAATCAGTGTTAATGGCAGAAGGAAAACACTTCTGAATAAATAATAATCGGCAAACAATTATGATGCAGCACACAAAAACAACAACTTAATTTACTTTTAACGGTAAAAGATCCATACTTGTCACTGCAACCAGTCCTAACAGTACTAAAAGAGAGAATAATGATGAAGCTATTTGAGGGTGAATAGCGTAATACCTACCTACAAAAATGCACATATGCAAAAAACACTGTACACATTTATGTGTATGAAAACACACACACACTAACTAAAGCCTTTTTTTTTGTGGCTGGTAAACAAAATTAGCAAACCAATGTCAGATCTTCTCATACTCAAACTGTGATGGGGCACATTCATCTTTTGGAGGTTCTATGTGTTTATAATAGAAGACATGCTTACAGCCAAGCCCCATTTTTGCCACATTTCATAAATACAATTTTAGGGACATTGTTATCTCTGCCCTGCAATTATGCTTATCAGGAAAAAAAACTACGCTAGTGTACCATCTGCAACACGCTGTAGCTATTAAATGCTTATGTTGAAATATTAGGTTGTACAGAAGGTTGTTGTCGTGATTAGTAGGACTGTAGAGTGTGTTTTTTATGAACTGCGGAGAGGGCAAGCATTGGGCTCCACTTACGTTTATTACCTGGCTAATAAGATTAGCAGAAAACTTTATTGTACAGTCTTAACAGGGTTTTGATCAGTGTGAAATTAGAAATGGTAACGATTATTTTACAAGTTTAAGACAGGGGGTCAGAAAGGAAGAGGTGTTTGTGAAAATTGAAAATTAGCTGCCAGTGGTATTCAATATTTAACTTAAGAATAAACAAATATAGCATAAAAATATTCAAAATGTGTTGTGCGTGACAACAAATGCTCTGACTGTAATTTCATCTAGGCAAACAGTCAAATGTTTCATCTGTAGCTTTCAAAAGGAGCACACATTTTTTGTCTTGTGCTAATCAACAGAAAACTGAAAACCAAAGAATTACATAAACAGAACTACAACTGAAAAATAGAGCAACAAATAACTAAACAGCCTTGAACTTCTAATATAAGACATTCATTTGAGGTTAACCTTTTTTTGCACTAAAGATGTGTAGCCGCTATATACATACTGGACTTGCAAAAACACAGGTCAACAGGGTCAGCTTCTGTTTATTTTAATGCAATCACTGTCATCCAACACAGTATGCTGACTGGTGGGTAATATGCATCCTGTGTCTATGGTCTGTTGTCTAATAGTTTTTCCTTTTACGTATACTGCCTCTTCCTTTACAGTATGTCCTTGATGTTTTTCCTGCTTATGTATATTTTGTTTATTTCTTTCAGCCTTTTACTACTACTACTACTACTACTACTACTACTACTACTACTAATAATAATAATAATAATAATAATAATAATATGAGGTTCCAGCAGAGGAAGGTTCTATCAATGCTCATAACCAACTTATCAACAAAGATTCTCCTCAACAGATGAGAATAAGGCGGACTGAGAAAAAGAAAAATATATCCAGTCTGACTCCACCAGTGAGGATAAACATGCAAACAGCTCCTCTCCTTTACAGTACTTTCAGGTTTTACATTTCTGCTGACTAACTTGGTGTATCATCAGTATTCATGACAGGGCTATTCTTCTCTTCTCATCTCCTCCACAGCTGTTATCACCTGTAGCCCCTCACCATACAGCAACAGTGAATAGTGTGGGGCATTCACTTAGCTAATGATCACAGCTTGTCAGATGCTCAACTCAAGTGCTTGATAGTGCGGTCACAAAGGTCTGTTCGTTTGGAATGTGGCATAGACAATCATTATTACAAGGTCAAGGAATGAAGTGCTAATGGCTCATTTCCACATGTTGTTCTTAGAATGTATTTTTCATCTAGAACCCGTCAGTGCTTGAATAAGGTCCTTGGTTGAGATGTTACATTTAGTGAAAATTGAGATAATTAATTGATGAATTTTTATGTACACCACGCTGTGGCACTCTTAAGAGTTTTCCTCCCACACATGGTCATCTGCTCTGGGTATTGTGTGAGAGCAAAAATGAAGCCTTCACATTTCAAAAACAATGACAAGAAAACATAAAAAAAAAATGTCTAACTAAAATATTTCTCTTTTGCACATCTTGAGTCATAAATTCCTTTTTACAGCAAAAATAATTAACAGGGGAAATAAAAAATAAAACAATGTATGCAAATAACTCCTCCAATTATCACCCAACAAGACTCTAAAAACAAGCCAAATATAGAGCTTGGCCATGGCCTATATGCACATACATATACATATACCTACACGCACGCACACACACACATTTCTTGTTCACTCACCCAAATGTTTCCGTCTTGGTGATATGGTTTCCAGTTCCTTCCTGTGTCACTGTAGAGGAGACGATACCGCGTTGTCCAATCGGAGCTACTGTAGCGACCCTGCGTTGCTATGGCGCTCACCTGCTTTCTGGAACCCAGGTCCACCTGTAACCACTGGTAATGGTCACTGTCCAGAGGCGACCATCCACCAGCACCTGCAGAGTTAGTGACATTTTTCAGTGAGTGAAAAGTGAGGCTATCTTCAAATTTCTTATATCCTTTAACAGTATCTGTGAAATGTTTTAAAGTAAAATAGCGTGACTAAGATTTAAATAAACAAAATGCATGTAAAAAAATATAGACATTTTTTTCTTATAACATAGTTTATCTTATAAGCAAAAACTGCCTATTGCACATACAGACTGAATTTCTGCTGTCCACAGGCAAAGAGGCAGCATGGTACCTTCATAATGACATTGTACAAAGGGACTGTTGAGCTGTAGTCTATCCTATTATTAATGGTCAGTGTCCAGCAGATAGCAGCTCAGACATTTGCTCCAAGACAGCCACTAGAATAGCGTGGGAGTCGAAATGTTTTATTAAGAGCTTTGCATACAGGGCTCGAGCCTGCTGACTATAAAGATGTTTCACAAGAATGGCAGAACAGTCTTCTTCAGTATCATATTATCATTCTCAACAAAGCAGGCACTTCAACTTCTGAAGGAATGGCATTAGTATGTATGATACTTCAGGATGGATTCTTTTTTAATATTGGTATTCAAAACATAACGACATTTTTTAAATGTTTAGGAAATGCTGTCATTCACATAACTCCAGATATGTTCAGTTTTAACTCAGAGATAAAGCTGACCAAGAATAAAACCACGATTAGAATGTGAGCACAACATTAAAATTGTGTTACTGATGATACTCATTTATCACGAAGTACTTACACGGAGTAAAACACATTCCCTAGATATGTAAATAAGGGAAAATGCAAATAGTCAAGCACAAATTCAATCCACTTCATACTGATAGTTACGTATGGGTGTCTTCACTTATTTCCAGCTAAGCTCTGGTTCAATATGTGCATATTTGAGTGCAAATTAAAGTGATATTTCACTTTGGAGGAACATGCATTTTCACATCTGTTGGAATAGATTTTTTCATGCGTCTCAAAAAAGACAATAAACACAGACTTTACTTGTTTAAATGTTGAGAATGGAATTATTTGACCTCCCCTTTACATTTTTGCATAGTGTTTATAAGGTTGTCAAATATATACAAAAAGAAAGTTCCCAAGTTGAAGTTCTATGATCCCTTTTACAGGAAAGATGCACTAAAGTTGAAAAACCTTCTACCAAAGAGAAATATTGCTTTGAAGAAAATGACTATTTCTGAAAGCATCAAAGGAGAGTGTTTCAATGCTATTTTTCCACGGCTACCCAGTGTCGACTGTTGGAATAGATGGCTGTGTTTGTTTCGTAATCAACTCAGTGGAAGTCAGCGTCCTTGTGCCAGCCTGAAACCTCATGGCTCTGCCTTCATTTCTGGAGAATCACTCGTGTCCTCCAAAAGCTGTCCCCCTCCTCACCTCGCTGTGTCTACCTGAGGCAGGGCCAAACTCCCCTGGACCTCGCAGGTTAAATGAGCCTCAGGTTAAATGATGCAGAAACAAAAAGAGCAAGGGAACTGCTAGACAGAAGGCAAAGAAAAATGCTGGACAGGATCCCACTGACCTGTTTTCATCTGCCATTATAAGGAAAAACAGAGGCGTGATGCCAACATTGTATGTAGGCTACTGTGGGAGCAGTCAAACCAGTGTAAGAAATACAAAAAAAAAAAAAAAAAAAAGCACAAAGGGTGCATAAAACACATGTAGAGACTAGTGCACATCGTTGCATTCATACACACACACACACACACACACACACACACACACACACACACACCAGGCATTGACAATGTATCAGTGCAGCAAAGAGCCAAGCCTGTGACAGAGATGCAACTGTGAAATGATTATCGGGAAGACTGGGTGGTGGATGGACTGCAAACTGGCCATGTCACGGCCGTCTCCTTTGATTCTCTGTGATGGATTTTTTTCTGAAGGACACAAATACAGATAAGAAAGTGACAGACTGAAAGCACAAGTGAAGAAGAGTGACTGATTTAAAAAAAAAAATGACAGGGAAAGAGAGAAAACAGAAACACGTGGACAAAGTGAGAAAAAGGGAGATAGTGAGACCAAGAAAGCATGAGAGAGTAGGAGAAGAGCACCAAATGTAGTGGAGGAGGCATGAGAGATGATAGTTATATGATAAAATAGAGGGTGAGGCAGTTTGCGATGTATCCTCCCATGACAAAAATCCTATATCTTATCCAATTACAGAGCCATTACACTCAAGCCCCGGTCTTGACAGATAACCAGGGCCGTATCAGTGGAAACGTCAATACCTCAAAAACCCGTTGCAGCAAAGCCATTTCCCTTGGGGGGATAAAACACTATCAGAAGGAGGAGAGGGGGCAGGGAGGGAGAGGAATTAGGTTAGGGAGGGTGATTGTGATAAGTAAACAGACAGTAGAAAATAAAGATTAAGAAAGCACGCTGCAGTGGACAATGACCAAGGCAGTGTGACACCACAAACAAGATCGAAGGACGGGGTGTTTGAAAGACTAGTGAGAAGGTGTGTATTGAAGGGGCGACAAGAGAAGGTAGAAGCAGAAAAATGAAAATGAGGCAGAGAAAGAGAGATGGATGAGGTGGGGAGGAGAAGGAGAGATGAGAGAGGATTTTATGGCTCCAATATTGGGGAAGCCAGAGATGAGATAGCATGCGGATGGGATGAAAAAAAAAAGACCACAAAGGAAGAAATGTAGTTATGGTAAAGAAGGTGATAGATGAGGCCAAAAGTGAAGAGGGGATGAGGAACAGAGCAGAGTGAAAAGGATGAGAAACTTGGGAGAAAGAGATAAACTGAACCCATTCAACACTGAAAAGGGGACACCATCAACAGGGAGTTAGACTGCAGGTGGGTTCAAATGACATGGAACAGAAAGCAAAGATTGGAGAAGTTATGGGTAGAGTTCAGGACAATAGGGGGAAGTGAGAGAGTAATGGTTGGAATATATGTGCTATGTACTGGGCCGTTACTGCACATTTCTCAACAATAGTGGTATATTGTAAAAGCGGGTTTGCAGCTAAAGAATTTCAGTGTCAGTTCTTCTGAAAGTTGAGCCAAGATTTGTGGCTCTATTTCTGTATCCTCAAACATGACTGACATACCCACACAATAAGTTGTCACAACAAGGCGTCTTCCTTTTCATTTGGAATGTCACCTCTGATGACAGATAAGTACTTGAGACATGTTAATGGCTGCATATGAAATTGTTTTTCTTCTAAATGAAATCATCCAGTGCAGGCTGACCTGGTATGCTGCCCTTCATCCAACCCTTTGCTTCACAGTCACACGCATTCACACTGTGAAAGTGCAAATCTAATTATCTACTGTTGGTCACTGAGAAACACAAAGTAAGCAGCTGGGACACTTTTGCACATTGTTCGAGGTCATTTAAACGGTCGTTACTGGTTGGTGGGAATCAAATTTCAAATCTCTAATATCCTCTGCCCTGCAGTGCTACTTACAGTGACCACACTCCCACCACTAGTGCCAGATGAGCAGGCATTCAAACTAAAAATTGAACTGCGATAAAATAAAATAAAGAGGTTTGTGACATGATTGCACATTTGTATCCCTTTTCTTCACCTCGGCCACTTCACACTTCCCTTTGGGGACCTTTACTTCTTGAGAACTTTCCAGATCTTCCATTCTAAACCTGTCTGCCAACTTTCTGGCCAGTCCCATGCCCATCTGTCTCTCAGTGGTGATAAGTCACACTCTGTATATAGTATACCTACCCACTAACACTGGCTTTCTCTCCAAATTGTGAATGTTGCTGTTTGCCTTCAAATGCTTCACCTGAACCTGCACATGCATCTGATTCCTGTACATGCTACCTCTGTCTAAACCTGCTGCTTTTACCCGTAAGCCCGTTTGTCTGACATTATTTAGTATAGTTCCTTTTACTCAACATGATTGGGCCTTCTTCCCTGCTGCCTTGTAAAAAAATTGCAAGAGTTGCAATGGTAAAAATAATTACATATGATTAAGTCAAGTTCAATCTTGATGTACAATAGTTGGAAAGGTATCATGGCAACAATCATTTGATCCACCGTCCCATCCACAATCCAAAACTATTTTAACATTAGAATTACAACCTTTAAAGCCAGATTAGATTTTTTTGACAGACAACTTCCTCTCTTTGCCAGAGTTCTGCAGTTTTACTAAAACGAATGAGGAGACTGTGTTTTTGAAGAAGTGCTTCTGTCTGTTTGAATGCTTAAAAGGGTGAATGAAAGGACAGGGTGATGGCAAGGGAAAAAGGGTTGAAGAGGACGGATGCAGTCGAAGGCATGTTAGGGTTATAAGGTTACCAGAACTAACAGATGGGAATGAGAGAGACACAGATAGATTGAAAAGTCTATAGAGACATAAAGGTTCAAAAGATCGTGCAAGTGAAGGCAGGCAAAAAAAAAGCAAAAAAAAAGCAATGAGACAAGAGAGCTGTGGGCTAAAGAGCTTGATGTTAGAGGTCAGGGGAGGGACAAGGGACACGAATAAAGGATGGGGGGGAAGTGACCAGAGAAGTGAGATGGGCAAGTGCTGTCATAGATTGGAGAGGAAGGCAAAGGGCTGGAAAAAGAAGAACAGATGAGAGGTGAGAGGGGAGGAGGGGCAGCTGACAGAGGTTAGGAGGGGGGTGAAGAGTGATATATTAAAAAAAAAAGAACAGAGGTGCAGTGAAAGGTGAAAGCCAGAGGGAGAAAGGGGAGAAGCGAGAAGAGGTTGACAGAATAAAGTGGAGATGGAGGAGCAGGCTGGCGGTGGGGGAATGGAAGATGAGAGAGCGAGAGTGAGCGAACAGGAGCTTCGGCGAAAGAAAAAAGGAGGAAAAAAGGAAGGATAAAAGGGAGGGGTGGAGCGTCGGGGGAATGTCGCTGTTCTCTCACCTGTCACACACACAGATGTTTGGGGAGGAGAGGAGGAGCAGGTGGAGGATAGGAGAGAGAACAAGGGAGCAGAGAAGGTCAAAGAAACCACCTCAGAGGAAGAAAAGGAGAAAGAAAAATAACAGAAAAAGATCAGGTGATAGAGATCAGGACAAAGGATGGAGAATAAGAGCAATTCAAGAGGAAGACAAAGTGAATAAAGCATCGCAAGGAAAGGAAGGTTAAAGCTAGAGGAGCACTGCCACCTAGATTCTTCTCCATTTAACCTGATAAAAGTTTTGAACATACTGCTGATACCATGTTGCTTTCTGTATAATAAACACAGAGCATCCATTTATGTGTGAGTGTGATTGTCGACATTCCTACACCAAAGGATTAAGTACAGAGATGAAACAATGGATAAAAACACAAATTTATATGTAATTTATTTGTCCAGATAAGATTGTGCTGAGTTAATGAATTAATCTGCCACATTTTCAATGTTTGAATGAATTTTTTCAGTCTTTAATGAACCAAAAAAAACCAAAAACAAATATTCACTGGTTCAGCATTCTTCCCCTTGAGGATTTGGTGTATTCTCCTGTTTGTTTGTATATTTTAAATTAAAAACTTGAAGTTTTGGACTGTTGGTTGACAACAAAACCAAGTTAAAGAGGCACCCTGGCCTCTGGGAATCTATTTGACGTGTTATTGACTACAAAATTAATGGATCGA
Source organism: Sciaenops ocellatus (assembly GCA_033000465.1). Taxonomy (NCBI): domain Eukaryota; kingdom Metazoa; phylum Chordata; class Actinopteri; family Sciaenidae; genus Sciaenops; species Sciaenops ocellatus. The sequence goes on from CP136869.1 coordinate 15,997,652, forward strand.
TACAAAATGACAGATTAATTAATAATAGCCCAGTCCGGCAGATTGAACATATTCTAATGAACATAAAAAAGGCAAAAAATCCAATCAGATTTTCTCACACCAGGGAAATTCACTGGTATTGATGATATTCATTCGCAATTTATCAGCCCATTCTGCAATGGCTTAAAATCAGTCTGTAGGGAACACCTCTATCCTGTATGGCTACTCGACAGTACTCCCAGTTCCTGTGGCAACAGTGATGCTGGTAATTTTTTTTCTTTAACATCTTAGAAATCAGATTAATCTGCTACCTGAAAGGTACCCAGGTGAAACTGTCCCTGTGCAATGCCCTTCACGGGTCTGTACTGGCCAAATGGAATTCAAACTGAGAGGATCCTTCTGAGATAAAAGAGCCAACAGAGGACAACAAACATTGCCTGGATTTCTCCAAGCTTGCAAAACAAGGTTTAAGCTATCTGTGATGACACAGATAACCCAGCATTGTAGCAGTGGTAGCACAGTTGGAATCACACTGATATTGTTGCTGATTATAACCACAAATATTCTTACACAAAAACATATAGTTCAGATAAATATATATATGCACACACACGGAGGTGAAACAACAGCTTTTATCAATTGTTCAATTGTTTTACTGTAGCATAAAAATAGTGTCTGTAGGCTGCAAAGTGACCATAGAAGGCTAGTTATTGCCCATTTTTCACAGAAAAAAAACAATAACAATGAACATTCAGTAAAAGCTATAAAAAGTCATCTTGGGAACAGGGAGGGGTTGGGGGGCATAGATATATGCCACCAGCAATGTGCTGACTAAGGAAAGGCAGGGGAACATAATGGAGAGAAAATCAAACCTAAAAGCGCCCCCCGGGAACCATTGCCAAAAATGGCTGTCTTTTGAAACTGTCAGCTAGTACAATCTATGTGGATATTTTTCTGTGTATCACATCTTACACATCACATCAGTTCGAACTGTTTGAGAAACCCTCAGCTATGTGTCATTAGACCAAACCACAGGCAAGATATGAAAGCTCGCTTTAGTTGCTTTGAACTTGAATCAAACAGTGTTCCAAGTCTCAACCCCATCTTTTCTGTGCTCTGTTCAGGCTGTCAAGTTGACTCCCTCCTCTGTTGTTTTTAGTAGGCATGCAGATGATCAGAGCTCCCATAATTGGACAGGTCACAGAGCTGCCCATCACTCCTCTGGAGTGAACATGAAAACATACAGATAATACAGAATGTGTGTATAATCTGCAAAAAGATAAAATGTGACCTGGAGTGAGAGCATCTGTTTATGTGTGTGTGATGATGATGATGACAAAAACGATCTTTTACAGCCCAGCAGGGAAATGGAAAAAATGTGGTTTAATTCAACTGCCTCACTGGATAAACGTTTTTTACAGAACTGATGCTAGAAAATGAGTCAGACCAAGAGAAGAAAAGAGTGAACGGTGGAGAAAAGCACAAGGAGCAAGTGAGCAACACAGAGCAGAACAGGAACAAAAGAGGGATCGAACAAGTGAAAGTGACTGAGAGAGTACAAAAAAGGAGATAAGGATTTACAAAACACAGAGGTAAAGACCCAATTCTGAGAGTGAGTAATGGAGAGACAGAGTGATTTTGGACAAGTGAAGAGCAGCAAGTGGCAGGCATGACACACAAAAGTGACAGTGGCAAAGCAGAGCATCAAACAAGAGAACATCTCTCCTCTGTCTTACTCTCAGTGTGGGAGAATGTGTGGGCGCGCACACATACCAGAATCTGTTTCTGCGCATGCGGATTTAAACACTTTTGTGGCTCTGCGTGTGCTTCTGCACCCGAGAGAACATGTGTGAGAACATGTTCATCAAAGTTGCCGCTTTTCATTCAAAACCACATTAACACAAAGTATAACATCTTAATTAATTAAGATGCTAGGCCGCCGGAAAAAGGAAGCAGAGAGAAAACAGCTGGTTAGCCCTCTGCTAGTACTTCATCTTTCTGTCATGGAGCAAAGGGAGCGGATGGAGACAGAGTAATTTAATTAGAAGCGGACCGCCATTATCGATGGATGACTGCAACGGCTCGAGACATCAAACAACTTTGCCAGATGACAGAGAGTGAAAAGCAAAGCATGGAAAGGGAGGGGGAATCTGGTTAATTGTGCAGCAAGTCAGAGCGCAGTTGTACTGCCGTACTGTGACATCCTGTGTTTGAATAAGGAGGGATACAGTGCAACTTCTTAAAACTTTGGGAAAACTTTTAAAAGTAAGTATCAGGGTGAGAATGTGAGAGAAGAAAAAATAGATAATGAGGTCTGGGAAGAAAAAAAAAAGGGACAGGCTGAGAAAATGAAGTGTGGGATTGAGAATGTTACTGTAGAAAATAGAAAAGTGTATGGAGAGAAAATGAGACGGAGAGGGAGAAAGGGATGGGAGACAAGGATGTGATGGAGGGTGGAGAGGGATCAGGCAGAGTGGAGGAGAGAGAAACACAGAGGAAGAAGGATAAGCAGAGGGGGAGAGAGGGGGAGAAAAGAAAATGGAATATAAAGATCAGTGGCCACGTGTTTGTGATTAGCGGCCCAATCTCATGCTTGGGCACGTCTGCGCAGCACAGAGACGTGGGCACACATGCACGCTCACATGCACATGTGCCTACAGGGATATTCACACACAATCAGTTCACCCATTCCTTTCTTGCTTTCTTCACAAACAGAAGGTATTCATTGTTCTCCTGTATGCCAAAGCCCAAATCACTTTTTGACAAGCGTTCTATGAATGAAGGCTATGTAAAAATAAACTATTATCAAGAACAGTTTCCATGGTGGCAGAGGTAATAATATGCACAGACATGAAAATCTGATTTATACTTTTTTGTGATTACACAAGACTTTAAAATGCTCTGTAAAATTTGAAGCTGAATTTCAGTATTTGCACAATCTTGGCTCATATTGTGCACATAGATGGCATACCACCACTTATTACTGCTCCTTGCTAATCTTCATTTCATTAATCCTTTTCTCTGTTCTCCCTCTTCCAAGAACTCCCTTTTCGCCACGTCTTCCGTTACTCCTCACCTACTCTCTCCTTTTTTTTTTACATATCCTCCTCTCTCCTTTTGCTGTCACCGTCTCTGTGCCTCTTCTATTTTAACCTGTATCCACAGGGCATCTGTCTTAAGCTGGCAGTACTGCACACAGCCTTGTGTGAGGTGCAGATCACAGCTCATGTGGTTGCTATGTGACTATTGAAATCCTATTTGGAGCTCATCACTCTTTTGTTAAAAGTTAAAACAGAGATCTTTAAACATTTCCTGGCACACAACCCTGTTTTTAGGTCTAAAAATTCCCATGACCCAAGCAGTGAAGCAGAATTGTCAAAGTGTCATGTGTATTTGAGTATGGCATATTTTTACAATCTGTTCTGGAAGGAGCATTCTACCGTTTCTAACACGTCAATGTCATTTTTTTAGTCACAGCAAGTATTATTGTCATGAACCCATGACAATAGTTTTATAATGCCATAAGAAAATTCAAAGAAAATTACTGACCTCACCTGAGAAATCTTGGGCTGGACTTGGACGCTACAAATTTTGGGACCCTGGATATTGACAGACATTAGTGTTTACTGGGAGCTGAAAGGTCTAAGACACTATTAAAAATATGCTATTTAGTTGCATCATAAGTGTTTTTGTCCGGGGTTTTTAGAGCTTGATGCATACTAGGCACTAAACTAAGATAATTTGGTCTCTGCAGCATTCATTTTGGTCATTCTATCGTTAAGCTGTCACGTCTTCCAGCCTCAAACCTACTCATCCTATGTGGTTGAGAAACTGAATTTGAGATGTGAGTAAAACATTTGTCTCTAGATTTTATTAACTGTCATTTTATCTCCCTCTCTGGCTGTCCCTAACTGGCTCTCTTCCTCTCTCTCAAACTCTTCCCAGCTCTCTCTGTCCAAACAGACCAAAGCATTCTGGCTGCAAGTGAGCAGCCTTACATTTCCCTCTGTCTTGACACTCTGAGATGTGCAGGGTCTCACACATACACCAACGCCAAGGTGTATGTATGTGAGGAGGTGGGAGAATGTACATGTGAGGGAGAGTAGAGGAGGAGTCGTGACCATAAGAGAGAAAAGGGAGAAAGAAAGGGATGAGCAGAGGTCAAGGAATGATTGAAATGAAGTTGAGAGAAGGGGAAAGGAAGAAAGAAACAGAGGGAACAGGTGGATGGAGAGAGGAGATTGAGATGGGTGGTGAGAATATGATATTAAGAGATGGAGAAAGGGAGACAAAAAAGAGATGATGAGTGTGCAGAAACAAAAACCCAAAGGGATACACTGTTCCTGATTGACAACAGCAATTGACAGTTAGACTGAGCCGGTCTTGAATAAGATGCCATGGTGTCATTTTATAAATACAGTAACAGCTTGAGAGTGATTTTGTTTTTCAAGCAAAGACAAAAAAAAAACAAAAAACATTTAGTGTTATGATGATGAGTCTGTTGGTAAAGAATGTGTTTAGTTTTCAGGAGCCAGACACAGGACATTTACAAGCTCTCTCTTCCAAACAAACACATAAATAAAGCATCGTGCACAAGCTAATTCCTGTTTAGACATTTATACACATGCCTACAAACATATTCTGCATGAATGGAGACCACTGTGTGTGTGTGTGTGTATGTGTGAGTGTGTTAGACAGCAGTCACATGAACAAGCAGGGTGGGTACCAGGGGCCTGGTGGCTGGCTGGCATACAGCAGACAGCAGCCTGCCGGAAAATCATTATGGCATCATTTCACCCCTCACTTTCACGCACACACACACAGGACTGTGCACCCAGAAATGGATATACATACAGGCGCACACACCCTAACACACATATCCCCATAACCTAAAACTCTAATAGCTGTCAGCATTCACAACACAAGCTTAATATGAGAAGTGTGTCCCATTGATTTTGTGCCTTCCCTGTTACATAGCACTGGGAGACAGGAGTAGATTGGCTTTTCAGCACACACTCATGCCGCTTGTAGCACATTTGGCTGCCAATGTAGTTGCTTGGAGGCATGAAGTTGCAATCTTATGTTTTTGTGATTGTACATATACTGTATGTGTGTGAGTAGTTCTTGATGTTAGTTAGGTAGTTCATGAATAAATGTGCAAGTGGGCACAATCCTTTTTTTTGCCAATGTTAAGCAATACAGCCACTAGAGGGCAGCTCACACAGTTTCCTTCGCTACCGTCCAACTCACATTTAAATCTTCCTAGTTGTTCTGAAGTAACTGTTTCTCAATATGCATGGACGATTTAACACCATACTGATGTTTAGAATTGCTCACCAACTCCCTAAACCTCTCCACCATTTTTAAATTTCTTCGTTGTATCCTACACTCGTGCATCGCTTTAACTATTAATTAATTTAATTTCCGGTGGTGTTGCTTTATGTTTTTCTGTATCTGTAAGCTTTCACAAAACAGAAGTTTTGTCCATATCTGTATCTAATGTTGAGCAAAAATGAGCCCTTAGAGTGTTTGTGTAAATGCAAACGTGTCACTTGCAAGCTTGATTGATTGTTTACTGGTTCTCTTCTTGTGTCCTTGTATGGACACAGTTTGTATACTGTGTTAGAAAACTGAAAGGAAAGGGGTGTCGATTGGCTCAGTTGGAGGCGCATCGGCCCCATGTGCGGGGGCTCGAATCCGACCTGCGGCCCTTTGCTGCGTGTCGTTCCCCGTCTCTCTCTCCCCGCATTCCTGTCGCTCTTCAGCTGTCTCTGTCAAGAATGAAGCTTGAAAAAGGCCAAAAAAAATCTTAAAAAAAAAGAAAAAAGAAACTGAAAGGAAAATATCATGCTTATTTCAATTTTGACCAGATGAATGCAATTTGTTTTCTGTTTTTTTTTTTCTTTGTTTGTTTGTTTGTTTTAAAAGAAAAGCTTTATAACACAAAACTAATCCAATCCTCTTGGAGAACTTTTTCTAAAGAAGTCACCTAATCATCCCTTCCTGCAGAACTTCTCTGTCTTCCTTTTTCCCCTTTAATTTTAGCTTCCACCCCTGTCATATTCTGTATGCTAACGAGGTGTTGACCTCATCATCCGAGCACTGTGTTATCCTGTGTAGGACACGAACACGTAAAGAATGAGGTGAAATTTTCCCTCATTTCCCCCCACTGCTTTGATATTTGTCGAAATATGTATCCATTTTTAGACATTTAACATTAAGTCAACACGCGATAGAGTTTGTCAATTTGTTGTTTATCACAGTGGTGGTCCAGACTGTCATATACTGTTCTTTGGATCACTGAAAATTGCAGATGTGTGAGAACTAGGTCTCAGTGGAACATGTTTGGCTCCTAATTACATGTCAAAACTGGCAGGTAGCGAAAGAGCGAGAGAACTGAGTAGTTCTTTTTTTGGCAGTAGAGTTGTTCACTGCTAAACAGTACAGAAACAGTGCAAAGTCTATGGGTATATTAAAGCCACAGGGTTCCACCATTGTGTTTTTAGAATTTTAACCACCTGAACAAGTCATTTAGTCTGGATAATAAATCTTGTAATTATTTCTTAGACGTGAGGAAATCTGCCTTGGGTTCATAACACTTCACATTCTGTTTAGCCCAAATTAATTTAAAACATTTTCTTGAATGAGTGATGGGACAATGGGTAGATTGATCTGCATTATTCAGAAGTGCTTATTCCATGAAACTAGTCCTCGATAGATGGAAAACAAAATGCTAGACTAAATTACTTCATTCAGACTTTGTGTAAATGCATTTAACACTGTGTCTATGTGTCACTGTAGCTTTTTTGTACAACAACAATCCCAAAGGAACAGGATTTCTATGCTTTAGCCGTTCCCAGAGGACCACCATCCTTGAGGAGATTGATTAAAAGAAAGCACGTGGGGAAAGCAGGCACAGGCTGTATATTTACACTCATCCATTATCGCTGCTGTTGACAAGTCAGTCTTTATTTCTTTCCGTTTTTTTCTTCTTTTTCTCTTGTTGGTGGGTGTCACTGTTAAAGGAGGGGCAGTCCAGTCCTCTCTCAGCAATAATTCTATTGGTATGATTAAACACACCAGATTACCTTGGCAGTATTTGCTAGCTCTGAGCTCTGTTGCCTCAGCTGTAGTGTGACTATATTAGATGGAAAAGTATGAATTATTAATTGTATAAACATAGAGGGGTGTAATTGTCTGGCCCTATCTCTCTCTGCTGTGGACTGATGTGGAAATGAGCTCCAGTCTGAGTCACTGAGATAATGAGTGGAGCTGAGGGAGAAAGAGAAAGAGGGAAGGGAGAAATATAGAGAAGAAGTAAAAGGGGAGAGTTTGGAAGAGAGGAGGAGGGTGAGAGCAGCTGTGCAGCATGATGAAGCATGCCACTCTCTGAAGGCTTGGACATTTACCTCTCAGTGTGTCATTGCTAAATCATTCATAAATATGTATGCACATGTACCTGAATTAAATATTTCCTTTTTTCTCTGTCTGGACCATTAGTATACGTATACCTCCTTTTTTGTACAGTGAGAGTGCATTCACATCAGCATGTTTTTTTGTGTGTCTTTGTACATGTTTGTGCCTACCTCCTCTCCTGTTGAGTTTAGCATATCCGGGTGCATATCCATTGGAGAAGACGGACGAGCTGGTGAAGGCTGTGTGGGCCAAAGGGGAGGCTAGAGCTTCATCACATTTCTCTGTGTGGAGGGAAAGAATATGAAGACCCAGGGAGAGAGAAAGAAGCAGAACAGGGGAAGAGAAAAAAGAAAGAGAAGAGAGGGAAAATTGGACAGTTGGGAAAAGAGAAAAAAAAAGCAAAACATTAATATATTTTATGTGAATCTGCGAATATGTTCATGAAGTAGTTTTCAGCAATTCTACACTGCAAAACTGTTAATTAAATAAATTATTTCTAAGATAAGATCTCCTTAACTCATTTCAAGTACTCTCAGCAGAAAAATCTGAATTCTATTTATTTTTACATGGTTTCACTCATTGGCTAAAAGAGACTTGCTCACAAAAGAGGAAACATAACCATAGTCAGAAGTTTGAATGAAGCTGTTTGTGGATCAAAAAGTCAGGTCAGTCAGACTTGAACACAGGGGCATTCAAAACATCTTGTAAGTGCACTCACAAGAGTGCAATGCAAAATATCCACCATAACAAGCAACCTGGCCTTGACCAGATGCAGATGCATAAATTGATTTAGAGGAAAGGGAAAAACAGGAAAGAGATATGTGAATAAGTTCAACCCTGGACTGCTCCAGTCCCATGAGATCAGATTTAACAATCAAGGGTCTGATCAGTCTTATGCTGCATTCGCATGGATTCAGGCAGATGGTAGATGGCAGACTGAACACCTTCTAGATGGCACAGAAAAAACAATCAGAATGGCATGACAGCAAAACAAAACATGTGTGATGATATGTTGCTATGGTGATGTCATACTGTTTACAAGGAATGCAATAAAATTTATTCATTTATGTAACTTCACATCATCAAGATCACCCATGTCTTCTCAAGCTGTGTAACATCCAGTTGTAAATTAAAAAAACAAAATCTGGATGTCGATGCCAGCGCTGAGAGCGTAACGCTGTCTTCACAGGTCTACCAAAAAAGGTGAGGGAGCAGCTGATTCTGCTGCTCACCAGGCGAATGGATCAAATCACTCCAGGTCTCTTTACACTGGCTTTCCCGTTTGTCAAAAAGGTTGTACTCTTGGTTTATAAAGCACTGATGGTCTGGTATGCTGTCCTCTCAGATCATCTGGGACAGGTCTGCTTACTGTCCCCAGATTCAAAGCTAAACACAGAGGAGCAGCATTCAGCAGTCACATATCTTGAACCCCCCCCCCCCAGAAAACTAGAAAATTCTGTTTTCTCAGTTCTTAGTTCTTTTGGATTGGTTATATTCAGGACTTTCAGGGTTTGATTTGTTCAAAACCTTCCTGCATGTGCTTTTTATAGTCTTTTTATTGCCTTGTTTTTCCATTTATAACTTATCTAAATGCCTTTATGTCTTATGTAAAGCACTCTGAATTGCCTTGCCGTTGAAAGGTGCAATACAAATAAATCTGCCTTGCCTTGACTCACATATTATCACTTCTTAAAATTCTGTTAAACCCCTTGTCTTTTCACTGATTTTTGGGACAGTTTGGGGTATATACTAATTGCTGTGGCCATGTGTGATATGAACACAAGTGTGATATGGTTTTGTTATCAAGGCGAGATTAGTGCTGTACACCAAAGCACTGCTTTTTTTCTGTGTAACACAGTGTGGTCTTGTTTTCTTATTCACCTCCTGCAGTACATTTATGGATATTTGGTTACCACAATATAATGCTAGAATGTTAAAGATGTTGTATGAAGTAAGTTTAAAATACTAATTTGTGTAATGAATTCATTATTTAAAACAACAGAGAACATTTTAATGCAATGCAATGGCCTTCTCCACAGCATATAACCTTAAATGTAATTGTGCAGACGTAAGTCCACATACACATTTTCACCTGTTCAGCTGGATGAACTCTGGATCCAGGGACTTAAAGCAGCCAAAGAAAATAGTCAGAAAGAGTAGTAGTGCTGACCAGTCCAAGCTGACCTCAATATCAACTCACAACTCCGAGCACTCTCAAAAGAAATCCAAGAAAGCAACTACAGCAATAGTAGAAGGCACATAAAGGCAGCAAAAATCACCTCAGACAAATACACAAATATATTCTTGACACACACACAGAGTCATGGAGTCAGTTTGCTTTCTCTCTCTCAATTCGCCAATTTCACTCACTCATAAGCACAAACACAAACACACTCTTTCAGTACATTAGGTTTTACGTAGAGAGAAATTGTGAATGGTCTGTCAGGCCAGGTAGAAGCAGTCAATAGCTCTTTGTCTAGCTCCACTGTTTGTGTTTGTGTGTGTGTGTGTGTGTGTGTGTGTGTGTGTGAGCCTCTGTGCATGTGTGTGTACAGTATGTACATGTGTCTGCAGTGCACTGTGTGTGAAAGTCAAAGCCGTGTTACTTTTTTGAGCTGTTGGCTTATTAGACATATTGCTTTGTGTCACAGGCGGGCTCACAAAGGAAAAAATAACATTATCAACGCCTGATAATGTATGTGTGTATGTGTTTTCTATATGGAAGGGGGAATGGTCTGCAGCCTCCCTCTTGGCATGGAAGAGAAGTCCATATGTTACATCACTGCCTGTTTTGACAGGTGATGCACACACTCACACACATGTTTTCCATTATAAACACACACAAAAAGTAATGAGGTCTCTGGCACATTGACCTTGCTCTTGTGCAGTAGTAAAATCCACTAGGAAGCATTAGGTAGCAAGCTCACCACTAAGGACATGAACAACTGATGTACACAACACTGTTTTACAAGTAAAAGACTTCTTCTATGCACACAAAAGGTTTATTTTACCTTAAATTTTGTTTACAAATTTGTTAAATATGTGTTAGTGCGCACTTCTCCATTGCCAAGATAATCCATCCACCTGACAGGTGTGACATATCCAGATATCGAGTAAAAAGTATGATTATAGCACAGGTGTGCCTTGGACAGGTCACAATAGAAAGTCACTCTAAAATGTGCAGTTTTATCTTGGGGAAAAAAGATCATTTGACTGTTAAAAGATGAAGAATTTTGTACCTATCTTTCTGGTAAAATAGAATTAGATTTAAGCACCAATGATACGGGCGATGTAGATGATTCCACTCTGTGGGAGGCCATGAAGGCTGTCCTTAGAGGCCATATAATTCTATAATGTCAAAAAACATATCAAAATTATTAGTACAAGTCAGACAGAGATATTTTGAGCTTGGCGACAAGCCGCACAGGCTGTTAGCCCGCCAGCTGAGGCAAATACAGGCTTCCAGAGCCATGCATTGTATCATGCAAAGTCTGAGAGGGGTACCTTGCACACAGACCCGATGAAGATCAATGAATGTTTTGCAGATTTCTATGCTAATGTCTATCAGTCACAGGGCGATCTCGATTTTCAAGCTTTCGATACATTTCTTTGAGAATCTGGATTTACCTAAATTATCACTGGACTCGGCTGATATGCTAGATAAAGACATCAACCTGGATGAGATCATGCAGGTTATCTCTTCCTTCCCCAATAACAAGGCGCCAGGTCCAGATGGTTTTAACGTAGAATTTTTCAAAAAATTTGGCTCTAAGTTGTCACCTCTGCTCTTACGCATGTTCAACCATACAATGCTAACCTCGGGTTTGCCGCCTACCTTATACAAAGCTAATATTTCACTAATCCCAAAGCCAGGCCGTGACCCTCAGATGGTGTCATCATATCGCCCGATTTCGTTATTGTCCATCGAAACCAAAATTCTCTGAAAAATTCTGGTCAGTGGACTTAGAGAATGCATATGCTCCATCATACATCCAGATCAAACCGGCTTTATGCCTGGTAGACATATGTATTTCAATCTACGCCGCCTTTTCAACATCTTATATGCCAAGCATTCAGGAGAGGCAGTTGTTATTTCACTGGATGCACAACGCGCGTTTGATCAAGTAGAGTGGCCCTACATGATGTCTGTGCTCAAAAAATTTGGATTTGGACCCTCCTTCATGAAATGGATTGAAATAATTTACTCACGCCCAACCGCATCAGTTATCACTAATCCGAATATCTCCCCCCATTTACAGTTCACCGTGGGACCCGTCAAGGTTGCCCCCTCTCCCCGTTTTTGTTCGCAATTATCATCGAACCACTTGCTGCTAGTATCAGACAGAGCCCTTTAATCTCTCCCATCGACATGTTTGGTTATAAACATCATCTTTCGCTATATGCGGACGATATTCTCTTGTACATTTCCCAGCCACAAGTATCAATACCTCCTCTCCTGACTCTCACTGATAAATTTGGCAGTCTCTCAGGATTCTCTATTAACTGGGAGAAAAGCGAACTTATGCCAGTCTCCGCAGCAGTTAATAAGACATATTTGCAAAAATCCTATGAAGCTTTTACATATTTAGGAGTGACTGTCACCAAAAACCCAAACGATCTCCTCCGATTGAACTGGCAAAGCAAAATTGAGCAAGCCAAAACTAATATTGAGTTTTGGAAAACCCTCCCAATAACCATGATTGGGAAGATGAATGCAATCAATAAGATCGTATTACCCCACTTTCTCCATCTTTTCCACTCCATTCCATGTTTCATTGCGCAATCATATTTCAAGCAATTAGACTTGATTATTATACCTTTCATTTGGAGTTACAAAACAGTTAGAATCTCTAAAAAACACCTATCAAAACCAAAGGATATAGGAGGTTTTGCGTTACCGAATTTTAAGTTGTATTATTGGGCTGCGCACCTATCCATTCTCGCATGGTGGAAGAAGGGTCCTGCTTCTGATGCAGACTCCTGCTGTGCATGGTTGTGTATGGAACGAATGCTCTGCAAAAAAACGTCATTATCCGCTCTTCTTAACAGTCCCACTGCTGTTAAAAAGGCATGCTTTAATAACAGCTTTGTAATTGGCAATACCATAAGAATCTGGAAGCAGATAAAACACTACATCAAGGCCCCAAAAACTTACTTGAATACCCCAATATGTGAAAACCATTCTTTTTTTACCAGGTCTGACTGATAATGTTTTCCTCCTCTGGAAGCGGAAAGGCATTTGCAACATAGGTGATTTATACATTAACGGCATTTTTGCCTCATACCCACAACTTGTAGCTAAATATGACATTCCTAAATCTGGCCTTTTTCGATTCTTTCAAATTCGAAATTATGTCAGGACACATTTACCCGACTTTGAAACTCTGGTAGAGCATGAGGCCCTTGAGGCAATAAACAAATCTGACCCTGCTGCTAAAGGTGCAGTTTTGTTCTTTTACCGGATCTTGCACAACAATACTCAGTTGAACACAGCGAGTCTTAGACAGGCATGGACAGATGAGCTGCATGCAGAACTGGAAGATGAAGTATGGAATGAATGTTTAAAAAGTATACATGATTGCTCTGTGAATGTCAGACATTGCCTTATTCAGTTTAAGACGTTGCGTAGGCTCTATTATTCTAGAGAAAAACTGCACAGTTTCTTTCCTCATGTTTCACCCATTTGCAATAGATGCAAGTCTATGACTGGCAACTCAACGCATTCTTTTTGGTTATGCAGTAAATTGTACACATATTGGAAAAGTATTTTTCACTGCTTCTCCATGGCTTATGGGAAATGTTGGGAGCCGGATCCACTTGTAGCCATTCTTGGGGCAACTACCCCTTTGTCTTCTGCCAATAAATATGAGAAAAAAGCTATCCTATTTGGAACTGTGATTGCGAAGAAGTTAATCCTCCGAGTATGGAAGTCGGACATTACACCCATGTACGATCTGTGGTTGAGAGAAATGGCAAATATGCTTCACCTGGAGAGATTGAGACTTTATAATGAAGATAGGGTAGACATATTTGATAAGATGTGGGACCCTGTACTGCAACTGTTTCAAGGAAAGGACTAATGTGTTCATCACTGTGAAACACCTTGCTGTGTGTGTCTCTCAGTTTACTCTTTACTTTGTACAGTTTTTTGTGAATATGTATGTTTATTTTATTGTCATGACCGTGGCTTCTGTTATTTCTTTACTTATGATGTGCTGATCCTGTTCATATTTTTTGCTTTATTTGTTAGTTTTGGGGTGGGGGTTGGGGGGTCTTTTTTTTTTCTATTATCTGTTTGTCCTGTGTTCTTTTCTCATTTTGAAAAGCAATAAACATATATTAAAAAAAAAAAAAAAAGATCATTTAGCAGTGACAACAGCTCAGTTCCATTTAATGTCCCAATAACAGTGACAGGGAACCAGTGCGCACAATAGACCTCCCCTAAATGGAATGCAGCTATCATTGATACACATGTGAGTTTCCTGTGTAATGAGTACATTTGTTTTAGTATTCTTCTGATTTGCTTACCCTGATATTCCAACAAAGACAAGAGTATCTTGGTATGCAAAAATGGATTAACCTGGCAAAGGAGAAGTGCCAACTAACATGGAATTTAACAGATTTGTGAACAACATTTGAGAGAAACAAACCCTTTGTGTGCATTAAAAAAGTCTCAGACATTTTACTTCAATTCAAGAAAAATGGGAGCAAAAACAAAAGTGCTGTGTTTATATTTGTTGAGTGCATATTGCAAGGGGAATATCAAAGGAAGTGGGGTTAGGCAGGAGTGATTTTATACTTGAAGAACTGTGTCATAAAGTCATAAAATGTGTGTATATTGGGCATATAAGGGGTTATATTTACACCTTTACAACTGATTCTAGCAGGAATGGACATTTGCTTCTAATGGGAAAAGGCAGTCTAGCGCTCTCTATTATAAAACAGTTTGTATGCCATGCAATGGAGTGCAATGCTTTCAAATTGACTTAGATGAGTGTTGATGTTATTAGATGCCAGCACACCTAGTGATGTGTTGCTTATATTTTTGCCAGAGGTGCACCGCTCTTGTAGCAGCATCTGGTCATGAAATTGGGAGAAATCTTAGGGTCATGCTCAAGTGTCTCAGAAGTTATTTTTGCACTTTAATTCATGAAAACAAGACCCTGCAACCCCACCCCCAACACAAGCACAAATGCACACAAAGACATTCAGTATGTGTATCCATCCTTCTGCACTGACCCACAGAGACACAAACACTGACCGGACCGAAACCGATGCAGCCATATCCACATTGCCTCTTATTCATTCACATACAATTTCTTTCCTGCAACTTCAATCTCAAGAGGTTTCACAATGACTTCTCCTAGCTGCAAATGAACATACTTTGTCAGTCACACACACCCCCACACATAGAAAGACATAGAATTGCTTAGAATAAGGGCTGGGAGGGAGGGAAGGAAAATACAGTGCATTCCTTCAGTGCCTCAAGTTATTTCCTCTGAGCCCTCTTAACTCTCTGATGGTGGGGGGAAACCGCTACGTGAAAGGACTTCAGTGACTGGATAATAAAAAATGACATCTGTGATCAACCTGCTAATGCTCTCTTACAAGATTGAAATGCTTTTGAAAACAGTGAGATTTAAAAATGCAGTATATCATTGGGCTGCATTATGTGTGAAAACATGCTTGGGTAAAAATATGTTTTGCCTGTGAAATCGGAAACCTCTATGCACTCAGCTATTATCACATAAACCTCTTGAAACTAAGGTTTAACAGTCTCTAATTGTGATAATGGCAATCCCTCCTGAGGCAGTGTTACAATATTACTGGATCTGTTTACAAAACGACTGATTAGATTTAAATATATTTTGCCCTCATGCAGCTTGCATTGATTTTGCCACAGTGCATGCGCATTAAGTATTCTGCACAGCATCCATAGGCAAAAGCTGATCTAAAAAAATCTGCAGACATGTTCCACATTTTAATGAGGAGGTCAGTTTAGCTGCCACCTCATCCTCCTTGCACCTCTGTCTGTGCAGCTCATTTCTTCTACATGTTGTTACTGGTTGTGCTGATTCCCCGGTCTCCTCCTGTTCTAGTTTCTTTATGATAACACATATGATGGATCCCTTTCCTTGTGCATTGTACAGTATATTCATTATTTAAGTGATATGTCTGCACTTCATAGCCAGAGGGCAATCAATTTGACTCCCAGTTCCATTTTTAACATGCTGCTTGTATTCATGTGTGGATCAATGACAAATGCAGCTACAGTGCTTTTGTGTCATAACGTATGACACATAAATACAAGTAAGTGTTTGATTTGGTTGTACCTAAATGCAATGTTCATAAAATGTTACATTTATATATCAAAACCTTCAGAACTAAGTCTGTAGTTAGAATCTAAAGCTATATAAAAAAGTGGATTGTAGCTTTCGCCTTTGATGTACAATAGCCCATTATAATTCAAATTTCTTCCATTAGTCAAAGATGAGGCCAGGATCTCAGTAATTTTCCAACAATGAAACTGAATTGCTTCAAAACCTCAGCAGTTTATTGCTTTAGTACTGTGCTGTAGTGTGCAACAATGACATATAGAGTGCATTTAGTCCATTGCACTGTCCTAGTTCACTTGATTTTTTAAATGGAAACCTTGATTCTTCCTTTAACACATGAATGTAAAAAGTAAAACTGACGTGACAACCACTTTAACTTTAAGGAAGAAGACTACTGAGGTCTTGAAACTTGAAAGAAAATGAAGCTTCTTCATGCA
This sequence comes from Sciaenops ocellatus, assembly GCA_033000465.1. Taxonomy (NCBI): domain Eukaryota; kingdom Metazoa; phylum Chordata; class Actinopteri; family Sciaenidae; genus Sciaenops; species Sciaenops ocellatus. Next base: position 16,013,820 of record CP136869.1, read on the forward strand.
AAGTCTGTGTTACACTGTGGCAGAAATCATGTTTGTAGTTGTTCAAAGAGAGTTCAAGTTTTTTTGTCAAACCTGAACCACATCAATGATGAATGGTGACATTAGATTCTGCAGTGGATAATCTGTACAGTGTGTGGCTGCAGTGAAACAGAAAAGCTTTTGCTATATCTGAATTGTGTGAATTTGAACACCAATTTTCTGTAACAACACAGTAATCTTTTTTTTTTTTTCTTTAAGAGGGGAATGACATGCAGCAAAGGGCCGCAGGTCGGATTTGAACCCTGTGCCGCTGCGGCAAGGCTTCGTACATGGGGCGGATGCTCTACCAACTGAGCTAATCGACACCCCAACACAGTAATCTTAACTGTGGAAGACTGCCACTAACTTTAAATATCTGATTTGGTCAATAATAACACATATACAGTATACTGCATTTAAACTTGGAGAAAACTGAAACTACAGTGCTAGAACTATGTTTATCAGGACACCCTGCTACCCAACTAAATGTCTGGGCTTTTAGAGCTAAGTAGGGAATTTGGGTTAGGCTATGGCCCCGAAATTACTGGCAATAAATCTGACATTGTCTGTTTTTAAGCATCTTAAAGGAATGCACCTTTCCCAACAACAGTACCACACGTAAGGGATTTATTGCTTTGAGATGATTAAATAGCAGTACAAGGTTTTCCCACAGATATACTCTGTGTGTGAGAGAGAAGAGAGAGAGAGAGAAAGGGCAGCCTCTGTGTTTATCTTTGTTACTAATTAATCTTTAAAAGAGATCTAGGATCTTGAGCATCAATAATTCACTGATACAATGTATCACAATGCATCACACAAACTGTACTCACGCAATATTAAGAAAATAGCTTATGTAAGTGTATCAATTAAGTAATTGAAGAAAGACCCACATGCACAAGTGCAACACCTCCCATAGTGCATGCTTGCTCAGTGACACATGACCAGCACTTGCTGTGTAAAAAAAAAGTGCATGACATATTCATGAATGCAGACCACATGGTCATACACTCAGGACTCAAGTGTGAGATCGTACCTGCTGATATTTGTCCATGTCTCAAGTGCAAAGTAGGGTTTTGTATGTTTAGGTACTTTAGGGCAAGCAAATGACTACAATATCCAAGTGCAAATGTCAGCCTATTCCCTGGGGAGCGAGGGACAGATAGTTTTACGCATGATTGTATGATAAGAGAGGAGAAACAGGTAGGGGTAGTGAGGGAGGCTGGGGCAGAGAGACAGTGATAGGCAAGATGAAAAAAAAGAAAGAAGACAGGAGGTGAGAGCAAAGGAAAATGGCTTCCTACCAAAGTCTTCTTAGTGACATTTCCAGCTAGGTAAATAACTAGGATGGGGGGAAAAAAGAAACCATGAGATGTGTCAGCCAGCTGCCACCATTTGGGAGCACAGCCATGGATAGACAGAGTTTGGCCAGCTTGTTCAAAGGGCTTTACATTGCTGCCACATCTCTGGAGCTAGAGGAGTTGGATACAAATAGACCATAATACTTCCAGGGTGAAATTCAAAACATCCTAAAGATCAGCTGGCATAAATTCATAACCATTGCAGCCACAAAACAGAACTTTGTCATCCAGAATGTGGCATAACAACATGGAAAGCAGCCAGGCAGCCAAATTCCTTTAATAAATTGTCATACCTGCCACATTTGCCATTCAGGAAAATATCCCTGACAGAGACAATTTACAAGTATTTAGCACAAAGGTCAAACACAATGCATTTCTTGAACAGAAGAAAGCCCTCAGTAGAGTGCAGATATCCACCAGGTGTGTCCTGGCTGCATTAGACCCACCCATACTCTGCCTTTGATTGGCTAACCCTAACCTAACCAATCAAACTTACAAGGAAACAAACACAAGCCAATCAGAGGCAGAGTAGGGCTGGTCTTCACAATGCCAGCTGGCTTACAGTCAAGATGGCAGTGAAGATAACAAAATTGGAAATTTATTTATTTTGTATCATGCCTAAATTTTGTGGATCATAGCTTATCCTGCATGGATATTGCAGTCAATGGTAGTAAAAAAAAACAGTTAATAAAATAGGCTTTTTAAAAGCTGTGAATCACTGCAACCATGTTAGATTAAATTTGCACAAAAAATATTAGGCTTATGGGTCCAGTAGTATGGATGATTAGCTGCAGACAGATACACACCTACACACAGACACACACGACCATATGCATGATCCCTTTCAGGCTTAAGCTTGACAGAAATAAAAACTGGATTAGACTAAAATAAAGAAGAAAAGAAATTTGGATTAGATCTGCTAAAGTCTCACCTTTTGTATGTGAGGTTTAACAATGGGGTCAGTAAGTCAGTCAGCCAGTCAAGAACATTCAGTGTTCTTTGCCAGACTGCTGAGCAGACTACACATAAATCTGCTATGTGTATTTAATGACCGTGAAACCATTGTGTGTGGAGTTTTGGTATGGGGCTGTCAAGTCTGTCCTCTCAACAACACTGAATGCTGAAGTTTGGGGACTTGGGGGCTTTTTCTGGACTCAAGTCATGAACACAGTGGAAGCCGTCAAAAGTGCCAACAGCTGCATTGAGATGCAGTCTGACTCTCCAAACTGCCAGTGAGTGTGAGAGTCTCCGTCTGTGTATGGCTTTGGTCTCTGGTGTGGCTAGGAGCGGATTAGGCCTCTGCTTTGTGTTCCTCATGTTTGCCCACATTCACGTTTCAGCTTCAACAAGTCCATGTGGAGCAGACTGAGAGGTGGTCTTTAACTAAATGTGTTTTCTGCCATAGAAGCCTCCTGCAGTGACCTAATTTCTTCTGTAATATTTATAAACTCAATATAGTCCATCTCAGTTAAAGGTTTTATTCTACAGGAGGAGATGCAGGAATGAACTACTCCGAGTGGAAGGTAGTATGTATTTTGTATGTACTCAATGTCGATACATTTGGAACACATTTTGTCTTTTTCATGGGGTCACGGAGAAAAAAGTTTAAAAAACGGTCAAATAGCCATTCGCTAATTAGCAAGCAGTTACATATGCGTGTTGTCCTGTACACCTGGAATTGCACAACAGCAAGTCCCTAGTGGGTTTCACAAAGAGGTATAGGACACAAATTAACAGATGTTCCACAGCATAGAAAAGGCCTCAGTAATTGGCATTACAGATGGCTGTTCCTTCAGTACAATTTGCCGTTGTCTTTGCTCTAAACAAAATTGAAGGAAACACAAGTGTGACTCACTGACTGTATGACATGCGACAGTCATGGACACTTCATCAGGGTGAATGCTGTAAATTTTTATTTACTAAGAAATGTAAAACGTTAACAATTCCCTGTAGAGTTTGCAACCTCTAGTAGGGCAATGGAGCTGTTTTTCTATTGGCTCCCTCTATAGTTTGTCTCATGCACATGCACACAGACACATAAGCATGTGAACGCCAAAATACACTTCAACATCAAGGTAAAAAATGCTGGAATCAATATACTTTAAAAGGCGGTCTTTGCAAATGTTTTATGCAGGATACACCTCAAGGATGCACATAATGCATTATGGGGAGCAACACTGAGTTTGTTTACAAGAAAACTGCACAGGGCAAAACTTGAATGTCAGCTGTCAAACTATATTGCATTACATGAAAAACATGGGGTTGTGCAAGATCTTTGCATTCGAAAGGCTCTCTTGAACAGGTGACCTTGAAGTGTTGGATGTTCCCATAGTCAGTGAACACATCATAGTACAACAATCGTCAGATAAAGTCACAAAACAGCCTAACTTCTCAAATCAGAGAAAAAATATAGGACATGCAACAGTGACAAAGTGTATCACTGCTTCACCATTCTGCAGTCTGCAGCAATATAAGTTAAACGCCAACCAGACAAAAACAAAGTGCTATTATGATCATTCTACAATGCCTTGGTGAAAACTGCAACTTGCACTTCTACAAGTCTAATCTAAGTACACAACATTAAAAAAAAAAAAAAAAAAAAAAAAAAAATCCAATATAAAAATATTTATATATCTTGCTTCATACAGAAGTATGGTGGTTATCAAGAGGGAAAGTACTTTCAAGGCTTTTTGAATTGCACAGAGGTCCAGATGTTTTTACAGGACACAAACTTCACCTTATCAGATGTTTTCGAAGACACTGTGTGCTCAGGAGGTAGAGCGCCGATCATCTGATTGGTCGTCTACCAATCAGATGATCGGCGGTTCGATCACCGGTTCCTCCAGCCTGCATGTCGAAGTGTCCTTGGGCGAGATACTGAACCCTAAATTGCTCCGAAGGCTGCACCATCGGTGTGTAAATGCGTATGAATGGTTAGCTCCTAAAACTGATGAGCAGTTGGCACCTTGCATGGCAGCCAATGCCATCAGCGTATGAATGTGTGTGAATGAGATATATACTGTAAAAGCGCTTTGAGTGGTTGGAAGACTAGAAAGGCGCTACATAAGTACAATCCATTTACCATTTGGAGAGTTTTCTATCTGACAACATAACCTTGATGATGGAGTCAGGGACAACATCATTGCACACCTTGTCTCGCTCAGACAACAGTTCCACGAATATTCCCAGTGCAGACTGAAGCAAACAAATGGATGAGAAACCTGTTCAATATAGAAACCTCTGAAATGCCCAAGGATTTCACAACATTGAAGTCTGTCTTCAAAAAACAGACGTTGGACTGGATACAGCAACACAGTGAACACCCTTTATGATTTTCTGTGGTACACGGTGTAAAGAACCACTGAAATAGGGGATGGCAGTGGAGTGAATAACAATCATCTAGACCCCAGGATGCGAGCCCATTCAATTTCAATTCACACAATACCCGGTGGGAATTAAAATTACCATTTAACTCTATGACAAGTTGGCAACATTTCAAAACGGGAAATTTGCTAAAAAAAAAAAAAAAAAAAAAGCAGAGGGAAGAAGGGGTTATCGTGTTTTTAGAGAAACAAAACCCTCTCAGGAATAGATATTAAAAAATGTTGGTGGATTTCCATGCTAAAATACATGTATTCTCTAAATTAGATGATAATGAAGTTTTTTTACTGAGGGAAACTCAACCAACTCTTCATGCTCTTTTTCAATTTAAATCTCTAGTCTCAACCGTTGGTCTCAAAAAATTCTTGTTTTTCAACTCAGCTCTTGAAGAAAGATGAGTTGCTTCCACCAACTTTCTTCATGTTTATAAATGTATATAGTGTGTATGTGGAATTTCACTCACTTTGCCTGAGGGTGAACTATCTTGTTATTATATTCTCCAATTATTCATCTCTCTCACACTTCTTTCAACCTTCTTTATATCTTTCCTCTCATTTTTTATGCCCTTTCCATGTCAGTTCTGTGGGTTTATATTTGAGTGGGTGAATTTGGAGCTGTAATTAGCTATTTTTTGCTCTTTCCTTCTTGGAAGATGTTTCATTAAAAAAACACAATCTCTCCTCATGCTACTCATTCTCTCCAGACACTTTCACTCTGGCTTTTTTCTCTTTCAACCCTCCCATCCCTTGCCTTTCCCGACCACTCTCCAACTACCCACCACCACCGCCAGGCTTGCCAGCTCTTTGCTTGAGCCGTTAATCTAAATTTTTTGGTCCAGATTCATTTTTCATGTCTTGGAACCCTCACCAAACAATTTTTGTCAACAGATCTGGTGCCCTGTGCCAATGTGAGCACAGACCAAGCGCATAATGAGATGTTTTGGATGAAACAACCACACATAAAGACAGACCTCCAACCACACATGCACTCAACCACCCGCACATGTACCTTTTCTTCCCTGATTCCCTCTACATTTACATTTATTCCAATTTAAATTTAAAATGTCTCCAATGTTGAGACTTACAACATGTAGAGCACACAACACAACCAGAAAAGTAAAAACAATAATCAATGCAGGGCAAGTGGAAATTGTTTTTTGGTGTCAGCTAATGGTGGTCATATTTCATGCTGTCTGAAGACAAAAACTAAGAAACACATTTGGCAGCACCGTTTACAACCATCCATGGGTGCTTTACGAGTTGTTGGATGGATATTTTAAGAACATTTGGTCTCAATAAACATTTCAGAATGTCAAGACCCACTTTTCAGCAGTGTGACAATTTTACAGATCATAATTTGCATTAAATACTTCCAGTGGAAACCAAGTTCTCAGTTTGTCTATTCCTACCTCCTCCTCCAAATAAATAAATAAATAATAATAAAAAAAAAAACGTCTGGCAGCAGTTCCCATTCTTCTAATCAAGTCCTTGCAGTCAGTTTGTTTTACGTAACATTGCCAACACTTTATTTTTTATTTTTTTCCAGTTAGTCCAATGATGTAACCATGGACCCTCCTCAGCCTAACATTCAGTTAGTCTGGCCAGCTCAATAAACCCTCGTGGGCTTGCTGTATAGGTTCATCTATTATTTATCCCAGTAATTAAAGGGCTGCTCAGGTTGACTGATTCTCTGTGTCACTGGTAATCCATGGAGCCTCAGGCTGGTTTATGGGAGGTTGGTGGTGACAGGACAACCCTCCGGTTGGACTCTTCTGGTGTTTTGTGATGCAGTTTTGAAAAGGCACGCAGGGTAAGATGAATACATGTCATTTTAGTTGAGGATTTATAGAGAGAGGGTGAAGAGAAGAGAAAGAGATAATAGGTATGAGGGATGTTGGAGGAAAGGAGGAAACTGAGTGGGAGACAGTGATTAATAATTACAACCATGGCAATGCAGAGTTATAGGTCAAGCACATGGTCAATGAGAGAGTATCCAAGCGCACTTGCAGTATACTACAAAAGGCTTGGGTGAGATGGATAGTAGATCGGAGACATATAGTGAACTATTCAGGTATATTACTTTTTTAAACAGCAGAATCAATCGTAATGGTGCAAGAGGAATATGGATGTGAAGTGAAGATGAGAGCACAGACCTGGTTCTATAAATAATATTGCTGTCCAAGGGGTTCAGAGTAGGAAAAACAAGCAAAAAATGTATGCTGCATTCCTGGTTGCCTTGACTGAAGTGATTACTAATTTTGCATTTAATTAGATTTGTGGGCCGTGAGCAGCGCCCAGTGCAGACGGCCTCCTTTGATGGTGTTTCCTGACCTGGCTCCTCTGTACGCAGCCACATGTTTCTAAGTTTACTTTATTGGTGTGTGTGTGTGTGTGTGTGTGTGTGTGTGTGTGTGTGTGTGTGTGTGTGTGTGTGTGTGTGCTTGTTTTTGTCCGAATGTGTATGTGCGTGTGTATGTGCTGTGGTGGGGCGGGGGTGGGGCCTGCTTTTAAACACGTAAAGCACTTTGTGCTACGTTTTTAATGTATGAAAAGTGCTTTATAAATAAAGTTTGATTGATTGATTGATAGATTTAGTCACATGTAAAAGCAACAATTACATTTTTGCTAAAAATGTGAGGGAACAGTTTGTTGAGGCTTTTACATGACTGATATGGATGTGAAGTGACGTTTCCCACAAACTGTTTTTACGTAAAAGGCAAAAGTCAGAAAATGAATTGAAGGATGCGGTTATTCTCAATAAGCTCAGGTCATTGCTGTCAAGGTGAGAGGAAAAAAAAAGTCAACAGAACTTTACAATAACCACATTGCTGCAAATCCATACTGACACAGCGCTGTGTCTCAACATTTAACACTCATATGAACAACCCTATGAATGGTATGTGTTTTTTAGACACCACTGTGTCCGACATTTGGTGGTTTGCAACAGCACAGTTTTGCACCCAACATTTAATTTAGATTTCCATAAATTAAAGGCTGTAGAAAGGAATATTATCTGACACCAGCAGGACATGTCTGTAACTCCCATCTAGTTACAAATATTCTTCCACCTTGCCCCCCAACTCTGATGTACAGGGAACCAACAAAATGACCTAACATAAGCCCACTCAACATCTCAGCATATCAAAACACTGCTTGTACTAGTTTTGCTCCTTTAATACAATCAAAAAAGCCAGAGAAAACAATGAGCAGTTGATGTCATTGACCAGTTCCACACCTGTTTTAAAATTAATATTTTAAAAAAACTAAAATGTCAACTTGAATATCTGTTTGGTGTTAGCAGAAAATGCAGCATCCATGCGATGCTTCTTTAAGGTATGACATCTGTTTCACTCTGTATCAAAGCAATTTCATCAACACCTCATCACTCTGCCTTTTTGTCTCTCTCTCTCTGTCACCCTGTGGCGATAGGCTTGGCTGTTTGGCCTGCACACTTGGTGCCAGGTCAGATCAGTTATACCTGCCTGATTCAGTGAACTCTCAACCAGGACTGTTCTGCTCAAAGCTGCATGAAGCATAACCCTATGCCTCTCACTGATACACTCTGCCTTCCAAAGACTGTGTTTGAGTGCGTGCACGGGTGTGTGTTTGAAGGAATGGCAGGGTAAAATTGGCAGAGACAGAGAGAGAGAGAGAGAGAGTGAGACAGTGTTTAGACAGATTTGTGTGTGAGTATGGCACAAGGGATAGCAGGAGGCAATACAAAAAGCATGATAAAGAGAGAGCAAAGGAGGAAGTGTTTATGTATGTGTGTGTGTTGTTAAGTTTATCTTGTGTGGCCCGTAGCATGGCTGATAGCTACAACGTGGCAAGCTTAAGTGGCTTCCATAATAAATGGGGTGGGTGCAGGGAGGACTAAATCCATACGTGAAAGTGCAGGGCAAATTTGCACCTAAGCTTTTATTCAATTTGCACTCACAATCTGAATGCAATTAGCACCTGATTTACTCAGTGAGCGGCTGATTATGCAATCAACGACTGCAGGGAGCGCCTTTCACTCGCATTCTTTGAGTGAAGGAGAGTTCAAAAGGTCAGTGTGTTCAGAAAAGAAATCAAAATGTAGTGATTCGTGGTAAGGAATACTTATCAATGAAGCACACTTTGTGTCTTATAGAAAATAAATACACATCCAGTAGTGAAGCACTGCAGTAGAGACAACTGATCCAGTCAAGCAACTGATCCAGCAAAGGCACAGATTTGAACAGGTGGAGAGTGTAGATGGTGCAGATATGGCCAACAATTCACCAGAATCCCAAAGTAACTGCACCGTAATGTACACTATAAATGTCTCATAAAAAAAAGAAAGCAATCACCAAAGTGCATTAACAGCTAATGTTTGGTGAGCAAAAAATTATGGCACATTATTGTGTTTTGTATCATTACTGTTCTCCGTTCTATGTGAAAATTATTTTGTTTAATTCATTAATTGATCATTTACTATATTTTTGTGTTCAGTGCAGCTTCCTAGATATTTTCTTTGTGTTCTGTTACTGAAATTTCAGATAACTATAACACACCAGCATTATATGCACCTTTTTTATCCGGAGCTAAAGAAATAATCACACAAACTGGACCATTTATATGCCAGGAAGGTTATTTAATCAAACAGAATGCACTCCAGCCACACTTTCCTCCTCCTATATTGGTGCAGTACTACATGTGAGGTGTAATATTCGTCAGATAATGGTCAAATTATTCTTCCAGGCTGCTGCACCTGTTTGATACATCACGTCCACAACTTTAGGTGCACAATGTGTCTCCAAAGAAGGAACAAACAGCTTAGCAAATCTTGCCCTAAGAGATCTTCGCAAGTAATTATTGCTTTTTTATGGTAATATGGCACGGAAACGGAAAGAAGACTTTGGTGGCCAATTGTATTTTCTTCAGGTGAAGTGAGGTTGTTGTACAATGCTCTTAACAACAGAGCATTATTAATTATTTCCCATAGTTCCTCAGGTGGGAATGGCTTTCATTTCAGAGGCCATTAAAATACCATCACGCACGGACCATAGTGTAATTTGGGGATTTGGCTTATTGGTTAGTGGGTATATTGGTATCAAAGGAGTTCACACAAATGCAAGGTGCCTACAATAAGATGTAGGGTGGCCTACGGTGCTAGCTCACATGCATTAGGATTCATGGGTAGCCTATCACCAGTTTGTGTAAACTATTATTATTACTCTTTTTTTACAAATAGGCTGATTTATAATGGAGTCTCCTTGCAGCAATTCTACAGAACAACTAGGGGACACAGATCCCATGTTGAAGACCCAGGCTGCTAGTGCAGTAAACATAAATATGCAATGTCTGGTTAGACTTATTGAAATAAAGCTTGTTGAGAAACAGTTTTGCAGATTGTTTAGGGTTAGGCACCAAAAGACTTGAATGGGTTTAGGAAAAGATGATGGTCTGGGTTAAAATACACAAGCTGTCACACCAAAGCGTGTAACACACACGCCATTCCACCATGTACTTTTCATTCCCAGGCAAGTGTGACACTGACATGGTGAAACTAGAAAGTGTGCATTTTAGGAGCAATGGACGTTCTGATCAATGGCATGTGCGTTTTCTGAACAATACTGGACATCTTTTAATATCCAATGTAGCTGCATGGATTTGTCACAATATTTTTCACCAATTGTGTATCTTACCAGAAAGTAGTGTTGGTGTAAGTGTTAGGATAGTCAGTGTAGTGTCAGTATATTATTATACTCTGATATCAAAATTATACACATATTTAAGAAACTGCCTAACAAAGCAGATGTAAATTCTGTCCAGCAGTTATAGGAAAAGAAATAAGCGGTCTAGTAATCAGATAACTTGGAAAGTGAGATATGTGTTGCAGTAATGCCAATGATGCAGTTTACAGTATTTGGAAAATTAACAGACTGCAGTGGCCATTCATCCAGGAAAGCTGCAGGGTTGAGGAATTCTTTGGCTGCCACTCAGTGCCAGTTGTAATTAGGTTGATAAGCATAGTCCATCATGGCCAGAAAGTGAAATGGATAGATAATCTATACCTGCGTATATCCTCAATTACATGGCTGGATTCCAATAAGCAACTGGTCTTAAGCAAGTGAATTTGTTGAGGCCACAGGAGCCCCATGATTACTGTTGTATGATTAAGTGTTGTTAGACACATAGTTACATATTGTATGAGATAATACCTCCAATAATCAATATGTATGTTAATGTAAATGTTATGATTTGAATGAAAAACTTCACTTGGAGCTATGTATTTCTATCCATATCTACTCTCAGAGGACATTTTAAATTAATAAGCTGGAATCTTCCAGTATACTGGTTACTGTTTACACACACGCACATACCCATACACACATTCACCAGAAATTGTAGCATGAGATCCCATGTGTGAAATTGTTTCTGGTACATCATAAATAGGGAAGAATTACACTGATCAAATTTAACACAACACAAACATGTTTGCATTTGCCTGTACGTGTATGAACATGCACAAATGACCAAATGTACATTCATACAGTATGTCCTCATCATTTTCCAGTGTATAACCATATTTAGCCATATGTGCTTATCTATTATTGTGCATATGACACAACACTGGATTTCTATGTATCAATTTACCATAACTTTTGCCAGAAAACTAAAGTACTAAATAACAAAAGATGCAGTTTGTTTCCATTTCCCCCACTGTGAATGCTAGCACTGTGAGTCAATACCAGAGCAATCAGTGAATCACTGGATATTGGTGCAGTCTGATGGGCCTCAGTCATTTCCTCTATAGAAGTCAGGGAGAAATCGTGAGCCTCTCTCTGCCCTCCTGTGTGCTCGTAAAGATGATTTGCTGCCAATCTGGCAACTGAAGCCCATAATATCGCTCCCTCCAATGCCCACCGCCCCTTTTTCAGCCCTAAACTCTACCATGCTGAGAAACAATATGTTCTGACTGGCAGTAGAAGACAAATACAGGCAAAGGGGATGAAAGAAAAAGGGTGAAAGAAGGAAGCGTGAAGAAAGAAAAAAACTTGTGTAGCATTGTGTTGCTGTTGTGTCTTGCTTCCACAGAGGTACATATGCATAGAACCAATTAACTTCCTTTCAAAAATAATCCCGTGCTGGTGTTCAATATGGCTGGCTTGCCTTACAAAGACTGGTTGCTGAGAAGAGGTTGGTGGGGGGCAAAGACAAAAAAAAAAAAAATACAGACAGGCCGGTCTAGGCTGGAAGACATATTAAAGTGGTATAAGACCAGGGCTTGGAAACATTAAGGAATCTAAATCAATGTAGTTATTGATTCTCGAATCTTCTCGATCGAATCTTGTCATATGGTTTTGAATGGTAGTCTAATTAACGCTCACAAGTTTAGCTACAACCTGAAAATGAGATGAGCAGCATGAGACATAAAATGATAGAACACATCTGAAAGACTAAAACTTTAGCAAGTACTGAATCAAAACTACTGTTGATAGATTTGAACTATTGATAGGATATTCATACAAGTTTAACTGGATGGATTTTGAATTTAAAAACTGATGAAATCAGAAACATTTCACAATTGAAAAAAACACCTCTGTCTGTGGGGTTGAATTGCAAAAACTTCACAGAAAAATCTGTTTCTTTTTCTAAAACGAGCACAGACTAAAGCTTATAAAGATCACGTTTGTTTTCGGCCATTGGACATGGTGCTTACAGTGTTATTGTTAATTAGCTACAGCTAATATAATCTGGCAGAAGAGAGAAGGACATACACTCTACGGGTATTTTGCCAAAATGAAAAAAAACAAAGAACATGAGGTCAGCTATCTGAACCTAATCCTGGTACACAATTTATCTTCACTTGTTGATTCTCATCCAATACATTCATTTAGAACATAGATCATTTTTTAAAGCTGATAGCATGGTGGCCTTCTGATAAAGACCTTCAAACAGAGGATACAGATTGAAGTCTCTCTGTCATCAGGCATGTACCCTGCTGAAGTGCCCTTGAGCAAAATATTGACTCTTCACAACAGATCTGGCCAAACCCTGTCCTTTGATTCATTCCTGCTGCATCATAAATCATCAGACTAATCCTCTAAGAATCAGTAACTATGAATCAGTGATGTACTGAGAACAGTGCAGGTGATTGAGCTGAACTCCACAAGTAGCCTGCTGGCTTTAACTTTGGCTATGACTCAGGGCTGGTGGGAGAGGGGACAATGGAGGCATGGAGGACTCTACAAGTTTGATAGCTTATGTAATCCTCTAATCAATAAATCCTGTTTTCACTAGATGTGCTGTACTCCAAGCAGAGAGAGAGAGAGAGAGAGGGAGGAACGAAGGAGAGATGGCAAAGAGAGAAATCCACTACAGTAGAGGAGACAAATGCAGAGGCATAGAAACATGAAGGCATAAAGCGGGGAAAGTGTTAACAGTATTAAAAAAAGGGAATAAATGAAAAGATTTGCAACATCAACATATGGGACACAACTCAAAAATGTGGGTAATTTGAGTTCACGCCACTAAACGAGCAGTAGAATGTGTTGCTGATACACGGCAGAGACATGAATCCAGCAACACCGCACACTCAATAACAGTTTGATGTTGCATGTACGTTCACACTTATGCCCTTACATATAGTATATGCATGCACACACACATAATACGTGCTCATGCTAAGGGAAGTCCAGCAGTAATTAGAGGTGAACTCTATTTGCTAACGACCTTCAGCTCTAAGACCCACGGCAGGCTGACAAATTAGGGTTCTCTCTCCCAGCTACGCAGGGGCTCCCTCAGGTTAATGGGAATCAGGGGGCCGAATGTGTGCATGCGTGCGAGACAATGCATTTGCTCGTGTGTGTGTGTGTGTGTGTGTACATCTATACTGCCAGGCTAATGGAAACCCAAGCTGTGCTAAGCCCCTGCAGTGGCTGGGGTTCTCTTACGGGGATTTAGCATTGTTCTCTGTGTCAGTAATACCTGGCAGCGTTAACAGGAATTAGCATTGCTCCTGGCCAAGCAATACAAAACAAGGCTTATGGCGGTTAGCTTTGTTTGTGCTGTGGCAATAAAGCGCTAACCGTGTTTGCTTATCGTGTATTAACTGATGTTTCTGGAGCAAGGGATGTTAACATTATCCGCTTCTCTCAGATGAGATTATTACATTTGCTGCTAATGGAGAGGATTAGAAATTAGTTAAATTTGTTTCTGAAACACTGCATCGTTGAAGCGATATGGGGAGGCTCTGCGGGTTTTCACACTCACACTCCTCTCTGCTTTTCTCTCTTAAAGTTTTCCTCTTGCATTCTTATATATTCTCTTCGCTTATCAATATATCTCCTGTCTCCATTTTGGTTTCTCTCTTTTCTCTGCCCTGTTGGCCCCTGATTTTCTCGCACTTTTTCACCCACACAGTCATTCTACCTGCCATCAATGGCTATCTTCTCCCTCTCCATGCCACCCTCTCTCTATCTTCCATCTTAGGATAATTTTCAGAAGCAGGATAGGGTGGAAATGCTTTGAAGGCAGCTGAAGACGAAGGAAAAATGAGAAATGCTCAGAGAAGGAGATGGAGAGTCTGAGGGATGGAGAACGCAGAATGAGTGTAGAAAGACAGGAGGGAGGCAACAGTAATGAAACAAAAAGAGAGAAAAAAACAAACATATGTAATAACTCAAAACTTAAAAGAACATCTGTGCTCTGTAAGAACAGCGGTGTGAGAAACTGTGATTACATCCCACGGTGCTGACACAGCATGCGTCATTTTCCTCATAACAGCGGGGAGACAGTAGAAGGTGTTGTTTACCTTGATGACGTGTGACATTCGATGCTCGCCCAAACAGCAGTAAGCACCTGTCACCTGCACCTCTTCATCTAACAGCTCACTGTGGCTTCTTTTGACATTCCTTTCTTAAAATATTCAAGAATGGTCTGTCAAGCAAAGAAAGCCCATATCCCAATAACTTTTTTTTTTTCAAACCAGTCAATAGATTGGTCTCTTTTCTCTGTAACTAACTTGTATTTCCTACAGCTTGTTCACAATAAAAGCCTTCCAGTGGTTTGCAAGGAGGCTTTTAAAGTACTAACCAATTTACTAGCAGCTTTCAAAAAAAGATGCTCCTTTCTAGTGGTCTTTTCAATCACACTTGCTGAGCCAAACAGTTTACAGTGACCACACAGTTCAAATGTGCGTGGAGATGGTCCTGATGGCCCTGTTCCTTGGCAGGACCAGGATATTGCGGGTCATTGCAGTTATACCCTGCTGTGAAATCGCAGCGGGAATGCATGCATGCACAACCACATCAAGGCATGGCATGGTGTCACCAAAGTGTGTGCCAGTCCTGAGGAAAAAGGACATATGATGAGGTGGCAACATGTCGAGCTAACTGGTGTGAGGCTATGAACACAGCCAAAAAACAACACAGGCAGTTGCATCCGTAGAAACATTGGACATTACAGAACAATGCAGAGCAAATTGTGTCCAAGTCTTGACTTAAACCACGAGAGAGAAGCCAAAACAAAGACGATGCAGGAATGTCAGCCTTCACTTTGCAGAGACATGCACCTTTAACCAAAATATTACCTCGTTATGTTCCAACTTTTTGGTAATTAAAGACAATTCATTCAGAAATATCACTCTGAGGGAGAACGAATGTGAGGAGCAGTTCATCTCTCTGCTCATTAGCAGTGCAGCCGTGCAATCTGCAAAACACACACCATAAAATGGAACAAGGAGTTTGAGTTTGAGGCTTTGAAAAATGGTACTAAAATATTAAAAAGAAGCAAATTACAGTTAGTCGTGCTCATTTTATGATCAAAGACAGCAACATCTGAACAACATTATATTTTCCTTTATTTATTATGTGAAAAAATAAAAACTATTTTGATGGTGTAGTGTAATTGCTACTGTGCTGCCGCTATGTCATTCTCTAGCTCCGTCACAGTGAAATTTTTTAATTAGCTGTGTGGCATATCATTAGCTGACAATATTGTCCCGAGATATTTTGCCTTTCATGTGAAATTAGTCCCACTACGCAAGAAACAGCAGTTTCTCCCTGACATTTTCCACATGGAAAAGGCATGAAATGAAAGCCACTGTGATGCTATTAGGGGTCTAGAGTTAATGGTCTCAACATTCACTAACTGAAAGTCGTTTATTTTAACCGAACCATACTCTGAACCAATTTTCATTGTGGATGCACAAATGTAATAAATGTCTCTTTGTGGATTTACTCAATGTCTTTTCAGTCTATGAATACCCGCGGTATGGAAGAATATTTTAATTTGTTTCTTTAATAGTATGAATTGACATACAGTATACTATTTGATTTTCTGTAATAATGTCTATTTCATTGCTCAAGTGGAGTGGAGAATGGTGCATGTCAAAGATAAAGACTTAACTGATAAACAGCAGACTGAGGAAGCCCTTATTTGCCACACATTAATGTGACCACACAGATGCACAGAATCTATAGTATACAAGAAATTGTAAGACAGACCAAAACAAAAACTGTGTGTGTATGAGTGTGGACGCACAGACCACCTCTCTTAACTAGAAAATCCACTCAGGCTCATGGATGTATAGAACCAACACTGGATTAAAAAAATGTTAACATATTTGAAAATAATTAATTCCCCACTGGGTCTTTCTCTGCTTTATGAATTGACAGCGTGGTGAGTTTGTGCATGCATGCATGTATGTGTAACTGACACACTTCTTCCTGTGTGCCTATCACAGAGCGATCTTTGTCTTCACTCGATAAGCTCTGAATCGCTCAGTGTGTGTGTGCGCGTGCATGTGCGTGATTGATGGAGCTGCAGTGGTACTGCAGAGAGAGCGAGAGAGCGATCAGATCACAGTAGCAGTAAATGCTGAGTAGTGGGCATTGAGGAAAGGAGACAGAGGGTACTAGAGAGAAGTGCAGAGGAGAGGAGTAAGGGAGAGGAAAGAAGAGGGTTAGCAAAGGACAACTGGCCACCTGTACATTAAAACTCTTAAAGCAAGATGAATAGATCCCAGAACACATCTGTTGTAGCTCCTAAAAAAGTAACAAGTACACAGCTAATTTGGTGATGCATCAAATAAGGCGCAGCAAGAACAGCAGCGTTACCTCAGCTTCATGTGAAGTAAACAAATGCATTTGGTGCGCTCCGTCCGGCATCATCTGTCAAGGAAATAATGATATACACCACACACCTGCGAGGTTATTGCTCCCTTTAAGTCCCCATCGGATTTCCAAATATGTCTCAAAATGTGATGAATTTCACATCTGACAAATGGAGTCACAAGGAGATTTAAACGTTTGGTGAAGAAAACCAGACAGGGTAAACCGTTACTGTCCTATACAGTAATAATCATTAATCAATCATAATCATTAATCATTGGCTATTTTAACTTTGCCTTGTAAACAAATGATTAACTTGCAAGGTTTCCCTATTAAACATTTAAATGGGTTATAAGATGAGATAAAAACCAATAATATGGTGATAAAAAGCCTCTGTGAAACTGAAGTACAGCAGGCTCAAAGTTCAATTTGATGCAACAAATTACATGAGTAATCTTACAATTGATTTTTTTTTTCAGTGACTGTGTGAAGCACATTATTAATTATTAATTGGCATTTGCTGCAATATTTTAAGGAATCCATGAGTCCATGTGGTCACCACTAAAGATTTACTATTCACAACATGATGTGGTGGTAACAGTGGAAGAGGAAGGAGACAGAGAACATGGAGAGACTATGTTTTCGTAATGAAAGAGGGGACCAAGAAAAGGTACAGTACAGTATGTAGACTCTAGGGAGCCTTTGGAATCTCACAGTTCTAAAGATACAATGTATGGACTCTAAGTCCCTGAAAGAGAGCTGGAGTAAAGATTTAACACAGAGTTTTCTTTTCATTTCAGTCCTGAAATGGCATCGTGCTTCTGAGTTCCAAAGTGTTTTTTCTTCACTTCACTTGTCTAATCAAATTGGACACCGGGTACGCAAGCCAGGCATGAGCATTTTAGTAAAAGTAAACTTCAAAATCTGTCAAAAACTGATGTACAAATGGAAAGAAAGAGACGTCTATGCCAAATCTAAACCAAAATACTTGACAGCTGCTTGATTTTTACTGTCTTTTTTGTGTAAATTTAATTTCTGAAATCTGCCTACCTTCCTTGGCTTTGCTGCATAATGATAAGCATCCTATTGTAAATCCAGACAGGACTACATGCAGGAAAAGGGCCCGTCAGCTGGTTTGGAAAGACATAACAATGAATTACCATCTTTGTAATGTCATTCTCTTTGTCTGCTGTTGGTGCATCTGCACGTTTGTTTGTGCTTGAGTGTATGTAGCCGTCCGTTATGAGTTTTAGGACTGTAATTCTTCAGAGAGGGATATAGGGAGGATGTTCTGAACCTGCACTGGTTTCACACTGGGATAGTCTGAAAGGTAGACATCTACACAGCAAGTTTACACAGGTGCACAATATATGGCATCAGAAGTTTTAAATTCAGAAGTACTTCTATTTCAATGGAAAGAGCTGATACAGGTTTTAAAACATGATGATTAACCCCAGCTTGCACTTTCAACAAGTAACCCAAGAATTTCAAACCTACAAGTCATCATGGTATAACAAAAAGGGGGCACAAAGTCTGAATCAATGTTTTGGACATCCAGCTGTGAAGAGCGGGGTGTGATGGAAAAGAAAAGAGTCCAATGAGCAAAGTAGAAACAGCATTTTGTTCTCTTGTTGTTTGACAGAGAAAAACGATCAATGACAATCTAAGAGGTGACATCAGAACTCCTTTCACTTCTAATCAACTAAATGTGATAACGCAGATCCAGTCAGTGTTGGCTGAATAGTTCCCCTGCTCAGGGAGTTAGTTTAATAAGACACCTAATTACTGGAGACACAGGCACTGATATGTCTAAGGCAGAGATAAACAAATATAATTATACAATGGTAATTTTAAAGCTAAAGCCTAAAAGGAGATCTTGTAAGCAGAAAAAAAGGCTGTAATTTATTTTAACCCCAGGAGGATGTGAAGAAAGATAAGGACAAGTGTCTGGAAAATCAAACACAGCATTCAACAGAATCTCCACCCCCAGCAAACCCCCAAGGTACCAGTTGTATGCCGCCATTCCTTTGTGAAATGGAGAGCCAAAGTAAATTAAGTCAAACGTCTAGAGAAGGAAAGCCAGACATATTTTCTCTGGATGTGGTGGACCAAAACAGGGATTGGAAAGGTGATTGAACATTGGACTTTAAACAGGTGTCAAGAAAGATGACTTTGGTTTAAGGAAGGTTTAGAAAACAAAACAATAATTTGCTAACACTTTAACAACAAGAGTTTTTGTGAGTATTTCTTGTGCCTATAGGTCAAAAGCACTTAATGCAGTATTAACGGGCTGAGTGATTATCA
The DNA here is from genome assembly GCA_033000465.1 of Sciaenops ocellatus. Classification (NCBI taxonomy): domain Eukaryota; kingdom Metazoa; phylum Chordata; class Actinopteri; family Sciaenidae; genus Sciaenops; species Sciaenops ocellatus. Next base: position 16,032,960 of record CP136869.1, read on the forward strand.
TATGCATGGTTACGTTTTCAACAGTTTTAACAAAAGTTGACAGCCATGCTAGTGGCTGTGTGAAGTTACACTTAGACAGAGCAGTGATCTGAGCTAAACGCTTACTGCAAAACATGCTCACAGTGTCCAGGCTGAAGACAACTCAAAAAGCACAGCCATAATCCATCCTGTCACTTTTGGTTACTGTCTGCTATTGAAACACACCTGAGCATACAATAAAGAAAATGTACTAAATTATCACCAGAGATCATAGACTGCAAACTGCCCATACTGGACTCAATAATAAACACACCACTGCATGACAGATCATGGATGACCCTCTCCGACCAGCTCACCTGTTTTTTTCAGTTTCCCCCTCTCTCAATCATAGCTGTGTGGCTAGTAACATTCAGTCATAATCATGGTGGTGTAAAGCACAGACAATGTAACTCTGCACATTACATTCATGCCAACGCTGTTTGCTGCCTCAGCTCCACCATTGCCTCAACAATGCCCCAAAATCCTCTGTATGTGGTATTTCATATTGTTGATTTTAGATTTATGTTCATGTATATTTAATATTAGAATGTTATGGTTAGCTGTCTTAGCACAATGCTCATTGCCGTCAGATTCATTGAGAGATCCCTCGAATGGTATACACGGCGTGACCAATGGCTATAAATGGTTATATGGTTAGTGTACGGGGTGTATTTTTCATCCAGCACCACCAACAGCTTAAAGTTTCTACTTATCTTTCAACAGGATTAGTAACTTTTTTCACCTGCCAATCCATCCCATAGTTTTTGAGCTATTTCAGTCTTGATCTAACTGATAGACTAACACTACTATGTCTAGAGCCACACTACGGGGCTATGGCTAACAAGTTATCGACCTTCACTGTCTGCACACTCTAGTTTTAGCCTCATACAGGAATAAAATCTTGTCTCAAATTAATTTTTCTTTCGTTTTTGGTGAAGTTTTTATTTATAGTTGCTACTATCTGGATGAATTTTACAACTTGACAGATGGCAGAGCGTTAAAGCAACGTGCAAATGACTGCTCTGGTAGTCATCCCTTTGAGATGCAGGAGAGGGGAGATAGAAAGGAGACAACAGCTGCAGCTTTGAGAGAGTCTCTATGGCTGGAAAACAACTCCTCTGATAGAGGGAGCGTTTTCTACACAGAGCCCTCAAATTATATTCGCCATCAGGGACAAAAGTCATATGTCGAATTAGAAAAGTATGAAAAATGCAGAAGACTAAAACAACAAGCTTAGATTTTTGATGTCATTGTTTTTTCTCATGGGATCCTTTGTGACACTAATTAAGTACTTCAGCTCAAAGAGATGTCACAATCTACAGAACATACCACACAGCACACCTTCTTAATGAACTTGTATGTTGGGATGATTTGCGTGTCTGCACAAAGGTGCCTGATGTGTGATTAATGAGGATGTTGGGTTATGTACAAACACATTTTTTTTGCATGCATAAAGTTTAGCGTATTTTCTGAGGCTAAAGAGTAAGAGTAAGTAAGCTAAAGATTTAGTGCAGTTCATCAATACTCAGTGTAAATATATTCAGTACAAAGGTCAGGAGGAATGCAGATGGTACTTGCTCAGTTCTAATCAAGAATATATAGCAGCATATTTGAAGAAAGTTATTTTGAATTGTAGATGGTTGGTGGTAGTCTTTTTTCCCCTAAACCTTGATAAATGTTTAATGCCATCTGATCAGGTTTTGATATGTCTTTTTTTTTCAACACAGTGAATTATGCAAAAATATGTTTATGTTAGCACAAGGCAAACTTGGGTCCCAAAACTCACACTGCTAAAGGAGCAATATTCTTACGTGAGCAGGATGATATCAGAAAATAGGGCTTCACATTTTTGCACTCATTATAATCTCCTCAAATACTAAAACCATACATCTAAATTAAGTGTAGATGACATCTGCATCTTGCAAGTCTCTGGCACAGCTAGTGGTGACATTGAAGTGGCATGGCCTAAGTCAAACTTTAAAGTGAAAAGAAACACTCATGAGCAACCCTTAAATGTGCTACTTTCCCATAGCAGCATGCTCCATTACTGAAAAGCTTAAACTGCAAGTGGAAGATGACTGATTCACAATGTAGTAAAGGCTAGAAGCAGAGTTTTTCAAAGCCAGAAATCTCTGTGGGTAGTGAAGCAATTGCTGAGTCACTAGTATTGATCAACACACACCTACCAAACCCCTGCAGATATATTATACCTTATTATCATTATTATAGCTCATTTTGGGCTGTGGGAGAGAAAAATGTTGTTGTTCCGACTCGAAGAAGAAAAAGTGTTTGAGAGACGTGGTGCATGGACCTGCGCAATGAAGCTACTGAACAATGCAAGTTTTATAACTCCAGTCGGTCAGGCTCAGAGGTAGGTAACAAACCATAATTTACTGGATATGTGCAACCCTGTGGTCTGTGTCCATGAGATTTCAGTACTTCGTATTTCATGAGTGGAAAACTTAGTAATCACAAAATATGATTTATCCTCATGGGGTCCAGAATAGCTAAAGAAAATTTATTTTGATGTAAATCAAAATTAGTTGTCAAGGTTGCCACGGAATCAAAGGTCGTTCAAAGACAATGTTGCCCTTGACAAAGTGTCAAGAGGCCACCAAAATATGTCGGACTCCTCCGGGAAACATGAATTGTCATATAAAATTTTATAGGAACTTGGTCAGCGGTCGACATTTGCTCTGATGTGCTGAACAGACAGACATACCAGTTTCTTTGGCCATTTAAAAATGCATTCAGCCTGCACAGTTCAATGATAAAAACTATTTGTTCTGATTTACTGCAATGATTTAATGTATTTAGAGGCTATACTGCATATGTCCTGCTACAATAGTATAAGGGTATTTTGGCTTATGGACTGGAATATATTTCTACCACACTTTACCGGTATCTCATCCCATTCATGTGTGAAATAATTTGAACTTGAAAAAGCCACATTTCCTGCAGGAACATATCCACAGTCTGCCAGTTTTCACTGTGCAGCATGAGATTGACTTCACTCACTGTCATAGCTCAACATCTCCCCGAGTCAACGGTCAGTGTCACTCCAAGTCCTCGCCAACCTGTTGTCCCATAACTGTCGCAATGTCATATGGGATATCCATTGCTCATTTTGATTCCAGTGCATTAGGCAGATGGGTTGGTCTATTTAGAGAGCGTGTGGCTGGTTGTAGCCTATAGAGCACCCAATTCTCCCACGCTAGCTGTTTAACTGACGCTGGAGCAGATTGTTTATGACAGCTTTCCGGCTGCAAATACCAGACTGTGTGCTGCAGGACAGCTTCTATTACTGCAGCACACAAGACGAGCATGTACACACACGCACACACAGAAACACAAACAGGCTAAAATTAAAAAAAATATATATATATATTAACATAAAATTCAGAGATCAAAGTAAACGTTCATACACATTTTCACCCACACAAGCTCACATGTACATATATTACAGAATAGAATACAAATACCTTATCACTCTCACACATTCTTACTGATGTAGCATCAGAGACATCCTTCTTTTGACATCAAGCATTACTGCCTGTTCTGCCCCAGAGAGGAATGGATTGGACAATTTTAAAACTCCGCTCTTTTGACTGCTGTCAAAAATGGGTTTCATACCTCGGTTGTGATTTTGTGACACAGTTTGTCTACTCTGCTGTACTTTCCAGTGATAGGAAAAGCACCGACCCAGTGGAAGGTTCGTAAAAGGGGTAGTTTGAAAATATTCCTGTGTAGCCACAGACAGAATGTTGCAGTGCATGGTTCAGAAAGCTGAAACTTACACCAAATATAGATGTCCCACAAAACCATAACAGAATAATTTCACATTGTCAAATTGTACACATATTTTATGTTATAAACCAGTGATACATATGGCTCATTATTTTCAAAAAATGGATGAAAAATCTGAACAAAAAAGTGTTTCAAGAACACAAAAACTGGGTGAAAATCTGTCTTGAAAAGTACTATTAGCAAAGCAGCCACCATTTATTTTTCCTCTCAGTTAGAGACATTTTGGTGCATAATCAGCAGCTCATTTCTTCTCTCTCCATTTTTTCTCTTCTCTGTCTTTGAAAATCAAAGAAAATGCTAATCACAGAAACAAGACGTACAGTTATAATGTAGTGTAAAGTAAAGAATGTGTTTGTGCAATGCTTATGCTTAGACATACTCTCTCTTAGTAGGTGTTACAAATATATTACATCATCAAGTCTCTACCTTAGGGTCAGGAGGTCATACAGGCAGGTTCACGGGAAATTACTCAGTAATATGTCTGCAATTAAATAAAATAATTCATCTATTTCTTATGGTATGTGCAGTATGTGTTCAGTGGCTCCAGTTGGCAACTTATCAATCACTTTTTTGGACATTTCTAATCTTAAGGTTCCCCCTCCCTTACCCCTTTCCCTTACCACACTACTTGAGGCCACCATAATACCTTGTCTCCTTATCTGTCTGTAGTGCACATCAAGGGAGCTGAAATATGACAGGTCTCAGCTTAAGAGAATTTCACTTTCAGACAGGAGAAAGGAAGAGAAAAAAAGAGCAGAAACTGATAGTAGAAAGTGAGGGAAGTCAGGTGTATACAGCTCTGCACTTGATAGCTTCAGCTACAGTGACAGTTCTCTTTGCCTCTCTCTGTCCCTCTGTCTCTTTTTATTTCTCTCTCTGTTTCTGTGCTTCTCCCCTTTTCCCTCGATGTCTCTGGCTTTACATTTCTCACTGCAACTCTCTTGTTGTGTCAGTGTGACAGAAGAAGATGCAAGGCTGTTCCCATCGGCAGTGTGGATAAAACAGTTGACTCTGCGCTTGCGGGCACAGTGAGAGTGCTGGCTGATAGCAAGACCCTTTCCTTTGCATACGTGTGTGTGTGCTAGTGTAATGTCTGTATTTTCTGTGCCTGTGTGTGTGTGAGAGTGCTTGTGCACAGTGTAAAAGCTAGAGGAAAAAACTCCCTATGCAGCATTCCCCTGTGACATTTCACAGCACGAGTACAGTGTCAGAGTCGGTTCCTGTTGTCGACTAAGCCATGATTGGAGATATTTTGTTTGTATGCTTTTTTTGTTTTCCAGCTTTGTGTGCATTTAAGTTGTCTTGTCCATGCCATCAAAAATGAGAGTTGGGCAAATGAGTTGCCCTGCCATGTGTACAGGGAAGGCTCCAATCCATTTCAGACTGTGGCTGGGTAGTTTTGGCCGGTTTACACTACAGTGAGAGTTATAAAACAATACAGACTGAGCTGCTGCTGATGCCAAACACCAGATATATTACCCCACTGTATGTTCTGTTCTGTTCTTATCTTTCCGAATAAATCTACACCCAAACTGTACACTGGAAAAAAAAAAAAAAAGGTAGACATGATCTTGTGACTGTTTATGACACTGTGCTATTTCCTAAAGTTGATTTCCCAGAAAAGTAACATTTTGTTCCACACTTAGGACATACTGGCTATAGTTCTTTAAGTTATTCTCCTGTGAGGCAAAAGCACATCTTCCTCTGCGGTCTCACAGCTGTCACAGTGGACATGGAGAGTTTCATTGCCGAGGTAGAAAAATGCCTGGCCCGGTGCAAACCATAGTCTTGGCAGCATAGAGATTGTTTTACAGACTTCGGCTGGCAAGTCAGAGCTGCTGAAATTGGCTCTTCAGCTGAAGAATCAAGTGAAATAAAACACAAAGTTCCAGTTAAAATCAAGCTCAGCACTCAAGATTTACTTCATGAAATATACAGTGTCTTGTGCTTAACATGTTGTGTTATCTTAATGAGGTTAATGTGGGAGCTTTTCTGTCTTCTAGGCGAGAGTCTGAAGACCAGAGGTATGTTCATGCTGTTGTGAAGCCAATTATTGTGATGACAATAAGCGATTAATTGCCTTTAAAAATATATCTTGTTACATTTTCTCTTCTATTTTCTTGATTCTTTGTCTTTTTAACTGTTATGTTTTTATGTTATGTGTTTATTTGTTTCAGTGTTTCTTTAACCAATAGCATCTTACCTACTGTATATCATCTACTGTACACTATATTTTATCTTATATGTTTTATTTATCAAGATCGAAACGATGATTCTGCAATGGGAAAAATGGGAAAATGGGTAACATTTGGGAAAACTTGGATGCTTCTCACCTGTAGAGTACAGATAGGCTCTCCAACATATCAGTGTTTCACAGACATGCACACAAATTTGCACACAAATATATGAACACAAATACTGTAAACAGGATAAACTCACGTGTGAAATCACTTCGTGCTGCTTGGCCACATTGGCTGATAGCAGAAATGCCTGAGTAATACCAAAAATGATTGAGGAAGATTTATTTTATCTGTCAGCATTCATGGAAGTCACGAAATACAGCAGCTTGATTTGGCCAAAAATTCCACACTGATATTAAAATATATGTATATATGTATAGAGATGAAACTCATTGCTGTCTCGGCACACTTATTTTCTTTGTTCTATACTACTAATAATATGTGGTGTATTAGGATCTTCATAGATGCGTTTTAGCTAAAGTCTCACCATACCTCAATGACAAAGTCAGCTATGACTATATTTGTCATCCAGTTTGTGTTTTTAAGTCTGAAGTTGGTTGGTTTTTCAAACAAGCTGTTTTTCTGTAATGTTTTTATTGAGACACTCAGCTAAAAAAAAAACAAAAAAAAAAAAACACCAGACTCAGTCATGGCATGTTAGAACACAATACAAATCTTCATCATGTTTTGACGGTGCGAAAAACATTGTGGATTGACACAGGGACTAGACGTCACGGTATGTTAACTTGTTATGAGGAATGCTTTGTTTTTGTTCTCCAGCTCTGATGTTTGAATTATACAGATTCAGGTTTTGACCTTGCTTCTAGGACTCCCCCGTTTACTGCAAGAGACACAGAGTTAAATGGCTGGAGGATGTCGTATTTGCATGAAACATGAATAAATCCTAAACTGATTAATGTGTATTTAACAAAATACTCTTTAGCAGAATCGAGAGGACCTAGAATTGATATATCAGTTTAATTTAGTATTTAGTATCAGTTTATTTAAGCGTACATCACACACATACACAGGCAATAATGTTAATATGACAACATCCTAGAGGTAAGTAAATTAAAAAACCGAGATCATAAAAAAATAAAATAAGGCTTGGGGTAGTTATGTGTCAAGGAGGAATAACAGTCGGTGATTTGAGTTCCAGCCAGTGTAATTAGGAGGGATCATAATGAACAGAAAAAAAGAATATGAAAGCAGATAGAATGATAGAAAAGAAAAAAAAATATTATTAATAATATTAATATCTGCTTTATTGTCTAGCAAGCAAACACAAGTTTACTCTGGAAGAACAAAGGGAAAAATTAATCAATTGTTGGCATTCCTTTGTTTTCCCACATATTCTTATTGATCAGAAAAACAAATAAGTCCAAGCCAACACATAAATAATTGATGTTAGTTTTTCAACACATATGCAAAAAATAGTTTAGTGCAAAGTGCCTTTGTAACTGTTTATGTGTTAATCAATCTTCAAAACCAATCTAGAGATGCTTTAATTATACTTCTGTGCACTGTAATAAGTATTGTGATTGACATACTGTAAATAATTCTTTATAGCCTATAGTTTTCACAGTCTAGAATGACTTGTTTTGTGACAGTGCAAACAGAAACACTTTGTTATGTGGCATACGAATGACATGTTTCCTATATTGTGCTTTGAAGTGACTATGGTTGCAACACAGTGTTTAATGAAAGTCAACAGTGGTACAATGGTCATTGCCTCATTAGGAGGTTGCACTAAATGACATATTGTACAAGTACATGTGCAGAGACGAGGGTCAATATGAATTCTACTGGCAGGGACTTATGGCTCATATTGTGAAGAACACATTTGGTAATTAAGGTCAGAATGACACCAATATGTTTTCCTTTATAGCAATGTAATTTTGCTGCAGGGGAGAACACTGAGGTCACAGTTTAATAGACTAAATGCAGATTTTCTACAGCCAAGTCCGTTTATTTATAGGCTTCATTTTAAAACTATGTTAATCCACATACTGTATAGAACGGAGATGTCATACTCGTTTTAGTTCGTGGGCCACATACAGCCCAATTTGATTTCAAGTGGGCTGGACCAGTAAACCACTGCATAATAACCTATAAATAATGTCAACTTCAAATTGTTATGAGTACAAGTACATTCAGTAAATGTTCACACTAATGAACCATCAATCTACAAAAGAGATGATGAGCAGCCTGGCTGGCCGGTTCTTGTATGCTTGATACCCTTGGTATAGAGAATTAATATACTGCATATTTAGATGACTAAAATTACAGTGAATGTATGAAATACAAAGGGCACAGAAAGCAAGTTAGAAGAGAAGCGAGAATACGAACTCTCTTGAAGTCCCAATGACCTTTATGCAGATTGAAAAACCAAAGTAAAAAGATCAGACAAACTTTAAAAAATGGAAAAAGAAGATATAATAGAGATGAGTACGCTATGCCACAGCCAGCAACAATGGAAAAAGCACAATCATGCCTGGATTTTATCTGAGACTGTAGAAAGGACAAAATTAATTGGACAAAGGATCAAAGGGGTTTGTAGGTGGAACAGGAGCAGAGTAAAATGGAACCTTGTGCTACTCTGTAAAGGGAGGGCGCATACATGGAAGAAAAGCCTTTCTTCATTTCTTCAGTTCAAGTCTTTTAGGGAGGGAAACAACTGACAAACAGTGCATACCATGACCGTGAGACCGTTGAGAAGATTACAAGTTGGGTATTTAAAATAGCTCTTGTGGTAAATAACAGTTAAGAGTAACAGTTTTCACTTAGAAAGTAGAAAAAGTGCAAAAATATATTGAATCGAACAATTGCAGTCAACTGAGTGCTGTAAAATTTAGAGGAAAGATGTTTGTGATCAATCCTGACAGCAGCTATGTTTACATTTCTGACTCAGTGAATTACATTTGCAATTTTACACCTTCAATTAATTTGATTTCCACAGCACAGCATTAATGGATACAATATCAGCCCTCTTTGATGTTGTCAGGGTTACTGATGGGACAGATATGTGCAGTCTATTCTCACCTCACAACCAAGTCAGGTGAGAAATCATTAACTATTTGAAACTCTTAATGTTACATTGATATAAACAAAATAATTATCCACACAGGTTTGGGAACATTGACACATCATTAGACACAGTTGTTATTTGCTATTACGTTATGTTACTAATAGTGTGTTAAGAGGGGATTTACATTTTTGGTAGTATCAGTAAATCACAATTTTATAGCCGACAGAAAAACTGCAAGATTATTATAAGATTATAATAATAATGTGCATTCAAAATGATGAAATTCTTGCTGTACTAACCAATGGCAGTATAGTATAGGTACAGGTGGGTGACATATCCAGCAATGGGGTCAACCACTGCCTCCAAATATAGATGGAAATAATGTAATGCAATGGACTGTACTTCTAACATATGGCAAGATATTTGTACATTCTTGCCTCAGACATCCCTTTGGAAAATGTCCTACATCACTTGTACCTTTGTTTAAATCGCCCCTATAAAATTAGGCACAATGAGCATCATCAGCTCACTTCAAATGTGCCCTCAACAAACCTGGTTGTTTGATTAAAACTACCAGCTATACGATTTCTCCTCATGACTGCCTCTCTATCCCTTGGCTCAACAAGCAGCAGACACACACACACTTCCCACAGCTCTTTATTTTTATTTATATTACATGCTGACTCTACATCCTCTGCCTCCCTTTCCATCTGCCACTCTTTATTGACAGAAAAGAAAAACTCAGCTCTCTCTCCCCTCATCCCTATTGTCTTCTTATCCCTCCCCACTAGCAGAGCGGGCGATTCATGTTGTAATTCGGATATTGATGTTTTGATTGTTAAAATAAGAAGTTGGATAAGGACATTTATTGTGCAAACACAGTGTTGGTCGTAGACAGTACATTCAGTTGTGTTTACTTTGTTACAATGTCTACCGCTCTCCCCCAGCACCATAACTGGTTTAGCACAATCCTCTTCACTAAAGCCAAACCCTCGGGCATGTTCTGGAGCAACTGCGAAAGGAGACACACTTAGCTTTTCTTTCCTTAATCATGCTGAGTCTAAATTCTCCATCTGCTTGTTTTCTTTTATATCTGGAATTGCTCTGTTTTCTCCCTGCCTGTGCCTCCCTGCAGTGTGACAACATACATCTCTTCTCTCTACCGGTGTCTAACTTTTGATGTATTTGCCCACCTGTTGTATCAGCACTAAAGTAATTTTAACCTGTACTGTATACTCTCACTTCTGTCTTTGATATTATAAAAACGTTAGACACCCAGTAAGTGGTGGCATGCATAATGGGCTTTACACAGAAAGATAAAAAATAAAAAAAAACACACACAATGGAAATTAATGGGGGACAACTGTGACAAAACAGGATTCTAATGAATACTCAAATTAAAATAAATAAACAGTTGATTTCTTGGAAAGTTATTCCAACACATATGAATTCACGTCCATTACAAATACTGTACATACAGTCTCTGCTCGCACACTCAGACATAGTGTATTTGTAGATGTGCACACTGTCATCCAACTCTAACACTACGCTGAAAAATTAAGACGTTATCACAATAGAGCACAAGCTTAAATGTGCTTATGTGCACATTTAGATTTCTTTGTCAGCAGGTATGCGTCTCCCACAAAACATGCACCTCTTGCTTTGGATAATGCATTGCTGGAACATTGTTCCCCTCCACCTCCTTTGGGCCAAGCTGTGCATTATGTTAATAGCATTGCCCTGAGGAAAATACACTTTCAATTCTACTCATGTGCAAGGAGAGCAAAGGCTAAATTTTGTTTGTCAGTTTTTTTATGTTTATTAGTCAGACTTACGAAGAATTAAAAGGAAGGTAGCACTGAGGCCAGAAAATGTTGTTTACTAGTGTACAAAAAAACAGTCTGTCACCTCCTGCCTGCATGCACACACACACACACACACACACAAACACACACACACACAAACAAACAAATACGGCTGCAGACAATAACCTGACACTATGCATCAGGAAGATCTGCTCATGCTCTGCAATGAGTCTGGACAGCCTGTAATTGACTCTGTCTGTCATTATAAGACATCAAACGAGAGGGAGTCTGAGGTCGAAACTGAATTTACTGGAGTACGGTATTGACCACAGGCTTCTGTCTTTCTCGTCAATGCTCTCATTTTTTGGTTGCCTCTCCCTCTTGTTCTTTCTGTCTCTCTTGAAAGTACTCTTACAGCCTGCGGTCAACTATCATCCCACTCCACTAACAACTCCAGTTGGCTTTAGCTTAAGACTCCTCAACCTCTGGAGTTTTGTTAAGTTTTACAGTGCCTGATGTCTGCTGTGTGGGTGTGCGTAACACTTTGTGTATTGCTCCTGTGAGCACATATGTTACAGTACTGTACATATACTGCTTGAGTATCTGTGGCCTGTCAGTGTGTGTCTGGGTTTGTGCTCGACCCACAGCAATGCACAGGAGTGTCTAGCCACTAACGTGTGTGTTAGAAAAACTGTGTCTATTGTCTTCATGCATATATACACATTCATCTGCATACATATATATATGTACATATGTGTACCAACAAATGCAAAGTGTGAAAACATATTGAATATACTACTAATATGAATGTGTTCTATCTTACTTTACTTTGGCTTGGTTGTGTGCTCAGTGTGTGTGTGTGTGTGTGTGTGCGCGTGTGTTGTGTGTGTGTCCCAGGTCTCCTGCTGTTCTCCAGTAATGGAGAACATGTGGTAATAACAGTGATCTATCACAGCAATGGCTTGGCACTACCAACCACCGTGAGAGCAGAAGCCGCAACAGCGTGGAACAGCAGAGTTGACAGTCTTGACAACAATAGAAAACTATGAGCTGAGTCAAGCAAAGGGACAGACTTCTTCTTCTGCTATTTTTCCTCAAGAGGACACAAATATAGTCATTGTGCACACAATGGGCTTTACTTTATGCCACCTCATCTCCTCTCTCTGCCACCCTCCTGGCTGTGTGATCTCAGCATGCCATCTTGAATGATGTTTCAATACCTAAAATGAATCTCGAAGAGAGAAGAGGCTTGCCCGAGAAGCAATGAGCAAGGTTGCACAGGTGTATCCTTTGCCGAAGTCTTATCACCGCCTGTGACGTACAAAAGAGGCGCGCACATGCCACACATCAAATGAGGAGGCAAGGGTGACTCATTTTCTTATATGCCTGTTGCCTTGACTCATATCGCCTTGTGTTTCTTCCTTGCCTCCTCCGCTGGCATCTCAGGTGGGAGGGATTAAGATGTGAGGCGATTAGGAGAGGAAAGGAATTGAGGATGTACAAACAGAAATGTCAAGATGGGATACAACTGTATTACTGTAATAACGCAGAAAGCAAACATTGCAAATAGTTCTGCCAGACGCTTTGCAGAGGTGGTCTACCTTGCAATGCATTTGTATCCGAGTTAGAATCAGTTACATGTAAATATGGTGCCAGTCTTTTAGCATCAACAAAAAGCCAACTGGAATTTCCTTGCTTGCAAAAAATGACAATATTTATTAAAAGTTCTGACGTGTATAAAATATATACAAAAACATAACCAAGGACAAACATCCAATTTGCTGCTTCATATGTAAGAGATATCAATTTCCTGAAATTAAAAGTAAATCCAGAACATCTGTTCACTCTAAAGTTGTCATGTTTGTGTTTGTTTACCATGCCAGAATATCATTAATCAAATAACAAGGTTTAAATTTATTAATTCCAAAGTGAAATCAGCAATCATAAAGTGCATGCACATGAATGAACAAAATTGAAACAAACTGGCCTTTTATCAAGCAATTTTGTTATGTAATTTTGTGTATCTGGCAGACTCCAGAGAGCATCCTTTCACTGAAACTGATAACGCACTACTTATTATCACAGTATTAAAGCACAAATTTTCATTGCAATTTTGAGTCACAGATGGAACCCAAAGACAAGTTCAAACAATGTTGTTTTTAGTTTCAGGAAGTATAATGAATGTGTAAGTAGCATAAATTAAATAAAAAGTGCATCAACACGACACCATCATGCATCACCCCATAGTATTGCTACAAGAGAATGACAGTAGCTTCAAGTCCTGTTGCTCAAAACATCAAATCATCAGTGAAAAATGCTTTATGTTCCTTTGACTTGACCTCTCATTTCACAATGAACAGAACTGAGAGAATAAAAGATAGAGCGATCAATTCAATCTCACTTGATGGGTGTCAAAGTATCTACGTAAAAAGCAAAGCAGAAGGACGGTTTAGATCAAAGCATATAGGTAGTCTTTAGTAGAATTAAGACAATCCATTGAAGCAATATGTGCATTTACTTCCATCTAACGGCATTTATCTTTGACAGAGAAAACTTGCTTTTATCCATTTTGTCCCTGAGGTATTTATACAGTCTTAGAAAACCAACAGCAAGAACCACTCTCCATCTCTTACACCACATTCACTCACCCTTGTTTCATTTTTTATCCTGTCTGTCTGAGCTCCCTTCATATTCTCTCACATGCTCCATCTCGCATTTCCCACCTTTTCTCTCTGTGTCTATCACCTGTCTCCATAAGCTTGTTTTATTTTTGCTCTTCTCTCGCTGTTAGTCATTTCTCATTTTCAACAGTTTCTCTCTTACATCCCTGTGACCCCCCCCCCCCCCCCCCCCCCCATTGCCTGTCATCACCCTGGCTCTCACAGCTCGAGTCTTTATCGCCCGTTGAAATGCTCATTTTGTGACGTCATTGGTCCCTGATGTTGTTCTTCTCTGCTTGTTATCCTCCTCCCTTTCCACCCGTCCATCAACACTATGTCAACATACCCTCTACTGCAAAGATCAACTTAAAAAAATCTCCAATTAAAACAAGATTGTCAATTGCATTATGAATGTGTTATTTAAGAAAAAAAAAGCACACAAAATGACTTTAGAGATGATTAGACTCTGTCTAACAACAAATGATATTACTGTTTAAGTGTCTGAGATTTATTCATAATGTGTGCTGTCACTGTCTAGCAGAGAGTCATATTTTTGTTTTCAACATCCTGAACTACAAAGACCCCTGTGTTTTTAAAAACTATGACTGAAATTATTTGTGGCTTTGTGATAATGCTGCTTTTTCAACTAGACTGCGATGTCTATGACACAATTTACATCACACCTCAGTGTGCCGATCATTTGTTTCTAGCCAGGGAATGTTGTGTTTGATTCTTTTTCCTTTTCCTTTTCAGTGTCAGGAATTTCTTTACAGAGGGTGGGATGTCAAAGTAAGCACTTAAAGCTCAGAATGGCTGCGGCACTGATTGTGCCATTGTTGTGTTATTCGATTTCAAAATACATCTTGAGGCTCAGGTGTCTGACCAATTAAAGTGAACTTAACTCAGGAGCAGAAGAGCTCCATCAGCTACATGCCTCCTATTACTGGTGAGGCTGACAGTGAAGGTAAAAAGAGCACAGATAGATGGAAAGTTGCTGTTGTCTCCCTGCTTACCTTTAAAATAAACTTTTGTTTTGTATTGTATCCATGTAGAATGGCATGTCAGTAATGTCAAGGTCTGAAAGCAAACTGTATGTTTTCTAAACATTGCACTGTAGATGTACTCTATGGAGATGATTGCTGTAATGGACACAGTTCTACCACAGAGTTCATGGGGCCAAGAAACACAAGCCTGAAAAACAAAAATAAACCCCCCTGTGCTTGATTTAGAGCTGCATGGCAATCTACGTGACGAAGCGAGGCAAATATTGAGGTCAACCTGAAGGTTGAACTGCAAGTAACTTTGCAATGCAAAGCGTGGTTATAATGGAGTACCGGGCTGATAACTTTCAATGTTCAATAACCTTCATACCTCTGAAAAGGCTGCTCAAGACTGAACGTGTTTGGAAACTGTCTGAGGTTCGTATGCACCTTTTTCACGGCGGGAATGTTGACATGAAGAGGAAGAGCACAGGTGTAATTAATAAGATTAACGACGGACGCATTTCATTCAGGTGTTCTGACAACCCTGCTATTGTATAATGGCTCAATCGTTTATGTTATTTGTTACACCTGTGCTTTGCCTGCTGTGACTGACACGGTTAAGGATGCTCTTGTCTGGCAACTCTACAGTGGCATTAAGAACAGTGTTGTACTAGCCCATGTTCATAGGAAATGTTCAACAGACGCACAGTATTTCACTGATGAAAGGATATAGAAGACAGTTTTGTAGGCGTTCATGGGGACAAGACAAATTGGTGTTCTAACTTTTCATTCAAAATGTTGGCTATAATTTTGGCAGATGTGGGTATCAGCTCTGTTCACCTCTGCTTACAACTGGAAGGCAGAAAGAACTTTTAAAGACTTTACTGTACAACACAAGATATGACAAATAATAACAATGACAAAATGTTAAATGGCACTATAAAATGTCAACATAAACGCTTTTAAGGTCATCTAACAACACAAAAAAATACACACATCCAGTGTATTCAGTTAAATGTTTTGTAGGAAACTAAACATAACAATGTACTATTTGAATATTTATGTTGCACATCTTCATTTTAAACCACGACACTGTAGACTGAAAGTGTAGAATTCATTATTTACAGCTACTTTCAATAATGAACAAAAAGTTTTAGTTTTAATGAGCCTTCTGGACTCGAGAACCTATTTTGGTGGATAATAACTTATAGTTAGCCGTAAGTTTTATGGGCCTGCAGTCACTGAACCACCTCCATTAGAGCCTGTGCTGAGCCCTTATCCTGCCTGGAACATTACCTAACTTTGAAACAATACCTTATCTTGTTTTTAACATTTCACAATGATTACACAATTTATTATATAATGAAGGTCATGTAAACTCAAGGACTTCAGTCTTCTCAGCCTACCTGTTATTGGCAAACTTATCTACCTCATCTATTTATCCACCATAAAAGCCTGGCGAGTAGAGAAGTGTCATTAGATGGTCCTCAAAATGTTCATTTACAGACTAGCAGGCTGATCTGACAGCCACATGACCAAAAAAAAAGCTTGTATACAGTATATCTCATTATAAAACTACTCAATGTCCAAATTCTGCATCATAATATAACAGGATTATATGAATGGATGGCCCATCATAGTAAGCATGCTGACACATCCTCTGGGTGTTCTGGCACCATTATCTCTCTGTTCAATGCATCAGCAGGCTGTTGCTGTGGTCTTGTCTTGTCACCCACTTGGCTCCCGACAGAAGAAAATGACCTTCCCACTCCAGACAAAAATGCAGAGTCACTCCTTACTTTGCAACAGAGGCTGCAATCTCATCTTTTTCAAGAATATCCCTACAGCAGCTTCTCACTATTTAATCATACTCCCTGTAATCGCTCACTGCACTATATAAATCCCCTCATTATTTCCCCTTAGTTCTTATTCTACAGTATTCTACAGTGCACATCTTAAGCTTAGATCATCGTTATATCTTCCTTTTCTTTTACTTTGGTGATAGATGCTATTCTTTTTTTTCTTTTAAATAAATAAAAAAACAACAACTAATGAACAGAAAAACTAATAAAAAACAAATTAAAACAACATAGTCTCTCCTAATCCTAACCAACTGACTTTAAACTACTCTGTGCGGTTATCGCTTTCAAACCTCCTGCTTTTACTGTACATTAAATTCTCCTCATTGGAAGGTTTTTAACAGCAGTCTTACAAGGTTAGTTTTACTCTTCATCCCTGTGCTTGTTCTCCTTTTTTAAAAGGCTTTGTAGGAAGTTCTAAAAAACAAATCATGTAGACAGGCCACTTTAGATTAAGATGCACTCAGTCAAACTGGAACAAAGTAAGGTAAATAAAAATCTATTCATATATTTAGCGACTGATGAATACATTTTGTCCTTCCAGTTACCTCAAAAATGTGCCCCAATGTGATTTAGGTTGCTGAAGTTTAGACAGCAGCAATACTAATAGGTATCCTGACTTGGATATATTTAGGGGTGATCAGCTGCCCTTGCAAACAGCAAGAATAAAAAAAAGTAGTCAAGTACCATAATCAAAAAAATTGACATTTTGATGTTTCAAGAACAAATAAATATTTAACTGACAATGCAATCCCAAAGGTATTGTATCCTCTTATACGCTCAGAGCTGTTTGCACCATAGTGCTAATCTGCCGACAGAACAGCTTCTCACACAGCAACAGCTCCACTCCTGAAAGTTAAATAAAATCACCACAGAGACACATTACTGTAGCTTGTTTGCCTGTATTGAGGCTCTGTGTTTTGTCCTATCATTGAAAAGGGAGAAAACAACCTTGTCAGTGAAGTACTAATATTAGATGGAACTAAAAAGCTAAGTAAAAGAACTGAATATTTTCACTGCCTTAGCTTATTAACAGTGTGTTCATTTTAGCTCGAGTGGTTCCAATGTGCAACACGAAAGATCCTCTTTTTATCATTGACTGCATTTAATCGCATTCCCAATTAATGAGCTTTATCCTGAATATTACTCCTCAGAACCTGAGGCATCATTGTATAGTTTGGTCTGTCTTTTCCCAATTTGCCCTCTTTCTCTTATTGTTGTCGTGTTCTTTAATTGAGGTAAGAAACAGACCTTGAGGATAAACATACTCTCATTGTCCAGTCCCCTCTCCCTACCAACTCTCTTTCTCGCCAACCTTGATTTTACCCTCTCCCTCCCTCTCTCTCTCTGTCCCTTTCTTGTTGTCTCGTACTCTTTAAACTCTGTAAATTGCTAATGATAGCAACAGCCTTGAGCAGACTTGCCAATGACAGAACTAATGAGAGGACGGCTGCAACGATACCATGTGTTAGTGTTGGTGCAGTTGTATTTGCATTATGCATTATGTATTCATGTTTATGCTCCAATGGTCTTTTGCATCTTTTGTGTTTAGCCTCGTCCCACCTTTTCTCACTCACTGTCTCTTTTTTTTTCTGCCTCCCTTCTTCTGTCCTTCATTTCCCAGCAAGGTGATGCATCTAATGAAAGGCGAGTGTTGCCCAAGGAGCATGATGACCATCACCAGCTGTACTCCTCATCTTGCTCATCGTCTATTGCTGTGGCTGCCTTGCACTAACTATACTCTTCTCTCCAGCTATTTCACTTCCCTCTTGCCCCTTTTCCCTCCCCCTCCTTCATTCTTTCAGTCTGTCATTCCCTCTCTCACCTACTCATCCCCAGTTCCACCTTCCACCAGCTGTTGGTGTCTCCTAATAGCTGTCATGTTGATGTGGACGGACAAGGAACCTTTCGTCTCACACCTTGCAAATGTGGCTCATTAAAGTGGAGGGTGGGGTACGGGTGGGGAAGGTGACAGCATTCTGCATCAAGCTGCTCCATTTGCCTGCATTTTCTGACAAGCCAATGCCCGGGACGTCCCTACAAGGTGGTCATAAATGTATAATGGCATTAAGAAGTGCATGATCGCGACAAGCTCAAGGTGTTTCACGGTACATGGTGGACATAAATCGAGACAAGGTGATGAATACGATTAATAACTTGAGGAAGTCAAGTCAAAGCCAAGGGTTTCATACGGGCACAAATTAAACTGACACATAGTCTCTGACTGAAGAGAGTTTGCACTGATGCGATCACACATGTACAGACAGACAATAGTGACACAATTATGTTTACAGGAACACAGAAGTGTGTGCAAAATGATGCAATCTCCACATGCACAGATGTGCACACAAAAGTATGAGGTCTCTCATACACACAACATATCTATTTAAGACCATCTGCTTTACTCTCCTTTCTTCCAAATTTCAAAGAAACTTGCAATTCACTTTGAAACACCTGCAGCAGACAATAGAGCACAGACAATAGGAATCACACATACATATCCAGACACACAAAGGCCAATCCACATACTGAGAAGGTAATTTAACACCAATTTGTCCATTGCGCTGGACCTGTAGAATTTATAATTACTACAGAGGACTCTAAAATGTATGCTGTTCAGTGCTCTCATAAAACACAGGCTCAAGCAATGTTACATCAGTACAACCTCAGAAACAGCATGACAAATTAACCAGAATGAATGATGAAAGGAAGGCAACAAAACAAAGAGAAAAAGACAGAAAAATACATGAAAGGAAAGAGGGCGATAAGAGAGAGTAGGAGCCTGTTGATGTTTAATTACACATCTCACAAGTGAACCATGGGAAAATAACCAGAAACACCTTCCTCAAAATTAACCAGCTGCCACCCACCCCCACATCACCACACAGAAAAAAAAACACTACTACACAACACCGAACAAAAACATCAGCTGCCACCTAGCCTTCCAATAAGAGTAATATGTTATTTCATCTCCTCTTCTCTGAAGCCATTTTAACGTAGGCAGCAGAATGAATGTGTGTGGAGACTTGATATTATTGGCAGGGTGCCACTCAGCAGACACACAAACTGTAGCTTACGGCAAAATCAAAAGAAAATCAAATTACAGCCATTAAAACCCTATTCAATGCGGATTTAACTTCAGCTTATCAGACATAATCATACTGATTTCATCAGTTTATTTAACCCATAGACAAAATAATACAACTATAATTTTCTGTGCAGGGTAATCAAGCCACTAGTGCAAGAGATTTTTGTTTGTCAGTGTCAAAACTCAAAAGCAGTTTAGAGTTTGGATTGTTTATAAAAACAAATTTAATATTATTAAAAAAAGTACAAATGCACACAGTGAGAGAGATAGATGAGACAGGTGGGCACACTCCAACATTCACTCCAGAATCAACAAGAGACTTACCTGTAGATGTCAATGGAGGGTTTGCCAACAGGGAGCATGCGGAAGAAAATAGAGAGATTTATTTTAGGACAAAATGTAACAAACATAAACTACCACATTAATCTGAATACATTAAACACCAGGAACCATAATTCATTATTATGACACATAATTACTGTAATTCCATATGTCTTGAGTATTCACATCCACATTTATCTTCCAAACATCTGAGCGCTTTGACATAAATTGCAGGAATGTAGTTTATCATCACATTTGTTTTTTCCCCAAAGTCCTCAGGTTTGTACCTCACTTGATTTATTGTGCAAAGGACTGGAACAACATAAAATGGTTTTAAAAACCTCCCACCTCCACGTTTAATCTGACAGGTGTTTTGCTAGAGAAAAAGCAGCCAATTTAAATTTCAATGTCACGGTATTCCATTAAATGTGGCTGAAAGGTTACAAAAGATTTTCAAGTGTCACACGCAAGGCTACACAGAGGTTGTTTTATAGTTTTTTGCTCCAAACTCTAACACTATTCAACCTTGTAAAGATCTAATGAATGGCATTTGTTGCCCTCTAACACAAAAGCACGTCTCACTATTCTTGTGTCAGACACTGAGCACTCATTGTGTTTCAATGAGTGCTCAATGAGTGTCTGACACTGTCTTTAAAGGGCAGTTGTCACCCCTATACCGTATGCTATCTAAGTTATGATCACTCCAAGCACACTTATTTTCTCTCCAGACTCTGTCTCCTGACTGTGTGTGGTCGAATCTCAGGTTTTGTTTGCCCTGATCACAGCGTGTGAAAAGCTGGGGCAGTGAAAAATGGTCCAAAATGGTCCAAATTGGGACAGAGATTTCATTGACTGCTGCTTCTGAACATCAATTTTCTCACTGTCAAGTTTAAGTATATTATAGCATAAACAGTGGCTGCAGTAAGCATGATATATCTGGGCAGACATTTTCTCACTTGTGTAAAAAAAAAAGCTACAGGCTGTTAGCATACCTAAATAAATAATATGCAAAATGAAGTAAATCTAATCACATGGTAATGACAGTGTATGCTGTATGTATTTACATATGCATAACAATGCGTTTGTTCTTCATCCAAATAAAATATATTCACAGTGAATGTATTTCATTCTCGCTTTAAATGAGGGAGGTTTTATTTAGCTGGCAAAGTCAGATATGCATCATAAAAGGATCTCAGTTAACATGCTGAATATTTCACAATACGCTGTTCCTGGCACCCAGTATTTTTGCATCTCAGCTTGTCTTGATTTTCTCAAGTTTTTCATTTTTCCCTGTTGTTTGTGTTTTTTTGTTTTTATCTGAGGCCTTAAAAAGACCCCCCGGGGGCTTACTTTATCTATGCAAATGAACAATTATAGTAAATAGCCATGACTTTTCTCCCTCAACTCGACACATACACCACATCCTTTAAAATACTACAAAATGGTACATACATATCATAATAATACAATAATAGTACAATACTATCTTCAATAGTTGGGTCAAAGTCTCAAGACTGCTGTGATTTTGTTGAGACTCTTTCAGAATAACAGACGTGAGGTAGTGTGCTGCCGCATTGATGTGCTCATTAACAGCTGCTAAGCTTCATTACTTCCTGGTCATCAGCCCAGTGACACTGATCCCAGACAGGGACTGAAGTACAGTATGCAGTCACATTTTTCTCAGAGACACAGATTTGTCATCTTGAAAACTGACGCATGGCAACTGGTCTTCTTCATCCCACATCTGATGCTGTCAAAGAGTATGTGTGTGTGGTAAGCAGGCCAGTATGGACTAATTAGCAGTTCTCTTAAGGAAGAATATCTGATTAGCCAAACCCAAAGCACTATCTAGTTCCAGCCAGCTATTAATGAGATACACAACACTCTCTTTATCACACAGACAAAACACAAGCAGTCACACACAAGAAAGTCAGGCTGGCAACAAGTCACAGAAGGTGTTTATGTGCAGCGCAGTAACCTGGTTACAATAAAAATAAAACCTGCTATGCATGCAGGTTATCAGATTTCTTCTCTACCCACTACCATTTGTTGATCTCAGACTAGTATATAATACGCATTTGTTTTTGGGTGCAATTTTGGATTTAATTATTTAGGTCATATAATTAATGAACAATTCTTCCTTGCAGCTGCCACCACCAACCCTTTCATGTTTGAGGTCTTTGTCATGAACAAAAACCTAGTTAGAAACTTGGGTGCACCTGTAGATGTCCACAATTTCAGATTTACTCAGCTCAAATTATTCACATGGTGTTTGTTTAGTGAAGTCAGGTTTCTTCAGAGGGCTGACAATAACCAGGTTACCTCAAAGTATCACAGAGTTCCAGATTTGGATCACACTCCTTAAACAGCTTTCTAAGCCATCTGCTAGGCCTCTTAAATTTTGATGACTAACACCAGAGTCGGGATAGACATGATGACATACGTGTAGCACATACTGTACAGCCGGTATGCACACAACCACACACCTCCACTTTCAAACACACTTCACACTAGCCCATACACACAATCCATCTGTTTTCAACAAGAAATGCTTTGGATTTTTTGCTCTCACACACATTCATTCTCACCGCCGTGCTCTCAGAGAAGACAGGGGAGCAGAAGTCAAAAAGTTAATCATTAAGGCACACGTGAAGCATTTGAGATCAATGTAGTGCCTGCAGTGACATCTCAAGAGACGGGTACTCTCTTAGATAATATAAGTTTATTACAAAGCAAAGGAATTTAAAATAGCACAGTAGAATCCAAGATGCAAATGACATGATATGCATGTGTCTTCAGTGCTAGAGAGGCCAAAAGTCCTGTCTTTCCCTCACCTCTTTCTTTTATACACTCTCTGTCTCTCTCTCACTATTTGGTTCTGGGTGTGGACACTTTTGGCAACTTGGTAACTCGTTCTTCCCAAATAAAGACACAGATATCTTGGTTGCTCAAGATCCTCTCCAAACATCATTTAGTTGGAAGATGACCAGGTCACAAAGTCAATTCTCTGCTGGGAACAACTCTATTTCGAAACAGAACAAAACACTCAGGAATGCTGTAAACCACTGTTCTTTAATCCTGCTCCTCGGGGACCCCTGCCCTGCATGTTTTAGATGTTTCCTGCTCAAACACACCTGATTCAAATGAGTGCCTCGTTATCAGGCCACTGCAGAGCTTGATGACGAGCTGATCATTTGAATCAGGTGTGGTGGAGGAGGAAACATCTAAAACATGCAGGGCAGGGGTCCCCGAGGACCAGGATTGAAGAACACTGTTGTAAACACTTAACACACTAATATACAATAACTCTTTAATTCTCAAACTGTTGTTTGCCACTACACCAATGGACAATGAGCAATCTAATCAAACTCCCTGCTTGTCTCTCATTGAATTAATATAACCTCTATTATCTCTCTCTCAGTGCTCATTTTAAGGTTACTAGTGAAGCGTAGGGTCAAAAACAAAAGCTAGGTGAAGTAGCAAGATTTCCTATGTTTTTACTTCTGCCATCTACAGCTTGCAGTAAAATAACAAGTTTGAGAACTAAATATATTGACATAAAATATGACTTTAGTGCATTTTCAACACTAAAGAAAGGATCACTACTTGTCCACTGTGGTTGAGGAGGACGATTTCTCTTAAAACGTGTCCTATTATATTTGCTGACAATATGTCCTCCGGCCCCAAGGAGTCCGACAAAGATTGTGTCATCTGGGGAAAATGCCTGGGAGTAGGAAGGCAGCAAGGTCAGCTTCTCTCTGACCTGGTCTACCAGTCAGAAAAATGCTGCAGCACCTCCATATGCAACAGCACTGCTATTCTGCACCAGAGTATAAAAGAGCAAGGCGTTAACCTGGTCACAGCCACTGACCTACCAGACTGTGGAACTCACAACCAGTTGGTAAACCAAATCAAACTAGAGGACACACCTCCACTCCTTCCAAAGGGACCAATTATAGAAACAATACCCTCCAGCTAAGCATTTTTAATACATTCTTCCTTTCAGGCCAAGTCCAGCAAAAAGCAAATTGTTGAAGAATAGAATATAATTACTCCTTATCATACTGGGACAGGTAACATATGTAATACTTTTGAGGATTGTCCATTAATTTAATTTTGAGTAAGTCTGAATAAGTTAATTCCTCTGAGCATGACAGTGCAAGATGTTACATTCATTGCAGCAATCGATTTTAATGTAGGGCTGAATTATTCACCAAAATAAAAGAACATCATTCTGAGAAAACAACATAGTCATTGACAAAAAGAGCACTTCCATTCCATATATAAGTACTACTACTGTGCTTCTACTTTACTTCCTCTGCATTGTTTTTCCCTACATGTTGTGTTATTCAGGGTTAAGAGCTTGTGGTAATAAATGCAGTTGACTTTTAACATTAGCTATCCGTTATTGTCTGAACTGCAATCCTGCTCCTGTGACTGCATGTACAATATACCCTAATTTGCTTATCTCACAAAGACTGTTGATGGTGGTGGTGAAATAGCACTAGAAATGTATTTTGAAATCATACATGAACTGAGTCAGCAAGCCGTAAACCCTTAACGGTGTCTGTTTTTGGTGAAATACATAATTTATCACATGTAATGTGTGTTATGAGTGTTAGCCAAATAGCTTGCCATCATCGCTCCACAACATGTCCACAGGTTTACTGTATATAAAAGACACACCAGAAATGATCTCATACATATAAGAGCCACAGGCTAAGGTGGAAGCGCTGTGTTCAATGAGACTGAAAACTGCCCAGTAACGCCCCACCGCTCCTTCTCCATGCCATCCCTCCCTCTCTGCCCTTGGCAAGAGGAACTCCATGTGACAGGGGATAGATGGATAGTATAGATAGATGGATGGAAAGAAAGAGTGATAGAGGGGTAAGCAGAGGGTTGGCCTCTTATTCCCAATGCTGTGTCAGCTTTGCCATCAACTCATCAAAACCGCTGACACACTGCTGACATCCTTCTCTTTCCTTTCTCTGTCCATACATATCTATAGTCCTCTAGGTCCGTCCATCCATCCATCCATGTCATTTGTCTGTCTAGTTACCTTTATCTGTCAGCAAAAATCTATGTATGTATCTACAGATAAAAATATTGCAACAGAAAAGAGGATGAAAAATTGCAAAGAAAACAGTATGAGATAGAAGATAGGTTTAGTTTAAAAAACATGGATGAGGAGTGAGAAGATAAGAGGGGAGGGTGACAAAGGGGGAGTCTATCTTCACAAGCTGACATTTAGTGCTAGTCAATGGAAAGCACTCGGCATCAGAGACCACACACAGACACACACACACACTCACATTGCACAACTAACACATGGTACACACACATGCATTATGGATCTGTTCCTTTCCCCGAGAGATGGATTATTGTACCACTTCATTCTGAGAAACAGAGACCACAGAGAGGGGTAGGCCTGCAGGTACAGGCAGGAGGGTAGACAGAGTAGCAGGTAGACAGATGGCTGCATATACATGCACCATGAGAATGAAGAGTCGGAGCCTCAAACTGCAAATGAGACCTATACAGAACATTAAGTGCTGGTGGGGAAAAACACACTCCAAATGACAACTTTAAGTGCTATATAAAGTGCTTCGGAAAAACAAGAGGATTGTGAAATGAGTCACTCCAGACAAGAGCTGTCTGCTAAAGAACATTAAAGTTGCTTCCAAGGTAAAACAAGTAAGGCAAAAATTAGGCAGAAAGAGAAAAAACACAACTATCTGCTTTAAGGAGAAATCAGATGACTGACTAAAACAAAAATCACATTTTTCTGGCATCTTTAACATATATCTGTCTGCTGAACTTCACATCTGCCTCCCTGCTTTTCTTTACATCATCTTTGTGCTAGCTGGTTTCCCAACACCTGCCCTTTCCTCATTTAGCACTCCATTTTTCTGCATACCTGCCTGTGCTTGAGACAATTCATCTGTATCTCCCAACAAGCCTCTCTGTCTTGTTGAAGTCTCCAGTCTCCAAAGTGCTGACTCAGAAATCAACACAGCCAGGAGCAGAAGCTACCCAAACATGGATAAATTAAAAGAACAGACATGACCTCATCTTTTCATCCCATCTGAGAGCACCCTTTCCACACACACACACACACAACATATTTTGAAGTTTACTTACCCGTCACCAACACTCATCTCAGTTCGTAGAATCATTTACATCTCTGTGTTGCTTTTAATTATCTTGATGAGTGCAATAAGACAGCTCTGTAAGCTCACTAATTACACAGTTCATTAGAAAATAACAATGTTGACTGACAAAATACGAGGTGGGAAATTGCTTACATGAAGGTACTGTGTGTGTGAAAGTGTAGGTTTCCACACACATACAGTAAATGCACAGTGAAAATACTACAAACTAAAAATACTAAATACGAAAATATTAAATACTACTATGGGTTGCAAAGATTTTCAATCATTAATTCAATTCAGAGGTGATGCCATCATTTCATCTTTTCTCATAGTCATCATTTAGAGAGACATTTACTGTGGACTTTTTATGCAGTTAAAGTGTGAAACATGCAATATTATTTCTACTTATGCCAGCTTATGTATGCGACAGACTATGAAAATAACAACTTAGTGGCTTTAGTAGAAGGATACTACACTGGATGATCCACAGAACAGGCTGTCAACAGGTTTCATAGGGACTATGTCTTCTTTAGAAATGCCAATGACACTTATGACTGTGGATTATCCAGGTAACTGGGACATTGTTGTCTCTTTTTAAAAGTACATTTTAAAAAGCTGTAAGCACCACAAACCAAAATCACTCCACCTCAAATGTAGTGTGATAGGGGTAGCTACTCTGGTCCACATGTCAAAGTGCCCTTAGGCAAGATTCTGAACCCCAAATTGCTCCCGAAGGCTGTGCCATCTGTGTATGTGAATGGGATTAGTTTAATTCCTGATGAGCAGTTGGCACCTTACATGGCAGCCTCTGCTCTGCCATCAGTGTGTAAATTTGTGCATGAATGGGTGAATGTGACATACAGTGTAAAGCGCTTTGAGGGGTCGAAAGACTAGAAAGGCACTATAAAAGGACAATCCGTTTACCATTTATCCCGCAAGGACAAATGTAACTGAAACTAAAGATATGTGACAATATATTCGTACGTCATTTGCATGAATTACCTCTGATACTAAAGTAGGAAACAGGTATTCCAATGTTTTTCCCTTTAGATGTTTTGCAGGTTTAATGATACACTTCCTTCTCTGTATGAACGATGACATAGATCTGGTTGATATCCTGCAGGTTTTCCACTCTTGGTGCAGCAGTGTGTCTGAATGGCAATGTTTTTAGAAGCAGGCTCATCACACTAGAAGCTGCTCAAGGCCTCACCTTAGGCAGGAAGCAGCATTCAGGTATAAGGACACCAGTAGCATAAACATGGCAACATGTAGACACATACTATATGCCTTGCATGTAACCGCACATGCATGCACGCACACCCACACACACTCACACACACACACACACACCCAAGGCTATGCATGAATACACAGAGTAATCCACATACGCAGAACATGTCATATCTTTCATTGTAATTTCTTTCACAAAAAGATATACACACCCCCGGGCAGATGTAGACATGTACATGCATATGCATGTCTGTTGCCCCCATTCCCCCTACACACACACACACACACACACACACACACACACACACACACACACACACACACGCGCGCGCGTGCGCACGCTCAAAACAGGCAAGAAAGCCTATTTAGCAGTCAGTCCAAACTGTGCTGGGAGTCTCTTACTTTCCATATGACCTTTTGTCACTTTGCCAGTGACATTTTAAATATGCTCTCGCTCACCTTTGTCAGCAGCCTTGTCTGCTGGTTTCCAAACAAAGCAAAGCTGCTAAGGGAAATACAAAGAGAGAAAGCATATGAAGACGAAGCGTGAAGAAACTAAAAGAGATAAATAAAATAGACCTAAATGAGAAGCAGGGGTCACGGCTGAGAGCAAACACAGATAAAGACAGGTTGAAAGGTTTAGCAGATGAGAAAGAGGGAGCTGAGGTGCTGTGTGGGGAGGTAAAAACAGAAACAGTTCAGTACACGAAAGACCACAACAGACAGAGATAGCTTTTAAGACGTAAATGTAAGAAATGATAGGCTGAAAAAAGTGATGAATTCGGAAGGAAAGAGCAAAATGGCAAAAGGTGGGGAAAAGAAGAAAAGACTGAAGACAGAAAGGAGGAGGGACTGATGACATAAAGTAGCCAAGAGCGGAAACTCAGAAAAGGGCAAGGGTGGGTAGAGAAAGAAGTGGAGTGCGTGAGTACGAGAAAAATAGAGTGTTAGTGGGTGAAAATGGGAGAGCGAGGCATGGGGTGTGTCACTCTGGAAATTACAGCCGTGTGGTGGAAATGTCATAGATATGGGAGGGCCCATTTCAGAGCTGTGATAATATGTAAGCGCCATTCATCTCCAGCCAGAAGGTCTAGTAGGATCAATAGAGTCTTAGTATTAATAGGGACCCCTCCTGCATTAATAAGACAAACCAGTGCCAGCAGCATTCACTGACATAAAAGACATTTCCACTCTTTTTTTTATTCCTGCATACCTGAAAGATCACTATGTTGACATCAGGGCAGGGGGGCATTGTCCTTTACCTTAAAGGCATGAGATCAAGTCTTAACTCATTAGATTGCTGCTCTGTAGCAGAAGCTAGATTCCCCGTGGAGCTATGACATGAGAAAAAAAAAAAAAAAAAAGATATATTTTCCTATCTGGAGATCAATAAAGAACCACAAAAACAGTGCTAAAGTAGAGAATGTGTACTAACATATAATTTATATCAACTAGTATCCGTTTAAAGGTCAAGGCATTGTATTGATGGAGTCTTGTGCTTTACCAGTGCTTTCAAATCTTCAAGGGCATGTGTGTCCTTTCTCGCCAGCTCATTAGAAGCAGGTGGAAGGTTTTGAGAAGAAGAATGGAAATTATAAAGGTCAGAGAAGGGTTCCTTCCTCTGTCAGCGTCTGTTTTGTCACTCTGTCACTCCCCACAGGCGGGTTGACATTTTAATAAAATGTTCAAAAGGACAATTAACACATCAGGGGTGAGACAGGCGAGGCTGTTCTTACTTTCTTCATCACAAGCATTTTTTTTGTGACAATTTCTCCTGCCCTTCCGCTCTTTGAGTATCTATCAGTACATTTTTCTGAATGGCTGGATTAGAAGGTTCATCCTGGGGAGTGCTTAACGCTGACTGATCCATTCACAACATCTTGCCTTTTCAAATGCCCAGGTTTTAAGATTTTGGTTTTGGGATGGGACAACCTTTTAGTCCTTTTAGACTTTTTAGACCTCTTAGACCGTATTCCCTGTCAGCTTGTCCAAACCGGCGGCACACTGACCACCATCTACTATACACTGACTATGCATGAGTACCTCATAGAACTCCACTTCAAAATACCCAAACTATCATACAAGGTATGATATTGGAGAAAAAAAAATTCACCAACATCTATACACATTCTCATCCTTTTGTTCACCAAATCTCTGGTGAGTCAACATGAAGATCAAAAGTTAAAACGAGCTCACCTCCACAGTCCAGTTCAACCACTGTCTGATACATACACTACATGAATGTGTAAGAGACAGCCTTCAGATGTATGTCATGCACTGGTTGTCTGCACTACATGTGCAAGGTTGTATAAGTACATATCAAACTTGTTTAAGAAAGTGGATTTGGGTGAATTCTAAGTTTTCAAATCAGCAAATAAAGTTGTATAAAAATGAACAGATTTGTCCACATTTCCACTGACATTTGCCCCACTACTGTCCAGAGTGCTTCTGTGGATGACTAAAGCTTTGATATATCAAAACATCACAAGAGTTTTGTTAAGAAACAATTCAGAGGCTTTGACTGGTTTGCTCTACAACTTTGGTCCTATCATTTTCAAGACTCTTAATGTTCTATGAATCAAAGTGGCAGCTCAAGTCTCCTGTGTCCATCTTTAAAGTTACAACCCATGAGATTAAACGCAACACCAAAATCTAAGAGGTAGGACACATCTATGCACGTTCCCGCATTATATGCATAGTCATGATCCACACAAATTCACTTGGGCACACAGATCAGGCAGTGATAGTCATGCAGTAAAAAGGCTTCATTATCAGCAGAATAAGTAACTAGCTAAAGCTAAGCTTCATTTGTCCTCATGAAGCAACGCAGAAGAAGATGTTCTTCTGACAGCATGAAAGGATAGTCAAACAGCATACACTTAGGAATTCACTGATGTGCACACAGATATTGTGGCTAGCTTGCATATACGAACAGATACACTGTCACAGTTTTGCACGTTCACATACGTACTGTACATACACACTAAAAAAGAGTATAAAAAGACCTCAGGCAGTCCAGAGGGAGCATTGATAATGAGAGAGGGAGCAGGGGGACAGAAGTTTGGAGTGTGTGAAACAAGGAAAGTTGGTTCTCACTTCTGAGGCTGCAAAGCCCACATGGGGAACAAGACCGTGCCACGAACAGTGAAGCTCTGAAGGAAATGTCAAATCACTGGTGTTTGAAGCTGGGGACATATACATAGCTACAAGCGCAAATGAGTGTGTGTGCACATCTGAGAGGGATAGTTAAATAGAAAGAAATCTTAACATGCACAACTACATGCACACGTGTGTGAGTGATGTTTGTATGAGTTGGCCCTGCAGCGCACACTTGAGTAAGTCAGTGATCTGGGGGCATGATTTGATCAAAGGCACTTTGATCGTGTGGAGACTTGGTCCAGTACCAAATACTGTATTGGGTTTGCTTCATGACCATACATACACGCACACGCGCTCACATCCATGTGCACACGCATGAAAGCAATGGGATAATGGGAGAGCAATAACACTGGGGGGCCCATGTAATGGCAGCTAAATTTAATCCCATGACAGCTCCCAACTTGAGTGGAGAAAATCAATCAAAGCAAATGGAGGCTCAAATTGCCACAGTCAAATGTTAAATGACTGGGAGAGTGACGTGGCACCCTGCACAAGGCCAGTGTTAATCTGTCTATTTCTTTCTTTTGTCTTTTTTTTTTTTTTTTGCTTCCTACAGTCCAGCAGGTAGCATGCATTTCTCTATTATCATCATCATCAAAATATTGCATCTATTTTGAGTAGCAAAAAAGTTATATTTACCTTGAAATATTATGTGTGTAAAACTATGACATTGACTTCTCATGTAGTCCATTCTGACTTTGTATCAGTGCTTCTACCACATTTCTATTGCCACCACACACACCTCAGGCTTTATCTTTCTGCCCTGTAGAAACACAAACTCTTTTCTTTACTCTGTTTCTTGTTTTGTTTTTCTGAGCAGGCATTTTTTTCCTTTTTTCTCTTTTTGTGTGAACTCCATTGACAATTTTTGTAATTGTCTTCCTGCTTTTATCTCTGAAGGTGACGACATGTTCTAGTGGCCTAAAGTGGATTACAGTACCGCTGTGATTACAAAAAAAAAAAAAAGAAGCTGTGATCTGTCAGTTGCTGGAGAAAATCACAATAATCAGACACTTCAAAAAAACACAAGTGCTGGCGTGTTGTATTACTAAACCCCTATTCAGACAGGATTAATATTCCAGAGGGATGTGGGTAATAAAATATTTCCTATGCTCCTTTGTAACTACAATCATGATTCTAGATGCTTTAGTCGCTATGAAATTACAAGAAAATTGATATTCTGTGGGAAAACATCATAAAATTATTTAATTCACTTTAGTTAACATCAGTTATTTCAAAATAGCTTGCTAATGATTCTTTCTGAATACATGCTGAAAAGAGTTCATAGAGGGAAGATGACAGGAGAAGGAAAAGTAATTATAAAATTCTGTCAAAAGCTGAAATTGTATTTTGTTTTCCTCCTCCTACTTTTCCCCAAACTCTGATGTCTGTAGTCAGTGTCCAGTGTCAGTATCTCAGACCTCCTGTTCGTTTATAGATTCAGCTGACAGCAGATAGCAGAGTGCAGGGGACGCAAAGTGAGATCGAGAGGAAAGTGTGAATGTGTGGCGCTGCTGGTTCAACATGCTTTTATGGTGTGCGGAAGAGTCAGCATCAGAGGACAAGCACAGTGGCTTTCATCTGGAAAAGTGAGTGCAACAGCACAAGCACAGCAGGCAGGGGATCCATGTAGAAGCATGACCACAGAAAAAAAACAAAAAAACAAACATGCTGCCTTGTGCACACAGTTTTCTCCACACTGTATTCAGACACACATACAAAAAAGCTCATAAACACTAAATGGATACAAATTCACTCAAATTTTAAAGTGTTATATTATTCATAAACCCATGTATTCTTCATTGATTCAGTCGTGATGCATATTCTATTAGGAGATAAAAGGGGATTTGCCCTGCTACTCCAGCTCAATGATGTAATTCGCAGACACCACACTGGACCAACGAACACCACATACTGACACAAGTACAACCAACATGTCTGTATGTACAGGATGTGTGAATGTACCTTCTTACTCGCATCTGCATGTGAGCCTTCATATTGAGTGCATCCTGGATTGCCAAAACAAGGGCATTTTCATCTCCTACTATATATTTGCTTCTATATGCAAAATCAACTTATCCTCTGAGTGGGCTTTAAAAAAAAAAAAAAAAAAAAAAAAAAGCACTCAAAGCTGTTTAAATGGTTTGTCTAAAGAAACGTGGTACAAGGCTGACGAGCCATTTTGAGGATTTGTGGATGCTTGGTGATTCACGCATATGACTAGCATTAAGATTTTTCACACCCTGCATCAAAGCACTTTGATCCTTCCTTTCACTTATAATCCTATAACCCTACTCTTTGTGACAGGATAAGTGTTTTCATATGCTTGTGCACGCTCCAAGAACATATGTAACACACACTATACTGTATAATGCATGCTGCATATGTACTGTATTGATGTACGTCTACACATATGTCTTAAATTAATTTGAAGAAACTATCTGTCTTCGAGTCTGTGCTCTCATGCTACTTAGCTAATGTGAGTGTGTGACTGTGTGTGTGAGAGTGAGTAAGACATACTGTAGACCTTTAAACTTTTAAAATTGAGCTTGAATCGGAGGCAAATATTTTACATGCACTTAAGAGGTTAACAGACTGGATGGGGACTTATATATAACTATACCAAACCTCTTATTGCTCTGTTACATACAGCTTTGATTGTGGAGCAAAAAGAAAATTCATACAGCAGATGGGACTTTCATTTCTACTCCTGCATTCACCTTTCCCCTCCATCCCTCTAACCTTCTCCAAAAAAAAAGTTTGGCTTGTTTACATAGGCAAAATGATGGGTATGTGACAAACTTAATTGCTACATTTGGCTACAATCACCAATATACAAATTTGAACAACGTTCACACTGCTTCAATCACTCCCCTGCAGGGTACTAGTATTGAAAATGGTCAAACATGTCAGATAGTAAACTGTACTAAAGACATGACTTGCATTCTGTTTGTTTTGTGGTATTTGCAAATTACTGCATGTCTGCTGCGACCTTCACTTCTAATTCACTGTGACACCAACAGATTTGAAGCTGCAGTGAGTACACAAGAATTTGTCCACAGCCCTCTATTCAACAGCAGTCTGAGCAGATGCCAAAGTTGATTTCTTTTGGCTTCACTCTCCGTCTCCCACGCACTTTACAAACACCCTCTCCCAACAAATTTAATCTGCCTGTTACTCCAATACAAGACACTGCATGCACACTCACAAACGTACTTTACTTCGCCTACTCTGAATATTCATGAGTTTAAAAGTGGCAAAACAGATTCTAAAAGGGTTTTATCCGCTGTTTCGTCCAACCACAGTACAGCCAATCGTCTGCTCTCATAATTGTGAGTCTTGTAGTGAGTAAGAGAAATGGAAGGGCTTAAACAATATTTAAGTATATGTGATCTGTACACTGAGAAAGACAGGAAAAGAACACGACAAAAGAAAGGGAAAGAGGTTTGCAAAGAAAGACAAAGAGGTAGAGACAAAGAGGTCATTCATTTGTTTCCAAAGTGACTGTGTAAAAACTAATGGAAAGTGTCAGCACACACACTATAGAAGAAAGATACAGCACAATAAAATAGTGCGGAGCATCAAGAGCAGATTACGCGCATCAGTATGTGGCTATTTCCTCTTGCATTGATCCTCCATTGCATGCTTAACAGAGGTATTGATTACAAACTGAGACTTGTTCTGCCTGAGCTGTGCATATCTACCTCTTATCAATGCAGGTCAAGAGGACACTCTATCATTCATATTATGTTTCAGTCAATGGAACAAGGGGCACTTCCTTTGATTTACTCAACTCCTTTGTCTTAAGCGGTTACACACACAGCAAGACTCTGTATTTCACCGTGTACATGTTGAAACATTGACAGACTGGTAAACTGAAACTGAGAGGCAGCTTCCCTGCAGAAGTGCCTCATCAGTGGACAATGGGAAAAGCCATTGTGATGCTGCCTTTTAGTTGGTAAAAGACAAAGAACATTTCAAAGCTGTAATTCAAAAAGTGGGGAGGAAATTAAAAGAAAATAAGAAAAACTTTGCTGCCTGGTGTCAGTTTTTCCTACTTTACATGCAATTGCACTCTGTTATAGAGAGCTGTGTGTTGCAAGCAACTCTTGAAAGTAAGGTGTGCTGTACTTTGCACAAGATCAGAATTATTTTTGTTAAAGCAATAGGATGACATTTTTTTTTTGCAAAGTATGCTTATTTGCATTGAAACATTGAGTCCATATTTAATTAAAAATAGTACAAAGGCAACTTATCAAATGTTGAAACTGAGATTTTGGATTTGATGCCAGTAACACATAAAAAAAAAAGTTGACACAGTGAGAACAAAAGACTGGAAAAGCTGTAAAATGCTAAAAGAAGACTTCTCGTGGAACATCTCACAATTAATTACGTTAACTTGCAACTGGTCACATAACATGATTAGTTGAGGATCTGAAGATTCTCAGATCAAGAAAGAATGGGAAAACATTCCACTTTTAAGATTACAGCAGTTGGTCTCCTCAGTTCAGGGGTGCTTACAGTACAGAGTGCTGTTAAAAGAAGAGGCGATGCAGCAGAGTGGTAAATATGACATTGGAACAGTTTTTGAAATTTGAAATTTGAAATTTCTGTTTCAACATTTGATAACTTGTGTTTGTGCTATTTTCAATTAAAAATATGGGGTTTCAATGTTTCTTTTTCTATTTTACATAGTACATCAACTTTTTTTGGAAACTGGGTTGCTCATGAAGTGTAAAAGTGTAAAATATGTATTTTTACAGGAGTTATGTGCCAGACTGTTTCTTGTCTAGAAGCAGTAACTTGATTTAGTTTCTTTTGTAGGTGCTGATTTTGTTACCTAGAGACAGAAGCAAGCTGTTTCCGTTTTCACTCTTTGTGCTAAGCTAACCAGGTGCTTTCAGTAGCTTCACATTTACCGTACAGATATGAGAGTAGCATCAATCTTCTTATAGAACTGCTAGCAAGAAAACAAACAAGTGTATTTACTAAAATATACTAAAATGTACAAAACTATTCTTAAATTGTTCAACCTGGCAGGTGGTTGGAGTGTTGGAAAGTCCAAATATACTTTGGCCTAAATAGTAAATCTGTTACTTCCCGAAAGATTTAAACACTGCACCACTAGAAGCACTGCACGTCTGTGGGATTCAGTAAACCACTGTGTATTTGCATGGCTTTCTGCCCACATAACGTGGATGAATGGGTCCACTGTCCTGCTGCAAGACTCTCCCCTCTCTCTGCAATCCAAGTAGTAAATTGAGTGCTAATCGAGTGTAACCTCAGAGAAGAAAAACAACATAAGCAAATGAAAACACAAAACATCAGGCACCTGTTCAATGTTCAATAGATTCAGCACTTGTCAGCAAACTTCTGTCAGTGTCCATCATGAGGTTGTATATTCTCTCTGGCCAAATCAGATATGACAAGCTTGGTGTATGCTGCTATTATTCTCTTGCCGTCTCTTTCTCCCCTTGCTCTCTATTCTTTAGACTCCTCTGAAGCTCGTCCTATCTTATATATATATTTCTATCATCACTCTGTCTTTCTTTACATTCTTCTGCCTCAAATATTCCTGTTTCAATTCCTCTGCCTCGAATCTGCCTCTGTTGCCTCACTTGTTCATATTCGTCTTCTTACTCATCTGTGTCTTTCTTTCTCCCCCTCCTCTCATTTCTGTATGCAGGTCACCATAGTTGTGGGTGAAGCAGCATGACAGTACAGGAAAAAGCAAAAAAAGACGCAATGAATAGTAATTTATCGGTGGAGGAAGAGGAAGCAATAGCTTCTTTCCACAGCTCTCTCTCCTTGTATCGCTCTCATTGCCCAGCAGGATTACACATAATATATGCACACCCACAGAGTTGCTCTGAGACAAAAGGCCAGAGGGATAGATATAGAAAGAGACAGATGGAAAGAGAGATACAGAGGGGGTGAAAGAAAAAGACAGACAAGCAGAGACAGACAAGTCAGGGTTCAGTTCACTCATATAGTTCTTCCAAAGTTAGTTTGTGCGAGAGGAGAAGTCTCTCTTCTGCTGCATTAGTCACTTCCTTCTTTGTATTTGATTTTCCTCTGCTCCATCCATCCCACTCACACAGAGACACAAACTCCTCTTAACATTAAAGTAAAATAACAATTGCCATGGGAATACACCAGTGGGATTTCACACTCCCCTTTATAGGAACACCCTTAGATTGACCTGCCATGCAAAAATTATAGCCTACTCATATGAGAAGCGGCACAACGTGGAGAATGAGATCCTGACCAAAACTAGTTTGACTGAGATAGCGCACTAGTAAAGCTGCGAGGGACTGCCATTCCAGAACGATGTAATTTTTTCTCCCAGAAGAAAGTCAAACTGCATACTGATTGAAGAGTTCATATGACATATCTTAGTGGTTCAGACAGTTATATTAATACACTGTCACACTGACAAATATGCTCTTTGATCTGCTTCAGAGAAAAAGAAAAAACAGATCGGCAGTAGTCTCCCTAGAGTTGAAAGTGCTATCAATCTTCTTAATGCTCAACAGTGAGGTGATCAAAGGGCCTAATTGCGTTTCTTTCAGGAGCAATCTATGGGAACGCGAGAGACTATTTGAGTCAGTCAGAATTTTGACCTGTGTCGCATGATTTTCTCTTCCATTATCTCTGTCTCATACTGCCATAAAAGCGAAACATATCTATAGTTGATATTACTTCAGAGAAATTAATTCAATAGCCAAATGTTGAATTATTTTTTGATGTTTCATATGTACAGTATATATTGGAATGTCAAGGATCAAATATTCCGTAGGGGATTGCGCTCCCTTGGGAAAGGATTACAATCATATTTTCCAAGTAGCCTCAGTGGCATTTCAGTCTGTTACTATGGTTGTGTTAGTTTAATTACGTGTTAATATTGATATCAGTGTTAATGACCGAAAACATAATTAGCTGACAGCACTGATCAATCTCAGAAACACCCCTCCGTCATTTGCCTGTATCAAATGGTTCCCAAAAACAGCAGACACTCAGTGAACAGAAACTGAGCCTGTCCCTGGTTCTGAGCTGGAGAATAATGACAAATTGAGGTTTTTATCTTATTTCGCCTCAACCAGACACAAATTATTTACTGTAACAATGCAATTTCTAGATTTAATGACTTCTCACAAGAGCTTGTTGTGTCTGAAATAGTCAACAAGACTTGAAAGTGTATGTATACACACAGCAGCTGCTTTCGCAAACAGCAGGGGCAGACTGATAAATCTCATTTGCAAACTTTTAACCTAGTTGTTGTAGTTTAAAATTTAATCAACATTCAGAAAACTGAATGACCCATTTCCTTTTTTACATTTTCAGAAACACATTTTAGTGGACTATTGAGTTGAAATAATGACAAAGGTGCAGACTATTTCCAGGCACTATAACCACTTCAAAGTCAACCTGAAGATTCAAAGAGATCTAGAAATCTCCACATTTTACAGATTGTCTTTTTAGACTTTGGTTGCTGAAGTATACTGTAATTTCAAAGCTGTCATAATCTATATGGCCTTATACCACTTCACCCTTGATATTTTCCTTAATGGCTGCATAGAGCATCATCATGCTTCAGGCACTGAATTATGACTAAACTGAGACATTATTATTAGCCTATAGGGCCATAAAAGCAAGACAGACAGGATTATAACAAGATGTCAACTGATTTGTTGGTTTGGCCAATTTATCAGCATGCTAGGATGTTTTATAAATGTTATTGGCAGAGCTTCAGTCCTATAGCGGCCAATGGCTACACAATTCCACCAGTCATGCGAGGACGTACATTACTGTAGAGATCGATGCACACACCCCTGTGTCACACACTCACACACAGGTCAACTAAGGGAATATCTATACCGGCTTTTTAAACCAAAAAGGGCGTATCTACCCACCAGTGAAAGAGGCCCAGTCTGTCCTGAGAGAGATCGATTAGCTTGCCAACCCCTGGCAACGAGCCACAAAGTCTGTAATTCACAGTTAGGGAGCAGACAGGACTACAGGAGGTAGAATCAGAGAATCATTAAGCTTGTCTGATGCAAGAGGCATCATGTGGGTTTATTTTGGTTGTATTTAGTCTCAAGTCTTTTTGTTTGCTTCCTGAGATCACAAACAGGGTTTTTTTTTTGTTTTTGTTTTTTTGAGATGTGGTCTCATTCATTGTTAGTTGAACTGTGGGTTTTGTATTGCGTACTGACTGTATAATACACTGTGATGAACTTCAAATTCTTGTGTGTTTATGCTTTTTGTTGTCTGCTGACACCTTTTGAAATACTTGGTTGTAAGTGATTGTCAAGGGTCCATGGGTTCTTTATACGTTTGACTGGTATGTAACCAAAATATTTTCTTGGTCAGACTCTGACTGAGCTTGATGAGTCATGGTTCTAGTCAAACCAGTAGTGTAAATCATGGTTTTACATCCTATCATAATATCAGGCTTCATAATCAATTGGCTAATTAATCGGCTATCTGCCTTTTCCTGCTCCAAACTATTGTTATATCAGTCTTCAAAAATCCACTATTGGTCGACCTCTAGTTATAACTATATACAATATTCAATGCTATTTTACACAATGACCAGGGGAGATAAAGCACGTATGGAACATATAAACAAACGCATAGACAACATTCACAATCTTTAAATCTTTAGAAGAACAGGCTTGCAGTGAAACAGCGTCGACATAATCAGAATGGAAAACCAGGTTGAGAGCCCTCTATCCAACTGTCTGGTAGAAATGATAATAACACAACAGTATTTGGGTCACGAGGAAGACTCAGACAGATTTAGGGTGAAGAGGGCACAACTACTTTATGAGAACTATTTTTCAAAGTTTGACAGCTACAGCCATCTTCAGATGAGGAGTACATGAGTTTAAATGTCTCCTTACTTTCCCAAATTATTAGCCATGCCTAAACCACAGGCTACAGTCTGTGAGTCTGTACTGTATGTGCACACTTATATGACTTTTTATACTGTGTATAATCACATTCGAAGCAAGCACATATGCATGGTTGATTCTGGATGTGTGAGACGAGATTTGTGAGTATGTTCAAGAACATCCTCTGATGAGTTCTGTGTATGACAATGTGTGTGAACACACAAGTGCATGCAAGTGTGTGTGTGTGTGTGTCTTTGTAGCGTAGGCTTGCAGTCAATCCCACTTTGGCAGAGTAATGGCCCAGGTCTCGATTGAAGTTACCCTTCATTAGAAGGAGAACAACGTAAAAGCAGGGATGGTTTGGATGAAAGTATTACGCTGTAATTCAGAAGGGCTGAGTTCTTTATCGAGTTCTATATGAGAGGGAAAGGGCCTAATGGTTTGAATTGCTAAAAAATTAGAGCTGTGATTCACACTTCAAAAGACTTTGATTTTCCCCTGGCCTTTCTGCTTAGATGTGCTGAACTCTCCTTAGATCGGGGCTATACTTCCCAGAAACATTTTCCAACCCTAATTCCAGCCAACTTCAGATCCCTCTCTTGTTGTGACCTTTGTGCTATTGGGAGAACCTAAATATACTGACAAAATTTGCTTGATACACTGGATGTGAAAGTTATTTTAACAGCCTGTAAATGGCACCAAAGGTTAGTAAGGTTTTATGAATGTATGCATGGCATCTTTGATCAGGTAATGATCTCATGAACTCTTTCCTTCATTGTATGCAGCTTTTTTTGTGCACTGTGCCAGTGACATTTCACATTTCTTACGCAGTACTATGGTCGATGTGGATTCAGTAAAAGTCCATTTTTAATGTGTAGCTATTTTGTAAATTAAATCATCTAATACTATTGTCATGGACATCATGATCGAAACCAGCCAAGGTGTCTATGCTGATGGAACATACATCACTCACATGAGGCACTAAAATGGTTGGTTGCTTGTGCTGTTCAGCTGATGAATGTTAAGCAACAGTTAGTAAGCATCCACTCCTTCACTGTAAATAAGTCAAACATACTGGACATCTGTATTAGATTAGTAGTTGCTGTTTTTCTTCTTGAAGAACTCTAGAGAATATCAATGTTTGTTTATAGCTTTAGCTTTGTAGCTTAGGGCTTTAGGGCTGTAACTAACGTTAATTCTTATTATCAACTAATCTATCAATTATTTTTGAATGAATCAATTATTTTGTCATTTTGTAGTCCAGGGTGAAATCTTAATTTCTTTTCTGACCATCTGCCTGAAAACTAAAGACCAAAATGATTAATAGATAAAAATCATTGCCTTATTATTTCAGGAATACAAAGCTTGTTGGAATTACTGATGTTGCCACTACAGCCAGTAGTGCTGTCCATATCCCTATTGCTACAGTACTAGAATACTACAATTGTTACCTTTGCTGCTATGGACTATACTAGCAACACTGCCTTATTGTTGTGATTATGTTGCTGCTATTTCTGTATTCACCAAATCTGCTTCTACCAGTCTTGTATCTTTGTGATCTGAGCAGCTGCAACTCTTACCAGAGAACATACAGGACCATGGACAGTTCTAGTCCCTAATGCATGAGTCATTTGTGAGTTCAGCACCATAGAGAGCACCTCGGATGTTTACAAAAGACTCATTCAGCCTCTCTCTTTTCATTCTCAGACCTCCCCTCCATCTTCATTCATTTTTCTTCATCTCTCCTCTGCTTTCTGCATTCCCCAATTTTTCCCAAAGGGGCTCTGAGTGGTTGTGCAGCATTCAAAAGTGGCGCAATGTGGGCACAGAAGTAGCTACAGTGTTGTCCAATTAAAATGCACAGTGCACTAGCCTGCGTGTATGGCAGCAATCAACATCATATACAATTTTTGGTATTCTGGTTTGTGCTGTGGAGTTTCTTCAGAGAGGCTGAGGTGTGTGATGCAGTAGAATGCCAAAATAGTTGGAGTGATTTAAATGATTTAAACACTTGCAACACACAGTACAGAAGGTTAATATACCCTATCCGAACCTTTCTCTCTATAGCACCACTGAGGAAGAAAGCATTCAGAGCATTGTTACAGCAGGAGCCATGTTCATTATTTATATCCGCAGTGAAGGCTGCCACTTTCACTTCTGGATTCAAGAACAATAAAATGTGCTGGGGAGGAAAAAAGGCCTGAAAATTGATAGAGATGTTTCTTTGACCGCTTCACAAACTGTCCACTCATAGCATATGCCTATAGACTCATAGCATATGTGCTCATTCCTCTGCATGTGTGTATATTTGGGTACCTCTGTGGGGAGGGATATAATTGCAAGAGTTTTTAGAGTGCAAAAGAAAACATCTAAATTCTGGAAGAAAATGAGAAAACCTTTTCTCCCAAGTGGTACACACATACATGCATGCACGAACAAAGCTCTATGAGCCCAGGAGATGCAAAGTGAAAGGGGTAATTGCAGACAGCATTTAATTGGTTTAGGGAAGAGAACAGATGTGAGGATTGAAACACAGCGATGGAGACAGAAAGACACCAAAAGATGAAAGGGAGAGACTTTAAGATGTAGTCGTAGGGAGAGATGAAGAGATAGTGATGGACAGATGGAGAGATTGAATATGAGATGAGAGAAAGACGGAGATTGAGAGATGATGGAGATAAAGGTGGAAGGAGGGTTATGAGTTTAGAGAAAAGTCCTTTGAGAGTAAACTCAGACAGGCTGTTTTTAGGGCATCACGTTGAAAGCAGTACTGTCTACTTGATTCTGCTTCTTATTTTACCCTCCAGTTTCCTTACTTACTGTCTGCACTTGTTTCTCTCTTTCTTTGCCTTGTGATCTACCCACACATGCTTTACCAAAAAAACCTGCAACCCAACCATACACACACACTGTTCCTAAGAGCATTGCCCCTTCTTCACCAGAAGCCACTTGGGATTCTTAGTATCCATTTACTGGGGGCTTGCGTCATGCCATGCTTCCTGTAACCCAAGGTCTTTGCAGCACCACATGCACAGCAGGGGGAAGCCTTGATGAGCACCCGCTGGCCTTAAAGGAGCTTCAGCATGGGAAGGAAGACCGTGTCTAATTGGCACAGTTAAGACTTTGAAACCTTGTTGGTAGATAATTCTGAAAATAGCATTGGCTCCACTATTCAGTCTTCATTCACTGTTTCAACTGGTTGTGATTTTGCAAGGTTATATGTCCTGAGGGGGAGTTGCATCTACAGCAGTAGGTCATGGGTTATGATTGTGGATCTAGAAATGCTGTTCCATTTCCTGGCTCTCAAATACATGCAACTAGCTTGGTGCTAATTGCAGTGCACTGAGTGTAGTTACATAGACATTACTGCTGCTGACAGCTCTTCCCTGAATAAGTTAAAAACTAAAAAATACAGCAGAAAGAACACTTTGCAGGGTTTCTGCACTAATGCCACACTGTTGCTCCACTTACCAACTAGAACATCCTGCAGTAATTGGATATTTTGTGAAACTTTATTGCTTCTCTTCAAAGGTGTCTTTCCTTTGTCAACTCCTACAAGGAGGCCAGAGCACATTGTCAGCCATAGACATTAGTGGCTTGCTCAAGGACACCTCAGTAGAATGTTTCCGTTGCCCTCTACTTGAAAATCACTCTTATTAATGTGTCACATTGCTGCCAAAAACTGTTGAACACTGTTGAACTTGTTGAATCAGTAAATGTTTGTCAGAGCTGATTGATTTGTTAGTGGGCGCATTTCATATGGTGTTATATAATCTGTATGTTGTATAATGTCAAGAGCTCAGAAGTCTAGATTTGACTATCATGGTGATGTGACTGTTGGGGGTTATGAAAGGAATGTGCGAGAGATCTACTGAGAATAAAAGCAGATAGGCTGTTTAAAGGGGACAAGTTGACACAGTACTGTATGTAACACAGCTGCCCTTCTTGTTCTCTACCCCCGCTCATTTGTTTGAGTGGATGAGACATAATGAAAACCAGTCTTTTTTCTAACCTCTGTCGTTCTCTTCCTATTACTTTCTAACCTGTTTGTTTCCCAGTGCTTTTACCTTCTGGCTCATTGTTTTCTGTTCATGCAGAGAATATCCACTAAGAAGTGATGAAGAGTCTAGACAGTGGTGTGATCTCTGTGACTCATTTTATCTAAATAGGGCACCGCCTGAGATCCCCTGGCATCTGTGTGTATACAAACACACATCTGCATGCTGGTGTGTGTTTATCTCCATAAATGTGTGCATGCATCTGTATGTCAGTGTGAAGCTGTATATATGAGCAGGTTTCCGTATGTGCGTGCTTCCGACTGTGTGCTCGTTTAACGGGAGAGGTGGTAAGCAGAGAGTCCCTGCGAGAGCTAAGGAGGGTATCCATGCAGCAAATTAAAACTGGCCTTTTTCACTTCCAACTGTCCATCATGAAGGATGGATTTAGAAAGCCTCAACCATTTAAAGAACAGGAGGGAAACAGACACACCCACGTGCATGATGTCACACACTTGTGAAACTACAAAACCCACTCCACCCAACACCAAAACACCCAGACACACACAATTACAATTACAATTTCTCACACATCATTAGGTCCAGAACATTATCAATACCCAATCTCAGGCCCATGTAATTAGTCCCTATAGATTCTTTATTGAACACAATC
This sequence comes from Sciaenops ocellatus, assembly GCA_033000465.1. NCBI lineage: Eukaryota > Metazoa > Chordata > Actinopteri > Sciaenidae > Sciaenops > Sciaenops ocellatus. Next base: position 16,076,875 of record CP136869.1, read on the forward strand.
AGGCAGCAATAACTCAAAAACTGACATCAGCAATAAAGTCATTTCTGCTGATCAAACGTCTGCTGATGTGAACCACTGTAGACAGTGGCGGTTTTCTAAAGGGTAAGCACTATACACTTTCTGGCAGATCTCCTAAATAAATTCAATGTAATGTTGCATTCGTAAGGGAGAAATCTGCGAGGGTAAGTTTCTAGAAGTACTTCTGTTGCTCTCTTTAGAGAAAGGTTGTTCATCTGTGCAGGATTTTTGCCAGAACGCATCCCAGCAAAACAATGGATTTGGATTTTTGTTCCATTCATACGGGATTGGTTCATTGCAGATACAGCTTAAAGAAACAACCAACAACCAGCATGACTATTGTATGTAAGATTCACATAAGACTGTGCTTCAGGATGTTACATAATATGTTATAATTCATTATTATAAAATTAAGATTTTATGTCTCCAAACCATGTAAACAAAAGTAATAGAGGGTGGCACAATGAAGATGATATTAATAATAACAAATAAATATAATAAGCTACTATATAGAAGAGGACAGATGATAGTAGTGTTAGAGTTCACTCAGGAGCTTTCACTGAATAAATTGTACACAAGCTAATACGGCTTCACAGCAATCAATACAGCAAACATCTTTTAGCAAGAAAACATTAAGCAACATGCAATCAACATTTACTACATGTGCTAAATAATGTTTTAAATAGCAGTGTCCCTTTAAGAGACAACCTGCAGCTTTTTCTTTGTTTCATTACAGTGCTCCTTCTTCAATAATGCTGTATTATATTTCCCATCTGTATTCAACAGCTGTATTTCAGTACAAGACAGCACATTAGGCATTTCTTCTTTACACTTTGGAGGATCTTGTATTTATCATCATTCTGTGTCAATAAAGCTCACTGTAGATATGAGAATATGACAGCACAATCTCTCCTGTGAATACTGAATCCTCTCCACCAATCATCATTCCCTCGCTTCAGGCAGTACAAATTAATCTTACAGTGTTCATCATAATAAGAGTGAAAGTAAATTACCCTCCTACCAAGTCACCAGGAAAATAAAATAAGAGCTATGATTGTGAGATTGTGATGACCTAAACATCAGAAAGGTCACTGTATTGTGCTACAACTGATTCAGAATAGCCATTTCATTAATTCACAATGATAATTAATAAGCCAATGTAAAATCTTGCATACCCTGACATTTTATAGTTTAAAGGAAATAAGTTTTTTTTAATTATTATTTTGTATAAATAACTACATAGCTTCTTAGCTACAGCAAATTAAATGTACATTTAAAAATAAAACATGATAATACATAATAACTTTAAGTTCTGTTTTGCTGCATCTTTTGTTGCTTCCCACCACTTATCCAGTGTTAAAGAGTTGGTGCTGAGGTGGAAGTTTCCATTCAATGTGTGCTTGCTTTTCATTCAGTGTATTACCTCTTTTATAATGAGGCACACAGTTGGAAGAGATAGCTTGACAGAGGGGGGCAAATGCTGTCTCCCATGAGCGTTACGCTTCACTCTTAAGTTTACCGGTGCTCTGAAACAAGCAACCTTGACAATAATCCACTGCGCTTTTCTCTTGCACATCTACAAACCTTTAAGGATTAATGATCGCCTTATTAGTGGTCACTGTTATTCTAGAAACTCTTCCATAAAAATATTTTCATTATACAAAATTTTCTCTCTAAGATTTAATTTGCACTTTCAGCAACAATGTGCCATGAAATAGCAGCCCTTCTATGTTATGCCTTAGCGCAATAACAGGCTACCACTCTTCCCTCTCTCACACTCTCCCTCTTTCCTTCTCTCTCATCATTCTGTATCACCGGTAGTGGCTCAATTATGTAGTGACCACAATAGACCATGAATACCAATTTGAGGGGAGATAGGGGATAGAGAGAGGAGGGGTCAAAATTCCCGCTAGCCAGCAAAATTGAGAGCGACAGAAGCTTGGCCTGGTTTCCCCTCTCCAATGCCGCTGTAATTCACCTTGCGTCACCTCCATCTCATCCGACACTACGCTGCACTTCAATCTGCCATTACGCCTCTCCCTCATCTCCCATCCTACTCTTTCTCTCTACGTCTTCCTCACCCTCCTCTAGTCCCCCTTGGCCTCTTTCCCCACACCAAATCTCTTATTAGTGATTCATATGTAAATGATGCTTAAAATAATTATCTGACCCGGTGCCATCAGGTGGGATGAGGATGCAATCTGTGCAGGCAGATTTTGGAACGCCTCTTTGCGTGCCCAGTGTGTGTATTTGTGTGTGTATGTGTGATCTCATCTAAATTCCCTGCAAGAGTACGGTTTTTGTTCTGTGTTTTCTGTGCTTATGTATATGGCCACTCACGACAGAAGCATGTGTCTTTCTCCTTCTCTTTCTGTCTGTCCCTCTCTCTCTCTCAGACACACTTTCAGTTGGTTGTTCCACTTTCTATCCATCCTCCTTCATCAGCCTTCTCTCCATCTCTCTATCCCTCTATCTGTGGGAGGGATGAGGTGACCATCTGTTGTTCAGAAAGAGCTTGAAAGGGATTGAGGGGGAGAGAGGGAGTCAGACAGAGTGGGGGAGAGCGAACAGTGCTGTGATATTGTAATTGCAGTCAAAGTAGAATTGAACTGAGGGGAAGAGAGAGTAGATATGTGTGCTGATAGTGTCAATGCAGTATGAAGGTAGAGAGGGATTAACAAGGATTGAAAGAAAGACTGAAAGAAAAACAGAGGGAGGGAGAGGTGGCATGATATTGTCATTGCAGTAAGGCAGGCAGTGGCAGGCCCTTAGCCTTTGATTTATGTCTCCTTTGCAGTGTGTTTGTGAAGGTGTGTGTGTGTGTGTGTGCGTGCGTGTGAGTGAGTGTATGTGTGATTTATCGTTCGTTAATGCTGAGGAATTAAACCTTGTATCCCACTGAGCTGCGCACATCAATTACCAACCCAACAAACGGCCAGGCCTCGCCTCAGTTCACCTTTAATGAGGAGAGGTGGCAACTGACACGCACTCATACTGATTCAGACTCATGCACATACACACACACTGACACCACTATGTACACACTAATTCATACACATTTACATATACACGTGTGTGAGCTCATTTGGCTTCATGTATAGTGAGACCACAGAACTTAAATTTAACTTTACTACAGGCTATGTACAGTATGTGTTTGCATGTTTTAACATGAGGAGAAAGGTGTATGTGCTTCATGACCTCCAGGTAAACTTCAACAGTGCCTCCCACTCAAAATAAACAAGATCAAATTAACCAATATTAAATATCATCCAATAAGACTTGGATTTCAAATAGGGCAGGTTAAGGGTTTATCTGAGAGCCAATTAAACAAATATAACAAGGTAATCTAATGAACAGTCATTAGCAAAACACTATTATCTCTCATTTGCATCAATCATAGCTCCACGGGTTTCAGACGGTTTCCCGACCATATGCAAAACAGAATCCAGGGCACAAAACATGATAGATATAATTAGTGATTTGAATCCATCACTTAGATTTGACTTCAGGGGTCATTTGTTTGGGAATAGAATGAATTGTGGAGTACTGTAAAAAGAGAGGTAATACACGTGTTTCGGAGAGAAAAATGTATAGAAAATGACAAAGTCAATGAGAATAAAAGAGGAGAAGCAGGTACCATGTGTGAAAGAGATTACTACTACTGTTGAAGGCTACTCTCCTATATTGGAGATGAAATGTTTGCCTTTCTACCAAAGAAAACATTTCTATCTGAGCCAGATGTGTTTGCCTTGCACCTTGGGGAAAGAGTAGGCCTTTGCTACAGTGGCTGCCACTGTGAGAGAAAAGTCATATTTATCCAACAACCGGGCAACATACAACTGTTTCTCTGTGGGGGGTGAACTGAAAGTGCTCATCAGAGAAGACATACACGGCTAAAAAAAGCATAAAAGCATTGTCTTCCAGTTGAAAATACTCTTGTGTTGACATTCTTGTTAGAAATGTATGCAAAGCAGTTTTTTTTTAAATAAATACTTATTCATTTTTGGGAGGAGGAGGGATTTCCATTCTAATTTGTCAGGAGAAAAGAGTGCTTTGCATAAATTTCAGACTAAAAACCTCTAATGTTGTTGTTCATTATTATTATTGCTTTCTTTTTTCAATTTATTTAGTCATGGTTTGTCTTAGAACAGCATATGGCACACTGCTTTTGAAGTGGAATGACCAGAGACTACCATGGTCACAATAAACTCAGGAAATTATGTGACATTACTAAAAAATGTAATACTGCTTGACACAGGAATGATGCAACAGTCCCTCATCCCTTTACTTAAACCATTTCCAGCTGACTGTCAGCATTATTTTTCTTAATGTGTGCACATGTTTCTGTTTGGCCAGATGTATCCTATAACTGGGCAGGACATTAGTACAGTAGGGATATAGGTCACTAATCCTGAAAAACATCGCTTAACAGATGTCCTGAGAAGGAAGGTAAAAGTGAATGGATATGGGGAGAACAAGAGGCAAAGGAGGACCGACATAAAAACAGAAAGGATTTAACAAGACTTGTTTAATGTAAGAAATTGTAGGAAGGGAAACAGAAGTACATTTCAAAAAAGAGGCCCAGGGAAGGACAGGGAAGATAAGAGGGAGGTCGAATGAGTGATAGAAGGGAGATAAAAAGCTAAGAAGTAGATGGTGACGAGATCATAGAAGCGGATGAATAGTGAGAGATTCTGCGGGATGAAAAACATCTTCCCTACCGCCTTCCTGTGCTCATAATCAGTCGTTCTCCCCCTTTCATTTTCTATCCCCCTATCTTTCTTCTTCTTCCTCCCTCAGCCCTCTTGAAGACAGCTAATTACACGTGTCACTTTACAGGCTAAGTTGTGGAAAACAGCGAAACTGTCCAAGTGCTCACTGGCACTTTTGCTCATTTTTGTTCTTAACAAGGATGCATAACAGACACACATACAGGGAAAACATCCACACGTCATTTCTCTGAAGACTTCCACACTGGAAAACTGAAACAAACTCCACCCTTGTGGTCTTGATGAGAAGACAAAGAATGAAAGAGTGCATGACACAAAGGGAGGAGTGAAGGGAGGAATAAACAAAAAGTCTGGAGAGAAACCACTGTAGTGAAAAATAAAAGAATTTGAGGGCTGAATTTATGGCCAAATGAGCCACAGTCACGACAGCCCATAAAATTTGAATGAAATGCTGTAAAAGTGGGATTTATAATGATACGATCAGGAGAAATAATAAATCAGAATTTTTGCCTGTTCAATTGTGGTGGGAATGAGTTCTGAAATTGCCAGAGCTGGGATGAAACACAAGTGTATAATAATTCAATATATGAATCCATTCTATTTGTGTGTTATGGTAGTGGTTCTGCTAGTTCTGCTCTGTGTTTATTTGTGTGTGTATGTGCTCACATACGTGTGGATCAATTTAAGTTTTTGAGGTGTGACGGAATTTTGGCTGCTTTCTCCAAAAGGTTGTTTAAGGGTTAAAACTTGATTTTAGGTGTACGATTAGTCTTAAGTTACCTAGCATTAAATTAGGCATCCAGTTGCAATCGTGAAAGTTCATTTGATCAAGTGACATCCTGACATCCTGTATATGTTTCTTTATACTTATTCGTATAAAGTTCTCACCCTCACAATCCCATCCACTGTCTGAAGAACAACTTCAATCTTTTATCCTGTGATGGCATGACATTTAAATTTGGTGAAACCAATCTCACAAAACAGTGCAGTTATGAACAAAGTTAAGTTGAGTCTTATAAGACTGGCCACAGTCAGTATGGGGCAGAACAGTATGGGGCTAAGCAAGGTTGCTGTAAATTTACTCATATTTTAGTTCATGTAAATATTTTATTGCGCATATATTATATAACCCAGTTAGAAAACCTTGACTGTGGTACATTTTCATCTGCTCATATTCCCTGGAAAGCATAAATAGGTTGTAGATTTAATAAATTCTAATCTTTTTTCAACATGCCACAAGTTATTTCGTACAACTAGATTAGGTGCACATTCTTTTCAAGGATGCTGTGCTTTGGAAACTTCATGCTGAACATCTCAATTTAACTTATTCCATGTCTTATCTCGCCATCAGACAAAGAACAAATTAGAAGTAAAGTACACTGACCAGTCACTACTTCAGCTGCAAACTGAGCTATAAATTGACTGTGTGTATTTTTAGAATTATTTTCCACTTGGTGTGAGCAAACACTGTGATGCAACTCTCATTGCATCACTGAAACTAGTTTTCATCATTACTCCTAATGCTCAAAACTGTACAAAACTAGAAAAATGTGGCCAAAGGTTTTATAGTTATGGTTATACAGTAAATATATTTACATGGGTGCACATGACATACATAACTCCACTCTTCAGTTGTTGTTTAAAATCCTGACCTTTTTAACATTTCATACCCTATGTCTTGCCTGATTTTCCAGGCTCTGTACTGTACACTCCATAAAGACCACAGAATTGCACATATCTTGCCATTAATCATGAGCCGGTCCTGCTGGGGGTGGGGGGAGTGGTTTTTCTGTTCTTGGCATGACATGGTGCCAGTGTGAAGCTGGGCAACTAATGGAGTAGGCAGGACAAGCCCTCAGGGTAACACTGTCATATGCCACTGTGGAGTATAGCTGACAGCCTCTGAGCACAGACAGATGACGGGGATACAAACACTCACAGAAGCACGCACGCATGCACGCACACGCACACACACACCAATAAAACAGAGCCAAATAATGCATTCCCCTTATAAACGCTTCAGATGGCCAACTCTGGTGTGTTCCGTCGCCTCCTCCAGTAATCAAGAAACTATACCATGCTTATACTATGCTAGATTTATTACAATAAATGGAAACACAGACATACTCATTCTTCACACTTACTGTTTCATACCCACACAAAACTAAAATCCACATTAAAAACACACCTGTATGTGTGAACCTACTGCATGAGCTCTAATTGCGGTGTTCCTACAACGTTCAGTGTGCTAGTGTGAGGACATTCAAACAGAGTGTCATGCCAAATGCTGTCATGTCAAAGTCTATTGAAATTCCAGGCAACAGAGTTTGACAACTAACACCAGGCCCACATAAATCTTCTGTGAGGCAGATGGGAGGAATGCACACAAACTTGGGTAAGATGACATATACATGGCACAGAAAAAACAGCTGTATATATACAGACAGTAGCACACAGCAACCAAAATCACCCAGAGACACAATCACACATTATCTTGATGAGTTAAAGTTTTCTGGATTTTAATTTTAACCACTAGGTATATAAATCTACACATGGTCATTTAAAGATTTGTGCAAAGAATAATAATCATTAATTAACTTTGCTAAGTTTATAGAGTTCACAGCTAATGTATGCTTAATGATCCGACTACACTTTACAAGTCTCTGAAGGCAGTGTTTGCCCACATGCATCATTAAGATGGTTGAAGCAGAAGTGGAAATTTTCTTTGAATGTATTTTTGTCATGTGTTTGCATGTGTGTGTTTTCTCTAATGTCTGGCTGTTGCTGTATGCTGTGCCTGAGGCAGTAGGCGAAGATAGAACTGTTGGTTCCTGTGGGGCCTCCTTCTCTCCTGGACACATGTATTTGGCAGGGGTAGCTTCACTTTGACATTCATACTACAAGGTTATACTGTCTGTCAGTTCAGTTGGTGAACATTGGACAAAGACACAATATCTAAAGAGGCGTACAGCAAAACAAGCTCATGAATAATGTAACATTACTGGTCTTCAGCTGACATGAGTCAGTGAGGAGGTTGCAGTGGATAGAGGCGAATTCAGCACTAGGAAGATGCTACGAACTGCTAGCAGTTGCTTTATATAAGTGTTGCATGAGTGCATAGATTATCATGGGTCTAGAATCAATCCCCTGACGCCAACACTTTTGCAGCCATGTGGAATTTGCAGATCTGCAGAACTATGGATGCAATGCAAACACATTATATAATTTTCTTCTTTCTTTTTTTTAAATTTAAATGGGAATCTGTTAGTGGAAATTAAAAAAGGCCAGAACAGAATTGATGTCAGAGTCTTAATTTAAAGGATAAGGCTCACCTACAGTCCTTGGAATAATGATCATTAAATGTAGATATGTGCCTCTGCTTTAGTTTTTACTGTTGTTAAACCATTTAATAACCTTTTGTTTATTTTTTCCAATTACCAAATTGCACATAAAGATGTTTTTTCAGAACTTATGTCAATCAGGGAATAGCATTTTAGCAATGGGCACAATTTACATCACAGATACTCAACTTAAGGTCTGTGGGCCAAATAGGGTGCTGGGTGGCCCGCCATCCATTTTCTAATTCATAATGAAAATAAATTGATTCACAATGGGAGTTTCTGATTTGTTCATACAAACTAGTAAATTTTCAATTATGTCTCTTAACTGCTACTTGGGAAGTTGCATACTTGTTTATCAGCAATCTGCAGTGCACAGAAGTGCTTCCACTTGATTTCTGTTAAAAGTTCACATGCACCTAACATACACGCTGCGACAGGATTTGCCTCTTGGCAAAATGAATGACGACAGTAAATATCAAAAGGTTAACAATGAAAACAGGCCACCTCATACCAATCCAGTATTTAATTTGGCAAATTACATTTGCTGCATGCAAGATTGCTAATATCAGGTACTATCACAAGTCAAAACATGCTTAACATTCAATAATCCTAATATTTATTAATTTTATATAATAAATCATTGTTTGATAAGTGCCTGGTTCCTGGCCTCAAAGCAAGTTGAGCATCCCCAGTTTACAGTATAATGAATAATTGGAGGAACTCTCCTCTTTTCCTTCTTATCATTCCCGCTCTTGAATCTGAATGCATTCACCTCTTCACCTCTTCACAATTTAGATGTCAATATTGGAAATAGCTGTGGTGCTTAAAGGCCATTTCAAATCCATTTAAAGTGTTTACTGAAATTTTGAACCTCAATATTTGTCCCATCTTTATGTCGAAACTAAATCTAATTTGTGACATTTAAGAAAAGGTCTTTCATTATTATCCATTGATCACAGTCATATTTTGTATGCCAGTGTGTATGTTTGTGTGTATGTATGCTGTAGGGGAGTGAATTAATGAGCAGGCAAAAGCAAGGGTGCATAAGCATGCTAATGTTGACGAGACATTACCAGAAAGCCATCTATCCACCCTTCCACCCCTTTAAATCATTTCTATACTTGCTTATCTTGTTCCAGATTGCTGCAGCTCCTGTAGGCATCTTTTTTTGTATGCTGACCTAGATCAAATCAAGCCCCATTACCAGAGCACAGCATTAAATGAGCTCTATATGGCCATACGTGTAAATGCTAATTTACTTGAAGTCTAAAACCTCCAGGACGTGTTTTTCCGTGCAAATACTCGACAAACATCTTTAGATTCTGGAAGGCAAGCGTGTTCAAGGAAAAGAACATGGCACACTAATATGACCAACATCAGAGTGTTGTTGTTATTTGATTGGCATTACAGGTTTAGAGAGGTACTACAGTAGCTCTTTGATATCTACAAACAAAAACGAACATTCAAGTTAACAATGTATTCGTGCAGTACTCCGATCAAGGCATAGACAGACACACAAGCAGAGTGGGCACGCTTTCCTTCACCTTAAAAATAACTGATTGTTTGAGAGCTTGCTATGCCTGTAGCAACACATTGGACACATTGCTAGACATCATTACCTTTCACAGATCACAAGATAAGGCCCACCTTGTAAAAGTCCCATAACTATGAATCAATCTAGGCAAGATGGGAACCGTATTGATTTGTGTTGCCCGTTTGTCAGATGGTTGAAGATAGGGGCCATGTGAAGGAGTGCATGTCAAATCTGAAAGAGGAAATACAAGAGGTAGGGCGGCAGAGAACTCAATGAGTAGAGACTTTGCTACCAATTAATAAGATGAAAACAATTTTGGCATATACTCCAATGCTGGAGCAGATCCTGACACAGCGCTCTGTAGGAGGGCGCCTGTGTGAGCCCCAGTGGGGAGTTATGAGTCATCAAGACTGCCTGTTAGGCAGGTGGAGCTGGGGTGCTGGGGTGTTATGTGAGATGAGAAACACAGAGAATGAGAAAAAGGGCAAGTTTCTGACTGGGAAGAGGCAGTGATTGTACTGGATGAGATGAGGTGGGAAGAAAGAAGTAACAACAGAGGCTGGACTAGAGTGAATGGTGTGAATGTAGATTTGGTTCTGTCTTATACTTGAACTTCAGGAACCTTAAAAAATGAATGAGCAGAAAATTGAAAAAAACTGTTTGTGTATGCGTAAAAGAAGAATTACAAAAAATGTCAACAAGTCACATATTTCACTGAGCAGATACATGTGAATGGACATTAATAGTGGGTAAGAAAGCTAGATAAAGTAAGATGAATGAGAAAACAGCAAGAGGTCCCAGGGTTTCAGATTCACACATCTACTGTAACTGAACTAAACACCACACACAGGAACAGACAAACATATCGCAATCCCAGAATCCCAGAGATGTTTTGTCATAGAAGGGGCTGTTTTATCTTGTTCCTTGTGGTTCCTTATTGTTTTCTTATAAAGAAAAAAAAAAAAAGAATTGGTGCTTGTGCAGCTGCTTTTTTGGCTTCAATTTACATGATATTGTATAATATGGGAAATATGTTTGGTTTGTACGAGGATTATGCCCCTAGGTACGCAATTCTGTAAATTGTCTCATATGGTCAGAATATGAAAAGCAGACAATCCAAATGTTCTATCCAATGTTCTTCAATTTGTTGACATTTTAAGACATTAAAATGTGATTAAGATATGTCTCTAATTTACTATTGCTATGCTATTATTCCTGAACACTGCTGAACTCCCAGTGCCCCAAATTCAATCAGAATTCATTGTATTCCATCAGCAAGTTTCTACTGTAATTACATCTTACTATTCATAGTTGCAGGTGACGATAAGTGGTGTAACTAATCTATTCAAATGATCAATTAATAATTATTACTGTCGGCTGACACAGAGCTGCAACTGTAGCTTTTCTTTAGAGTTTTAGTTTTGCTTGAAAGTAATCCCTTTAGCCAGATACAAAATAATACAACCACAATTCAAAAAAAGTTGGGGCGCAGTGTGAAATGTAAATTAAGCCCAGAGGATACAAACTGATGAACCAAAAACAATTTCCAGAATATTTTAATAATATTATGGATTACAGATGGTGAAATTGCTAAATTCATTGCAATTCAATGCAACTGCTTGTGAACAACTGAGCCTTTCGAGAATACCCCTTTAATGATACAATCACATCTTACCAATTAATCAGTTTACCTGTGGAATGCTCCAAATTGTGATAGTATGCCATGTTGAGCATTACACAGCTTTCCAAGTCGTTTCTTGCACCTGTCCCAACTTTTTTGAAATGTGTCGCAGGCATCAAATTCAGAATGACTGTATATTTACAAAACAACAATTAAGTTTTCTTAATTTGAACATAAATATGTTGTCTTTACTGTATTCAATTGAATACAGGTCAAAACAGATTTGCAAATCATTGCATTCCATTATTTACCCTTAACACAACATCCCAACCCTGGAATCAGGGTTGTAGATTGATGAAAAATGTTTTCCAATTTTTTTTTTTTCTTGGTGGAGACACAAAAGCAAAACAGCATCTGATTAGACAAAAGGTCACAATCATGCCCTCTTAATAGAACAATGGATGGCTCTTGGGAAGGGAACAACATTAGAAATAAAATATATTACAATTTATACTGAAAGCAAAAGGTGCAAAATGATGCATTCCTTTTGCACTTTTAGGGTTATTGGGACACAAAGCAAGACCTTTTTGACCTGTGGTGATTCAACAGGGAACTCTGCCTATAATGAGGAAATTTTCTCTCTTGTAACCTCAATTTATTTCAATTTAGATAAGAAGAGAAACGTGTTAAAGTTCAAATAGTTTATTTCTCTAAATAAAACAGCCACATTAGCAAAACCACAAACGGCTAATAGCCTTTGGTCAAATGATAAATGCTGCCAATCACCTTTGGCCTGCCTGATAAAAGCTGTCAATCTCATGAGGTCGGTGGTGTGAGTGAAGTTAAATGAGGGGAAAGCAAAGAGGCAAAAGCGAAGCAAAGATACAGAGAGAAAAATAAAGAAATCATAAGACTGCAAGTTGTTTTGTTTTGTTTTTTTAAACTAAAAAAACAAGCTCCTGAAGATACAATATTTGTCTTAATTTACACTTTTTGTTTAAAAAGGCAAAGTCATATTGAAACTTTTTCATTGTCTTTTAAACCTGGGATGACCTGGGCTAGCCCAACAGGTTTCATAATCCTAGCCATTATGTATTCTAGCAAAGTGACACAGCGGTTTGATGATTATTTATATCACATTAAGATTTATTTGAATTCATATAGCAAAACAGAAACATCTTTCACTTAGATGGAGAATATTTTGAAAGTGGGTTAAATTACAGTTAATTGAGTTGAGTTACGCTGCAAAGACACTCCTTTGCCAAAGTCAGAGTTTTGCCATAAAATCTTGGTTTGTCTGAAAATAATGCACTTTTGGAAGTAGGCTAAGGGCGAAGTGTAACAGTGTATGTCATCCCCTATCAGTCAATTCAAAGCCAAAGCAACATTAGCCTCTCTGTTGTGTGTCCTTTTTCTTCTTTATGGAAGACTCAATTTTATTTTTTTATAACTTAATATTTTTTGGGACAGGATACTTTTCCTTATTAAAATACCTACCTTGTTAACTAATTGATTAATTGATTATGTGCTTGGTCGTGTGTATGTGTTTGTATCCTCGCATTACTAACATGAGCCTAATATTTTTTAGCATAACTGTATGTGCAAGGACCTCTCATGGTTTTAGTGTTTTATTGACTGCTCTGTTTTACATTGCCATTGAGCGCTGACTCCTCACTCTTCTTAACCAGCAAGAAAGCGTGTAGTATTCACTATTTTATGTTATGAATTATGCCATAATGGTTATGGCAAAGCAAAAGGAATTTCTTGCAATCGGGTAGGCTAAAAACAAGGCCTTCAACAGCCTTTCCTGCATATTGTAGTATATATACTGTTAAAAATAAACAGATAAGAAATGGTGGTATATCTAATTAAAAGTCAAATACAGTTGTCTGGGTGTATCACAGAGGTAAAAAAATACATTTTGAGTTCTAACAAACATTGCTCACATTGCCTTGGCTTTGAGCAAAGCATGAGTAGACAAAGAAAGAGTATATCTGGCAGCAATGAAAAGTCTTTCTCTATAGTAACCCCCCTCCGCCAAATACACACAGAAACACACACACAGAAGAAAGGACCAAAGGAAAAAGCTCTCTATGGGTTCAAAGAGCAGACTTCAATTCCCCTTCTGCAATGAGCATCTTCATCTCTCTCTTTCTCTTTAAAGTAGCTCTCCTTTGTCCTCTCGTAAGTACAGGTCTCACCTGTTTTCCAATCTGTCTACCATTCAACACTTACTCCACTTCTGCATGGCCTTTCATGACAGCTTTCCACACCCCATTTCTCTCTCAAAATCTGTCCTTCTCTGTTTTTACTTGCCTCTGTCATTCTCTCACTTTAAACTGAAGTTCCATTGTACCCGTTTAACAAAGCCTTGCTCCTCTCTAGTGTATTTCTCACCCCCTCTCTCCATTAAGACTCACACTGTGGTGATCCTTCACCATCAGAGCTTAAACTGGGCTGTTGATGATAGTTATTCACTAAATTTCACTGCAATCCTCAGTATTCGTGCTGGGACACAGAACTGTATGCTGCAGACCTTTTACAGATTTTACTCCTTTTAAGTTTTTAAGGACTCTGCTGCTCTAATCTCTAATAGCTCATCTCATTATATATGACTTTTGCTTCTAGTGTCGACACACTGCATGGAAATGACTGAAAAAAAGTGAAAGTCACCTCCCAGGTGAAAGTAGGTGGGTGAGGTGAGGTACTTAAAGTAAAGGCTTAGAAGACTCTGCATCAGTGCAGTGACAGACCACAATCAGAAGTCTGCAGGCAACTAAATAGCCTACTGAAGTTGATTGCTGATTTTCAAGCATGGCTGGACAGTAAAGTTTTAAAGTTAAGTCATCACGCTGCACAGCACTGTCTTGCATTGAATTATGGGTAAATGTTAGCCGAATGTTACTTGGCAGAGGAAGGCAGAGATCAGCAGCAAGTGATGAAAAATAAAACCCACCCAGTTTTTTGAAAGTGGACATCTTGGAACATTTCAAATTTCATGAATCATATGGGAAGCATGGACAAGAAACATGCTGTGTATAAAGCCATGTGCAGTAATATAGAAAATTGAGACGCACCACAAATTATTGTACGTGAGAATTGACTGGTAAACCAGGATCTAATCATAAGGCCAATAAAGGTTGACACATTAAGTAATAAGGCTTCTTTTCCCATTAATTTAAAGTGATACACTCGCTTTAAAAGAAAAAAAAATGCAAAATGAGCTTAACATACTTTCAGGTGATAGGGTTGTTAACCGTTACCAACATTTCAGTTCAACACTTTTTTACAATTTTTAGCAGAAAATCCAACCAAACACCACCTTCAAGCTTTAACTTTCACACACATACAAACAGTACACACACATACACTCACTGAATAACACACACGAATACCATTTTTTAACTGCTCAACAAAATAGGAGGGTGTTTACAGGAAAGCAGCTGACACTACAACACATCTTGCTGTCAATTCAATACAGCAAAAGAGGCTGCATTATTAAAATTGCATTGTAAGTTGTTATACGTTACTTTTTGCTAGGTGTTCAATCTCTTAAATGCTTAGTATCTTTATTGTGTAAATGTGACATCATTACTTTCTGTCAGGCCTCCAGAATATATACAATAATCCTGTCAACATGTTCCCACATTTTCTCTTTTAATGTAAAGGTGGATGCTAAAACTACAAGCACATACAACTACTGCTGCCTCATCAAATTATCCTGGGTTATTAAGTTAATATAACCGCAGTCTGGGATGGTTTAGATTGTGTCTTTTGCTGTTCTGGTTGTAACAGCAGAGGACTGACAGCAGCCTGCCAACAGCAAGGCATTCTCTGTAATTTCAGTGGAGTGTTGCCTCCCAAAGGCTTCTCATCAGTCTTCATTGCACTGCAAAAGAAACCGTTAAAGCACACACACACAAGATCAGTGTCAGAGTCCTAAGCAGCGCAGTGTTTGGTGCTACTAGAGGGAGAAATCATGATTATCCAATGAAATCAATATGACAAGTTGTTCCAACATTTACAGGGAGAAACACAGAGTTAAAAAAGCACCTCATTCTCCTGAACAGCTGGTGATTCTGTCATATTTAATGCCTAAGTGTGTTCATTCAGTTCTTTCACGCTCTCCTCTTCCCTCTTTTGCTTTCTCATCTCCAACCATCAGGCCTCAGGGCTTAGCAAAGCTGGCAAAACTGATTCAGTCACAAGTAAAAACAAGTGAAAACAGCATAAGCTAAGATTCAATCAATGTGTGTGTGTGTGTGTGTGTCTTTATCTATACATATTTTATACAAACTATGCACTATGCATGATCATACAGTCCCCACCTACACATAACCATGTGCTGTCATCAAGCCAATAGCAAACATTTGCTCAAATTAGCATTTAACTAAACAGCTGCTCTTTTGGAGTCTAAAATTTGGCAGAGACTGATTGAACACACATACAACCACACACACACACATGCATAGACATATAAAGTAAACGCTCACACTTTCACACATGCTTATTCATACTCACACAAAGTATGGAAGTATATAGTGCATGGCTGCTGGAGAAAATAAACACTAAAAACAAAGGAAAGCTCAAGAAAAACTGAAGAGAAGATGGATGGGAGGAGGAAGCGAGGAAATGGGTAGACCCTGGAGAATATGAGACTAAAACTGTAGCCAACAAAGAGAAACATGTTGAAATATCACAAAGGGAAGACTTGTAAAGGTTACAGAAGGACAGTACAACAAAGAGTCAATCCAGCTGGAAAACGCTTATTTTTGGACGTGTTGATGCATCAGTGTTTTGGTTGCTATACCAAGTAGTTGAGTGCAACAGGAATATATATCTCACTCTGACTGACAATACAGGACTCTTAGGGTGACAGTCACATTGTGCTTCAATCTAGGGAAAATAGAAATCTTTTCTGTATCTCCATCCAGCTTTACGTCTTTCCATCTTTTCCTCCATCCTCCCTCACTCTTTTTTGTCTTGTGCCCTCAATTGTTTCTATTCACTTCTTCTTGTCTCTTCTTTTCATCTCTCTCTCTCACACACACACACACACACACACACACACACACAGAATGCATTATCTGCCAATTTCCCAATACACGGTGTGCCGTGTATAAGCTGAGTCAGCAGGGCCCTCAATTTGAATGGCTTTCTGATTTTCGCTAAAGTGACAATCACCACATGAGAATCCAGTGTGAATGTGTGTGCAGGCTTGTGTGTGTAAGTGGTTGTAGATAATGCTATGGGTCATAATAAATAAGACCCTCAGAAATCACTGTCCTTTCTTTTCCCTGTTGCAGAGTTTGGAGGCACAAAAGAACCCAGCACAGGAGCAACCCAGAGGGGAGGAGAAAAAAAAAATAAAGAAAAAGAAATACTTCCTCGTGGTTCCTTGAATAGGGGACCCATTGAACAGCTGTGCCCTCAAACTGTATAATGCAATTGTAAAGGACATTTTTAGACCCATACTTACAGATTTTGTTATATAGGCAACCTTGGTTAATAATGACACCTGCCAGCCAATCCAAGCTTAGCTTCGGATACAGTTAGACAGTTGGCCCTGAACTACTTCGATCTCGACTAGTAGAAAGCAATTGTACAATTCTACACATTTGTTTTGTAAATTACATGATTGTTTTTAAAAAAGCTGCAAATCCTCATGTCTGTGAAGATGGAAGCATGAAATGTTTTTGCCTGAAAAATGCTGATTATCAAAATAGTTGTTTTGTACCTAGACAAAAGATAAATTTACTTGTTCAAGTGCTCGGTGTAATGTCACGGAAATATTACAGTTTCTGCAATATGACTGTGATGCAGCGAAAAAGAGTGAGAGACAGACTAACATTTAGGGGAATGCATGCAAACATATTGCATGAAGACACATTTTCAGCACATACACAAACAGTTTGCCATTCGAGTACAAGCACGGCAGTGTAAGGAGACAGGTAAAGGCAGGGAGTGCATATGAATGAAAGAAGTGGAGAGAGGAATAAATGTGGAGAAAAATACAGAATGGAGAGCAAGAGGAGATATGAGGTGACTGTAGTAGTTCTTGTTGACAAAGCTCTGTTCTTCTAAGCCAAGATCTAAATCATCCCCACATAAACACCTCCAGGTTAGAGGGATTTATTTAAGATGTATTTCTTTCATATATATTTCTCCTTTTCAATCCGTTGCTTTCTTTCTTTCTACTGCTGTGTTTTTCACTCACTTCTGTCTGCTGTCTCGCTCTCTCTCTTAACACCCACCAGGGTCTCTTTACTTCCATCTATTTCTATGAATTCCTGTCATTCTTTCTGCGTCAGTGTCACTGCAGAGTGCAATCAAATGAGATGATCCGCTTGGCGTTGACACAGCTTAGCTCTCAGTAAGCCCAGCTCCAAACGGAGCAGAGGCAGAGAGGCAGCGGCTTCAGATTTAAGCTACATGCAGGCAGGCCTCCTGTAAAAATTGTGTCCATGGTTCACATCTGAACCTTTAGGTAAGAGAGAAATGGGAATTCATTTTCTTAGCCATATACGCTGGTTGAGACAAAAAAGTAGATGAAAAGAAAAATGTGAACATCTGGTTAGAAACCAGTCATTTTCTTTGACATGGTCTGTATCTTAGTCATGAAGACATCAGATATTTTGGCAATTATCGCTTGCAATATTTTCCCATAAAACTCTTGCTTCTCACAGACATTCTGCTACCAACATTGATTTTCCCATATGCTGTAAATCCAGATTCTGCTGAAGTCATTATTGCTCAAGTAAATGCTCTCTAAAATGTTTCCTGTGTATGCCTTTAGATGGCCTCCAGGCTTTCCTTGGGTTCCTTCTTCTCCTTTACCCTTTCCTTCTTTTACATCTTTTTTGTGTATTCTTCTCTAGTTCCATTGCTTTAATGATAAATCCACTTTTGCTCCCAAGATAACAGAGGTTAAGACAGCAAGCCAATAAAGGGAGTGATTTAATAAATGAAGGAACAAATGTGTAGCTACTGACATTTAAATTTTCAAAACAACTCTGTTGGGAGAGCAACAGTAGTACACTGAGCAAACATGGTCAACCTTTTATAATGACTGCAACACTATTTGCCTGTGTGTGTGTGCACTGTATGTTATAATTGAATTATCCAACATAAATACCATTAAATTTGACAATTAAACTGTGTTCACATAAACACATTTACCCCATTGAGTGAGTGCACACACACATACACACACACACTAATGCAAGCATGCCCACAAGATGTTCAGTGACAGCAACAAAGTACCTCCTCCGCAGTGAGACTGTCCCAGTTCAAGGCAAATCTTAGTGCTGAAGTGTTTACACACGAAGATCAGAGTTAATTTCTAATCTGGCACCAAGGCACCACTGTTAATATTTTACATATTGACATGGTGCCACAAGCATCTCTCCCTGTCTCCATCTCTGATGCGATTTTCCACACGCTCCATGTGCCTATACCCTGCCATCCCTGTCTCTTTCCATATCTTCATAATATATCAAAAGTTGCTCCCAAGTTTGACTCACAGCAGAATGGACTGTGCTGGCAGACTAAAAAAGGTGGGGCTAAAAATAATAATGTGAGTGGGATGTCTCTGTAACTGCTATAGGCTATGACCAATAATATACAGTATAATGGTATATCATGAACAAATCTAGACCTTTTGTTGCTTCACTGGCCTTCTCTTCATTATTCGAGCTGTAATATCCTGTCATCATTTATCTTATATCCATGGGTTAACATTATAACCTGCTGGTTCTGTTTGTGTGTTTGAGGCAATGCTTGTGCTAATGAGAAAGGTCATTAATGTGTTATGAAAGAAAAGAAACGTTTCTATGCAGTAAAAAGTAAGAGACAGACAGATACATAAGTTTATTTTGTGTTCCAATTGTTTCAATTGGTACTTGTCCATTAAACTACAATAATGTAAACTGAACGCACTCAAAGAAAATGACACAAATCTGAATTAGAGCCATTGTGTAGTATCTCAGGTATCACACCAATGAGCTGACAGTGCTGTTTTTGAAGTACAGGTGACTTTCTCGAATTGAAGGGATAGTTTTGCTACACACAGGAGATTACTATGATCTGCATTATTGAAAGCTCTCCTGATGTGACTACCACTCATCACAGGTGTCACAAATTCCACCTAAACATACAATATTGAAAATGAACAACTTAGGCTCAGTTTCCCCCTCATTTGTTTTTCTCTTTATCTCCTCCAATTCTCAATTGTAATGTTGCTTCTTTTTACTTTCTATCTCTACCTCCCTGTCAAAAGGTTTCTTTTTTAAAATTTGACTCCTCTTTTACATTCAAACTGTTTGCCTTCCTCAGGTGAAAACCCTTGGCCTTTTGCACACTATCCTCTGAGTTTCAAAGCTGCTCGTCCAGACAACTGAACTCTGAGCTGTGACATTGTGCAGCGGGAGCTAGACTTGGGTCAAAAGGGTCATCTTAACACTTGCCTTGACCAATTAAACATTTTGTTGTGAGCAGATAATAGAGCTTTGTGCACAAAGTTTGCAGATTCATATTGAAAATTCATAGCGCATGCACACTAATGGCCAAGCATAAATGATAATCTACTGCAGTTTTCATTATACTGGTGATTAATTCTTAACCATACAGCTTTTTGTCTTAATTTTTATACATGTTTTGTAAGTGTTGGCCATGTGCACACATGTACGTGCATATATGTACATGCACAGGTGTGAAAGGGAAGCACCACATTATCCTGTTTATTATAGCAAGCAGTTAGGCCCAGGAGGTACAGTACAGACTGTTCTATCGATCTTCATTCACAACCTCCTGACTGCCTCGTTCAACTGCAGATCTGCCCACACAAAGAGTGACGAAAGGGAAACCAGGTAAATGAAAGTATGAATCATATTACATAATATCCCTCCACACTTATGTCTGTGTGACAGTATTTTTTCAGTTATCCTCCTTTCATTAGTGAGGCTTTTTGTCTGTGTTACACTTGTTTTGTTTTCCTGCATATTTCCCCAATGCAAGACAAAAATAATGTTGAAGATGCTGGTTCAAACATATAATCACAGGCAGCAGAGACAGAGAAATGGTTCAGAGGGCCTTGTGTTTACTTTGATGCAACTGAACAAATAAATGGCTCTTTATTGTAACAGAACATGCACATACAGTAACAGTGGAATTTCTATTCTCTAATTCATTGCTGTGAAGTTACATACGCATCATATACCATCCATAATTCAAAATATCATCTTGGGGATGATATGGATGTATAGCACCAGTAAAGCAGCCATATAAGGCATTCATCTCCATGTTGATTTTATAATTGAAAATAATGCATGAAGTTTTATGATTGTAAAACTATCCAAGAATCCACAATTGATTTTCATTTTGTTCAAGGCACCAAAGGCAATACTTGATAATGAATCAGTTTCGGATCACAACTGTTAACATTGTGTGAGTCACTTTCCAGAATGACTTGATCAGGATTCTGGCTAGTCAAGTGGAACAGGAGGCTATTACAACACACAGTTGGACAGCAGCAGTGGCACCTGTGTTCTCAGCAGGCTGTGCAGAAATCTGGGAATGTGTATGTGTGTGGGTGTGTGTGTGTGCTGTGTAGGTGTTTGTGCGTGAGAGAGAGAGTGCGTGAGAGAGAGAGAGAGAGAGAGCGAGAGAGAGAGCTTGTTCATCTGGTGTATTTTTGTCTCCATGAAATCTGCTTTTGTGACTACCAGTAGGTCAATGAAACAAAAAAAGAACTACAAACACTGTAGTAATAAACAAAACAAGACAGAGACAGGTTTAGTCTGTGCAACATCATCTGAAACATGATAACACAGGACTCAGGCTTATTGACCAGCATGATTCACTTCCTGTAACAGATCCAACAGCATGAGGCACACCGCCATGAGAGCAAGAGTTCCACTCAGAGGGAGCAAAGACTGCTGACTCAGATCATGGGGCTTCACATACAGTACGAAAGAGGATAAAGACACTGAGTGGGAGGAAGAGAAAGGAAGACAGTAGTGCAGTAATAAGTATGGTAAAACAATGGAGAGAGACGGAAAGAGAAGTAGAAGAGGAGAATAGACAGAGAGAGGACTTAATGAAGGGAATGAAAAAAGAAAAAAGGAAGAGACTGTGTAAACACTTATACACATACTTACGCATGCACAGAAGATAAATAATGTTATACATTTGGTAATCCGATGTGGGGAGCAGAAATCTAAAT
This sequence comes from Sciaenops ocellatus, assembly GCA_033000465.1. Lineage (NCBI taxonomy): Eukaryota > Metazoa > Chordata > Actinopteri > Sciaenidae > Sciaenops > Sciaenops ocellatus. The sequence continues at coordinate 16,098,341 of CP136869.1, forward strand.
GTACTTTCCACAGTCAGATTTCAAAACTTTCTACTCAGTAACACTTAGCACAAATTAGCACAAATTAACTTTCACCTACATGTAAACATATGGACACATGCACAGTCAGATGTGAACTGCAGTCATGCCTTTCTGACAACATGCATAATCCTTGACTACCATCAACACGTGTGCAAATGGACACTTATAGTACACATGCAAAAATTATAGATTCCTCGCTGCGATTACTTGTTTGTGCTCATATAAGCCCAACTTCAACTGTTGCAATTCATGCAATTCTTCTTCTTGAGTGAAGTGAACCTGTACTTCACACAAGGTGCCAGTATTTCCAGTGATGCGGTCTTGTGATTTTGTGTTACTTGATATTTACAATACAACAGACCGCTGGGGAACTACTACAAGGAACTGCTGTAATGTACATCACAGCTTGTATTTGGTTTTAAGGTGTTTGAGATAGTGAAGGGATTGTGTTTAAACTAAAGAGAATGGTTGAAATGTAAGATAAACTGTTTGTGAGGGTGTCTCTACAATACGAGATGTTTCCTGGTATCAGTTCATTTGTTAATGGTAAATATAATTGCTAATCATTGCTGTCATAATGAAAAACTGGGCCCTCTATCATCATGACATTAGAGAAAAATGCTGTCTTGGGACAATTGGTAGAATGTAAACATGGGCAAAGTCACTATGGAACAGAAGCTTTAGTCAAAATATGACTGTTAATTTGATTCCAAGGATTTTATAACAAAACAATTCTGTATCAGCTGTGTACTGGCTCAAATGGCTCATAGATGATCTGCTCAGAATTAGCACCATGATTGGGGCATGCCTAATTTCTTCTTATATTGGTGACAAGTATTGTCCTTTTCAAATTATGAGACAGTTTAAGGAAGAATACACTGTGTAAAAGAGTGAAATGTTGGCATATAGCTAACATTGTCAAGCTCTGCAGCTCTTTAGATAGCTGCATAGATGATGGCCATCATGGATGATGGGGAAATCATCTCATCACAATATAATGTATACTGTAGATGATAGGCTGAAGGTGATCACTGAAGTGTTTCTATAATTGTATATATATATATATATATATATTTTGCCTTCTTTAAAAACGTGCAACAAGAAAGCATTCCTCAGTCAAATATAAAACTTTTCACCAGATATCTTGATTGTTAATCCGTGTTTCCAGTGCAACTGCAATACCAGAGAAAATTAATCACCTCTGGTATAATAAGTAATGTCACCAAACATCAAAGGATAGTCAAAAGATGATCTTGGAAAAATACAAATGATACCTTACCTACAACTAATAAATGTCTCACAGCTTCAAAAGCACAACTACAAATGACTGCTTGAACATCAGTGCAGACACTCTACTGTAGGAAGTGATAAGCTATTGCTCACACAACCCATTTGTTGCATCAGGATGTTGTGAGGTGAGAGAACAAAATGTCACATATTATCAACAAGTCTTAGTTTGTTTAGCAAGTCAGAGTTACAACCAGTAGTTTCACTGTTAATCTATTCTGATCAACCGTCTCACACATCGACTGTTTCTTCCATCACCCTTTCTCCTGTCTTGCCTACTACTCAGACATTGACTCAACCAAAAATTTCACTCAGTTCACACAACCTTGAAAAGTATCCAGTGTATTATTTTTAGAAGGCTTTATTTAAAGACTTTGGATGAAATTAAATAGAAGAATTGTGTTTTTATTAGAATTATCGTTTTACATCGACAGATGTCGCTTTCCTCTTCACCGGCTAGGGCATTTCATGTTGATGTGAATGTCAAAACGTAGATGACATGGCATCGGTGATTATGTGTACTTACAGAGGATAATGTTACAGCCTTCAGAGAACAGGCAAGTTGATTAACTAAATATCGCCTGTCAAGCAGCGTACACAACAAAGCTGACAGGTATTTTTTAATGTCGCTGCTAGTTTCTTATTGCTTTATGTCGTCGTTACTATTCTGTGCGTACTTTCTTTTGAACAGCAGTTTCACCCTAATGTTACTCTTTCTCCTGGACAGTGCCATCTCAAACTGACGTGTTGTGTGAAGTTAGATGGGCAGATGGGCAGAGAGTCAAATTGGCTGGTAGAATCCTAAAGTAGACCACAGTAAAGAAATGTTATTAATATAATTTAAGTTCTCAAGTGAAACAAAGATTACCTCTCTCTAACAGAATCGGGTTGGGTGGATGATGTGGCTTGGGCCCGACTAGTGTGGCAGCTGCTTAACAATTAAGATGCAACATTAAGAAAACTCCCCTTCTGACTGGCTTCGACTATATAATATGTTTGTTGATCTAAATGGCTGAAGTGTACTTGTGACAGACCATGGTAGACAGGTGGGTTTTTCACCAATCATCACCTGGGCTGTATTTTTTTTAAAGTGCCTTACGTATTTTTATTTTTTTTACACACTGGCCATTTTAAAATCCCACAGTACTTGGAACCATGAGTTTTGTTGCTTTTCTTTTGTTGGTTTAGGAAATTCTTATACACTTATCACCTCTGCACTATTTATTGAAGTCGTAGTTTTGGTCACAAAGACCTTTCTTAATTCATGTTAAACCTAAACTGACTGTGCTGAAGTGCAGCCCATAATTGTATGATGGTTCACAGCTTTGTCACAGGTGTGTCTATCATCACATACAGCAGCTTGTTCACACAAGCTTTCCACCTCAAAAGGTACAACATCCACATTACGTTGGTTTTCTACCAGATCTGAATGTGCTTTTCACAGACCTATGACAGTTATCTCACTTTTAGGTTGACAAGTGGTCATTTTTCCTGGCGAGGCTGACAACTATCACTATAGTCATCAGCAATATTTTTCTAGCAGAAAAAATATATAATTTTATTCCCTGTACATTTACCAAAGAAAAATAATTCTGATTGTTTTATGGGCAGAGGTACAACTATTCATTAGATTAAACAAAAAAGGAGCTCAAGTTTGTCTTTTCCGCAATACAGGCTGCAGGAAAACTAAGACTTTCAAATCTTAGTTTGAACATAACTTCTGACTGTGCTTTTACATGACTCTACACTACACCTTCTCCGCTCTGCTACTCTGTTACCTCATGTCTCCACCCTTGCATCCCTCTTGTCGGGCTCCTTCAGTCTGTGCCCCAGAGAGCTACAGGAGATGTTTTTTGTCCTTCGTCTGACACACTGTGCTCCAGTGATTTATACCTCTGCACCTCTACCTCTCTCCCCCTCTGTGTCTTTCTGTCCCATTCAGTTCTACCTCCTTGTAGCTCTTGCTCATTGTCTGTTTCTTTCTTGTGGGTCTCGACACACAAATGTGCAAACACACTGACACAAGGACATGTGCACATACACAAAGATATGGCCCTGAGCGTCACTGAGTGTAGGAGAGGGGTCTCTAATCCTGTCCCAGGGAGAGTGGGCCTGGTGGGGGATTACAGTAGGGCTGTGGGTGGCTCAAAAGATGGAGGGCATAGAAGGGTGGACAGTTAGAGAGGGTGTGAGAATGAGTAATACGGCTTTCAGATGGACACAGTGATGTGGGTAAAACCTGTGGCGATGATGATGATCTGCATGAGTCAATGCCAATCTCCAAATTCAGCCTTCTTCTCAATCTGAGTGGAACAACATGTAATACACTACTTATGAGAAGGGATACAAATTTAAATTCCTGACTGATGCTTAAATGTTACTTTACTGACTTCCTCAATCAACTAAAGACATAAGGGCAGCTCTAGGACCATGAAGGTCTTTATATTTTCAATCCAAAAAGTTTCTATTGGTATTGTAAGTGAACACTGTGGAAATGAGTGTGGTTAAGGACAGCAGACTGGACTTGCTAATTCAGAGATACATTACTTACATAATGGCCATTTTTCTTCATTACTGCAAAACTTTCAAATAAGATCTCATCGGAAAAGAGTAAGTGTGTGATTGAGTGTGTTTGTGCACAGAGAAAGCAATCATGCAATACTAATCCCACCCCACTCTCCACTCTCTGTGGCAGGTTCATGGCACAGTAGAGTAACCCACTGGAGACAAGTCCTTCCATCCCACATGCACTAGTATTTGTGGACATATTTGTGGTGATTGAGAACGAAAACCATAAAAACACTAATTATGTTGTACCTATGCACACCCAATTTTGAAATGGGGCCAGTGTGTATAAACACAGACTCATCCTTTGAATGGGTAATTCTATGTTTAGTGCGTCTTTTTTTCTTTTTCTTTTTTTCCTACTTTTTCCACCTCCTTCCTTCTGTTGGCACATCTCCCACACCAGTGCTACTTTGTGACAGGAAACAGCATGCGTGCCAGCCTTCCCTTTGATATGGAACATCAGGAGCGGTTTCACCGCACCACCAAACACAGTTTTGCTGTTCAGACATGCTTGTGGTTCTGAACAGCATTCAAAGGAAAGCCACTGTCATATGCCTGCTGATTTGCTTACATCACTGTTACACATTCAGACATCCGTGCCATAAACACACATAGGCTAAACTACACACACACACAAGCATATGCACATCAGCTGTGTCTGACTACAAAGTAAAACTGAAAACAGTTGGAATGGATAGTTCTGTGGTTTCTGTCAGAATATATATATATATATATATATATATATATATATATATATATACTTGGTGATGTACGCTGCATCATGAGAATAAGAATGAGCTCCCTGAAGCACTTTCTTATGATTGATATATCTCGTACAAACCTAGACTTTGCAAGTGTCACACCCCTATTTATGACTCCCAATGATGACAGTTTATTTAAGAGGGGGTGCACGGGTTTTATGCTTGAGGCCATTTTCAGGCCCAAGTTGTGGCTTATAAAAAACTGACCATGATGCCAAATTTCTTATTAGGGGTGATAAATATTGTTTCCCTCTGTGAAGATGTTTTTTTTGTTTTTTTAAATAATAATAATTTAGGCTCATTTGCATTATGAAACTCAGCTACAGCTTGAATAGACTGAGATGAGGCTTTATCCACAATTGAAGTTTTGACATACATGCATTATGCTAGATACAATCTAAATGACCAATCATAAATGGTGACTTTAATACAGCTTTACCCTGTCTATCCATTTTGATTTTGTGGTTAGGAATAATATGTGGGGGAGGGGGTGACAGCTGGCTCAGTGTGTGTGTGTGTGTGCGTAAGCCAAGGGACTTTAATCCAAACCAAATGCAGATGATGTGCTTAATCCGGACATTCAGTAGGTCATGTAGAGGATACTGTTTTTTTTTTTTAAAGCTGACCACATTGTATTGACACACAATCATGTATCATCAAAAGCACATATATGCATCCATGCGTCTATACAGCCAGTATAATTAATTGACCACTTTTATTCCCTAATCTAATTCTCAATTTGAATTTGTCAGAAAGAACATAAGATAAACAGATAGGAGAAGGGAGGCATACAAAAAGGGAGAAAGTGGGAGAAAAGAGAAAAGACAAAACAAAATGAAAGAGACAGCAGAGCCGGAAAAAAAACAGAAAGAGTAGCAAAGACCGGGGGAGACAGAGAGGAAGTAAGAGTAAGAATGGTGTGCTCTGTGTCTGACCCCTGCCACACGAGCCTCCCAACGACACTAGAAACCTGTTAACAACAGGAGTCCATTTAGCTTGGAGTGACTACAGTTGGGATTCAGTATTGGACTCTGCACCACCCATTCCATTAGTAACAAAGAGATGTTCACACAGTATATAGAGGAACACACACATGCACACACACACGTACGAGAATGAACAAACACAAGTACACTCAGAATACAATCATGGAAAACGGCATATGTTCCCTTTTCTCAAAGGTCCTGAATGTTCACCCTCTCATCCATTTAGCATTTTTTCGCTACAGACTTCCTATCACAAAGTTCAAAGGAGAGAGTACAAAATAGCGAGGCACGCAGAAGTGGAGGACTTGTATCCTCCAAGGAAGTCGGCTGTGAGTCTGAGAAACAATACGGGAGGAGAGCAGAGCAAATGTGAGCGAGAGGAGAGAAAGAAAGTAGGAAGGTAGAAGGAAAAAAAAGAGAGGGGGAACTTCAAATGTTAAAATTAAAATATCTAGGTTCAGAAGGGTTACTGTTAGAGTGCATACAATGCTTGCATTCAAAACTGTAAACTGGGCATTCCACATCACTCCATGTATTAGGCTACATACAGTGGTGGCATCTTTAACAGAAAATTATTTTTATTTCAACATTAAAGTATATAACACAGGCTGTTTTCAGTGAAGGACTGTAAATATTATATAACTGATAAAATACAGGTTGGCAAGGCTAACATGCAGCACATTCCTCTCTCATTAACTGCTCTTCTGGTGCTTTGGTTGATACTTCTAGGACACTGGAATATACTACTGAGGTGTTGCTGGCCTAATTCTGTTAAAGAGATGTGCTCACATTATTACTCATGATTTCTCTCCATTCACAGTACTCTGAAAGCTGGAGTTGGTCACTGATGAATTATGTTTGTCTTCCATACTTATTTGCATGGTAGCATATTTCCCTTTAAGACTTCTGCATTTGGCTTCTACGTGAATGCTCATCAAATAGCATAAAGAATAGTGCAATATAAATCCTTGACTTGGCAACCTTTTTTATTATAATTATAGTGAGATCAGCCTAAAAGGACTACAAAGGTGTGGGTCATAACGCATTAAAAAAAAATATGAATAATGGAATTGCAGGGAATTTTGTGAGTGTGGAAACATAGATTTTTTTGTTTTCTCTATATGGATGTCAGTAGCCATATCTCCAGCAAAAATCAAAAGAGGAATAACTATGATGGAAAACGAGAGTCAAGAAATAATACTAGCCTCAATTCTCCAAAAGGAAGAGTGACTAACAAGAGACAGCTCTGCTAATAACAGGGTGTGCATTCAGAAAAGGCACAAACCACCAAAGCTATTGGCAATAACTCTGAATTTGCTTTCAATTTGTCACAAGCAAAAGAAAATAATTGCCCATACTCAGAGGACCATACACACATCTTACACACAAATACACAACCAAACAAATAGTTCAAAATTCAGTCACAGTTACAGTTAACCAAGCAGACACACAGAGCCTCAGACATACCCACACAGACACACATACACTCTTCAAGCTGCTATGTCTTTGTAACATGCACAGTGATTGATGATGGACATTTACAATGATTGTGTCTATTTCAATCTGAGCATGTTTCTATGTGCACATAGAGACAGCTTCTTCCATATTTATCTAATTTAGGCGTATGTTTCTTTGGAAATTTTCACGAGAAAAGAACCATTTTAATAAATGTATATTTTAAAAGATAGAAAAGGCAAAAGCAAATAGCAAAAAGATATATAAGGAGCGCTCAAAAGAGAGACATTGTAAGAGAGCCTGACAAATAGAAAGAAAGATACAGAGACAGAGTCTAAATGATGAGACAGATGAGGCTGCCAATGAGTGACAGAATGCAAAGGGGAGTGAAGGAGACAAAGACAGAGAAAAGAAAGCTTTGCCTTAATGTTATTCTGAGCTTCAATCAGCACTCACCCTGCTCTGCTCTCACCCAATCATCTTAGCAACGCACTCTCTCTCTCACACACACACACACACACACACACACACACACACACAAGGTATCCCTCTGCCCATCAACTTTGGCCTGACAGTCTGAGTGTCATGGCAACAGTTCACATAGGTTTAAACAGAGCAAGCTCTGATAGAAGAGAAAATATAGTTAAGGGTTCAGGGAATAGATAAATGCATGAATTGATATATGGACTAAAAACACACAGAAACATGATGCAAACAACTGGTTGGCAGACAGGTGAGGTGGTCACTTTGAAAAGCTAAACAGACAGAGTGAAAAAAGTGTATTTTAAAGTGGAAAGACCAGTGTTAAAGGAATGAGGAAAGAGGGGTAGACAGACATGATGAGAAAGTGATAAAGCTTGGGTTTAGACAGGCCTTTATGGGTTCACAGACACAGACACCCTTTGAAGTTGTGAGGAGATTTTGGGCTTACAACTCTTACAACAGTGACTGGAGAAAGACATAGATTTGATTAAAGTTATGCACACAGGCATAAGATAACAGAAATCAAGGAAACAAGATCACATCAAAAATAGATTATGGAAAAAAGAAGAAAGAAAAATAGATGGGCTACAAAGAGCTGCAGACATGTTCCATCATTTCAGAATTTCAATAATGCAGTGTTTTATTGAAAGTCATCAGTGAAGTGTCACACCAAAGACGTTGGCTTTGACATCATTAACATCAGTTGTTGTTCATAGTTGGAATTAGTGAATTGCTTTTCCTTCTGACTTGAACGTGAAATTAAAACAATAAAACACATGCACATTTTAGCTGTTACAACATTTTTTTGTTGTTGTAGAACTACAATAAACTGTGTGAAATGTGCAATAAGGATATTTGATTTTCATGAGTTCTTACTCAGACACCTGTTACAAGTAAGTTTATGCAGTCTAACACTCTTCATCGTTACATGTGGCAAAAAAGCCATTCTGGTGCTGTTTGAAGTGTGGCTGTCTGTCTTCAAGACCATAAGTGAATTTGGAAATTACTGGGTGAGGTTGCAAATTAGGCAAGTTCAAGTTGGTCCTTGGTGCTTGTTTAGCACTGAGAGTGGTTCTGTGAGTCTACAAAGTACTGATGAGCCAGCTGGAGACATCATGTGTTCTCCCTGCCACTTTCCATCCATCCAATTATGTACTGCATTCAGTCTTATAGCAACAACACATACCGTGAAGCACTTGGAGCTGAAACTCTAAGCATGCCTTTCAAGTGGAAAAAATAAGTAATATAGACTGCAACCAAAATGATCTCACTACAGTACTTAACAGTTCTGAGATATTGTAATATGAATGCTGCAGGTACAAATGAACAAAGGTGCCAAACTATTAAATTAGCTGGTTATCAAAACACGAGTGTAGTTCAAAATCCATCAGGAAATGAATAAATAATAAATGAATAGGCAGTTTTAGTGATTTTTATGCTATAGTACATGTTGTTCCATGAAACAAAATGCATCAACTATTGTTTGTGGGATTTATTACTTTCAATTATTTCACATTGCTTATTGCTCTCTTTGTTTTTGATCTGTTGATAGTAAGCTGCTCTTGATCGGTGTGTCAAAAAAATGTCAATGTTGGAGGTTTGCAGTGGCACAAGAAGTACTCAAATCTTTAACTTAAGTAAATGTAGCAATACTACTGTTAAATTATCTGTTACTAGTGCATGTCATGCATTCAAAATTTGACTTAAAGGGTCATTATGTAAGACTGGGCCAAGTTGTAGTTTAAGAATGTAAAAAACAGTAAAAAATGAACCAACATTAATCAACACACATGAAGAGGTAATGGTAATGACGTCAATACATTTATGTATTATATTGCAGAGATATCTACTGAAACTAGCATGGTAAATTTATATTATCACGTACTTTCTTGTAATACCACTGTGCCTGGAGAGGCAGAGTGAGTTACTGTAGCGTCTAGATGGCCCTCTGTCAAACATGAGGATGAAGAAGTACAGAAACAGGCAGAGCAGAGGGACAGAGCTATTGCTAGCCGACAGAGCTGCTGAGGCTGTGGTTAGCAGCCTGTGGGACCTCTAGGAAGAAACGGCAGGGGGAGAGCTGGAACTTCTTGAGGAATAAACACCCAGTCATGTCAGATTCTGCTCTGATCTGGAGCTGCTTACCGGTGCGAGCTGAGTTCAGAATTTATTTTTTAAACTTTTGGGATTAAAAAAATGGGTTGATCTTCACTCTGTCCTCTCAACCTTTCTGCTGAATTGGAGGTGCAGACATACGCTGTTGTTATTGTAGCAGTCTGTGGGAGCCCAGAGCTCTATGATACTACTTTATATTTAGATAGAGAACAGAAAAAACCGAACATTGCTTGGAGAACAGTAAGCATGGAAGATTACCTGGTCAGTGTTGAAATTATGTGTCTGTGTACAACTTTACTTTACTAAGAACTAGCCTTCATCAATCCAAACTTCATTCAGAAAAAGACATTTCAAAAGTTTCCTTGTCATCTTCCAGAGAGACCTTACAGTATTAATTCAGACTTTTACAAATTAACATCATGATCTAATGCTTTTCGGCATTCCTTTTAACCATTTATAGAAATTAGCATAACAGCAAAATCTGTAATTTGGGTTCATACTGCTGTCTTGTTGGTAAGTTCAGCAGTTCTACTAAAGTAGCACAAAATGTAAATACTCAAAGAACAAGTACCTAAAAATTGTACTTAAGTAAACCTATTGTAGATTTAGTAGTAGGAATATTTCTTTGCAGGAATGGAATACAATATTCATTAGTATGTTTTCATTAGTGTATAATAACATGAGTATAAGAACTGTTGACTTTTTGTTGTCTTAAAATTAGCCTTTTATAGAGTGGGTCCTCTTCAACGGCGTCCACCATGTTGAACCGCCATTTTTGTACAGTAGTCCAGAACAGACAAACCAAACAGTGATCTAGATATGGCCTTTTGCTTTTTTATAGGAATTTTGCAGCAGGGTTTTTCCTACATGCGAGGAAGGAAAGGCTGAGACGTCTGGGAGTATTCATTTGGTTGCAAACTGCAACTTCACAGCTAGGTGCCACTAAATCCTACACACTGGACCTTTAACATTTTTATAAGCCTCATCAAATGGTAGAGATGCTACTGCATGCTATATATATATATATATATATATATATATATATATATATATATATATATATATATATATATATATATAATAATTTCCACTGCATGGGGTACTACATAGTTTGTCCCGTTGATCCTTTGGTCTAAGGAAGTTCAGAGAGTACCCAGAACACACATGAACAAAACCTCTCCCTTTCCATTCATTTCATGTGCTTTGGTTCATTATTTCCAACCCCTTCAGCCATGAATTTGGCTCACAGCAACCTCTGGCTTTATTTGAATAAAATCGATCGACTCTTGATTACACCGCTGAAAATTGTGTCCACGCTTGACAGCGTCACACCCTCAATTTGTTCTAACAAGTAATAAGATGAGAATACAACCCAAAACCCCAATACTAGGTGCCTAAATGCAAAAAAAACGTACAAACGCATGATGCCAACCACACACTTACACATGCACACAGACAAAAAAGGAAGACATACACTGATGCGGAAAGATGTGGGCAGATAAACACATAAATCCCTGAAAGCTCGATAACACACACAAACAGAGAGGCACTTCAAACACTGGCTCATTAGAAAGCCTGCAAAGAAAGGAGAGGAAATGTCTAATAGCTGTGGGTTCCAAACGCAGCAAATGCTGCATTGTTGGAAGTATGAATCCTTTATACATGACATCTGAGTGTGACTTTTCTATGTTCAGGACAAGGATGTTGTCTGGGCTGATACTTATTCAAAACAAGAAGTAAGCTGAAGGATTGGATTTCTGTTTCAATTCAATGTAAGGTCCTTACAAGAATACAGGGTAGTATGTATGTGTATGTGCACGCGTGTGTGTCCCATCTAGTATTTGTGTTTTGTAGGTTAAAGTCTATAAACATAAATAAAAATCAAAAAATCTATATGTGAAGGTGGGTTACACTGTCCTTCAAGCCTAATATTTCTAGCCCTTACTGGAATAATATTTGCGTTCACGTTTGTTTGTCACACCCACACCCCTATATCAGTTTAAAAAGTGGAAAAACATGTCAAAATAATACCTGTAACCACTCTGTAGTTCTGTTTATTGCCTTTATTATTTCTTTAATGCTTTATCAACAATTCATTTGTGTTGTCTCCATGTGTTTTACTTGGACATTCTCCAACTGGGACATTGTCTGAGCTGTGCTCAATACAAGAAGACATTGTTTATGGTGGTCAGCAACTTTTTGCAGTTGAGACCATTTCTGGGAGCATGGGGATATTAAATGTGTCTAAAAATCTGTTTAAATTGATAATGCAAAAAATGCAAAAACTGTTCAGTAAAAAACAAAACAAATCTATGAGTCTAGTGAACTATATCTTCAAACATTTATGGCCCTTGAAGGAAAGTTTGGGAGTGTGATGGGACTTAACAGGGAAAACACAGAGAGAGAGAGAGACAATATATTTTACACCTTTTGGGATCCAGGTAGCCACATTCTCCACTAAAATACTTTTCCCTGTCTAGGCTTGTATCTGCCTCACTGCAAGGATATGTTCCCTCTCTCTGCAACCATTTCTCCTTTCATTGTGTGTCACTTTCCTTTTCTTGCTCTCAATCTGTCCCTCTATCTCACTCTTTCCCACCCTAACCCACACTGTTGTCAGCTCTTTCTATCTCTCATATTTGTTATGAAATATTGTTAAGTATTAAAAACCTGCTCAATAAATAATGTAAAAGGGGGCTTGGAAGTGCAAAAATAGATCATTCGAGGTCTCTACCCTGTGTGTGTGTGTGTGTGTGTGTGTGTGTGTGTGTGTGTGTGTGTGTGTGTGTGTGTGTGTGTGTGAGCTGTCACTGATTTTACTGAAGGTATTCAGAACTGTCTCCACACCAGCTGAAGATTTTTTATTTTCTTTTTTTCCCCTTTCTTTCGCCTTTTCTCATCTCCTCTGCTGTAGTCCTTTGGTACCAAGTGCTTTAGTTGAACCTGCAGCTGTGTGGGTGTTTGTCTGTCTGTGTGTGGTGGGGGGCATTTGTGAGTGTGTATTTGAATGTGAGAGATCCCAAGTGAATGTTTTTATGTGTGTTTTGTTATTCTCACCGAGGCAGGTGACAAAGACAAAAAGAGGAGGTTGAAACACGGAGAACAGAGCAGAAAAATCAAGGAGAAATTAGAGAAAAGAGAAGAGTTGCATGTGGTGAGGGTAGAGAGGAGAGAGAATGCAGTGAGTGAGTGGGTTGTTTTTACAACAGGAAAGTCTGAAGAGAATTTAAAGGAGAAATGTGATGAAGGTTTTTAAATCAGTAACAAGGCCAGGTAATAAAATGCTGATTGCATTGATAATAGTAATTATGCAGTTAACATTTTATATAATAAAGATTTCTGCACTGTCTCAGGTGGATAATATGGGTACACTGCTTTTGATTTATCTCAAGAGCAACTGTTATGAATCGGTGCTAAAGAGAGTAAAAGCAGGACAGAGAGCAAGTGGAGGAGGGGGTGTCAGAAAGAGGAAAAGATGATGAAAGAAATGTATGTATGTAAAATAAGAGCGGAAAAGGAGAAGTGATGAGTGGAGGGCATTTTAATCATTGTAAGGTGAAGGAAAGTAAGACGGCCAATGGGTTGGAGTCATATATTATTCATAATTAGCTGACTTTGTACATTATTTAACAAACACAACCTCTGTGGAAAGGTGCTACCTGAAGCCACCCGTTTCTTATTAATGGGATTCTGGAAAAACTTTTGACTAGTTTATACACCACAAAAACACATTACACAAAGATGCACTCTTACACAAACCCCCAGAGTGACTTAATTCTGAATATAACAAAGAAATTCTCGTCACATGGTGAACGCTCTGCAGGACTTCAAACACCCTTGATCATTCCTTTACGTTATCCTCTTCCTTCAGTACACCGGGTTGCAGCTGTTTTGCTATCCTGTGCCATTCTCAGGGCATCAATATTTACAGCCATATAAAATTTTGTTCACCGCTCTCACAGGGATGGGGAGAAGGCTCTGGGCATACTTGGCTCCGGACAAAACATAACTTTGAACAGTAAAAAAAAGAAATTAGAAGGTGTAGTTGTTACAAGCCCTACTCCTGGAACCACAGGCACCCACTGGCCGAGGATTGATTCTCCTCTCCTGTGTCTCCTCGACTCATCTGCACTACTTTCTTAATACAGAAATAATACCAAGGAGCGTGGACAGACCATGCTTCTTTTAAAGAAAACTGAGTTGAATCCTGAGGGTATTTTTTGATAGATTTTTTTTTAATCTTGATGTAAAAAGAGGTGAAAGGATTTCACTTCTGATGCTGTAGAGGTACTTGGATTTTAGTGGATTTGTCTAGCAGGCCATTCTTTCAGGGTTGTCAAGAGGGGCGCTCTTTTGTCAAGAGGGAGGCCTACTGCTGTTATTCTGCACTTGAAATGGTGGATAGTCATTCAAACAGGTTGAACAAAGATGGTGCATGTGTGTGTGTTGTAACCTAGTTGGCATAAGTCATTGTTTTTTAAACTCACATTTGCCTCTAAGCAGGTTGTTTGTTTGCACTTTACATTGCAGCTCTGTGATAACAAGATAATATGGGGGATGTTGTGGTAACTTCAGAGAGAAGAGCCATGTAATAGCAAAACCACCTGTTTCTTCTTACTTTTCTGCTTATACACAATATTACTTTAACTAAATAGCAAAGGCAAGAGTCACGACCACTCTGTGTCATATTAGTAGATCAGAGTTGGACTGATATAATCAGATAACTAGACCACCAGGGGAGTACAGAGTCCATTAAGGGCTGTCCCAGTGCTAATCTGCACTGACATTAACCCTTTTACAACCACGGGGATCACCGGTGACACCGCGGCGCATGTGTATTTCAAATTACCGTAACTCCTCGCTACTTCGTGCAATTTTAATAATTCAAACTGCCCCTGAAAGCTGTGAATTGTGAATAATTATGGTGCTAAAAGGGTTAATAAATAGGTATAATAGGTATAAAAGAGGTATATGTCACTGTTGGATGGAAACAACTTCCAAAAAGTAATAGTACACCTTGTTATGCATTTGTTTTGTCTGTAGTAAAGTTTGAAAATGCATTGTCGCGTAAATTCTATAGTGAAAAGGAATTACTCAGCACCATTTGCACTCTGCACACAGTGTAATTATCATGTTTCAGGAAAGCAATTATTAACACACTGTTGTGTGACCATGTTTCATTCACTACACAATGTTAAATGCTTAACATACTGTACACAATGTACAGCATTTAACAGTGAAAACAGACAACTGAATCAAAGCACATACCACTATGCAAAAAAGGAGATACATTTCAATTCAAGCCTTATTAATATGCGGCCCTGAAACAAAATATGTTGATGTTCTATTGCAGAAAAGCATTACTCTTGGGAACAACAGTGACCTCAGATGCTGCAGCACATTATTGATTCTTCCTTATGCTAATGTCAAATAAGCTGTATTCCCACTATAGCAAAACAAAAACCAACAAAACTGATATGCCACATATTGAGGTCCTGTGATTATTTTATTTTTTATGCTAAGCTATGAAATTTGGCACTAAATTTGGTGTACCTATTGGTGCTTTTAGGAAAAGCAGTGTTGCCTCTATTTTGCCAGCCAACTAGGTGCTCAAGTAACAAAAGGCCAAATGTACAAAAACAACTGACGAAGGCTCTGTCCAGAAACAGTGTTTAATTAAAGTGCCTATTAATGCTGTCAGGAACAAAACTTTTTTTTGAACCCATGACCTTTTGATCAAGTTCCACTCTCATGATAGTATCAAACTAATTAACTGGGTTAAATAATCAGAATTTGGGAAATTCTGCGCTCAATTAATTGCTTTCTTGTTTTTGATGCATGCAAGATGAGCATACTGTGAATTCCGACAAACACTCTTCACCTATACCTCCTCCATATCACACTGTTAACACACTGTTGGCTAATGCATTGCATTTCATTTATCACTACTGTACAGTACACATTCAGATCTCCCCTTTGGGGTATTCTCAACATAAGTCTTTGTCAAGTACACCACAAACACAAGCATTTATGCTGCACTGTGTAGCTGATGTGATCTGTTCTTCAGCAGCATAATTTATGTTTAAAACATGTTTTGATGCTGAAGCATGTGCCACAATTCCCACTGTGGCCTCAGACAAAGCAACAAATAGTCAAATGGCTGTTTCTCATAGTGATACACACATAGTCAAAGTGATACTTCTGCTGTCATCAGTGGTGGAATAGGTACTCAGTTATTTTCCTTAAGTAATAGTATCTATAACACATAAAACTAGTAATGCATTAGCATTGAAATGTGCTCGCATATCAAAACCTAAAGGTGAATGGTCTCTGTGAAGACAACGACTGGAGAATGTAATTTTCTGAAACTATTTAGATAACTGACATCTTGATAATTTTTGTTTTTATTTTATTTTAATTTGTGAGCCTATAATTTTAAATTATGCAAGCTGATAGATAAATACAGTGTTAATATACAACATTTCTTTCTGCACTATACCTGCTTTCTAGCTCTAACTGAATTAGTCATTTTACAAAAACACTTCCCCAAAACTGTAGATTAAGCTAGCATGCAGATTTGCGAGACAACTAAAGAACTGATTGCAAATGAGTAGGATGACGTTTTCTTGGGCAACAGCAAAGAACATCAAAGCCAGACAAAAATATTACATTCAACCTTTCCAACATGCAATTAAATCACATTACTTCTGTGATGGTAATGTGATTTGTTACACTGTTGACTGATTACTCTGTGCTTTATGTGACATTTATTAACAATCTGCAATTTGCATGTCTTGCCATGCATTCATATGGCTCATGTTTCTTTGTGTGATTTATGCCAAATGTGTGATTTATGGGGAAAAAATGATGGTTGTATTATAGTGAAGGGTTGTCACTGTGTGATAAAAGGAATGGAATCAAACAGTTGTTCAGATGTCAAACAACAATGTCCTAAAACATGCTGCGATGCTAAAACCGTGCAAGGTGGCTGAACACATTTGCAGTAACAATCTGGAGATAAAGTCCATGAACACACACATATACAGTATTTGATAGCTGCTCAGTATAGAAAGTCTTATGGCCACTGACCAGATCTACCAGACAATTTAGAGGTTAAGTACCTTGCTTAAGTGTAGTATAAGAGTTGTTGAAAATATAAGTGTACTTCAGAACTATCGTAATGCCCACATGTAGCATCGGAATGAAGATTGAAGACACAGGACGAGGTAAAGATCTGGCACATACTGTAGCTACTTTACAGGGCACAGTGACCTTCTGTGCTTCAACTGTGACATGACATTTAAGAAATCCAGTGGTTACTACAAAAAAACAATATAGACCATTACCTACTGAGCCAGTATTGTTAAACATTGTTTTAGTCTATTCAACTTCTTCCAAGTGTATGGACCCCAAGATTAGCATAAAAACAGAATGGAGAAAAAAAAGCCAGCGCCCTGCTGACAGTGCATATGAATACATTGTACATTTAATGGGCTGAGATTAGAAAAATGTTATTCACATTACATAAAATGCTTACCTAGTGCAAAAGTACTCAAGTGAAAGGTCATCAGAACATCACTGTTTTCTAACTATAAGGGCTAACAGCACGTCTACATAGAAGGTGTAGTGTATGCAGTACATTAGCACAGGAGCAGCAACTTTATGCTTTCAGGGACAGCATTGCTCTTTGACAGCAGTTAAAGAGCAATGCACAAATATTGTAGGAATTCACTTAAATAAAAGAAAACAGACACTTGAAGCATAATAATACACTTCGGGATGTGTTGAGCTGTTACACAGCGTGTGCAGACAGCTGAATTGATATTTGTTCTGTCACAAACATGTGAGATGCACTATTAAAAATATAAACCAAAGGGTTGCATTCAAGGAGTAGTATATGTAGGATTTAGTGGTGTCTAGAGGTGGTGTTGCTGACTGCAACCCTGTGACCTAACCCTCTCCTTCTTAACGAGGAAGAAACTATTGCTGCAGCGTAATGCATAAAAAACACAAAAGAGAGCCAGTGTTTTGTTTGTCCATTCCGGGCTATTATAGAAACATGGTGGTTCAACATGGTGGACTCCAGGTGATGAGTCCTACTGACATTGTTAATCTCATGATTTTTTCCTTTAATGCCACCATGAGAGCGACATTTTGGTCCCCCACAGGTTGTAATGCAATAACTTCTAATTAATGACCTGCCCATGAGCCTCAGCAGTACATGTACAGTATACCAATATATTAAACTAAAATGTGGAACATTATAAGCATCTGTAGACCCACTGCATCTGTAGATACAAAAGTCTAATTTTAAAACCCTAACCCCAAAACAGATGATGCAACTACCCTGAACTTAGTTTACTGAATAGAGGCATATACATTTAGGTTAATTCTCAGTAATTATGTCTTGAACCCTATAATAGATTTTATATGTAATATGATATTGCATTTTAACTTCACGTGTTTAGCACATAGTGGGCTAATCGTGACAATCTCATGGAAGTTTTCAGGAATTCATGTCTGCATTAACCCGTCTTCACCAGGGAATCATTGGATTAACACTGAACCTCTCATGCACAAACAAGCCTTCAACAAGCAGCACAGAAGTAAGTAAGATATACTCATGCACACACTGTACATTAGGTTGGTTTCACAGGATCACCCATTACCACCCTTTGAAGTGTCTGAGTTGCTAATGGTTTTGGATCCCCTTCAGAGAGAGTCTGCAGCCTGTCTGTCCATTAGCTGGCTGACACACTCTGCTGACTAAACACAACACTTCCATTGCCCTTGTCCTCCATTCCTCTCTTCCATACGCCCCTTAATTTTGCAGATGAAAGTAGCCCTCTGAATTTGTGTGTTTCTGTAGCTCTGTCTTTGTGTGTGTACTTGCCATGTTTTGTTTGAACAATCCAGAAGACTGAAAAAAGAGGAACAGTGAGGGCAGGGGACACAAATTATTCTCTCATTTAACACTTTTGGTCTGGTTAAACCCTTGATTGAGTACAGACCTTGATCCTTTTCAGATGGCTGACTGAATCAAAACTTTTTAAGGTACTTTGTGCATTTGGTCTGAAGCAAGATTAAGCTGGGTATTTAATGGGTATTTCAAAAGTATCCTGCAGCATGAGAAAACACACAGCACATATTTTAAGTTATTAATCTGCACTTGACATCATCTTTAAATTACATTACATTATTACAATTACATTAAACTGAATCCCAACAGGCAGTCATCAGGTTTTAAAGGGCCAAAATGTCAGTGTCTTAAATTGGGGAATCTTGATACAATCTCTTGCTAGTCGAAAAAGTTTATGGAGGACTGATACTTTTCCAGTCTGTTACATTATAATAAGCTGCCCATTTCATTCACATTTAGCTGGCAATTTGAGTTTATTTTCTGTTCCAGCTAATGTGAGGTTGAGTCTAATCCCACAATCCTATGCATTTAATAAGCAATACTGTCTATAACAATACTGACTTAGAGGTACAGAGTGAAAAGTGTTTGGCTTATTTTTGTATTTATTTTGTCCAAAACACTGAAAAAAAGTGAATAATTTGAAGAAAGGGAATTACTTACCCAATACACACTCAATGAACCATTCACACACAAAATCAACAAACTTTTCACATTTGAACAAGACTGAAAATTGATTCAATTAATTAAATTCTATTAAGCTACTGACCCACAACAAACTGGACTGAAAAGCTCAATCTTTCTTTCACCATGATGTAGTGTGGATTTAGTTTAGTTGGATGCTAAATCAAAAAGACAAATATTAAACATGTTTTAAACTTTTGTGAGTTTATCAAGGAATGAAGAACTGAGTATGTGATGTACTGTATATAACATATACAAAAATAATGACAGTAAGTATGTTTAAAACCCTAAGAACACCCTAAGATTTGACAGCTGGAGAACAGCTGATGGGATGAACACGAATGGGAGGGAACTATAGTGGAATAAAAATACTGGCCACTGCCATCTGCCAGCAAACCTGATTGCCTAATGCTATGGACTGCCAAGGGCTAAAAACTTGACTACACACCTGGATGCACAGACACCAGTGGCTTCACATCCAGGCAAAGAATCAGACTGCACACTGAGCTTTTAGGGCAGCACTTTGCACTGTGTCCTTCAAAGAATGCCAAAGAGCATTCACCTCTCCTCCACTCTCACAGTCAATCGATAGCACGCTTTTCTGCCTCCTTAGTAAAAAGCAAAGAAGTCTTCTGCTGTACTGCATGTGTGTGAGTGTGTGTGAATGGATGTTGTTTGTAATTATGCATTCCCCAATCAGCCATGGACGTGTTACCAATGGATCGGTGTATGTGCAGCAAACACACATGCCTGTCTATTTGTGTGTGTTTGTGCGTATGTGTGCTGCTCTGCCATGTACTCGGTCAGCATCGCTGTTCATCCCAGACACAGATTAAAGAGCTGAAACTGATCTGTCATCAGCCATGCTGTAATCCCCTACATGTTGGCCACCATCATTTCATCTCTAGGCAACTGATAGAGATGCCAGCAGACACAACAAACATTTATTATTAAGTAATGATATTAAAACTAATTCCCAAATATTTCCTTTTGGGATCACAATTTGGAAATTTGAAGCATACCATGAATTTCAATGGTGAACACTCATTAACCAACAGTTAAATTGGGACTTAACGAAATTACAAATTAATCAACTGAGAATTGAACTAACGCGATCTACAACTGTGTTGCTGTATTTAATATTGTCATTGTGGCACTTCTAGTAGCTCTAAATTAAGCTCATTGTTAAAAAAAAAAACTCACAGCACATGTTGATTAGTAATTTGACCTATTTCCACAAAGGGCAGGATTTACCAAAATTATTGGTCAAGAGAATATTAACTGAGTGTATGTGTGAGGCACAGTGGCAGAAAATAAACAATCACTATCTCATAAAATGCATGCAATACAGCAATCTAATGTAGACACTTTCTAAATTGAACTAATTGGTTAATAAAGGGCAACAGGCGCTAGCATAAGAAATCAAGGACAGCTGAGTTTCTAAAAGTGTCTGTCATGGACCAATGGCCTGACATATTTCTGGTTCTTCAAAGTAGACTCCCATCATAACTTGTTCATGTAGCTTGTTGCTTAACTGTGCCATTTATTAGCTGATCTGTTACACCTGTAGAGGTATTACACATGTTCTTTAATAAAATAGTCCACTACTCACAATCAAGTTCAAGATGTCTGTGAAGGCATTCCAAGCAGAACTGAAGCCACTCTGAATGCAAATGCCGCCCCTATTTTCTTGTGTCTGTTATTTTCCTTTAATTTGCATTTAATGTTTTTATGCAGTTTTTCTTTCTTTTTTTATGATTTAAATGCATTATGTAAAGCACTCTGAATTGCCTTTGTGCATGAAATATGTTATACAAATAAACTGGCCTTGCCTTGCTTTATTTTATCCCGATGCTGCAAAACAAGAAACTGGTACTAAACAGATCCACGTGTGAGATGAGCTGTGGGGCCAGCATTGGTGCCATGGTCAGCAAACCAATTCTTGTTGCTTTAGTCCAGTAAAATTGTTGTGTCAGTGTTGCCTAGACTTGATAATCTAGACAACTTGAGGGAGAGCTGAAGTGTACTAGGTACAGTCTGCCAGATAAGGTGAGACAAATTGTTTAAGCAAAGCCAGATGACCAAGATATGAATGGGGAAGCAATGTGAAATGAGACAGACACATGGTGACACTAGGTAGAGAGAAAGAAGAATGAAGTGGGTAAGAGTAACAGGCAACCTGAGTGAATAAAACAGTCTGACGAGCATATAGACACAGACAGATGGGGACCAGGAGAGGGAGAAAAAGACAAAGAAAGCCATAGTGAAAGAAAAATATAGAAGGAAGCAGAGAGAAGGCAGGTGAAAGAAAGGTACAAAGAGGAACCAGTGACCCCTGTCTGACTAATCTTAGCTTACACTGTAACAGCTCCTTGAACCAGAGCTAATGGACCACATCCACACCTAACCTCAACTCTCTTTTTCTCCATCTTGTCCACACAAAGCTATTTTTTATTACACAAGTGTCTACACCTACACACCCACCTAGCCTCTGCTATACACAGTGATACACATGGACACATACTGTACAAGTGCAAACAGTGGCAGTGGCAGGTCATATCAGCTGTTGTTAATTAATGTTGATTCCGTGAGTAACTTGATGACAGGCCAAAATTAAACTTGGCTGCTGTTTTTGTGGGATCTCTGCAGGCTGGTTCCTCTGCTCTGCCAATAACTATATGAGGTAAAATAAGAATTACTCTGTAACACCACTGTACAACCATGAGTGTTTCTGTGGTCCCAACAAATCAAACAGCATGATACACCTTCTCTCTAGTGGATAGCATCACTCATTTGTCCAGTTAAACTTTCATTCATGTCATATTAATAATTTAAGCTTTTCACCTTAATAGTTTATTTAGAGTCAGGGCCTTCTGTATTACAACTAGCTCTAGAAAAGTAATGTGGGCCACATTTAGAAGGTTCCATACATTCATATACATTCAAGATTTCGGTAAATATAACTATTGGACTCTATATCGGCAGATAACCAATATTTAAAAAGGGCTCCAATCAGGATTGCAGCCAAAAATACATGAAACACACACACACACACACACACACACACACACACACACACACACACACACACACTGTTGTATGAATTCTAGTGTTTGTGGCAATCCTGCTAGAGGTTGTTCCAAGACTCTGCAAGAGACCGGGCCTTCCAGACATCCCAATTACTCTGCACTTTAACCACTGTTACGCTGTTACTGTTGCATACAATGCATGCAACCACACATTAAGAAACATCTTTTTGCACACTAAAATTAATTTCCTCTTTCTTTCTAACATGCACACACACGTCCATTCAAGTACGACAGGAAGAACCACAATGAACATGTCCATTTACAGTAATGAGCAACAAATCCAAACATACATGCACATGCATACACACACTCATAGATTTATTTCTCATGAAGCAAAGTCTACTAGAAATACTGGTGTGATTTTAGCAGAAATGTTGTTCGTATTAAACAATGCAGACAACTCCTTCCCAGTTTCATCCCCTCTTCATTTTCTCTCTTCATTTTATTTCCACAAACACATGCATTGTAGTAACACACACACACGCACACACACACACACACACACACACACACACACATGCACGCACGCACACACATACACACCCAGTTATGCACACAGGCTGGACATGGACACGCATATATTGTAGCTTCACTATACCGAAATAGAGATACACACAGAGAAATACACAAGTTATGTTTTCCAAGTGACTGACTGGCTACAGTATGTTCCCATTCTGTCTCTGTGGTTTTCCTTTGAGTCTAAAGAGAAAAAGGAGGAGTGTTTCTTCAATGGAAGTAGCCCCAAAGATTAATTCACTTAATCTTGGGCTGTAAATGGGGTATTCAAGCGGCTTAAAAAACAAATTGAATGCAAAGGCTGCAAGTAATAACAACATTTGTCTTAGCTCCAGCACAATGCCCTTTTCCACAGCACTCTTCCACATGAGCTGGTGGCTAGATTTCCAACATCCATTATGACAGAAAAGGACTTGTGGATACGCACATGCACGTAGATGCACAGTCTGACAAACACACAAACTTCTCTCATACACACATTTAGAATATGCTACCTACCATAATTTCCCCCTGGGATTATTAAAGTATTTCTGATTCTGATTCTGATTCTACTACATGGAATGACAGAGAAATAAGAAAAAGAGAGTGAAAGACAGGCATGGTGGGGCTCAATATCTATGAAGAGAGTGTGGCTGTGGGTGTGGGTGTGGGTGTGTGTGTATAAGTCAGACAGTTGAACAGATGTTGTGCTGCAGTTTTTAATGTGTAATCCCCAGATTCATCATGTTACCAATCAGGCATGTGGAGATCAAGGGTTAATGTAGCAGAATATAGGTTAAACTCAAAGAGATAGACGAGCAAAGCAACAGTTTTTCCACTGATAATACACTTAAACGCAACTCTATAAGTAAAGACTGGAGCTATTTATTGCTAGATAACTGGCAAATTATTGGCTAATGACTTAATAATGTATGATTATTTTTACATGAGAAATAACTAATTAATTCATGTAATTAGCTAGTCTCATTAAATGACTGCACTCACCATGTAATGTACTTACTATGACAAAATAATGTATTTTTTTCATGCCATGGGTCTAAGTTATTTAGGCCATAATCGGTGTCTTGCAAAAAGAACATCTCTTCAATTAGTAAAACTCTGACCTAATTTGAAGATAGCTGTTGATGAAGAGCAGTAGACATTCTGAATAGACAGTAGTACAGTGTCATACAAAATCACATTATGACACACATACACCTATTTGAAGTTCTGATTATCATGTTTTTTATTAATAGGCGATAATTAAGTCTAATAATTTACATGGTTTACTGTTCTTTTTATGTATTCGGCATGTTGCTATGGATCACTCGTGCTTTCCAAGTCAGGGACTACATCAGTCAAGTTAGATTAGTGCTAGAGTTAATTATCAGTAAAATGTTAGCTGGGGAATAATCAGTTTGGATTTGAAGCAAACACAAAATATATTATATTATATAATATAATAATATATTATATAATAAAATAATATAATAAATATAAAAATATATATATATATATATATATATATATATAAATAATCTGGAGAGCAATCCTAGAAAAGACCACTGAGGAGTTCACTGCCTCCATGTGGCAATAGAACTCAAACTTAAAGTAAAGCCAACTCAAACTACTGCATATCCAGTCACCAAATAGAACGGTAAAATCAGTCAATGATTGATGAGAGGCTGTGCTTTAAAACAGCAATATGTACCAAACCAATAACACACCGCTGTAATTAAAACATGCTGCAAATTTTCAATAAATAGCATACTTTTATCAATAACAATTCAAATAAACAATAACACCATTGATATTATTATTCTACCAAGTAATGAAGTGCCTCTAGTATTAGTATACCTGTTGCATAAATAAACATGTGCTTTTATAGCAGTTTTACAATACTTGCAATAATGTGGCACAGATGATGAAAACAGGCCAAAGCCACCTGAATAGAAAAGCTTTCCCACCACATCACCACCTTGGATTCAGTCCCTGGCTGTGGCTTGGCCAGCTACATCGAACATGATTGGCAGCATTTGTGGGTGGGATGCCAGTGAGGGATCAAGTCCTTATTGTTGCTCTGGTTTCTGCACACAAAACAACCCATTTATATGGATGCCTTCCCTAACATTGGATGTTGTTCAAGAGCATGTACAAGGGGTATTACACTGCTCTGGTCAGTGTGTCTAAACCTTCTTCTTGCTGACTGCTGAGGTGAGAGGTGACTGCCCAGTTTTACTTTCTGCTGCTTTTGACACTGTTATTTTGACACTGATGATTTGGGTCAGGTTCACTTACATTATTTTTAACTGCTCTTTCTAACACCTCCAGTACCCTGGTGCAGCTCAATTCGGCATTCCTTCTAGATTAATCCAAGTGAGTTGTACCTGATCTATCAGCTACCTCGTAGTGATTTAACTGGTACATTTAAAGTTAAAACAAAAAAATTCAAAACCACTCATTTCTCCAATGAATGTTGTCACCTCACTTTATATGAAAAAGATTATAAAAAATGGGCAATAATGTGACTGCTTTGGTCACATCAAATTTGTCCCACATTATCCAGTAAAAGAGGTTTATAAATAAATTTGAAGCAAAAATGCCTGTTTGAGGCATTGCAGTTGCAGAATCTTGCTTCATTTAACATCTGCAACATCCACAGTAATTGTTGATAAGGTTGAGAAGTTTAGAAGGCTGGAAAGTAACATCATCATCTACACCTCTCGGCATAGTTTGCTGATGTGGCACGTTCACCTGTCCAACTCAAATGACTCCCAGTGGATTTCCAAACTAAAAGCGTATAGCAAAAACTGAGCTCCTGAGATTTCAGCTGGCTTTGCAAAGTTAGGCTCAGTCAGGTTTAGCCCCAAGTTACAGCTCAATATGAACTGAGGTTAGCAGAGTATCACCTTACAACAGATTATTTCATTTCATTCTGAAACAATTTGTTTTAATTTATGAATTTGATTTGATGTGGTTTAATTTTAAATCAGCTGTTTTTTCCCTTGTGTATCCTCTGACAGTCTTCATTCAGTGAATTCTATAGAGACAAATTTGAAATGATGAGGGATAGTAGTAGTACAATAAGGAAATGTTATGTGGATAATTAAAAAAGCAAGTGCAGTATTAGGTGACAAAGTCAGGTTCATCTCTGACTAATGTACTGGCTGCGCAGTGATGCACTTACAGATTATAATAACAACGATAATATTGAATGACAAGGTGTTGGAGAACATCCTCGCCTCCTGACCATCTTTCCTCGAGCTGTCTCTCCTCATCCTTCTCTCTTTTCTGATAAATGCTGCCTCCTACTCTAAATGTCCCTCTCTCTCTCTCAACTCAGAGACCCTTGTCTAACGAGGTGGACAGATTCTGACGGGTTCTAATGAGAACACATTCCACTAGAATAACTTTCAGATCCTGTAATTAGCAAATGCATACACACAAACACACACTTACAGTGTCTCATACAGAGAAACGTGCGTGCACATATTTGCACCATCAGATGCAGAATTATCCAATTACACACTTGTATGACAGTTCCCATTGTGGGTTCACTTTTTAGTTAATGTGTGTGAAGTCAGTAGCATTCAATGACCTGGACAGTTTTGTGTATGTGTGTGTGTGTCTGAGGAGGGCAAAGAGAAAAAAAAGAGTTCATCTGTGTGAACTGCATGGTGCGGCCTCTCTGTGTGTGTATGTGCATGTTACGTTACTGACATTGTTAAGGGAATTACGCTGCATGACTTGTCAGTGTACATTTGTATCACTTGGCCTTGCTCCCATGATGAAACATAGATAGCCTTGCAGTAGCTTTCACATCCAAGAGAGAGATTTCAAGGAAACTGATACAGCAGTCTAAGCATAAAGAAAACAGTCATAGTGCTCTGACATTGTGTTTCTTACAGGTAGATGTTCGTTATACTCGAGATCTGTGACATTAAGAAAATTAGTAAAAGGCCTCTATGTAAACATAATTTGAAACATGCAATGTATCAGAATGTATTACCATGAAAATTGTTAAAATATTATTTTCAAGTCAAATTCATATCCATTTATTATGGGCTGCTGTGAACTAAAGCAAATCTGATTCCTTGTGCTATGAAAGTAAAGTGCTTTTTGAAACAGTGGCTTATAGGTCAAGCATTTTTGTCTCAAAAGCATTGTCATGAATTCATGTTTTAGAGTGCTAAAATATTCACACAACAGGCAAGCAAAATTTAAGAGCTGAATGAGACTGAAAGAGGAGACTGCAGTGTGGCTCTGTCTGGCTGGGATCCATGTCAGTCTGGTTGTTGCAGTGGTCACACACACAGAGAGTTTGCATGAGCGTGCACAAGCAGACGCATCACATTACTCGCTTCAAAAATGGCTAGTGGGGACTTTTTTATCAAACATATTTGTAATCAGGAGTGGAACGAGAGGGGAACAGATTGTGAGGAGAGAGAATGGATGGATGGAAGAAGATGAAAAAATACAGGAGGGAGGGAAGTGATTATTGCCAGATGATAAAAACCACTGAGAAGAGCCAAGTAAGGATGGAAAGAATTAGAGATAGTTAGGGACAAGCAAAAGGGCAGGAGGCAAGCAGAGGAAAAAAACTGAATCAAATGATAAGAGAAAGACTGGGGAATCAGAGGACTAAGGGGAAGGTGAAGGGGTAGCAAGAGGAATCATCAGGAGCAATTAGGGATGAAACAGTTGGAAAAAGTTTTTTTTGTTGTTTTTGTTTTTTGTTTTTTTTAAATTGGATTTTTTTTTTTAAAAAAAAGAAGCAAAAAGACAGACGAAAAGAACTAGAGCTATAATAAGAATGAGCAAAAGAGGCTGAGGGAGATATATTGAAAACAGACGAAGTGCAGAGGAGCAATAGATTAAAAAAAAACAGGAGGAAGAGAGCAATTTAGACTGAGGAGGAGGACAGGGTGGAAGAGAGAAATGGCAGTGCAATTAACAACTAGACCTTGTTTCCTAGCTCTGACTCAGTGCTTGATAAATCTACCACATAGACGTGGACACACGCATACACATGCCCAAAACACAGGCAGGAGCACACATATAAATACACAGGGGCCAAGCAAAGCTAAACACCAAGTATTGAGCTGATCTAATCTGTGCCAAACCAGTCTGCTTCCTCCAGCCTAATCCTATTATTACCACCCCCTACTGGGAGCCATCACACACACAAACACACACAGAGACAAAACACAGGACAGGCATCAGGTTTACCTGCATGTTGCTTAAAGTGTTAAGAAAATTATAGAATATCTTATCTCTGATGATAATAACCATAGTAGCCATGATTTCATCCCAATGTATCACAAATTTTAACCAAATTCCAGTAATTCAGCAAAAGAATATGTAAATGAATTCTTGTTTCCTAGCATTATGTGACTATTAGGAGTTAGTTCATGAGATAAGCAGTAGGTAGTGCCATGTCGGAAAACTAGAAAAAGACAATGAGTCAAGAACGTTTGTGCTAGCAACAGGATGCAACTAAATACCTTAATTTTGTTTCACGCGGTATATAATAAATTATACTGAAGAACAGAAAATACTGTCTTACCCTGTGTGGCCCTGGAGGTGCAACCAGACTGATGTCTATGTCAAATGGCCTGGCATGCTTAATAAGATAAGAAAAGGCTAATCTGATTCCATATCAGACAGGCTCTAGGGGCATCCCATTTAGCCACCCACAGTGTCACTAACACACTGACTTAAAGGCACATCCTTTACTTTTCACACACTGGTGCTGAGAATGTTAAAAAATGTAAAGCCTGCCCTTTACACTGGAAGTGATGAATAGCAGTGGTGCAGAGCAGGCGAGTTAAAGGCTGATTAAAGGAAAGATTTGCTCATTTTACGATGAGGTTAAAGTAAACTGTTAACATTGAAGAATGTTGTACGAAGGTGCAAAATATCTGTGCATACAAAACATACTGTCACACATACATACAGTACACTATATGCATTGAGCTGATGTTTCCCACATGAACCATCTTAATCAGAGAAACGTGATGATTTGAATTGCAAAATGTGCCAGTCATTATAAGACATTATAGTGGTGAGAGACCTTGCCACAGACACACTACAACAACAAATTTACATATTGTACAGTGACAAGCCATTAGAGCGTACAGCTAAAGTACAACAAGGACAAACGCAATCTACTTTTCTTCAGTTGTAAAGCTTTCATTTTGGTTTGCAAGTGATACTGGAATGCAAAATAAAACTGACACATGCCTTAGACCAGTTTGCGTAGGAGAAAATCCCTGGATTACTGCTAAACATGCAATCATTTATAGAACCATACATGCATTAGCATATAAATGAACATGCAAAAGCACAAAAACTCACATATAAAGTATGTGTATAAATCTTTTTTTTTTTTCTTTGGAGCACATACCTTATAGAAGCATTTTCAGTGTGCACATGGGACTCCACAGTCGTTGGGTCAACCAGTCCACTGACTTTTAGTGGGAGTATGTTTTCCCCAGTAGGATGGAAATGTTAATCTTTTTTAGTCCATGCCTTAGACCATTGGTCACAATGACATTGTCTATCCCCTGAGTGTTTCGCATAGTCTGAGGAGGGATAAAGTCAGCACTCAGATTTAAGCTCAGTGGCGGAGCTGCTGGTCCGATTCAACATGCTATTTGTATGACTCTGGCTCTCTTAACTTTCTCTCTCACACTCACAAACATACACACATACTGGCTTGCCTCCCATCTTGCAAATCCTGATCAACACTTTGATATTCATGTTGTGTTGTCTGACATTTTGTGATATATATAGAGAGAGATATAGATATAGATTTATATAGATATAAACATACATTTAACAACACAATTAAAGAATAATTTACATTCTACTAAGTTCATAGTGACTTTTCTTTCTTATTTTTGACTCTTGATATCCTATTATTCCATTTATAATTGACATTCTTCTGGGACTTATCATTTTGCATAGTACAACATTTAAAATACATTTATGTAAGAACAGTTATGTGATGGAAAAATTTAGTTTGAAAGATTCAACAACCTTGCTTAAGACCCCAGCTGAAGTTTCCTTCAACAATACACTGAATCTCTGTATCACTGAATCTCAATACACTGAGGCTGACCCAGTCTCATCTGGCAATTGATGGGAGCAAGAGGACTAAGGATTTCCATAACGGGATCAATAAGTCTTAGAAATAAAGTGTTGTCACTGTGACAGCTATTTACTGGGAGGTCGCTTTTATGAGCAACAGCTTTGGAAAAGAAAAACGCACTGCCCATCTCCTCTAACTCTCCTTTCTCTACTGTAGCACTCACTGAGCGCACACGCAGACCTGTCTATGTACGTGCACGCGCAAACGGCGCGTGGTGGCGTCTCCTCGCTGTTGTCTGTCGGATGGGATGATTAATGAGGCGCGTCCCTGGACACATTCATCCGGGACCCGAGAAGCCCTGGCGATCACCGGGGGAATCAGTCACACCGGCTCAGTCACCGTCAGCAGCATCGAAAGACACTGAACCAAGTGTGGATGATTCAAGGAAAATACGGAACCAACGATAACTGGGCTTCTAAATGATAGATAGCATCAATTATTGCACACAAAAGCTTAGAAATATCAGGCAGATGGTACGTTTTAATCAATATCACAGGAAATACCACGAGAAGAGATTAATGAGCACAACATAAACACCCAAAATGTCAATTACAATATAAGACGACAAAAATCTGCAATGTCAGGCAATGTGTAAATAAACTCTTTATACTAAAATGACAGGTTGTTATTAGTTAATGGGGAAAAAAATCAGAATTATCCTCGGCTATTCCAAGTCTTGAACTATAAAGTGAGGGGCTTTCACCGGAAAAATGATTATCAACTGAGGCTTAAAAGTTCCCTTCAAGTATTCCAGTGAACATTTGCTAAAAAATAAAGTTGGCCAAAATAGGCACAGACCGGGCAAAACAGACTAATTAGAATTCAAATTTCATATAAACTTAATGAACAATCTTAATCAGACTGCACAGGCAAGAGAAGAGGCAAAATTAGAACTCTTCATGTACCTCTGAGTCACTGACAGTGAAGACTGAGTTTTCACAGAGTCTACTAGACAAACCAAAAACGTGCAGACTCAACAAAGATCTGTTTGGATTTCATTTAGGCAAATTCAATTCAATGGTCTGAAACTAAGTGCAAATGTTTTGTATAACGTTAATCCAAAGAAATCCCCGATATAGTTGAAAAAAGAAATAGTCTAACATTTGTGAAATTGTTTCGAACTGTTGGTCTCTCAAATGCACTCTCCCATATGACAAACTGCACAAAAAACAGCAAACCACAACTGACACACTGAGATGTTATTCAGGCTCTTACTGGAAGCCCTGAAAACCCATGGTCAAAACCACCTTACGGGCATGAAATCCTGGGTGCTAAAATCAATGGACCAGAAGTCCTAAATGGTTAACACGTGTAGGACTGAACCCCGAAAGCAACCCTGCTCCCTCTACCTTTCTCATGAGCAGCCTGGCTCTTAAGCTCCCGTGAGCCCCAGCTGGCACCACCGAGGGGGAGACCTGCAGCCCCGCCGGTAAACGCACCGTCTCTGCCTCTGCTGTAGTGCTCCAGAGGGAGGCTCGGTTTGCTTCCCAAACCATATGCAGAATCGCCCGTTCAGCGCCGGGAGACACATCCAAAGACTAAGAATAACAACTTACGGGTTGTTGGCAAAGCTCCGCGCACTCCGTTGACATGGCTGAAAATCCACAAAGCGACCGGCAATAACAGCGTCAATCCCAGGGCAGGACGGTGCCGGTGCATCTTCACGGCCAGTGTGGACGCAGCAGAACGGGAGAGGGAGAGGAAACACTCAGACAAAAACAGCCGGGTGGTGGTAACGCCAGTCGGTCCGTCAGACTCGCTTCGCAGTTGAGGACTGGCGAAGAGGAGCCTGACTGCACGGACTCTCTCGCACTCTCTCTCACTCTCCCTCACTCCCTCTCTCTCTCTCCCTCTCTCTCTCTCGCTCTCTCCAATAAAGAGATGATGTAAGGAACGCGCCGACAAACAGACTGAACTGTGCTTGCAAACGCAAGGTGCTTCTCTCTGTAGCTCTCTTGCCTCCTTATTTAGCGATTCCCGGATAAAACAAGACAACAACAACCGTATCCCCAGCTGCACAGGACGAGAATGACGGACTGCGACTGTAGTGTGTACAGTGCAGGCTCCAGTAGTTCAGGGAGGCATGACTGTGCGCAGCTCAAATCCACTCAACTGATTTCTCCTCTCCAGCGCTCCGGTGCGCTGTCCGTGCTGAACTTATCTCAGTCTTTCTGTCTCCCTCTCTAAATGTCGTTCCGTTTCTCATAGCCAGACAGTGCCCCCCTCCTCTAGGTGGTGGTAGCCTTGCACTCAGTGCATTCATTCTACTCTTACAGCAAATGCTTTTACTACATGCTTTCTTTGTAAGAAAAAAATGCTTTTAGCGTCTTGAACATTTGTGCCGCACAGTTTCTATTAGTTAGTTTTTGCTACAAAAATGTGTCAGAGATGGATGAGTTCACAAAATGTTACATTACTTTTGTTACATGTTAATTTAGAGATTATCTATCAACTTGTTCTGGCATGTTACTGGGTAGCAGAAAATATGCTTTAGGCAGTGGTGTAGTGATGCCTGGAGAAGTGGGTATACTCTTAATTTATGCCACACATATTTTAAAGCAGCTTGTCCAGCAAAGGATAAACACCCTGCATTATAAAAACAGTGACATGTAAGACTACTCTTGCACCCAATAATGGGCCAGCAGCATTTGCACAGTGGGAGTTATGATCATTACAATATCAACATTAACCACAAAAGAAGTGCAGATTATATGATGTTATATTATATTAGATAAATACTGATTCACAAACTGGTGAGACAACTACATAATTATGCACATGGAGTGAAGTATTCAATATTCCTTAGAACTCCTTAGAAGTGGGTATACCCAGTGTTGACTGAAAAATAAGTAGGTATACTCTCTATACTGCACTTATTGTACAATCAATACATAATCAGAAACAAAACAGTGTTTGTAGAAGTTACATGTTTATTAAAAAATATATTGTCAGCAAAGAGCAGTCTATATCAACCTGGCACATCTCAGGTTTTATTGCTTTACACAAGCTGAAAGTGTTTAGGGAGCATGTCTACAACACTTACTTTCAAGCAAGTTTCTAAATCTTTAAGGGACCAGGGCTGAGTTTGGCTGGGCTAGTCAATGACTTACATCCTTGATATAAAGACGCTGCGCTGGTTATTTGGCTCTATGGGTGTTGAATGTGACAGAAATTTTATGTTCCCAAGAAACAAATTCCTTAAGTACTGAACTGTGTTTGGCTGCTTCCATTTTTGGAAGCTGCACTCCTGAGCATCGTCCTGCAAAACTTCATTTTAGCCAAACTAAGTTCTTTCAGTTTGAACTGTTGGTTCATGGCAAATCTGCTGGTTGTCTTTTTTTGCCCAGTGTGGATGGATGATCAGCTCTAGAAGACTTTAGACCAAATGTGTAGACTCTGACTGACTGACAGCTGAGCTCCCAAGTACAGTACTTGGGAGAATGTTGTATAACTTGTTTACCACTGCCTCTGAACTGTAGAAATACTTCCTTTGGTTTTGTTCTTTCAGCATGAAAAATTGTGAAGTACTGTACACCTCTTTATCACTTTCAACTAAAATGATGGTGATTCATTTCTGGTTGTGGTGTATGTTATTTAATCAAAATATCCTTCAGAAGCTAGTGAAAGAAGATGTTTTCATAATGACAAATTGCCTTCCATATCTGGTTGTGCATCTGTCACTATCATGTCTCAGTCATGTCTCAGTCACTCTGTCCAGAACATAATCTGTAATTATCATTACTGTGGGGATCATTTTTCTAAATGAAGAAAATGGAGAATGAAAATGGGAAATTCCTATTCAACAAACAGCTCCATTAGTAGCAGTGTCTTATTTGTTTATTCAAATGAAGGATTTACTATTACGGTAAGCATGCTATCATCATGGATGCTGGGCCATGAGTCAAAAAACTCTTTTTAGATTATCAGTTACTCCTGTACAAAGAGAAATGTTAATTTCTTTCATCAAGAATCTATGGAATTTATGTACTACTACATCATCTTGCTCTTGGTGTATAATTTGTTTGAAATGAAAAAGATGAAGCAAATTAGGTGTTGGCTGATCCTTTTGAGCAAATTGATTCACATACTTCAAAAGTAATAAAATAAATGCAAATTGTTATTTTAAATAAGGACTACAGTGACTACATCTCTAGAAGAACATGGCTAACGCTGGATTTATACATCTCTTTTAAAAGGTTACACTATACCTATGGAAGCTATAGCTCCAAATCTATGCCACAGGCTGTGCCTTAGATGACATGCAGCTAAAAATTTAACTACAAGTTAGTGCTATTGCAGCCATGAAGATACCACTTGGGAACTGGTAGTTTGTGTTTTCTCCTACAAGTTTCGGGTGCCGGTCAAGATTGATCAGAGTGAATACAACATGAAGCATGTTGGGAAAAAGCTGTAACTTCTCCTTTCCAAAAACACACATCTAACAAAACTATCTCCACTACAAACCTTCTACTAACCACAAAGTGAATGAAAGAATGTAAACACAGCTACTGTGGGGAATATAGCTAAAGCCTGATCAAGCCTGATCACATAAGATACATCTGACTGTTGCTGTTACGGTGTTATCAACGGGTGAAAACCAATGCTAAGCTATAAATCAAAACCTATGCCATATGAATCTATGGCAGGACTCCCAGGTATAGATGTAATGCTTATAATGTTGCACATTTTAGTGCATTATAGTGCAACATGTTAAACTAAATAAAGCTGCATTCATTCAGTACAACTAAGGATGATGGAAATGTCATTAGTTACGTTTTTAAGTTGCGTAGTTAAGTTTTTGCAATATATCCAGAATGTCAAATTTCATGATAATCCATCCAATAGTCAAGACATTTCACTCAAAACCACAAATGTCAACCATATGGTGGCACTAGAGTCAGGACTAGAAAAGTCAGGAGATTAGTCCATTTAGTTGCAGAAAGCAAATATACCGTATACACTGACTCTTACTGCCTTTAATCATGTTGCATAGTCAAGTAAAATGATACAAACATAGCACTCCTAGAAAAAAATGACCTTCTTTAGGTAAAAGAAAGCTCAGAGTTAAAATTTAAATAAGTTTAGCAATATCTCAAAAGACTCCAGAGGAAGCAGATGTTGGGGTTATTTTTTAAAAAGTGGTGCAGGTTTTTTTTTTTTTTTACAGATTCTGGTTGCAATATCCCTGTAGGATACCTTGTATTTGTTAGAAGGGATTACAATTGTCTGTTTTTATATTGTATGTTGAGTCAGGCGCTGTGATATCGTCACAGTGATATGTTATTTTATTAATAACATCAGTGCAATTTACTCAAGTAATTTCTCAGACAGGGCTGCAAAGTCAGTAAGATTCATCACCTGGGGACCATGAATGACTGCACAGAATTTCAATTTCAATCCATCCAATTGTTGGTGAGATATTTCAGCCTGGACAAAACAGGTAACTGGCAGAGCGAAAATTGACATTCATTGAGCCACAATATCAAGTGACTTACTTTCTGTGGTCAGGGATATGTCAAAGAATAAGCTTCTTCACATACTTTTTCTCTATTTTTTTTTGTTGTCCGTTTCTCTCATTTCCCCAGTGTCTCCCTCCTCTGCCTGTTGATTACTTCATCCACTCCTCGACCATGCCTTTTGCTGTATGACAGTGTTCTTTCTTCACAAGGACTGCAAATAGGTTTGTCAATATGTCATGCATGGTAATTTACAGCCATCATTCATCTCATAAAAAAAGAGTGATGACTGATGGTGCATAGATTTTGAACAAAATAGTTGATGACAGCAGTGATGAATCCCCTGAGTAAGGCTGTTTTGTTAAGTAAAATGCTTGTGAGAAAGGAGCGATTTCCACAGCCAGCTGCTATCCTGGCTGCTTCCCTGCTTAGCTATCCACCATGAGACCAGGAAAATAAGACTCTATGCTGATGTTATGCACTGTTTTTGTGGGATCCTTAGACGTCTTTATCTGTCACAAACAATATGAGGAAATGTCTGCTGGGCTAAACCATTCTCTTAAGCAGAGTTTCTCTAGAGAGATCAGAACAGAAAATGAGAGGAATTTACTGTGAGGATAACATGCATTATTACAGATCCTGACTCTGGACACTGGACTCTATTTAATATACACTGGAGAGGAAATGATTGGATAAACAATGTAAGTGGTCTAAGGTGAAAAAACAATTCATTGTTGAAATACCCAATAAAATTGGAGGGTTGGAGAATGATGTGACCAAATTGCTACCCCAGGGAATTCATAAGTGGTCTATAGAGTGATTCACTGCTGTGAGAAAGTAAAAGTAAGGAACACACGAATCCATCCTCCACAATTTCATCAGGAACACCTATTGTTGAGTTA
This sequence comes from Sciaenops ocellatus, assembly GCA_033000465.1. Classification (NCBI taxonomy): domain Eukaryota; kingdom Metazoa; phylum Chordata; class Actinopteri; family Sciaenidae; genus Sciaenops; species Sciaenops ocellatus. The sequence continues at coordinate 16,134,713 of CP136869.1, forward strand.
TAGTGGCAAACTCAACAACAAAGTAGGATAAAACTACCCATCTGATTTGATATACAAGCTTTGTTTCAGGCATCTCAAGTAAAGAAGGAAACCATCTTACTGACATTAAAAGTGGAAGAGAAGTTCTTATCGCACAAAGCTCTATTTTTCATTGCTGCAATAAGCAAATGTTTTGTCTAAATGACCACCTCTGATGCATTTAGTGGCAGAACACAAACAATATACTTTTTATACTGACTCCTACTGTTTTTAAATTGTGGGGAATGTCGCATAATCAAATAAAAGGATATAAACATAGCACTTCTAGAGAAAAAAGCCCTTCTTTAGGTCAGAGAACAGCGCACACATAAAATTTAGGGGTTTAGGTTTTGCAATATCTCAAAGACTCCAGAACGAGCAGATGTGGGGCTTATTTCTAAGAGTAGTTTAGGGTTTTTACAGATTTCACTTATAATACCTGTGCACAATACTATGAGATTACCTGCTGAACGCCTGTTTTCACACTGTATGTTAAGTCAGACATGACTCATGCCCACCTTTCCTGTCTGCCTTCAGCTGCACTATCAAATAAAAGGTGAAAAAGCCCCCCAAAAGATTTCACAGCGAAGTTCCAAGAAGTCACAGCAATATCTTAAGTATTTCATTAGAATGTGCTTTCTGGTATTAACAATAACGTTAATTTCAAACACTCACCATTTTACGTGCCATTCCTTAACATAACGCATCCCATAACGCAATTTTCAATGTGATTTACATACATAAATGTATAAAAATATAACACTTCATATTATTTTCCCCTTCATTTCTAATTGGTTAATAAATTATAGCTGAATCTATTTCACACTCACACAACACACCAGCATGCACCCTGATACAGATGTACCATAATGTGAATGAGTGGTTTTAACAAAATGGGGTGAGAAAAGCAAAATGTTCACGTTTTTGGGTTGCTTGTGTGTTTTTGCTGGCTTACTGTGTCCTTACCTTATTAGACGAGCAATCAGAAGGATGCAGAGCCCCTGCCTGGTGAACTCACTGTAGACAATGTTGCTGTTGACTGGACGTCTGCAGACTTTAGAGCAGTAGTCGTGTGTAGAGATGCTGCCTTGCTCCCTGACCTGCACATAGTAGTTAGCAGTTATTTATTTGTAACAGGTATATTCCAGTGAACTCTCCAGGGTGAACTCAGATGTTCTGTGCCACTAAAGAGACATTTAAAAACAAAAATGCCATATTTCCCAAACTAAGATTGTCCTTAAAAACCTTTACGCAGCCGGCTAAAGCCTACAGCGTAACAAAATGATTGTACATTTAATGCCATTGATTACATTCAAATTACAAACTACATCTATTTTCCCGTAAACACGACACAGTACTGCTCAGATTAAGAGCCATACTTTGAAAACAGTTAACATAGCCTCCCCTTACTAGAATAGGAGCAAGAGTCACTTCAGTTCTTCAATGATAAATGTGTTTTACCGTGATTGTGCTTTTTGCAGAATATCTAATCAAGTGAGTTGATGAGATGTATATTGCTGATGCTAACCATACCGTAAGTACAGTAATAATATAAAAATGATTAAAACTTACTTGCAGCAGACTGAGGGCCGTGAAGGTGCTGTAGATGTTCTCTTGAACTGCAAGTGTAATCAGACATAAATACATCACTTGCATATCCGATCCATTAATATTGATATATATATATATAAAGTCATTATTCGTACAAACACTATCTGTGAGAACTCATGAATGTTAAATGACTCAAGGGCAAATATAAGTATCAATAAACATAAACATACCTACACGCAATGTTATGCGGTAAAGCCATCAATAAATGTTAATGCTACATAGTGCTGTTCAGATGTAAGGCTTATTATACATTCTATTGACACAAACCACAGTATTAGAGCTCTATCTCTTATTAAAACTACATAGCCTCGTTGGTTTGCCCCTCACCTGTCTATTCAACTTCAGCTAACACTTTGATTGTCAAGAACACTTTGCCATTAGGGAAAAAAAGTTCTTCAGCCATTCCTCAGCGGAGCAAGACATAGTAAAAACCACTTATTCACTTAAACCAGCCACCTGTTATTTCTCACTCAGATTATGACTAAAAGCTCTAAAAGCTATTTAGCAGACTGCGGTTGACAGAAAACACATCTTCATAATAATCTGTGAACATACTGTAAATATGCAAATAATAACTTGAGTAAAGATAGATCGAAATGTTACGATCTTGAAGATATGATATTCATGTCTATTAGCTGTTGCTGAACTGACAGTCGGGTTTTTCCACTGCACACCTTTTCATTTGTCATATTAGCAAAAGCACAGGGGTAACTAATAACATTAACTTGCCTTTTTTCCCATTTAGATATGCCAATAGTGACACCAGTGAGAGAGCATTCACAATACCAGAGCCCTAACTGACACACCTGACGCAGCTGATTAATGTGATTAGTAACACCTGTGTTTGACAAGTTAAACATGAGAAAGCTAATATATTAGACCTGCTAACATTAGGTAACCATATTTTTTATATTATTATATTTATATATATATTATATTTTTTATTATATAGGTATTACAAAAACTAGTTGCTGATAAACCCTAAATAACCTTAAACCTCTTCTCACAGAGTCAAAGGCTAGTGCTGAAGCCACAAGAACACATCTTAGCACTACACTTAGCTAAAGGGGGCTAATAAGAGCAGATGTGTTAGCTAACATAACGTCAGTATTAACTTCTCTAACAAACAGACAGTTGGCGCATGACAGTAACACAATGTTGTGCTTTAGTTTCCAGTTCTTCTCTCTGCTCCTCCTTGCACAACTGACAGCCTGGACGTGACGCAATGCAATGATGCAACAAGCAAACAGCAGTGCCTGCGTTTGGGATTTTCTTCTGTGGTTTTCGTCAACATGACTCTCACGCGCAGGCTTTTCCTACTTCCTCCTATCACCTAACAGGTAAAAAAACAAATTGCTAACAAGTGTGGGGACACATTTCAGACTGACGCACAGTTAATTGTGGACAACAGACGTCAGTGGTCAAGTTTTTAGTCAGGCAAGTAGTGGTAAGGGTAAGCCACTTGAAAAATCACTCCAAGTGTAGCATGTAATGTCACTAAGTGACCTACCCAAGTGTAAGCGAGTTTTTGTACAGTGCTCTGGTCCTCATGAGCTCGAATTAGGCCAAATGCTCACATTCATTTTTATACTTTAAGGTTTTGTAGAATAAATGTCAGTAACACATTGTATATACGTGTGCAAATGTTACATGGTCAAATTTATTTTACATTTTGTAACGACAAAGTATAAACCAGACTCTGTTGACATCTGATAAATTAAAAAAGAAAAAAAAAAAAAAAAGAAAAAGACCTAGACATGATCTGAAAATGTCAAGAACACTTAGGTGGTCTGTTCTGCTGTATTATTGTTGCAAGCCCTATAATAAATGTGACATTCAGACCAATTACCTCACAGCTTGAATTCATCACAATTAAGTATGAGTTCACTGTAGATAGCGATGCTGTCTACATTGAACTCCCTAGACACTTATACTAGTTTGTGTTACTTTTCCATTAAATGTGTGCTGTTCTCCAGAGAAATGGCGTTAACTGACTGACTGACATTGGGCCGTGTGTTATGGCCTACATGCAGCTGTCACAACGGCTGCCTTAGGTGATTTCATTTTGATCAGTCTGTCCAGCCTCTACTCACTTTCCACTCATGCATTTCCGAGGAACCTTCCAGACATGCCATTCCGCACCTGTCCACCAGATGCCCTCAGACTTTCCCACCAATCCTGCTCACCTGTCTCCCACATATCACCTGTTCATGTTCCCATCCCAAATCATCCCCACCTGCTGACACACGTGCCTCTCATTATCTCATCAGTTTCTCCACCACCTTGCCAACTCTTAGCCTTTGGCAGTGTCTCATCTTGTCAGTGTTGTACATTTGAGTTTGAGCCATCTGTACAGGTTCCAGATTTTCTGCCTGGTGCTACCTTTGTTTTGCCCTGCTGCCTGCCTTGCTCCCTCTGGATTTGTTTGCTTCTCTGGACTGCCTTCTCATGCCTGACTATAGGCTGTTAATTTGAACAATTGGTTTAGTGAAGTCCTTTTTCTTTGACTTGTTCTGCCTCACTGTTTGCATTTGGGTGCTCAATCCCATTGATTCGTACACACAGATGCTTGTTTAAACTTTAAAGGTCCAGTGTGTAAGATTTAGGAGGCTCCATTTAGAGACTATGGCAAAAATGTAATATAATATGCATAACTTTGCATAACAAATTTTTCAGTAATGTATAATCACCTGAAAATAATGTTTTTGATTTACTTTTAGAATGAGCCTTTGACACCTCCATATACATTTTTATATTTACAGACACCAGTGTAGGATTTAATGGCATATATTGGTGGGGTTGCAGATTCCAATCAACTGAATACCCCATGCCTCACCCTTCCTTTCCAAGCTTATAGGAGAAACTATACTGGCTGTGAAAATGTGAACGGCCATTCTGGGCTACTATAGGAACATGGCGGTCAGACTATCTCGGAAGATAAAAAGAGCTCATACTAAGTTAATAACACATAACTTATTTAACTTATTTTCAGTTGATTATACACTAATAAGAAGATCTAAATATAAATATCTGAATAAACACAACTAAATATTTTATTTCATTTCTGCTGTATTCTACTAATTTATCCACCCCTAACTCGTACACTCTGGACCCTTATGAGATCTAGAATTAAAAGTAGAACATTCCATCCCTATTACTCTCAATTTATTGCTCTTGCTGCTTACTGTGTACCGCAAGCGACTGCCTTTTATGTGCATTGTACGTGTACTGAGAGAGAAGGTAGAACGCTGCTACATTTCACTCCCAAAAGAAGCACAGTGGAATTGACTTATGTTAATTAACGACCTTTGGTGTCAATCGTTCCAGGGATTATTTGCATATTCTCAAAATAGCACTGCAAGTAGGAAAATCAACATCTGCACTTCTATGAAACTCTCCTTGCTTCTCTCCCTTCGAACGTATCATATCACTGCAATACAAATCACTATGCATGTTGTACAAATCACTGTAACTTATGCAGTATGCTGATTAGCATGAGCACATTCGCTTACTCATCCCTGTCTTGCTACATTTGTCTTACGCTGTGCAGCAAATAAACAGGATGATGAACCAAGGAGCTCATTGTATAAAAACAGGAGCCACCAATGAAATATGTTTTTTCACATACATTTTCCACTACTCTGCACTGTACATGTTCATATTTTATCAGAAGGGTAAGGTATGTCTTGCATAGAATTTTGTAGCAGTTAAGGGACAGCATCACCACCCATTTAGTTAAAGGCAAAAGATAACATTTGTGTGTAAAAACCATGAACTAAATTTTAATAGTTTGAGTCATTGATATCATGCTGAGGAAATAAAATGTCTCTGTACTGCAACCAGACTAATAAACTTTATTGTGCACATCCATAACTATGCATAATATTAAGAATGGATTCTCCTTTCAGTCTCAGCAGTGAAGATTTCTTAAATCTCCAGCAGTTTCAACCTGACCTCCACTCCGCCAAAATTAACAGCAGATCCTATCAGTGGCCATGCATTGTTTGTAATCTGATGTAAGGCCCTTCTTATCCCTAATAGAAAATCAGTGGTAAAGAATGTCGAGGTCTGTCACTGCCACCTAAGAGTTTCTCAAGTAATATAGTACTAAAAGATAATATGGATCCACAAGTAAAGCGAAAAAGAAAATAGACAAAGGAAACTGAAAGTTGCTGATGTTGCATTTCACCGTATAAAACCAAACCCCATTTCAATGGCTGCTTAGGTCAGACAAGTTTCCTTTCTCTTGGAAGACAAGAGACAGACACAATCTGCACTTACAAGGAAGGGTGGTCTTTTAATAATGTCATAGCATAATTGGTTTCTGAAACATTTCATGGCCTTAATTAACTAAATGAGCCTAAAGGAATCAGTGATGGGCAGAGGAAGGGAGGAAAAAGAAAAAAAGAGGGGCAGAGCAAGGAGTAATACAACCGACAGAGATCAGATACCTTATCTCTTCAGCTCACACGCCTGCTATTCATTCTCAGCAGTCCTCTCAACTCTGCAACCACACTCTCAATACGTTTCCTTCTCTCAGCTCAAATTAATGTTCTTCACATTCTTCACACAGGCTTTCTCTGGCATGTACTGGGATGACTATGGGGCGAATTGTTGTGGTGGCACTGAACACTTTAAATGCTCCTCATATATTTCTCCGTAACCTCAGTGCTACAACGTAACAAGTGCAAGCGATGGCATTTTTATGTCTCAAATGGATTGCCAGACTTTCAACCTCAAGGGCTGATTTGCTTTCATTTCGATTCAACCTGGTCCCCTACAAATTATGCTTATGTGCAGCTATTCTGCATTGGTAATTACATTTCAGGCAAAATTGTTGAAAGACACACAAACTGCACCCATGCATCTTCCAAAATTTTCATCCCATTAGAATCATTTCAAAGATGCTATAATCACCAAACACACATCATACAAGTGACTTAAACCCTAATTGAATTGCAAATATATTTTTGCAGATACTAAGTCAAAAATGATTGGTGCTTTGCCCTAGAAAACAATTACCAACAGAAAATTGTTATATCAGATTGTTTTAATGTTTGGAGGATTTGTTATTTTAAAGCGACTTATTCCTTGACAAATTCTTATGTGGTAGTACTACTACTACTGAATCTATGTGTATTTCTGCATTATGTGTGCAAAGCAAGTACATTAAATAAAAAATGAAAAACAGGATTAGACATGGCTCTGTGCTGGCAGAATGAGTGGCATTTTGGTCCAGTCAAGTTGATCCTTTATCTCATTACAGGAATGATTACGTTCACGTGTGGGCTGCATCCCTTCATGTGATTATACTGCATATTCTACAGCACAGATAATGAAAATGAAATTCAGTAGATGCTGCTGTACATCTTTATGATAGTGCTGATGCCTTTGATGGGTTTTTGTTTACACATCAGCATTGCTGGAAGCTACACAGTGATTATGCCTTGGTTAAATAACATGATTGCTTACAAGTTATTTACAACTTAGAAGTTGAGAATAAATGCATACTTATGAGAAATATGTGGTGAAGACTGTGACCTAGATGAGAAATTTTGAAAGAAAGTGTTGTCTCCATGTGTAAAGTTTGTGCAAACGGGAAAACAGGGAACACAAGAGGAAGGGCCCAAATTCAGATGCTAGAAGAGGAGATGCTAGTGCAGGAAAATGATTTATTAATTTTTTTTTTTTTTTAAATGAGCAAGGCTTGTGGAATCGTGAGGTAGGTAAAGGTCAAACCAGGAAAGCAGTCCAACACAGACAAACAAAGGGATCAGGCAGAATCCAAAATCCAAGAAAAACAAGCAAAATCAAAGAAAACATAGATAATCCAAAAAACACAGTGGTACATTGGTACAACGAACTGATACTGAAACAAAGTAACTCATGGACTAAATGCAATAAAGGCAGGATAACAAGACACAGGTGAAAACTATTCAGGAACAGGTGAAACTAATCAGGATGTAACATACAAAATAAAACAGGAAACACTAAACAAGAAACCCAAAGACATGACATTATTTATACTAGATTTCTAAAATTAAATTCTTAAAATATATGTCATTGGCAGATGATGTTTATATTAATTGATCATAAGGTCAGCAATTGGCTCATTCAGTAGCCATAGAGTTTTTGCATATTGTGTGTATTGGGCAAGCTTGAAACTATGGTGGCTGCAAAAAATGAGAAAGATCTATATTCCAAGAGCCAGTGTTTAGTTTGTCTGTTGTGGGCTAGTATAGACATGGCAGTTCAACACTGTGGAACAGGACCTGTGGTGACTGTAGATATAAAAAGGAAAGTAACAAGTAACAGAAATATAACAGTTCTTATTCTTAGATTATACACTAACTAACTAACTAACTAACTTGCTAACTAGCTAACTAACGTAGTCCATAACATAGTTGTACTGTATATTATATTACATTTCTGCCATATTCTGTAAAGAAAAGCCTCTGAATCTTATACACTGGACCATTAAGCCTTCCTTTCTGGGATGCTGAAAGATTGAAATAAAATATCATCTTATAGGTTGAGGATGCATGAATAGTTGATGCAATGTGTGACATTATGGTAATGACATTCAGTATAAATATATCAATATCAGAAATCAACTTTACATCTAAACAGTTGAATTAGCATGCAGGACTTAGATCTGGAGTGTTTAAATAGTCTATATGAACACCTATTAGACTACTTATACAAACTGATTTTCTGATGCAATTAGTAAGGAAGTAAGACTGTTTCTGTAACTTTCCATGCATCAGGCTAATTGAGTGTCATATCATCATGACAGATATGCTGTGACTTCAAGACAATGGCCTCAGATCAGTAGTATGGTCACAGATGTCTTTCTGCTTAGTACTGATCTGAGTTTGAACCTAAATCTCCCAGGTAGTGTCATGAGGAACATAGGTGATGGGCGATGTGCTAGATGCTACCAATCTTTACCCTTTGGTTGAGGGGTGATGTACGGAGGAGGGAGACTTTCTTTTAACCACAACAGCTGCTTTTAATCTTTCATTTGGTAGGTGTCAGTTGCATGGTTGGACAGATGTAAAACGACGCAAAAGAAAAAAAACAAAGACCAAAAACAACCTTGATGCCCACCTTCGGGCAGGAACAGGACCATGAGATGGGTAGGCTAGAAGGGTGAGAGTCAAGTTAGTAAGCTTTTTATTTTTTTCTTTACAGGCACAGCCAGTCTCACTGAACCACGGACTCTTCCAACAAAAGAAAGACGCATCAACAGACAGGGTCATAAGGTTGCCACACTCCGAGACTCTATTTGTGACCAAGTCATAATTTCCATCGTCTGATGAATCATTTCCATCTTTTTCCCCATCAGTCATATTGTTATATATTTTGGTAAACTGAACTGACAATGACGGACTGATTACTGAATCAACCAAACAAACAATGCATTACACAGAAATAACAAAACAAGCATTGTAGTTGTATTTTCAGAAATTAGACATCTACTTAGGAAGATGTTTTTGGAAGCAGAGTACATTTCTGAAAACAGACAGATTTGAAAGTTGCTCACCAGATGCTTGTTGTGCTACCTGTGCAATGCATCCACTATGGAGTTACTGAGTTTTTTCCTTGAATACCGATTTAAATACTTCAATTAACTGGTTTTGTCAATGTCAATTGGGCATACTGTGTAATTTATTTGTTCCACTCAGTTCGAAGTAATAGATTTTGATCTCTCACAGTTTATATTAAGGTGAAACACATTATTATTATTTTTTTAATGTGAAAGCAGTCATCCATTTATGTTTATGAAGCCACATTTTTGGACATTACCTGGTCTCGCTTTATGACTGAGTGGAGAAGAAGGGCCTGGAAAATTGAAAACACTAATTACATTTTCAGTATGTGATAAAAAGAAGGACAACTGCTTGAGCCAGAGACCTGTAAAGAACATTAAAGTCTGCAAAGGAGTTTGAATAATAAAAAGCTGTTGAGCTCATTAACTTTCCCCCCTTCCCTTTCAACTTCTTACTTTCCTTTCTTGTTTTTGGTTTTCTTCCCTTGTGATCTCTTTTACTCCCGTGTTTTTTCTCCCTACCATCCTTCTCTTTTAAATACTTTCCACCTACAGCACTTTGCATGTTTGCATCACCTTGTTCTACTCAGTTCATCCTCTCTTGCGATGAGATGATTATAAAGCTTGTTTCATCTCAGTTGCTTACTGTTAAATGCTAATGACTGATCACATTAGCCATATCCTTTATCATTTCAAGTGCCACAGCGACCCCAAACCCAGCCAATCCCATCGCCTTGTAATTAATGAGCATTCCGTTAACGATCTTATGCACATGCTCTACTGACTGATGGAATGTTTTGGGAATGTGTTACCAGGTCACTGTGGTTATTGGGCGTCTCGTTAATGATGGAGCGCTCTCCCTCTAACGAGGAGGCAGGGTGGTGACGCGTGTCTGAGCAGGTGTGGCCAAGGCACTAAGAGATGGCTAATCAAAATGGAATTAGCGGGTTGATCGCCATCAAATCTGAATGAGGATGTCCCTCATTCAATGTGCACTCTAAAATGATACAGTGAGGAGGAAGGAAATTTGTGACATTATGTCAACTGTAGGATAACTTAAAAGGAGCTGTCCCTTTGGATGATAGTGTTTATGCTATACCTGCCTATATTTTTCAGCCATAGCAGCTTGGATCTATCAGTCAGTCCACTACTTATGGATGGATTACAATGAATCTTTTTACAAACAATCATGGAGGATAAAGAGCGATCCCTGAAGACTGAGGTTTCCGCTAGCGCCACAGTGATGTTGACATTTTTGTTTTTTAGTTAAATGTCTCAACAACTGTTGGACGGATTGGCATGAAATTTGATCACACTGACCTTTGTGATCCCTTGACTTTCCCTCTAATGCCATCAGTAGGCCAGAGAAATGACTCAAGATCTACTTTATGGAAATTCATTGTTCCCAGACAATGTGTCCTAATGACTTTGGTGATCCCCTCACTGTTCTTCTAGTGCCACCATCAGATTGACATTTGAGGTTTTGAGTTAAATGTCTCAAAACCTATTGGGTTGATTATCATAAAATCTGGTATAGAGATTCATGTCAGAATCAGGATGAATTGTAATGATCCCTTGGCTTTTCAGTTAGTGCCTTTATCAGATCAGAATTCCAATATATTCCAACCAAATATCAGTAAAACCAATGCCATTCAATTACTTAGCTGGACTATGTGTTAGTATGCTAACATGCTAAACTATAGTTAACATGGTAAACATACCATCAGCATGGTATGTTAGCATTTAGTTCAAGGCACTGCTGTGCCTAAAGTATACCTTTATATAACTGTTAGAATGGCTGTAGATTGTTAGTCTTGTTTGCATATCTGCATGGTTTTCCCTCCTTCAATATGATGATACTGCGGAATCAGACCAGAAGAGGCCACAGCATAATTCCAAACTAAGTTGCCTAAAAGAAGGTAAAAAAAAAAGAAAAAAAAGCATGGTCTCTCTCATGCACCACATTTATTTATTTGCTTTCTTGAAATGCCTCCCCTCTTTTGTCATCGCTCCAGTCTTTATCACTCTCTCCTGCAAAGTCCAAAACCGACTCCTGCTCTTTCTAGTCCTCAGCATTTGTGATTTTGCTGTGAAGGCATTTTCTCTGTTTGTGGTGGCCATTCGTCCATAAGCTGGATTTATAGTAGCAAATCCAAGGCTTTCTTTACCTGCTTGTCCTTACGCTCAAATAATGTGTGTCTCAGCGAGAGAGTCTGTGTGTGCGTATGTGCACGTATGCACTATTTGTTCCAGGATTTTACTTCTCGTTGGAGGTTGAAGGTCGTGATGCCTCTTAATCTGTGATGATTGGCTGGGTGCTGGCTACCTCCAAATATGGACAGCTGCCCTTTTGCCCTTTTGCTGCTGCAGTCCTCAAGTCTAAAATCCCATATCATGCACCCCCCTCTTCCTGTATCCCACCATCCTCATCTTCAAGCACACACACACACACAAATACACGCACACCCCTTTTCTCCCCTCCCTCTACCCCCCTGCCAAATCTCTCAAGTGCAGCCATCAATATTTTCCACTGAATACATAATACATACATTACTTACAGTATTGTTCGACTGTTTCACATTGACCATACTAGGCATTTTCAACAACACCGCTGATGCATAATTGAATAATTTATATTTTTTCTGTTTTAACCTTATGTTTTTAGGTCAACAAATTCTTCATTGATGTGTCTTTGTATGAGAATGAGTGTTAAATAAAGAAAATATGACCAAGACATTAAAAAGTCAATTCAGCTGCTGTATTCTCTTTTTCATAGTAATATACTGCACTTTAAACCCATTGAGACAGTGTAACTTTCACAATTACATTTAATAAGGGGTACATTACTCAAAAACATAAAAACTGTAATAGACACTCTAGTCTCCGAATATTATAGCAATATTTTCATCAGAAAATTAGCCAAGCCATCTCGCATTTTACAATATGCATAGATTTGGTAGATAGGAATTCATATCATCCACATTTATGTATTCACATGCCCGACCCAAAAATATTAATTCACCTAACACCCTCATTATTTCAACCATGAACTCAAACTCACCTCATACCACACCTTTCAATATCATTATCACCTCTCGCACCATCACCACCTTGCCCACACACCATTTTATTATTAAAACTATGACGATGTAATATTTCCACCAATGATGGTAATGTCTTGTCCCAGGTAATTCCAATTGGGAAGCCTGACGACTCATTTCAGTGCAGAGTGTGGGGCTAATGTGAAAGTGACCAGGGCAGAAGAAAGATGGAGACCTTTTCAATTACTTTGGAGGTGAGAGGACGACCCATTCCACTATATATATGATTGGCAATAACACCATAATAATCAGGAAGCTGGGAGACCAGGATAATTTCACAGTCATGTTCTACTATTTTTATTAATCTAAATGCCAGGGGCCTTTTGCCACTAAGAGGTAAAACTGGAGGTATTGGATCAACTACTGCAGAAGACTACACTATGTCTGTATGATTAAATGTGAAATTAAATGTTATATTTGCAATATTTTGCTTAGCTTCCAGTGTAAATAAATATCTCATCTTTCACTTCCACCATTTAGTCATCTGTGGTAGAAAATGATGAATTTGTAAAAGTGTATTTGAAATCTTGATTTGTAAAGGCGTACTTAAAAAGTCTATACCCAAAGGTCATCATTCAGTTTCTTTCACATACAGTACCGAGCATTTCAACATCTGTTTTACAAATGTAGTTCTGTCTAATAAGGACCTCAGGGACCAGCAGTGTATTCGTCAACAAAACACCATTTTGTTTTAATTTTATACCATCAATTACTATGCAAGGTGTTGCTTTTTCAGGCTGTTGACTTCTCCTTTTAGAACAGATTTCCTCATTCACCCACTTGGACTCAGTGTAGGTGGTAGCTCAATGTTGCGTAATACTATATGATGCTGTGCTGATACCAAACTACTTTTCAACTCCAGATGTGCCTGCAGATGTCACCTGCTTGCAATTTAATGGCAGGTGGTAATGTTTTTTTATGGCAACTGCGCTGAACTGATGAACCAGTGATCCATCATTATCCCCCATGAGAATAAATACCATTATCTGTGTACTGAGATTGGCATTTATAATTAGAATAGGGAACTATTACATAATGTGCCGCCAAAATGTAGCAATTGCCTTTTTTCAACCTGAAAATGTTTCACTGTTCAGATCACCCTGTTTTACATTCACACAGTCACACACATTCAAACCTGGGGGAAAATCGTTTTTTATCATCTGTTACTGAACAGCACTGCTGGAGCAATGGGAGCATTAAGTGCCTTGCGCAAGGGATCTCAGGTTAAGACTGATAAAATTGATCTTAGAAACACACAGAGATGTAGTGCAACAGAGCTGAATTTCTATGCTATGTGAGTTTAATAGACAATAAATAGCCTGATGAATTGGGTGCAGCAATGGGAAGAAATACCAACAAACAAAGGTTTTATCTTGGGTCAGATAGCTCTGTTTCTATCTAAGCCTGCTTGTCCCAAAATGGCTCCATTAGCAAATACAATTTCAGCCGTTACAGACGACTGAAAACCCTATCAGAAGAAGGCACACACTGAAGGCAAACTGAGACACACGCACATACACACATCACTACCCAGAGGCAGGGGTGCATATGTAATGACAAACACATGCACACTCACACAGGTAGATAGACAGCAGTATTGTTTTCCTCTTAAACAACTTGATCGTGTGCCAGGTCTTAAAAGCCGCCGACTGAACACAGGAGAAAAAGGCCAAGGATGCATTATATGAGGATCCTGCAGAGAAATATCAGGGAGGAGACATATTCTCTTACAGCTCACCTGCTTATTCCTCCTGTATCTGAGTTGCTTTTATGATTGTGAAGCAGAAATGGGGGTGGGACAGACATAAGGGGAACAGGGAGTGGGAAAGACTAAAAAAAGAAGAGAAATGTGAAATTCAAGGGTAAAAATACATGAGAGAAATAGCAAAGGGTAGAAAGAGAGACAGATAAAGAGGGAGAGATTATGTACTGTTGGCGGACCTTGTTTCCCAACAGTGTGTCAGGATAAAATGTGTTGTGTTAGCTAAAAATCAGCCCTGGCTAAGCAGAAAAGCAGAAAAGTATTTGACTTGGTGGCTGGAAGCAGATTTGTGGCACTGTGTGGCAAAGGCTTAAAGAAACATTTAGCATCATTATTATGTATGTTATTTCAATCTTAAACATTGGCTTAATCTAAAAGAAAACCCATGATTGATTTTAATTTAAAAAAAATGTAATTTTTATGCTTACTGATAAACAATAGAATATCCAAATAATGGCTACATTGTGAGTAGTTAGGACAGTTGACCTAATCAGCATGCCTATATTACCTTGTTGACAACCTACCCTTACACTTTCAGACACTGTAACTGCATTAAATCAGCACATACTGTAGGGTGACCATATTTTTAGTTTCAAAAAAGAGGACACTTGGCCCGGCCTCGAGACACAAATTCAGACAGGCTTCTCAGAGGTTAGTGAACAAAGTACCGTAGTATTCTGTGCAAAGCGCCAGTCAATTTAAGTACATGCTTAATGGTCCCACGAAAACAGTGAAAACAGGAAATTTTCATGAATTTATATATATTAAAAAAAAAACGGATGCCCCGGACAGGACGTAAAAAGTGGACATGTCCGGGCAAAAGATGACGTTTGGTCTCCCTAACATACTGACCACAAACATTGTGTTCAATTACAGATCTACTTAAAAACACATTAAGTGACTTTTATGGCCACTTGGGGGCAGCAGAAACAAGCTGTAAACCCAACAGTGACATATTTTTAAGTGGATATGCAAACCTGTAAGCAAACTGTTGTTTAGCCTTCATCGGTCATGTTTTTGGTCACCTTATGAATTTAAATATCAAAGAATACAATATCAAAACAGTGAGACTCTCTGTTTGTCACTACAAACAACCCCTTTTCAAATTAAAGTCATTCATTGTTAATATTAACCTTTTTATTATAGCCTCTACAAAGAACTGCCCTTGTCTTCATAATAGCACTGTTTGTTTCTTTAAGTATCTGCATCTTCCACAATTAAGTCCCTCTGTTGCACACATTGACACTGTCTCTACTGGCATCGGGAACAGAGTTTGACAAAAACTAACAGTCCATGGGGAAACAGATTGCAGCATAGTAACTCAGTTTGTTGGCTTACCAGTGGTGTATCTTTTCTTACAGCGTAGATGCCAGTGGCTATGTCTAATGATCTAATGAGCTAATGATCCGGGTATAGCAGCCAGCAGTGCTGCCACCCAGTGATGATGGCTCAGTGATAAACTCAAAGAAACAACCAGTTCTAACAGAAACAAGGGCACACTTAACTCAATAGTAAGCAAACTGACTGACTGGTATATACTGTAAGTGAACACATGTCTCCAGACCTATGGGAAGCTCATCTTATGAATCTTTCCAAATCATGGATCATTTT
Source organism: Sciaenops ocellatus (assembly GCA_033000465.1). NCBI lineage: Eukaryota > Metazoa > Chordata > Actinopteri > Sciaenidae > Sciaenops > Sciaenops ocellatus. Next base: position 16,150,368 of record CP136869.1, read on the forward strand.
GTGCAACACATCCAATGCAACACAGTGTGTCATCTTCGTCAAATCCATGAAATATTATCATGAATACAGACATGTGTCTCATTAATTTAATGTTGTTTTGGTTTATTTTGTGTTATTTATGAGTTTAATAAATGGATAGATGTTTTTTCTATTCAAATTATAGTTAGCTCTTTGCACAGCAGCACAAACAATGGATGGATGGGCAGCTGGAGAGAGGGAAATTGTCATCAGCATTAAAGCCTCTGGAAATGTAGTTTGACATAGTAAAAATGCATTTATGATTTTAAAGTTGATCATTTCATTAAGCATTCACAGAAATCTGAGGGAAAATAAACATTATATTGTTCTGTTCTGTCTGTTGAATAAAATGTACGTTAGGGTGAGTTATCAAGGCAATTAAGCTAATCTTAGTTCAGTTAAAGAGAGAAACTTGAACTCAGAAGGTGCTCAGTTGTATATTTCCATTTAGTAAGGAAAACGTGTAAAAATATTTCCTTTCTTGGCAGTTTATGAGTTTCTTTATCACACTAAACAGAGCGAAGTTGATTTCTTTAGGCTCCGACTGCCAGATTTTGAGGCAAATTGAGTGAGAGCAGAGAGGTTGTGTTTTGAGGGACAACTGATATGGATTTCTTTTTTGATTGGTTTGAAGAATAATTTAAAAATAATTCAAATCCAATATCAGGAGTTATAAGTTAAAGTAAATGGCTATATTTCGAATCTGGATTGAAACTAATTCCCAGTACTTTTAATTTCTGAGATCCTAAATTACAGAATTACTTTTGTGGATTTGGATTTCCAGTGGCTTTAAAAGTCACAAAAGAAAGCATGAAAAAGTGATGCAGAGAGAAACTCTGTTTTCTCCTTGGTTTGCCCTTGAAGCTTTTTCCTCTACCTGTGGTGTTCATCCAAATGAACTTCTTCCAGGCATTTTACATACAGTATAACAGAGTGATTCTGGTGGATTTAGTTTATCCATATACACTCATTCAAGTCAGCATGCCAGTGTCACAAAAGTAATTGAGTCACAGTTTCCTTACATTGATGAAATAGTGCAATACATTTTCAGTGGTGGTGTGTGTGTGCGTGCGTGTGTGTTTTCCTGTTACTATTAATTGTGTTTGACAGCCTGTATTTTCCTCATTCTCTCTCCAACTGGAGACATCTGTTGTTCATTTAAACCTCACAGCCATAGGGGACCCCTGTCAAGACACACGCACATCTGCTCACGCACAAAAACACACAGGAAATACGCACATGCACAAGAAGGCCAGACTTTTAATAACAGATTTATTCAAACTAGGAAGAACAGTGTGAAATGAGGACTGGACGTCTACAAGAAGACAAAACTGAACAATATTTAAATATGAAACCATACTCTTGTTGAAGCCATTCAATTTTTATGTCTCTTGTTTCTCCTATGTTCTGATTCAAGTAAGTGCTGCAGCACTGATTTATAAAACAATTTAAAAAAATAAGAATCTATCTTTAGGATCAACTCAAAAATGCCAGGACGAGCAAAGACAAATGTCAAAATCTGAAATTGCTCCATTAACTCTGACTCACAGAGTAAATTTGTGGACACGGCGGTGGATGAAAAGATTTCACGTGGAGCTTGTACAAAAATCACCTTATGTCAAAGCACAAATAAACATTCCATTGGCAAAAAACAAACTACATTCCAGCATAGGTTATCACTTCAGACATTCTTGCCCTGGGACACATTTAGTTGTGTTTTCCCAAATGTTGATAAGGTTAGATTAAAAATCCCACCATGGAGGCCCACAGTAAAATCCCACTTGCTGATGCTGATGTTCTGGCCTGTTCCTTGATAATTATAAACTATTCACTGACTCAACCAGGTCAGGGCATGGCCAGATTAAAATAGGAATAGCTCCTTGGATTCAGTATGTAATTTGTGTTAAGGGAGGTGTAAATGTGAGAATACGCCGATCCTAATTGATCAAACACACATGTACACCACCTCACTAGTCTTGAAACCATTATAGTGTAGTTTCCACTGCCCCCTTAGAGTAGCCAAGATCATGGGAGAGGAGACAGCCAGGTAATATTTGTGTGTAGTGTTTATTGAAAGGAAAGCTATCAGCTTCACATTTTACTAGCAGTTTATTGGTATCTGGACTGGTTCTTGTGTTTTATCAGACAAGTGGGAATAATTTTATACATAAGCATCCAGGTGTTAACTGTGTGGTTTTGTAATGCACAGCTCACAAAATTGTGGAGCATATTTTAGCCTATATATAAATCATATAAATCTTACATTAGCAAACATTTTGAAAGCAAACAATACATTTTTAAATTGATTTCTCTTCCCCCAGGCACCCACTGGCTTCAGTTCATTTCACTACAGAATGAAAATAAACCTGTAGATACTTCAGACCTGCTTAGGTATTCCAAACGCATGGAACAATACTTTACCATTATTTATTTTAATTATCTCTGTCAAACTGAGATTTTTTTTTTTTTGGTGTTTAGCGACAGTATTTTAAAAAGGGCAAATTTTTGCTGACTTTCCAATAGACCTTTTTCACAGCGGCTATTTTGGCATTGCAGGAAAAGCACCAATGTAATTAATGACATAAATAACCAGTGCATTCCATTTAGGTCAATTACTTCCACAGCCGTTGTATTATGCATTCTGGCACAATGGAGCACTTAATTGACCTGTGTTTTCCTTGCTATAACAGGTCAAAATCTCTGTCGTTGTGAAAAGGGTCTACTTTAGTTGCTGGAGTGTCACTGAATGAGGTTTGGTAGCAACTCGGGTGCGAGGCTAGTACCACCTGTTGACCATGTTACTTCGACAAAGCAAGTTTTAAGTATGCAGAGTATGTGTGTTGAATGGGAAGGAGAAGGGAGAATGCAAGGAGAGCGGGAAATTAAGCTAAAAACCTTTGGCATGATTTGGAAAATGCCCAGCAGTTACATAATGTAGCGCTTTTTGTCTCAGCGCCGATAATTGCTGAATTTTTGTGTTAGAGCTCTCAAATTAAGTACCCTTATTTGTCTACTACAAATCACAATGTTTCCAACTACTACAGCTATATGACAGAATACATGAAGTGACATCAAATACAAGGAGTTCCACTGTTAAAACCTACCCCACTACTGGGGTAAGTTCTAACAATAAGAGTGAAGAAGAAATTATCAGTTTTTTTGCACCCGATAACCTATCAGGAACTCCCGTCTTATGCTCATCCCATGCCTGGGGGTATTTGATGATCTACTGTAAGTTGATATGCACTTCCGGACTGAACATATTACCCAAATATAATATAAAAAACTGATACATACACTACTGACCAGTTCCTCCTTAGGTCACGTGGAGCGAGTCTAAAACACAAAGTCTGCTGCCTCAGCCAAGTAACCAGTCAAGACATCATTAAACATTGTCTGCTGTGATAGAGGGCAGCTGTCTAGAACCTTGTTCTCTAAGGTTTTGTGATTTCTTGCAGTATCTGCTCAATGTCACATGGCTGAGTATTCTTTTGGCGACAGACCTTACCGTCTCCTCCTACCTCAGCTCATCTAATGCAGATTTTAGTAAGTGAGCATACCCTCAGTTTTTCTCACCCACTGTCTTGGCATAAGTTTTGAGAAAAGGTGTTTAGTTATAACACTAAAAGGGGTTACAACCATCCCCACCCCTGTCAGCCATTGTTTAGCTAGCTGTAGCAGCATGGCAGTTTAAATTAGCATAGATGGAATGCCTGACATTTTAGACTGGAAATCAGTGTCATCAAAATCATACTTCTTCACACATCTATGAAATCTCAGAATCAAGGCCAGGAATGAACTGGTCATATATAAAATTTATCACATTATAAATTGGATCATCCTTTCTTGGTAAAACTTGTGCTACTACAACCATATCTTTGTTGCAGCCATCACTGCTCTATACAATTTGTAGTTGAAAGGCTGAAAGAATAAAACTATTGTATCCTTTATTGCACTGCTTCGTTGACAAGTATGACAGGTGACAAGTACAGCTCATTCTACTAGCTTGTAAGTGCAAATTTTTTTCACCATGGCAAAATTCTTTTATCGTCTTTACATAATGTTTTTTTTAGAACTACTTGTAGTTACATAGTGTAAAGAAGTGACAAAAAAAGTATAAAAAGACTCAATACCACAGTTGGATTGAGGGCTTAGTCAGTGTTGGTGTATACTCATACAAGCTGAGCAACATGTCTGCAATTTGTCACCCCTCCGTTCTTTCACTTATCTTATTTTCCAGACAAACACAATAGCAGAACCAACAGACGTACAGCACCCCATTAGTTTTTCTCTTCAAACATAATGTCACAATATCCCATCTGGCTTTATCAAAATTTTACAGATCAAATTATGGAGAAAATCTCTAGGGTATGTTGGAACATTAAGAATCATTTGTGTAAATTATATATGGCAAAAGATGTCTATTATAATATTCAGAGAACTATTTTCAGGGTTTTCATGTTCAAAACATAGTTAGTTTTCAGTTCAGTTTTTACCTTGTTTTTACAGTGATGAGGTTCAATAAAACAAAATCACAGATTTTGATGTTCTTCAGCACTCTTGGGGTGTGCTGTGAATGATTTTCTGTGTCTGAGCATGCAAGGACAGGAAGCATAACAAGTGCGTGTGCTCAAGTGTATGTGTGTAGACTGAACGTGTGAGTTTGGGACTGAACACTTTTTGGCTGTTAACTCAAGTAGCTGAGTCAGCGCTTCAGTATTTTTTATCATCCTTACACACCTCCGTTCTCCTGTGCTCCCCGTCCTCCACTCTGAACTCTTCCCTCCAATATTCAGATTCAATCTCTTGTAACAACTCTATAGCTCTACATGTTTGCTTTATTACTTTAATGATGCTTCATGTGAAGCGAGAGGAGGGGCAGAAGGTGTGGCTGGCCTGGGCCCGTGGTACTCTCCAGTTACAAAGTGACCCACCTTGGCCAAAATCTGCCTAATTGAACATGCATTTTTGTTGCTTAGTTGGCCATGTCAGTTTTCTGCAGAGGATGAGACGAGCCTCGTGCAGCATCCAACAGTAGCTAGCACTAGAGGTGGCACAGTGGCTTCTTTGTATTGTCAGTGATTCCACCCCCTTAGTACCCACTTATTAGGGCCCCCACAACTCTGAGTCGATTTGGCTGCCAGGAGCTTTAAAAGTCTGAAGCCTGTCTGCTGTATTTCTGTTCCCCTCATTTTTAACCATAAAAATGTGAAGAGAGAGGACAGAGGAAGACTCGTGTTCCACTCTGAAACTTCTTATCTCTCTAAACAACCCAACCCTCCATGTCTGGCAAGTGCCCTAGTGGTGGCTCCACTACTAGCCAAGTAGATGAAAATGTTAGGAAGGAGCACACAGCACAACAACATGCAGGAAAGCAACTATTATGATGTTGATGTTTCCGATGAATTCCAATAGATTCCATGTCAATTTTGAGATTAATTTTGGATTCGATTCAAACTGACAGCTGCTGGATTAAAACATCATCGGCAAATTGTTTCACATTTGTTATTTGTGATTGCATAGGCCTGTCATAGATGCTGGCCTTTTTTTTTTTTTTTAAATATCATTCTTTGTTTGTTGCTGCTTGTGTTGTGGAGTGCCGTGCCTGGTTGATTATTTTTATCAAGGCAGGACCCACATTGCTTACACATTTGCGGTTTGTTGTGTGGGTTGGCTATGTGGTTTGATTGTGTTGGCCTTATGGCTGTATGGGCATCCAGCATTACTGAATATGAAACTGTGTATTCATTTGCCTTTTATTCTTGTTTGCTATTCTTGCTTTTTTTTTTTTTTTTTGTCTTTTGTGTGGGCAAATTGCAGTGTCCATGGTTCTGCTGCTTAAATTAGACAGGTTTGTGTATAATGATAAATCCACTGCACTGTCCATGATTTGCATGCCTCTGTTAGTTTCTCCTTGGGTCTTATGTCTCCTTGCATTTCCATAAAGCCTAACAGCCTTTAGGCTGTGTAAGGGCCACTGTAGGTCTTCACCCCCTCTGCAATGAGCCATTGGCTCTGCCCCTGTCCCCTTCCCTTCCTCTCTTCTGCTGACACAGACATCAAAGGAACATTTTCTCAATTTTCAGTGCTCAGGTTATTTTGTTGATCCCTTGACTTTTCCTCTTGCATCATGAGCAGGTCAAGTTTTTCCACTTAGGCAGTAAAACGTCTCAACATATACTCGATGAATGGGCACAAGGTTTAGCACAGATATTCACAGCTCCCAGACAATGAATCCTAATGACTTCAGTGATCTCCTGCCTTTTCCCCCTAGTGCCATCATGAGGTTGACATTTGGCATTTTGAGTGGATGTCTCAAATTGGATGGACTGTCATGAAATTTTGTCAGCATTCTTGTCCACGTCATTAGCATTTAGCTCACAGCACTGCAGTTCCAAAGTACAGGTCCACAGAGCCACTAGCATCTCTTGTGTCAAAGTAACTCATACAATTTCATGCACTCGTAAAACAATATATATCAGTTGTATAGTAATATAAACACCTAAATAAATACTGGTATCTGATGAGTATTACACTTTGACCCAGAAAATACTAACAACAGCTATGAATATATTAATCAGTCCCATATTGTATGGATCTTTGGTTGATAATCTGCAATATTTGTAGCCATCATTACAAAAGATCCAAACTGATCCTGTCTGTAATTATTAAAAGTATTTTCTCTGAAATGAAAAGTGCAGGCACAATGGAGGAAATTTGTTTTCACTGTGGTAAACCTCTCAAATGTGCTTTTAAGAAAAGGTACACAGAGAGCAGGGATGCATATTTCAAACTATTCACATTTAACAGTTCAAAGCAGTGTCAGAAAGAGGTCTTTCAGTTTTACTGGAATAAACATGCAAAGACACACTGCACACTCTCACACACGTACTCTTTAATCCTTGTCTTCTACAAGGGTGTAAGACTGATATTGTCTCCAGATCAGCTGAAATCGGGTTAGAAGAAATTACTGCTGCTTACCAAGAGTGCCTGCTGATTTGCAATAAAGCAGAATAACTGTTTGAGCACAAAAAAATGCAGTAATAAGTAGATTTATTTGTACTAACTCTGAAAGTGTCAATGCAAATGTTGTTGAAAACATTAACTTGTAGGATTATATGGCATCTAGTGGTGTGGCAACCCTCTCCACTCCCCCTACACATGCACAAATTTAGCTCTTTTGTTTGCATGAAGTTTAGCTTTAGTAAATTTTGAAGTAAATCTCACAAACTGGATCTGTAAAAGAGAAACAAGACTTTCCAAGTAAAAAAGTAAAAGAAAACTTTTTGTGTTGTCCAACATTGTTTGAGAGTGACTACATCTGTGGTCTTAAAATAAAGCTCTTTGAATTAAAGCTGTTGCCCCGAATTGCATATGCTTTCTTACAAATCTTAAAGCTCCACACAGTTGACAACGTCTCATGAATTTGGGGACAATTTAAAGTTACATTTTAAGTTTATAACACAACCGTATGCTGTTCCTATTTGAGAGTTTCTTTGGTCTTTGAAGTTGGTTATCGCCTCAGTGGAATTGCAGCTGTGGTAGCTACTGTGCTTAAAATTAATCCATATATTAATAATGTCAGGATTCTGTCTCTCTGTCTCTTTCTTAGGAATGCAACATTAGAGGAGAGGAAAAGTTTTAATCCAAGCATAAATGCAAAATGAGAGTTTTGTTACCGGAGGATTATCATTTCTATCCCTTCTGCACAAGTACCTTTGATCCTGTCACATGCACATTCCCCCATTCCCCCACACACATGCATGTACATTTTTGACCAGCGGTAGCACTTTCTGCAGATCAATGCACACACGCACACAAAAGTGTTGTTTGTGCTCTGTGTGTGAGTCTATGCATGTGACACGATCAAAGGTACTTGTGCATAAGGGATAGAAATGATAATCCTTTTGTAACAAACCTCTCTAATCATTTATGCATGGATTGATGCTTTGCCTCTGCTGAAACAGAGAATACCAGGGGCAGGGAGAGAGCGAGAGCAGGAGAGGGATGAGGGTGGCAGAGGCAGACAAAGAACAGGAGTAGATAAGAAGAGGTTACTAATGTTTGTAAACATAAAAATATTCAAATGTATCATAGCATCCCAGATATTCCTCCCTCAGGCTTTGCATTAGAAAAGCCGGACTGGATGGAATGCAGATGTTTTTCAAATAGACTTAGACTGAATTTGACTTTCTTAATTGATTCAATTAATTGTGGGAAGATTTGATTATTGTTAAACTGTGAAATTGCCTTATTGTCCATAAGCTGAAATAACTCTCACAGTGTATGTCTACTTATTAAGAAAGTTGCTTGAATGCAAGGAGAATTTCAACATTTGTGGGTGAAAAAACAACAGCTTGCCACGATTATAGCTTTTCTAAAAATTTTAAATTAGTATTCATTACATTTAGTTTATAATCACATTATTTTGCGGAGAAACTAGTGAGATTTTGCAGATATTTTCCACATAAAGTGGCCTGTGAAGCTTGTTGTTGCTGGGTTTCTCTTTTCCTATTCAGGAACCGATTCATCACTTAGAGCTTATAGCCGCAATTACAATTTTTATTTCTCCCAGAGTAACAAGTCTAGTTTGAATTACTTCATCGGAAGCCAGACAGTCAACAACACACTCCAGAGATTTTGAAAAATGACCCCATGCTAGACAGTTCATAGATAACATGTCACTTGCTCCGTCTATAAATCATCTTTTAAAATGAATGAATTTTGCGTTTGGCTACTGCTGCGCCTCTTTTTTACCGTAAATCGCCTAGCAACAGCAGATTGAATTTTGCTCTTTCTTGGTACTAAGAATAACTTCTTGATAATTGCCTCCATAGTGGACAAGTTCTATGTGCAGATTGTCAAGTGTTCGGAAAAGAGGCAAGAGAATGGATAATTATAGGTCAAATTATGCCTTTTAAATAATTCTCCAAATGAGCTCTACTATGAATTTCAGTTTTTATTGGCATCATAATAAAAGCTATTCTACTGTTGTTTCCCCCCTACTGGTAGTCTGAAAGAGCTCCATTGCTGTCACTGCTGAAACCACTGTATTATTATGTGATTGTATTCATCAGCAGCCTTTTCAGTATTAATTGACTGCTGGACAATGGAAGCTCAGAAATATCAATACATGAAATCAAAAGAATACTTGAGAACAGTCTTTAATATTATGTGAGGAAATGCTATTTTAGATGTGTGTGAAAGGCTGAACTAATGCCCTCTTAAATAATATTACATGTACTGGTTTTCACCTGGTTTGTCCATATGTGTGTATATGTGTTCAGTAGATGTTTAAGGCAGCAGCTTGTTTACTGCTGGCATGCCTCGACTTTCGTTGAAATGAAAAACATTATTCTGCAGTCAATATCTAATTTTCCTGTTTTGCCAGGTAGAACAAACAAGAGAAAATACTCTCCCAGCCTTCCTCACAGTCTACCTGTTACAGGAAACTGCATTTCTTTCTTTCTTTCTTTCTTTCTTTCTTTCTTTCTTTCTTTCTTTCTTTCTTTTCTCTTGTCCATTTCCTCTTTCTCTTTCTTTATACACACTTTTATCCCCTTCTTTGACTGACAGACCCCTCTTCCTGACCACACTGCATGCAGCTGGGAGCTAACAATAAATCCACTTGGTTTCTAATTGATTAGTTGTCCTGAACTGACTAATCTGATACTGAGACTTGAGCTGGTCACCTTGGCCTAGGGTTTTTTAGAACATGCAAATAAACAGACAGCACACAGTCATACTCACACATGCACAAACACATGCTTTCTAAATCAAGCTGTAACAGTGCATCTTGTTTATGCTCTTGGCATTTATTTTATCAGAACAAACAAACAAAAAACAGACACTCACAGTCTCCCAACCTGCTGCTTCTTTATGTGCCTGCTGCCATGCCCACCTCTGTGCATAGATACATGTCTGAGATGTGTGGAGACAAAGCGTCCACTTATGAATTATAGAGAGCGAAAGAAAATATGTATTGAGGTGGAATGGATCAGTGAGGCGAGACATTAGTATTTTTGCCCTACTTTCCCTCCAGCTTGTTAAAAGCAATTGTCTAGACAATCTGTCACCTGGCCTCCCCTAGTGAGGTTTGAGATGTACACACACTCACAAACACACACACACCAATGACCACCAAACAGGACACTTGGTGACATGTTAGTTAGCCTGACATATTGCTAGCTTAACAATAAACTAAACTAAAGGTAATTATTTGGCTGTTGCTTGGTGCGTTGTGCATGCTGGCCAGCTTGACATAGTGTTAGCTGGCTGTAGTTGGTTAATATGCTTGTAGCAAATGATATTATGGGCAAAAGTTTACTCTTACACTCATGCACAGGCTTATTTTGATACCATTTTCCTTTATTTGGTGAGACAAGGGACATTATTCAAGAAATGTTTCTCATGTCAGAGGGGTTGCTAATTAGTGGCTGTTGGTAAGTGTGGCAGAACCTCTTACACAGTGATGATGGTTGGGCAACAGACAGGGCATGGCATTCAGATCAAGTTGCCTATCAGTTGGAACAGCCACTACACTCAGCAGTCTTGTCCAGATAGTAACCCTAGATTTGCGAAACTTGTCGTATGCACTTAATTCAGCACAGTAGCACTCGACTCGCAATGGCAGATATGTCAGCCACTTTGAAATATTCTTATGACAAACTGTTTGGTAAAACTGGTAAGCTGGCAAACCCTCCAAGAAGTCAGGTGACATAGTATAAAGAGCGATAAAGTCAGTGTAGGGAGGAGTTTGTGATAGATGAATGGGTCAAACTCAAGACTGTCATGTGTCATGTGCAAAACCGGACGTCAATGTTAACCTTTTAGTTTTAGACTTTGTTGATTTATTATGTGGTTAAGGTAACTACTTAGTTAAGTTCATGAATAATATAATACATATTGTTATAATTGATTAAAATAATAAGTCAGCGTTGACTTGGTTTCACATGAGACACGAACAGCAGCCTTCTGGCAGGAAATCCTGATGACAGAACTCTCCCATGTGTGTTAGACGAGGGCTAGAGAATGGTGTCACCTGTCATGGGGCCCAATAGATTTATGGCAGTGCAGACTGATTTCCACAGCAGGGCCAAGTGACAGTTTAAAACATAATTTAACATGAATACTGGGCTTCCATAGGAATCCTCACCCAACTTTTATATTTTATTGATAACTCTCCAGTGAAGAAGTGATGAAAAGAGTGGAGCTGAACCTATTTTAAATGTTTTGCAAGGATAGATGAATGACACATTAAAACAAGTACAAAATTTAAAAAAAAAACTCACCATGTGTGCATGTGTGTAAATTTGTGTGTATGCATGTGTTTAGATCGTCCACATGTGGTATGCAGCAGGTGTGCGCAGTGCCTTTTGTTGTCATAATCCAAACGCCATAAAATAAAATCAAACAAGAATTGATGTTTTTTTTCTGCTAGACAGGAAAAAAAGGATTTTCTTTTTTAACTGTCAGACTTTCTCTGACTTTCCTTTTAGCTTTTCCACAGACAGATACACAGCAGAAATAAAGCCTCTTACAGAGTCCCCCCTAGCCGTCAACTGCACTGACAGGATCAGATTTAACACCGCACTTGATTTCCTCAGCCCTCCAAGAAAGGTAAGAAATGACTGTCTAGCATTTCTTTGCCACCCCTTTGTCTCGCTGGAGATCAAAAGCAAACTAGACAGATACTGTGTAGTTAGAAGACACGTAAAAGGGCTCAGTGCTGGTAGCTACTACTGAGAAGTAAGTGGAGAGAGAACAGGGCCCACAGGCTTTTTGTAGCTCTGTCCTGCCACTTAAGCTATTTCTCAGCTTGTGATGGGATTCCAGCCTAGAGCGTCATTCCAGCCTCCAAAATTATCTTTGTTTTTGGACTGGTGGGCACATCATAGTTTCTAGGAATTTGTGATAAACATTTTTATGACATAGTATGACAATATACTACTCTATACTAGTTAAACAATATGCTTGTTTCCATATCTTACACCATAAAATGGAGAGTACGTGAGATAATAAAGTATGATGTTTTGTAACGCCTGTGACTTCAGGTAATGTACTCATAACTCAGTTTGATACTACTTACTGTTATTTATAGATCCATTATTCTGTACAGACTTCAAAGTTCAGTCGAGATTTTCCCACCCTGATGCTTCAGAGAGAAAAATGCTCAGTCAATCATCCTATCATATTAGCTTGCTCAGCTGAGTCTACGATGCCAGATATGGATAACAACCCCTCAACCCTATGCCCCACAACAAGCAAGGTCAAGCTAATGAGTGCTCTTACAGGCCTGAGGAGATGGGTGGAGGAGGGATGGCGGGAGCTGATTATTGAGCTTCCTTGATGAAAACAGCCTCTGGAAAGCAGAGCTGAGTGAATCCGGGAAGGGTGGGATAAAAAATGAAGATGGAAAAAGCAGGGAATGACTGTCAATGATAGTAAAGGCCTCTTCTGGTCCACTGATGAAAGACTAATCATGATGAATGCTGCTTAAGTCTAGCTCATTTTGTACTGGTAGACACACACACACACACACACACACACACACACACACACACATGCTCACGGTCACACAGACTTACAAAACCATTTCATGAATCAATACCTCAACTATTTTAGAATAACCAAAGTCAGGCTTAAAATATGGAAAACATGTGCAAAAGAGATACGGAAAGTCAAAACAAATTTTGAAAGATAGCACCATTGGGTGTTTTTTATTCCACCCCTATAGACATAAATCATTTATGATACTGCAAATCACAGATAGGTCCTTGTGAATGTAATGAAATACATGCAAAAAAAAAGCCCTTACAGTATACATGGATCTCTATATTCTGCAAGATGTTTTTTATGCTGCTATTTTTTTCTCATTCTGCCGCGTATCATGGGAGAACATGTTTGAATATGAAAAGAAATGCAAATTAAATTTGACATATGTTCGCATTTGGAGAGATTTATCCATCGCTATTTTTATTTTAAAGGACTGAATGTTCAGTTTTGAAGTGTAAAGTGCTGTCAGTGTGCACAAAGCCAGATTTGCCTTTTTCATGTTGATCTCACTGTACGTGTTGTTAGCATACTGTATGTTGCTCTGTGCACAGATGAATGGAGTGAATTCATACACCTTAAATCCATAGTGGATCTGGTATGGAGTTTTGTTTTCGCAAAACTATTTATATATGAGTGTGGAGTTTTGTAACTACATTGATAAGATTTGTAAATGTGTGAAAAACAAATCTCCAAATCTGTATTCAGGTTTGTAAGTGTATTGGGCTGTGTAAATGTGTAGACAAAACTGTGAATGTGTACATAGATCTGTAAATGCAATTATTTTTGCTCCAATACGACAACCCCCAGAAAGAATCACCTCTGGCAGCATCTATTATATTTTTAACCTAATTATTGTCTCATTTGTGGTTTGATAAACATTAAATTAATCAAATTCAGTGCCCCATATCGCTGTTTTACAAGCTACTGTAACTGTCAAATGCTGTCAAGGCTTTTGTCATACAGAAGTGGAAGTGGATAGTTAGTGAGGCATGAGGCACAAAGACAAATCTCCACACGCATTTGAAATTGGCCCACACATTTGCAGGCTTCTGCCACAATGGAAGTGTTCAGCAAAATGCATGTGTAAAAATAGAGCCAGCTGTAGCTGATGATTGTATTCCAGTTCTGCAAGAAAAATCATTGTATGCTTTCCAGCCAATAATATCTATGTATGCATTTACAGATTTGTCTACACATTCACAGACTCATGTATGTATTTCCAAATTTGTATACACATTACAAATCTCAATGCACTTGTAGAGATTTTTATTTATTCATTTATTTATTTTAAATACGTTCAAATGATCGTGCACACACAGATACAGGTTTGCAGATTCCTGCGCACATTCACAAATCTCAGAATCTCAGTGTGCATTTAGAGATTTTTGTACAGATTTACAGATCTGATTATGCACACATGGATGGAGATAGAGTTACACAACTCTTATATTTTTACTAAAACAATCTCCCCATACTACAGCGTATGGAGTTTAAGGTTTGGGGATGCAAATTACTGATGAAAACACACTGATGCAAGCATAAAGCAATTCTCTGTTTCTCTATAGCACACACACAAACACACATAAATAGAGGCTTACTGTACAGTTTATATATGCACACAGGGACATTTACACACAGTCACATGCACACCGAAACACACACTCCCTCATGCACCAGTGCCTTTTTATTTCATGAATTCAACTCATTGAGTGAGTTGGATTCTCTCCCCATCTCTCCTTGTCTCTGCTGTAGTTAATGACTTCTGCCTAATGTCTCCATAAGCTCTATTGAGAGGAATGCATGCCAGGTAAGACTGCAGGCCACATCACATTTCTGCCTCTCTCTGCTAAACTACACGGCCTGCCTACAGTAATTATCACACCGCAGAGAAGATTCAGCAGCAATGTGTGTGGGGGTCATTAGCTCGGGGGCTTGTACGTATGAGAGAGTGTGATTATTCAAATTCATCTCTCTGAATGCGTGTGTGCGTGAAGTATTTGTATATATGATTGAGCTTCTCTAAATCCGCTGCCAATATAAAGGAAAGAAAAACAATTGCCAGGAGGTAAGAATTAAAACCCGACATATTTCTGAAAGGGGTCATTTTCATTCTGCATCCTGAGCGTGACTCGAGAAGTAGAGGGCATTAATATCTGCTGTCAAATGAATTGATTTAAGAATTTTAACACATTATGCTGCTACTAAGCTCCAAGGGTTTACCGATTTTTCTGTTAAACATGAAAAGTACATAAAAATAAAGGCTGAATGTAATGTGTCATGCATTTTATTGTTTGTTTTTCCATATTTTTCCCTCAATTATTTATGTGTTTTTTTGTTTGTTTTTGGCCTATGGGAATTGTGATAAATGGTTCAATTCTGAACAAATGAGAAAGTCAAACAATTTTAAACTCTAGGGTGTCAATTTGACTGATAGCACAGCAGACAAGGTATTATCAGCTCAAGGCTGTTGTCCCGGTTTCGCTGTTGTTAAGCTGTTCGAGCTCTCACACACCAAGCTGACAAGCTTGGCCATCGGGGGCTGCTGGGCCTTTGTTTTTGCAGTGAATCTGGCACTGATGGCACAAGACATGAAGACCTAAAAAAAACCCAACTTTGCTAGCACAGTGGGATTATTTGGATTGATGCATAATTCAAAAGGCGTACTTTGCCTTCACCTCTTTCTTTCTTCTTAAAGGTGAGGTCAGCAATTCTGGAGAAATATTGCTGATATTTGAACTCAACAGCCAAAGAAATACAACAATCCCTTTAGTGCGCCTTCAAATGCTCTGCCCCCCAAATTCATGGGCATGCATGGGGACAGAGAGCAATTAAGAGGTGAAAACAATTCATTGCTCTCCATTGACTTTGTATTGTGTGAAGGTGCCTCCCTGTCACATCGGTCTCCCAGCAAACAAAAGAAAAATGTCTAAAAGCAACTGTGTGGTGGGATGCACTACTAACAGGGTAAAGAACCCAGAGCTAAGTTTCTATAGGCTGCTGAGCCAAACGGAGCTCTTAAGAAGACAAAAGTGGATAAAGACAATAATATAGGAGGCAGCATCAGCAGAAAGAATGAACAACTCTCACTACCATAGCAAACATTACAACAGCTGAATGTCCGTGGGCAAGTAACTGAACATTACCTGACAAACATCACAAATATTACATATATTACAAAAGGGACATATGGGTTCTGTGAAACAATAACGCTAATGTTAATTGTTGTAATCTTCTTCTCCATCGCTTCTTGACAATGCAATTACACATTAGCACGTGTCAGGTTTACCATCCCTCTCCTTCCTACTACCCCCTTTCTCCCTAATTTGGGAAATGCACACATTTGCTTTCTTGCTGAGAGTTTGATGATAAGACTGATATCACTTTCATGTATGTACACTAAATGTGGAGCTACTGCTAGCAGCCAGTTAACCGAGCTGTCTTACGTGGGGTGTTGTCAAGCGGCAACCTCCGGTGCTGGAAAACGAAGCCAGTGCAGGAGTGCTAAAAACTGTAATTCCTCAAGCGGCCGCTTGAGACAGGCTGCAGTAGTGAGTCAATCTCCATAAGCGCCCGTATTAAAATGCCTAATTTCACAGCAGAAATAAACATGTTTACAGCCTGGTACAGGCAACAGTTTTGGACTCTGTAGCTAGTTTCCCTGTTCATGACAACTGTGAGGGGGGTGATTTTTTTTTTTAACTCACCCATTCAAATGATATTAAGGCTTAAAGTTATGCATAATTATCAGTGTGACCACTTTGATTGACAGGTAAGTGCCATTACAGTTGGCTTATTAGAGCACCCAGGCGTCATTCGGCCGACCTCAGGTCCGTCGATGATTCATGTCTTTGCCGATATTTAGATTAGACGGGAGGCTGAAGGAGTAGTACATCCAACATGGCGGCGGCCAGCAGCGCATATTTTCTGCTTCAAAACAGCGCTTCGGAAACCTACGGGTGACGTCACTCAGGCTCTGTCCATTCTTTATACTGTCATTGGGTGTTATACTAGACTTGTCTCTGCTGGTTGCCAGGCAGCAACTGGTGCCAGGCGGTAGCTTGATATTTAACGTACGTGGTATCAGTCGTGTCATCTAACTTTTAGCAAAAAAGCGTATGTGTCTAAGTGTATGTTGCTATTGGTGCAGCAGTCAGCTGCTATCGTCTGTAGTACATTCTGGGTTGAAGACAAACTTTTAACAGAATATGAGGCTTTGCCTTTTTAAGGTCTAAATGGGGTGTAATGGCCATTAGACAAGCGAACCCAGAGAGGAAGACGCTGTAATGTATGCAAGAGATGGGATCTCAGACAGAATTTTCTGTGTATTTCTCTGTGTACTGATGTTTGCCTGTGTGTGTGACAGAGAGAAAGCAAGATTTGTATCAAGTCACATTTAACCTCTCCATTCACCATCCATCCGCCCACTGATCCAGAGAAACACAGAGAGAGAGAGAGAGTACAAAAGTGAGTGACTGTGTGTTATTCCCACATGATTTACCACTCATATTAAAACAGGAATATATTATATCTCAAATTCAATTTGAGGAGAGGGTGGTGTCAGCATTTTGCCTGTCATCTCCAGCGATGGGAAGAGACTGGGATGGATGTGAACGCTCTTCTCTTATTTAACTCTGTCTGATTCTCCTGTGGCATAAGCAACCACACGCAGCCACACAACCACAGAACATATTTTGGGGGTTCTTAACCTAATCTTGGTTAACATTTGGGAAATAAGCTGTCCTGCAGCCTTTACTGTGGAGTGAAACAATTGCATGAAGTGCAAGTGCAGGAAAGAAATATTTCTCATCTGATAGTCCACTTTACATTTCAGATTTTCAAACAACATCACTGTCATGACTTACCTTCCAGTCACTGTTAAATCTTATTGCTTGCATATGCAGAGGTTTGACTGTCATATTATCATGTCCATAAATATAGATAATGTATGCATACTACATCATACTGAAGACATGCACTCTGCATAACATACATACCTACATATTCTATGCATATGGAGCAGCTGTGAAATGATAAAAAAAAATGTTCAGGCCTCTTCTATCTGATACTTCATGTGACTCCTCAGGGTATGTGTAAATAAACGTCACCGAGAGAGAGGAAGAGAGGTGGTTTGTGCATGTGTGTCTGTGTTGTGTGGTGGGGGAAGGTGGCCACATGAGGTCATACTCTGTTTACAGTTTCAAGCTTACTGCTAGCCCCTTCACTGACAGCAACTCAGAAAAACAAATACAGTGGAGGCAGTACTAACATATAGTTTATAAGTACTACCAAAACTGTGGTTCAGGAACAGGGTAAAAAACAATTAAACATGTCTCTGGGTTTATTCTAGTTCAGTTTTATAACAGGTAAGTATAAGGAAAAAGGCAAAGGAGAAAGTAAAGGGAAGGCCAAAGTCTGGGGTGAGGTGTAGCCTGAAGTTTTCATTATACAATAGATGATAAGAAGTGATTCTGCTGTCTTGCAGCTGACAGAAGGATCATTTCACCACTGAGAACCCAGGAGGGCGAAAAGTCCAGACAGAGCATAGTGATAGCCAGCTCGCCACAGGGAAGAGAATGCTGAGCACCTATTAACTACAGAGTGCAAAGCTGGAATATAAGGTTGAACCATTGCCTGGAGGTAGGGGGTACAGTTTCTGTCGGATCGTTCATATTGTTGTCAGCACTAAGGTGACTTGGAGGAATTTAGAAAGGTGGACTAAGGTGGTGTAATAGGTGAATTGCACAGCACAGACAGAAGTGCGCAGGTAGCTGAGCCAACAGGGGGTCTAGTCAGGAAATGACTGAGGCTTGGACTAGGACTTGAGCTGAATCCCTGCTGAGAAAAGGCTGGATTTGACAGCTGTTGTAAATCTTCGGAATCGCGTTGTGGCAAAGTGAGGTTTAAAAGGTCGCTGGTGGTCACGCTGGGATCTTCAGCAGTGTCGGACTGGGGCCAGGGGAGTGTTATTGAGGTTGTAAAGGTCTTGCAAAGGCTAGGATTTGCAGCAAACAAAGAGATAGCAAATTGTTTTAGGTGGTGCAAAGGTGCAAAGTCCATAAGTTGATGTTGAGCCACACATAGTTTTGTAAGGAATACATTAAAAGACATATTCGCTAATAAAGTACTAGTGTCCCATATGAGAAAGCACCTTTGAGAGTCAGACCAAAAGCAAAAGAGCAGTAGAAAAACTGAATGACTTACAGATAATCTCCTTGCCTTTAAGAGTGTTAACAGCTGCAGACTGGCTGACTGGATGACTGAGTAACATGTGTCATTATTATACGGTGAGAGCAGGTGCTAAAAGCATGCTTTTATACATCGACCATTGGGGATTCACTATGAATACATTTGCACTGGTGCAGTAGCTTTGAAGGTGATGGAGTCCTTGATTCCAGAATTCAAGTCTGGATTTAGGGTGCAGCAATGTTTGTTTGTAATTGTTTTTCAATGATGAGCGTTTGTTTGCTGCACAAAGCTGATGATGCATTTGTCTCTGCCAGAGTTTTGTCTGAACAGAAAATTTTGAAGAGGCTGAACTTTTTGGAACTAGGAAATATGTTTTAGAGTTTTCATCATCACTTCAAGTTTACAGGATCAAGGCATTGCTTATGTTAAATGTATTCCAAAACAAACCAAGAGGACAACAACACTGAAACTTACAATGATGGATCAGTGTGGCTGCAACAGCAGAAGTTATGTAGTTGGGACGGTTGGTTTATACAAATAGTCCCTATTTCTTTTATTGTGAGGTTTATTTTTTCCATATGTGGGATACCACCAAATGCTGTTCAAAACACCCTCAAAGAACTATATGTCTGTATATGTATGGATTTAAGCAAACATAATGTTTTAGATGTTAACCATTTCAGGTTTTAGTAAGTGTTTCATTATCAATACAATTCTTTGATAAAGATTGTGTGATATGGAAAACTTAGTAGCTAAAAACAGTGACTAAATGGATCCTGTGATGAGATCATTTTGCCAACAATTGTTTCTACATTCAAGAATGATCTTTAAATCGATGGAATTTTAATAATTAAATCCATTATTCCAAAGTATTCAAGACAATAAATCTAATATTTACTTAAATGACTTAAATAATTTAAATCTAACAAACAAGCGTGACCCCTCACTTTGCCACCAAACTTCTTAAACGCTCCACTTCCACCAACCTAACTCCTGATTTTACATTTAAGGCGTGCCGATTAAGAGCACTCATTGAGGGCTGAAGCAAGGAAATGGGCTCATATATATGCAAAAGTTAAAGGTGTGAATAGCATGTAAATGACCAAACGCATTGCATTTTGCCTTTGTAAACACAGCAAACACAGGTGATTGCTAATAGCGTGTGTGGTCAACGCTGGGAGGAGGTTGAGGAGGAGGCGACTCTGGGCAGGTGCTAATCACAGTCCAGGTCATGTTATCTGCCTCTGATTATGAACCATTAGAATTTGTTATTGCTGGAACAGCAGCAAAAATAACTCCCTGATGGCAAATGTATGTGAGAATAATCTATGGGCATATGAGTTTGTTTAGAAGCATATGGCATGTAGCATCAAGATAAGGACTCTGCATCCCACACTCGTTCTATAATGGGAAGTTTATGATGGACCTTGGTAGCTGCTGCACTTTCTCTCTCTTCTGCTTTGAGATGATAGGAGGCTTTTACTGCAGGTTCAACTTCAGGTTATAACAGTTTGGTGGAGTCAAATTTTAAGTCACTTTCATATATTACATTTTTCATAAATTAAATCCCGATGAACCACGATTGGCTTAATTTTAGATCATCATAAATCTGTATGCACTTTATTAGTCTATTTGATCTCAAAAATTTTGATACGTCCACCTACGTGATGCCATCCCCACTTTAACTAATCCCTTTCTCATTGAAAAGCCTCAAAGATAGCTGTGCTGTATGTAAACTTTCATTTCTTATCACTTCCAATTCCCACTCTGACTCTTTCATAATACTTTTTAATACCCTGCCATTTCCTAGTGGAGGGCTACATGCTGTCTCAGCAGCAGACAGACAAAAGCAGCGAGGGACATGGAGAGAGATTCAGGGGCTTAGTGTCTACGGGAGGGTGACCCTATATTGTTCCAAATGCATAAGGGACCAAAAAGAAAACCCGTGGATGAGGAGTCTTGGCTTAGCGCGTAATGCATAAAATGAATTTCTTCCCCGCGACTACTCATTTGCCACTTATTCACTTTAATTCCTCCTATCCCGCCTCCCATCCCTCCTTCCATATCTTGCTTCGCTTTTGGTTTAACAGCTCATAAAACTGATGCCATAGCAGGATCATGGGTATGTGCACATGTGAATATGAAGAAAGTGGTGATAAATTAGAAATTGTGCGAATCTGATTGCGGGAAAAAGGTAGTCAAAGAGCAAAAGACCAAGTGTATAAGTGTGTGCGCGAGAGAGTATGTAAGTGTGTGCGAAGGGTCTTTGTGTGTGTGACAGAAAGAGATGGTGTCCAGGTTTTAAAGGCAGGTACAGTTGCAGAACGCTGAGCACAGTTAGCTTTTCTCTCGGTAATTGCTCCTCGCTGTAAATGCTAATTTGGTGTCATGACTGCTTGACTGAGTCCCAGATGGGATTTTAAAAGTACCCAGCCTCTGTCTAATTTCATTCTGTTTAACCCACCCATCCACAGGCTCTTTGTGCATGCGTTGTGAGCGTCGACTTAAGCCATCCATTCTGTTTGTGATTTAACGGTTTGTAAAACGCCTGTGGTCCCCTTTAGTTTTCTCTGTGTTAAAATCAATCTGTTGTTGCACTTTAATGCCAAAAATTCTCAAGAGAGTTTAATCCATTGGGCAAAATGGAAAAGAAAAATCAAGGTGTATGAATCATTAACCATGTATGACATATACTTAAGACGTAGAGAGTATCAAAAAAATACTATGAGTCACTACTATTGGTACTAGCAAATTGTTGAATAAAATCCATTTGTTTTTCTGTTCTTGAGAAAGGTGTAAAGCACTGTGTGATTGATGCCGTGTTGCTGTACTGTCATTGAATGCCCCCAGGCAAAGCAATTTACATTAGTTATAAGCTTGAGTTGAAAGACATTGTTTTTTTTTAAAGATGTTTAAGATGTTTAAAGTAAGTTTAGCCGTTTTATTACCGATTTAACCTTCAAATCATGACCTATTATGTTTGAGATTCGTGTACTGAAGATTGTATGTGTGTGTATGAGCATACGTGTGGAAGTTTGTGTGTGTCAGGGGGCTATTTTCACAGTAGGTCCTAGTCTTTTTACTGTCAGTCCAATGATTACTCTGCTGGCTTTGAAAGTGCCCTCACTGTGTGTGTGCACGCGCGTGTGTGTATGTGTGTCTGTGCGTGTTTGAGTGAATTTATTGGTGGTTCTGGTTATATGTGTGGACTTACAGTCTGTGTGTGCCTATGGATTTGTGTTTGTGGTCCCCTAACTTCAGCATGCTTTCACTGGCTGGGTTGTACCATCAGGACTCACACTGCCATACTGTTCTGTAGGTACATGCCTCTGTAGTGTCTGAGAGGTGAAGGCTTTATGCTTGGAATTCGCCATATGGGTTAGACTGCAATAAAACGAGTCTATGACATGCCTCTGGCTCATAAGCGTCCTCTCACATCTGTTGACTTGAGAAAAGGGTTTTTTTAAGGACTACATGGAAGCTTGCCTCTGTCCACATACCATACAATGTTCCATCGCAGGGTGTTTTTAAACAGCCCATTTAGATGGTGGAGATGCAGTATTGAAAGAATGAGGATGTAAAATGAGTATCCTGGAAAAATGTTGTTGAAAAGATGTCAAATGGATTACTCAGACATCCATTTCATCTAATATTTTGGTTAAAATTGAGTATTTGGAAGCTTGTGTGTACTTTTAAAAATGTGCCCTCCAACCAAAATATAATTAATGACACACTGACAGAAATGTAAGACGTATTTTTCAAAAACCTCCTAAAACATTAAATTATTTACAGAATCATTTACATGCGTAAATCTGAGGTTATTTAAAATTGTCTGTGTATAAGCAATACTAATAACAAATGCATTGAAATAATTTGGACCAAAACTTTAAGTGCTTGGCTGGTGTGACATCTGAGTGGCAGAATTTGTCAACACATTGGTGAACAAAGGAAATCTGGCTCTTATACAGAATTTAAAGATGCTTATTGTTGGCTGCATTGTTGATTGTACTGCATATTTATTTTTAATTGTACAAAATAATTTAAATCAAAAATTCTCTCTTTCTTTCCCTGAAACAGACTGCTCAGGTAAAACTGAATCAAAGCTGTGATCACCTTTTAATTTCACCTGTAAAATCCGCCTCAGTCAGCGTAGATTAAAGTGGAGAGACAACGTACCTAAGGGTTTTAAGGTCTTCAGGAGCATGAGACTCTGGATTGTGTGAGTGAGAGCATGAACAAAACTCGATATATGTGCCTTTGAACAACGCATTATAGAAGATATAGAGGGCAGGTTTGAGAGTGTAAAGAACTGCCACACTGCTGGGCTTTTTCAAGCTCAGCACTGTCCTGTGATTATCTAGATTGGACCATTGGCCCCAAAGGGGATGTGGCTGTGGTCAAAAATGGCTCATTAATGAAAGAGGTCAAAAGAGGCTGACACACTCTGAGCTGAGTAACAGACAGACTACAGGTAGTTATTTTTGACATCCTGCTCAATAATTGCCCCGAAAGACCTGTAAAGGATTGTCAAAGTTGCTAGCGCTGCACCTTAACACAAACTGGGTGGGGCAGATGAACACTTTTTTGATGACAACTTTTTTTTTTTCACAAATGAAAAAAGAAAAGCATTGCTTCAGTGCAATGAGTACTCTGGAGGACCGGGGAAACCACAATTCCTGTTGTTTCAGTTGAATGCACAGACCTGGGTTTGGCAAAAAAGTTCAACAATAAAAAATAAAACATCCATGCCATGGGTTAGCATCTATCTATCTGGGATATTTTCTGCAGAAAGTAATATTTCTTCTGCTGAGACAAAAATCCTTCTGACTTTTCTTTTGCAGTCAGGGGCCCCAGTTCATATATCTGGCATTCTCCAGGATGGGGTATCTCATTTAGATTGGCATTAGAGGTTTCCTGTGACATGATTTGTTTCCAGGGTGAAGGAACTGTGCACTCCAGGGGAGACTTCCCATATCAGCAGATACCATTATCCCTTGGATCACATACGCGCGGTCTACTGAATATCACCATATCAAGACTAGTCGTCACAGTTTTCTTCCCTACTTGCTTATTTTCCATCTTTGCCGCTTCTCCATTTCTCTCTTTTACATCTGATAAATGCATATCTGGCACCTGTTATCTCCTGAGCGCTCTCGATATGCCATGCATGTGTTATGGGGCCAATTTTCAGATATGTGAGTGAAATCTTTCTCCGTGTGTGGGAAAAAAACAACAACTTGTAAAGCTGCAGAGCGAAGGGCATCAATAACTGTTCTCAACATTATATATTTTTTAAATATTTTTTATTCTCAGCATAGACCCAATTGTAGCATGATACAGCACTTCCTGACAGTGGCAATGCTTCATGCTTTGAACTCTACAAATAATAATTGTATATTGCATATTTTTCTTCTACTCTTGCATATTGGATATTTTTCCCTCTACACTTGCATATTGCATATTTTTTCTCGATATGTTGAGGCAGGAGGGAGCAATCATTCTGTGTTTTTTATCTTTCATCTTCTCAATATTCTAATGATCCTACACTACTTTCCCTCTTGGGCAATGATGATGATATATCAGGTTTACAGCCTTGCAAAGATGCAAAAATCCCAAGTAAATTATCTGGTGGCATAGAAATGATCATTTTGCGTGCAAGTCGGTAGGGAGTCAATATCTCAGCAGTAGGCAATGAGCAAACCATACAATTGCAGAGAGACTAAATTGATGTAGCCCCACACGCAGAGATATTGCTCTTTGGAATTGGACCCATGGAATCTCATTCCTGTGAACTCACTGTCTCTTTTTCTGTAAAATTCTAACACTCTCTACCCTGGTTTGTGTGCACACTAAAACAAACAGATAAACATTCACTTATTCGTGTTAGCCTGTGCTGCCGCCTTGCTCCTTAACTGGAAAGAATCAATAATGGTGATGGCTGCTGGCCGACTTTCAGGCGGGCTTGCTGAGGAATTCTGGATGATGAGGCCAAAATTTTCCACTCCAGAAGCCTTCAATAATCTATACTGACCACATGCGAGGAAGACAGCAATAATTTGGTGTGGTCATCCTGCCAAACCTCCCACATCCTTCCTCTCCTTTTTTTCTAAAAAAAAAAAAAGAAGAAAAAAGAAATTGAAAATAGTCTTTTTACTGCTGACATGTTGAGTGAAACCCTTTGCACAGCAGGGTAAAGTTTCTGGCTCTTGCCACCTAGGTCTGGGGAAAGAAACAAATTTTCAGACTCCCACATTTGATCAATATGTTCCCTGTACTGATAAACTATCTGTTTGTCAGAGCACTTGACTCTTGGACCGCCAGCTAGTCGGAAAACCAACCAGTCAATCATCCAGCCAGCACGGCAGGATTCTTTTATATTTTTTATGCCAAGTTCTTGAACCACATCAGCTCAGTTGCCTTCTAGAAGAGTCGACCCGTGTCCAGTGACCTGTGTTGATGATCCACGTCAAGGTCAGAAAAGGTGCTGGCAAAGGGTCACAGTACAACGCACTCTTCACTGGTCACTGTCAAAATATTCCACTGGTAACGGGCAAACATGACCTCCATGTCATCTAAAAGCCACAGCATCTGTGATGAAGACAATATAAAAGCTCACCTTCTTCCATAATGACATTTGACCCTCCAGACTATTTCATCCAAGACACTGGAATATATTCTCAAACTCATGACAACACAAAAAGAGAAAAAGGCTCCTAAAAAGGAAATGATTTCCAAAAACTTGCATTGGTTTTTAACTGCATTTCATCACTAATTATCATTAAACTGAATAGACTGAATAGACTACTAACAGTCCAGCAGCCCAAGACCAATTCAAACAGATACTCCATGCACAGCTGGCAGAAGAAAATGTTTTATCCTTAACATCATCTGACATCTTACTGTCCCTTTTGAGTTCAACATGATTCATTTTTTAAAGACAATACTTCCTCAGTTATTATCTAACACATATGTCTCACATAGCCCATTGTAGTAACTTGTCAGCTGCTAAAGAACCCTTCTGTTGGCGTAGTAGCACAATTGCTTTGGATGCTTGAACTCATAGGTTTGTATCTGATTTCTGCCAAGTACTTTGGAGTAATACTGCATCACTATTTTTCTCATGCTGCCTCTTTTCGCTAAAACTCTTTATTACCCTGAACATGTATTTAATATTATAGGTACAACATGGCTCAAGAGAAAAACCAATCCATATTCGTGAAAAGACTCTAGAAGCTGCTTTTTATTTACACGTCCTCAATTGCTATTGATTGAATGCTCTCCTGGTGCAGAGCATTGTAATTCTTGCGTCACCTCAGCCATCAGCCAGTCAGCAATGTAGGCAGAACTGTCAATCAAAACAGCCAACCTGCCAGCCAACAAAGCTCCCCACCTGCAAGCCAGTCACTCAGCAGCTACAGTACTGAATGAATAAGAAAACCAAAGAGCCAGCCAGCCTCGCAGTCTGCCAGCCAACCAGTCAGTAAAACATTTTCTTGCATCATTGTTTTCCTAATTAATATCATACACCAGCGACTTAAACAAAAGCATCTGGTGTACTACTGGAGAGAAAACCAGTGTGTATGATGTTTCTCCTAGGTACCCTCAGGGTAAAATCGTGAAACAAGTATTGAACCGTTATTCAACATATGGAAACAAGTCATTGTAATGCATGCGTGCAGCATACTGCACATTACTACTGACTGCAACTACTGACTTGCAAAGCTTTAATCTCCCTTTTTTAATGAACAAGGAAAAGGAGCTAGGAAAGAAAAAAAATTAACGCACACCTCGTCAGTTTTCCATTGGTCATAAAAGCTTTAGTTTTCTTAGATTTCTACAAAAATACAGAAAGGATTTGACTTCAGTCACAGTAGTCATAGTAGGTTCTCTCATCCATGTGGAGCGGTAGAAATGAAACACTATACTTTAGGGGGTGGAGAGACAACGTCAGAGAAAAATAAATTGAAAGCTAAATACAGGGTTCAGTAAAGTTAACAAAAAATCCATACATATCACATTGCCCTGAAGCACAGTGGGTAAACACAGGTGTCCCATTTGAATGAATAAATAAGTTGGTTTTGATGTCATTCAAAAGATTTATATCCCCATTTGACTTGAACCAAATTCAGTTCAGAGGCCAGTTAGGATTTAATGCCTTGCTCACTGACACTTAGACAAGAAAAAATGTACACTGTACGGACAAGGGAGGCTTAGGACATATTAGGTATGGCTTTGTGTTTCAGTTTGTATTGATTCTCACAGAAAAGTACCCCAATTATTCCCAGTGCATCACAGTTTCCCAACACATCCAAGCATTATTGTGTTTTCCAGGTATAAGTAGATAATGCTAACCACATGCAAACATAAAGTAGGTCTTATTGGTGAGAACAGCCCAGAATATGCTTCCAGTAACAGGAGGGGGAAAAAATGTTTTAGAAAGACATACAACGGTTGCTTATTGTACCCTGAATCCCTCAAAGTGCAGTCAAACTATACATTATTAGAGGAATAGTTTAGAATATATAGAATTTCTGGTAAATGGATTTGGTCACCTCATCTCAAATATTTAAACCATAAGTTAAATATCGTTTTTTGTTTGTTTGTTTGTTTGTTTGTTTTTTTAATCAAATTTTCACTAATTTACATTTATTTATTGAATATTCAGAATAATCAAAAGTACATGTCTGAATTTCTCAACTGCAATAATGAGTCATGTGTTGGAGAAATGCGAACCAAAAAACAAAAGTCTACAACAAAATAGCTGAAGACACCATAGTGAACCACTTCAAACGTGTGATTTTGGTTTATTCAAATAGTTCCTTGATTTATTCCTCTGATTTCTTGAACATTTTCAGATTGAAACTCATTGAGATTTTCTTTGAGTGCAGCTCACATTAAAAATCAGAACAAAATAGATAACCCCTGAGGTCTTATTGTGCCAATTGCACTGTGTCTGTACGAGAGAAACACAGCTTATTTGTGAGAAAGTGTAACATGAGAACTTCAGAAACAGACTTAATGTGTGTGTAAGTGTGTGTTTTTGCATTTGTGAGAAAGAGAGCCTACAAGAGAGAAAAGGAAAAAGATGGAGAGGAGAGACTGTGTGTGTGGTATTCCGTGCTGACGGATAAAAGAGCTGCCCCAAGAGACTGCAAAGCAGAATACAACACACACACACACACACACACACACACACACACACACACACACACACACACGCACACACACACACACACACACACAAAGACACTTTCTAGGAAGATTGCTTGTAGGTTAAATCTAGCCCCAACAGCAACTCTTGCAGGGTAATCTATTCTACTCTGTGTCTGACAAAAGAAATCCTTTTTCTTCCCTCTTTCCTTTCCTTCCTCTGTTTCTTCCTTTCTTAATTTCCTTTTCTTCCCTTCCTAGTTGTTTCATCACTCCTCCTCACTGTGTCTGACTCTTTGCTTTCTAAGATGAGCTGTATTTCAAAATCTCAATAATAACAAAAATGTAACTTTCTGAGCAGTAAAAGAGAATAATGTATAAAATAAACCTTAAAAAAAATAAAATAAAATGTGACTATTTAAACAGGGCTTATCTCTCTGGCCTGGTCAATCCAAAGACTCCAGGTGCTGATGCGAAATTGTAGTCTCCCATTATCCTGATTGTATGTTTATAACCAAAAAAGCTCAAATAAACTACCTGCAACAGGACAATGCATGAAAGTGAATGAAACAGCTAGATCAAGGAGTGTACAAAGATGACTGTGATCATGATGAAACATGATTATGTCAAAGCTGATTTTGTTTTTAATCTTCTGTAGAAAAAATGTTTTAATATGCAATAAAGTCAGAGTCCAGCTAATCTCTAAACTTTAAACAATCAAGCATCTTGTCTCTTTACAGTTTTAGTCTTTCCAGTTCCTCCATCCAATCTGCTTGTCCTAAAACAGCTGGACCCATATTAAATAAAATTAGTAAAATAAAATTAATAAAAGTAATCATCATAGTTGGCAACACCAACTCAGATTATTGGTTAAAAGTTGCTAAAAGTGGACAAAAATCCTATATTGATCTGAATAGCCTTGTCTTCTCCAAACAATAAGCTATAATATGATGCAAAATTATGCAGATCACCTCGAGTCACACAAAAATCAAAGCTCTTTCTCCTTCACACACCTGTGTCTTGTTTTCTTACTTGATGGTTTTTATTTGACATGAACCTCCAACCAGAACCAGAAATAAATGACACCAAACCAAAAGCAAATTTAAATTACCCTACTGACGGAGACAAGAGACTCTGAAGGTGAGCACACACATTGTATAAACATCACGAGCACATTGACTAAACCCCAATAATCCTCCTTGCTTTATAGTGATGTCATCACTCAGCATTGACTTAATCCAGAGCCCCTATTCATGAAGTGGAAGAAGCTATAACCTTAATATCCTTCTTAAACAACTGCAGATTGTGTGTGTGTGTGAGAGTGTGTGTGTACAAACAGCTGATCCATTTATTTGTTAAAAGAAAAAAAAAGTGCATTTTTAACACATACAAATGTTGTGCAATGTATTGAGGGAGAACAAGGAGTTATCCAAAATATATGTGCATTAAAGTATATAGTATTGTGAGTTTGTGAGTGAGTGAGACAGAGATACACAGTTATTTAATGAATGAGTTTCGTACTGAAGTCTAAACTAACTAAAATGTGTTGATTTCTGATAAAACACAATGCGCTGTCTCGTTACACATCAGTACAAACAAAGTAAATGATGCAAGCTCAAAAAAACAGCTGTTCATTGTCTGCATCTTAATAACCTTACTCTGAATAACAACAGACTTCAGGCACAAAAAGCAGTGAAGCCACATCCAATACATTATTGATATAATATTTTTTCAGACGGAGTTGGAGTTTAAGTAAAAAGCAATTTCAAGAGGATGCAGATTTATGGCCGAAATTCAACCCCATGTAATCACAGGCACCTCCTAAACTAAGCTAAAAAGTCTCCAGCTCATACCTTGACGAGTTTAAAACTCAATCTGTGAAAGCTCAGACTGATCGAAGATTTAAGCCATGGCCTTGGGACATATTTCATGAAGTGCAAAGTTATTACATTGCTGTTCTGTCGCAAGTTCTCTCTGTTGCTGAAGTGAGGGGATTTCACAGGTTCTTTCCCTTTTTTTTCCCCCTGATACTTTTTCCGCATAAATTTGGGTGGAGCACTAACCAGAAGATTAGACCTTAGTACGGGACCAGAAGATTACCAGTTCGAATCCCTGGACAAGCTGTGAAAATGGGGACAGGGAAGAGAAGAAGCATTTCTTTATCCTATGTGAAAAAAGTGTTATTTAAAGAGTAGCCTTGGGCAAGGCACTTGACCCTCATCTTCTTCACTCTGTTCTGTATTTGGACTTAACAGCTTCTTGGAAAGAAAGTGTGAGTTTGCAGCAAGGAGTATACATTCTACATTCAAAGCCTTCAGAAAGTAGGATTTTCTTAACAGACAGACCCACTGTCTGTCTAGCCTATGTTCAGAAACATAATCCAAACCTGGAATAATTTGAAAATCTTTCAATTACTTTCACTTAGGAATTCCTGGAGAGCAACAATGACTGAGGATTTGGATTTAGGGAAATCAAAGCATTACTGAAAAAAAGTCAGCTTCCCTAAATCTATTTGAATAAGAACAACGTAACCCAGATCCAAACCAGAATAGATACAAATGTGACAGTGCAGCAAGCAGTGTCTCAGCAGGCTGGACTATAGAACACTGTGTACAAAAGGTTGACAGGTCAAGTGCATATCATGTGTTGTGTGTCTCCCCTTTCTCATCAGGTCTGAATTTCAAGAAAAGCACCGTAGATAAAATTCATCTTCCTTTTCTTGCTGTCTCCCTTCTTTCTAATTTTCTAAACAGCAAATTCACAATGCAGAGACTGAAAGGTAAGAAGAAAGTACCACGCTGGTGTTTTTCTCAAACACTTACTGTACGAAGAGCATCCCACAGGGAGAGCTCTCTCTCTCACACACACACACACACACACACACACACACACACACACACATGCACACACAAATAACCCCAGAAGAACCCTCTCCTGAGATTACACCACTCCATTCAGTGTTACAAAAAAGAGGAATCTTTTATGTTCTCTTCACCCATAAAAGAGAGGAAGTATGACAAATGTGGGAATCACAAATAGCCCTCCCTGGAGGCATCAGCACTTCTGTGTCTGGAGAGTTGTTTTCACAGTTTTGCTTGATCCGTGCATTTGAATAGTTGATAATGCAGCAGCAAATGTAGTATTTACACATCACTCAAGGTTCGTAGGAGCTAAGAAATTTGGCATATTAATCGTAAACTGACAGGCAACATCATACCAACTTTAGTACACATAGGAACTGGCAGCTGGCTTTGTACTGAAGGAAAAGAATTACGAAATAGGCACTCTGAGACAACAGTGATGTCTTTGATCCTCTCAGTAGTTGTGAGTTAGTGATCACTTTAAATGACTGTTGAGTTTCTCCCACAGTCAGTAACAACCTCCGTTCACAAGCTACACCATTTATGCATCTGTGTGCCAGCTGTCAACTACACAGTCCCACCAGTAGGCAGATTGTTTTTTGATTGTTTCAATATATTTTTTTTTTTTAGGATTTTTTATGCCTTTATTTGATAGCAACAGCCTGAGACAGAGCGAAGAGAGAGGAGGCAACATGCAGCAAAGGCTGCAGGTTGTTACTGAAACCTGGACAACATAATTTCAGAGCTTTCCAAAACACAAAGTGTTTTTATTATTATTATTATTATTATTATTATTATTATTATTATTATTATTATTATATGATTAGTATTAATCATCAGTTGTCACACGGAGTTTTCCCAGCAACTTTAATCTTATAAGCAAAAAAACCTTACCAAAACAGGTGGATTTCGCTCTTCTTTGTATGTTAGGTAGCTTCTAAGTGATAAAAGTTTCACTGTGATCCATTGAATTTTAAGATCATTTGACTACAGTTTCTTAAAAATCTTTGTTGATGCTATATTTATTAGCTTTCTGGAGTACTAGTGAAAGAAGCAACATCTTTCTCTCACACGTGCACGTATTGAACCGTCAGTCAATTTGAAATAGAAGATGTGTGCGTAAGTGTTTTTTTTTGTTGTTGTTTTTAAGTAGATATTAAGCATGAGTCATTATTTTAATCGACACCAAAGGAGAAAGAGGGTAAAGGAATGCAGTGGTACAAAGCAAGTCTTAAGAAAGTTATATAAAAAAAAGAAAAAAAACGTGTCAGGATTGAATTTGGTTTAGGTCATTTTAGATTGTCAGGACTCACAAGAGAAGGTTAAAAAATTGAATGGAAAGAGAAACGAAGACAAGAAAAAAACAAGAAAAAACATTTAGAGCGGGATGGGTTCCGCAAATAGTCCTTCAGAGGAATGGCAGTGGAGAGTTAGAAGACACTTCATTCATTAAACTGACTGATTCATTGTCAGAGTTTCTGTTGGTATGTGTGTTTAGACAACACAGAACCCAAGAGATTGGGCAGGCGAGGGAGAGAAAGATCAATTGTGTTTTAAGGGAAGAATGAAGTTGGAAGGAGAGAAGTGAGACCACCAGGGAAAGTGAGATAGATAGTGTATGTGAGACAGTGAGAAAGGGTGGGGGCTTTTAATGAACAGTGAAACGAATAAACTCTGTAGCACGTTAACTTGAAATAGATACATCTTATATATCTTTTATCACTTCAATTCAATTTTCATCTTATAAGATGATATTATTCTGCCTATTATAATCTTTGCTGTATGACTTTATTGTTTCTTGATTATGATTTTTAATCAGCCACAACATCCTGCTCCCCTAGTTTAAATTAAAAAGACTGCATCAATAGTCATACCGAAAATATCATTACACTGTCACATCGTAAGGTAACATCTTGGTAGCATATTGATGTTACCTTGTTTGAGTCAAATATTAAAAAGATGATAGATAGATAGATAGATAGATAGATAGATAGATAGATAGATAGATAGATAGATAGATAGATAGATAGATAGATAGATAGATAGAGTACTTTATTGATCCCTGAAGGGAAATTCTTTCGTGGCAGCAGCATTACAAGTAACACAGTAACACAGAACACTATTTACAGGCATGCGGTAAAAATGGTGACACAGTATAAATAGAATCATATAAACTCTGAGGAGGAAGAACATATGGTTCTACCTCTAAAAAATATACATAAGAAAAATATACATATGGACTCATGTGCAATTACTTGTGCAAATGTGCATCCCTTATTATGTCCATCATAATGATAAATAATATAATAGATCTGATTTTGATTTTGATTCCCAACTCTCTCTCTCTCTCTCTCTCTCTCTCTCTCTCTCTCTCTCTCTCTCTCACACACACACACACACACACACACACACACACACACACACACACACACAACAAAAAATAGCAGAAACAACCACAAAACTGAGAAAGAAATGCCAGAAATCCACATTGTCAGCAGAAGCACAGGAGCATCACTGACAATGAAATGCAAACAGTCGGACCTCTTCTTCTCAGTATATATATTGCATTTCACAGGGCCCCAAACATATTGCCCCCTTGACAATATCCATTCAACAGAAAAAAAAAATACATTTTCCTCACCCTAAGGCATGCCAAGACCATCTCTTTCAGCACTGCCCAGGACATAACCACTCATCTTCATCTTGTGCATCACCGAAGTGGCTAACTTGGCCTCGAAACAATAATTCAAAGACACCCACATTGGATTTTTTACATAAAGAACACAGAAAGTATGCCTGATGCACATATCCAAAGTTTTCCTCTCAGAATGAGCACTGTGCCAGTTAAAACATATGTGGGCATGCAGTCAGTAATGCTATACGGTTAAACTATGCAACACTTTTTCAGTTATTTTGTGAAATTACAGCCATCTGCATGTTTCTTGACCTCTACAGGAGTGTCGGTGCCCTCCTGCCACTGGTGATCTTGGCAAGCTGTTTAACTTTTGACAGAGGGTCAAATATTTACAAAATTTTCAGTTATGGAAATGAAAATTGAATATTCAGATAGCATTAGACAGCACAAGATATTGTAAACTAGAACTATTCTGTCACGCTGTTTCATTATTAGAAGTCCATTTATCAGGTATTCAGTTACAGGATGTCATATCAACATCTAATCAACATCAAAGTGTTCACTGGGCTGTCACATGCTGTGTGAGAACTCTCTGTCTAAAATAGCCCAGGCCCACATCATTGAAGGTTTGCCTCCATTCCCTGCTGCCAAACCCCAGTTTCTGTTGGTATCACAGGGAGCTCAGAAATCTCCTCCCCCGTGGGATCACCGAGCACCATCTGCATCATCCATCGCCTGGCAGGGCCCGCAGCAGCCCCACCCTCGCATTAACCCCTCCAGCAGTTTCATGGAGGTCAGTCCAATCCAGCTCTTTTTTTCCTCTACCTCCTAGTAGCAGAGGTTGTGCTCTAACTTTGTGATACCAGCCTTCATGGAAATCTTCCTTTAGGAAATATTCATTTTTCAGATGACAGAATCCTACCCTTACCCCGTCCATATACTTTAAACCCTATATTACACCGTCCACTAATGTATACCTCAGTTGATGCCAGGCCCTCAGGACAGATGTGTAGAATGAAAGGCATGAATGATTAATAACCCACACTGCTCATTTTTGGCTTCATGTGGGAAAAAAATGACAAAGCTGCCAGCCCTATCCTCTCTAAGAGCACACCCATTGGCCTCCTCAAGAGATATGAGTTTATACTTCGCTGCTGGAATAGTGCCACCCCCACGCTCAAGGTCGGTCTCTATCCCTGCTTCTGGACAAGCAGGTGAGGGACACCAGCCCTTAGGCAATGATATCATGACCAAAAAGAAATCTACCAGTTTCCCCTGGATATATGACAGGAAGCCTCCTGGGGGATTAAATACAGCAAGGTTATGCCACAGGGAGAAAGCTGCCAAGTTGTTGATAATCACCACCCTGCCCATGTATTGGAGTTAAAAGAGCGGCCACCTCCACTTCAACATCCCAGGTTCAATCCAACATGTAATGTGCCCTCTATGTTCTTAGTGGCCCATTCCTCAGAGCTGAGGCATACCTAGAGTAATTTAAGCTCTGTCTCTTTCCTCTGAGGGCCATTTGTTATCTCTGAGAGAGAAATCCTTATATATTGCACTAGGTTGTTTTTACCCTAGTAGATCATAGCACTAGACCCTACCTCAAAAACAGCTGAAAAGAGGCTGTCCTCCATTGCCCTTGTGTCCCGTTCATTCCTAACTAAAATGGGTCATCATCGTTGGCAGATAAAAAAGAAAAATGGCCTACTTAGCCCTAATTCAGCTGCACATGCTTCCTAAACAGTACCCAGTGTGAGGACTTGACCCCAGACTGAGCAGAGCTGTAAGATCCCCTGAGCAACTGGCTTGTTTGAGCTGCTGCTATTCACCTTTATTAAACATAAAAAAAATAAAAAATAAATAAAAAAAAAAACATTAGAGGTGGAATAAAATGTTGCATGAATACAAAACCCAAGAGAATGATGAAAAAGAGCAGACAGGCACAATAAGCTGAGGTAAAGCTGAAAGCAGAGGATGAGACAAGGGAGTGGGGAGAGGAAAAAGGTAAGACAGATAAAATAGAATAAAGGACAGACAAAGAGAAAGCGCATTAGTGAGGGGGAAAAGGACAGGTGAAAGAGAAATGACAGAAAGGAATTAAGGTAATGATAGGGAGTATTAAAGGTAGAGACAGTACATAAAAGGGAGAGAGAGTCTGAATTTGCATGTCAGTTAGTGTCTCCCTTTTATTTTTTGTTTTATTATCTGTCACAGTAACAGGTGTACTCTGCCAGAGGTGAGCGGGGTAATAATGTGACCCATGTATCCACTGATAGGAGATATTAAATTGAACTCAAGACAAACACACTCACTTCTCCATGATATGACCTTGAGAAAATGAAATAAAAATGTCCATGGCAATAGTTATCACTAGATGCTCCTTTGTAAGCAGGTAATTGAAGAAGAAATTATCGAGCATGCTTATCTCAGCTTCAGCTAACTAACATTGGTGTTTGTGACCCAAAGTTACATTGTTTTTTCTCGCAGGTGAAGGTTTGGCAACAGCCCTCCTGGTTCTGATGTGCCAAATAATGAAGGTAATTAGCTGCATAAGACAGAAAACCTAGAGACCAACCACAATGTTCTGCAAAGAGATAATTAAAAAGCAATTGGCAAGAGAGTTTGATACACTTCTATTATTACCTTGCACAGTAGAAAGAAAGACAGCAAATAAATGTTTGGCAGAAGTTCAGTTTGTAAGAACGGTGTTTTTCTGTGGTTTCACCATCTGCCAGCTGTGAGGATTTTCATGCTGCATTCAATGTGACTCGGTTGACTCTTTATTTTGACTGAGGGACTTTTTAGCAGTCATAAGTCTGGAAATGTGGAAAAGCAGCTATCATTTTAGTTATGATGCTTAAAGAATTGTTATGTGTAATGTTATTCAGGAAATATTCTTATTTGCTTCTTTGTAGACAGCTAGATACAAAGATGGATACCGCTGTAATATCTGTATGTTATATATGAGCTACAGCCAGGAGACGTGTTGTTTAGCTTAGCATAAAGACTGGCAACAGAAGAAACAGCTAGCCTAATTCTGTCAAAATGTGACAAAAACACTAGTACAAATTAAACAAATTACTATTAGTGAATTAGCATGCTTTAGATGTGCTGTATGCAGTATGCTACGCTAGCTGTTTTTCAGTCTTAATGCTAAATTAAGCTAACTGGCTGTAGCTGTAGCTGTAAGAGACATACAGTATATGAGGGTGGTATTTATTGATCACCACATACACTCATACACACTTGACCACAAAGCCAACAAGACTCATTTCTCCAAATATCAAACCATCTTTGAGTAGCTTTATGGAAAGTCATCTTATTCCATTCTGTCTGACTGTATAGCACACACATACATATGCTATCTGGTTATTCCAGCTGTTTATTTAGACTTTATAATATTTACATTGCAATTTATATTCCACTTAATGGTTTTATGGCTGTGCCATTCCATCAAATAGAAATATTCTAGATGCCGTGTGCATCATTTCATTTACAATTTCCCAAAGTTCAGTGAGTATAATTGGTAACCTTGGGATTTTTGACACCAGTTAAAATACATTTTTGGGAGTTTCAACAAGGTTTGGCTGCACAAATAGAGTTTGTAATGACTGAGTCACGAGTCAATCCATGACGTTTAAAAGGTTAAATATTCCACCTGTGCCCCTGTTTAATGTTTGGCCATGTAATAAACCTTCCCCCTGCTAGAGGAATGTGGCTGCATTGTAATCTTTACCTAGTCTCTTCATCTGACTTCTTGACTATCACCAGTGACTCACTCACTCTCTCACTAACCTATGACCTTCCTCCGAATAACCAAAAAAAAAAATATATATATATATATATATGTATATATATATATATATATATATATATATTTTGGAATTCCAAACAGGAGTGAGGGGAAGAGTGTTGACCACATAAAATGATGGAAGAGTAAGAGAAAGACAAGACGGTGCTGTAAAGAACGATGGTACAAAAAAGATGAAGAATGGAAAAGGATAAATATTAGAAAGATTGATGGACAGGGGAAGGTGAGCTAGTTAGATAGATGCAGAGAGAAGAGAGAGATCTGATCAAACATTCAGGTGGGGTGGCCTTGTAAAAAAAAAAAAAATCCCTGCCAATGAATGAATGCACTCACCCTGGAATTTATTCATAGATGTATTTATAATGCATGTCACAGAAGGAATGACTTCCCATGCATCTGAGCGCATGTGCTTGTGTGTGTGGCCTCTACATGCCAGTCAAAATTGCATGTTGAGTGTTTGTATGCTATCCTCCCATGTGCACTCTGTCCAGAAGACAGGGAAAGTGCTGATTGATGAGAGAACATTTGTTTTTAACGAGACTCCGGAGTGGATTCACCTTGAGAGAGATTTGGTTTTTCACTTTACATTGCTTCTACTGGAAATCTCTGAAGCATACGCCATCTTTCTGCTTGCGTGTGTGTGTGTGTGTGTGTGTGTGTGTGCACTCAAGTTTGTTTACCTGTGTGTATTTTGCCTGAGTTTGTACAGTGGGTTTTCTGACGTGCCTGCATTTTTGGAGCATCTGTGTGTGATAGTGTGTAAATCTAATTGTTGTTTGCGTGTGTGTGTGTGTGTGTGTGTGTGTGTGTGTGTGTGTGTGTGTGTGCGTGTGTGTGTGTGTGTGCTAAAAGCAATTGATTGTGGATCATTACATTACCCCAAAACAGTAGTTTAATCTCATTTCCTGTATTTTTTTGTCTTTGTCTTTGACATTTCTTTCATTCACATTCTAGATCTCATAATGTGAAAATGTCTACATCTAATAATCTCTAATATATGAACCGATTAATTAATTAATTAGTACATCAAATGATTGCATTCTAGTGTGTAAATGATTAGCAGCAGTCACAGTCTTTGGCCATGTTCATTAAACATAAAGAAACAAATTGAATAAAGTAGAACCACTGCAATCAAGTGATACCTGCAGTTTAGGTTAATATTTGATATTTTAAATCAGACAACAAACTTCAGAGACTGTGAGATGTCTGCAGAAGAGCTGACCTCAGTACAGAGAAACACTGAGGACACCTTCAAACACCAAAACTCAGCCTATAAAAGACTTTTGTAAGACAGTTTCAATTTCTTTCCTGTTTTTATCATCACACCTTTAGACAGCAGGACGGCTAAAATAGTTGGGAAGATCCTCGTTCATTCACCTTGCTGTACGTTTTTTAAGCAAGACACTAAAAGACCTGGTAGATCTCCCTGTGGAGGGGGATCAATGAAGCGCCTAATTGTCCAACTGTTAATGCACCATTAAACCAAATTAGAATTAAACATTAAAATACTCTCCTTAAATAAAAGCCTAATCGTATATGGGTCAGTGGTGTTAATGCAAATCTGTTTTAGGGGTTCGTGACATTTTAAAGATTTCTAAGTGATAGTTCGGGTTTTTTGAGGTGGGGTTGTATGAGGTATTTCTGCATATTCAGTTTGTTACTCAGGGGAGATAGTGCTCAGTGCCATCCCAGTTTGGAGAAGCAGACAGAAGCCCTAGCATTGAAGCAGAGCTGCTGTGGACAGGGACAGCAGAAAAACGTATTTTAGCCACATAAAAGAGGCCCACTTAAAAAAATCAATATCCATTTAAGCGTATGCTATAGTGAGCATATTTTCACCACTTTACCTTGCCATCAGGCAGCCCTTTCTCTTGGTGCTTCAACCTTAGAACTTATGTATTCCTAAAAGCCCAAATGTGCTGTGCATGGTGTATTACACTGCAGAGGGGGCATGCTAACCGCTGTCTATTGTAGACAACAAACTTACTATGCATACGTACCTCATACAACACCACTTCAGAAAACCCAAACTATACTATGCTTCACATACTACAATAGACCAGCAGAACTACAATAGACCAGCAGGCACTATTTAATAAGATTTATTTTACTCCCTTTATTGAAAAAAATGTAGCTGTTTTGTTGATTTGACGTTAAATTGGACATCTGTTTGGTATCCATGTTGTAATTGGGCACATAATGATGGTTAACAGTTAAGGGTGAAAGCAGTAATTGGAATAGTCACTCTCTTATTAGAATAATTTCCACTGCATGAAACCTAAGAGTGAAATTAAACTATTTCTCAATTTGCTGAGGAACCCTAGAGTCTCCTTTAAAAACCTGTGGGACTGACTTTGAGAAACCATGCTTAGGAGGGATAAACAAAGAAAACGCCTTTCCATTTTTGGCCTCGAGGTGTCGCCGTAACAAATTCCCGCCACTCTTTGATTGTGCTGCGCGCCCTCGTTGACTGTTTACATGGTCAATGGCGGAAGTCGCTTCATTCTGTAAGTTTTTATGAAATATTTATAAAACGTGGCTATGACAGCTTTAACATGTGAAGTCGGGTTATAAGTAGTGAGACATGGTGTCGTCGTGTGTGTTTGTTTTTGTCGGAGTAGCACGGTTTTATCTGTGGAAGCAGCATGGTCCATTTCTCCACTGTCTTGCTGCTGCTGCTGCTGCTGCTTCGTCGACGAGGTTTAAATGTTGAGAAGCTGAATGAAAAGCTGCTGGAAAGGATGCTGACATCCGGTTTCTAAAGGCAGTGTTGTCTAATATGTGCCGGGAATGATTCACACGGTCCCGTTACTGTTCAAGGAGCGTGTAGTTTAATTGTTTAGCGATGCTGTTGTGTTAGCTTTACAAGCTGCATCAACACAGACAGCTCGAAGTGTGGTCGACTAGTCCTGCATCTGGATAAACCCTGGAGGTGAAACACCGATCAGTGATTGATTGAGGTGGGCTGTTGTTGCAGTAAAACAATAACGTGTGTGTAATGAACTAGATTTAAAGTCTGCCGTTTTTACGTGGAGTATTTATTAAAAGCACTTCACAGCAAAGCAGAATTTAGGTGAGGTTTGATAGCATCATTGATATCCATGGCAGCAAATGTTAGTGATTGACTTCTTTTATAATAAAATGCATAGAAATATGAAAGTAAGTTATAAATACATAATATGCACATTACTGGTGTCTCCATTTTCAGTGAAAATATGTGGGTAATATCAGGATTAGGTTACATAATTCCACTTTATGGCAGCTATTCAATCATTTACTATAGCTGTTAATAATTGACATAGTTCTGTTTTTTAACTTTGAAAAAATAGGCTTGGTTGTGCCGTCTGTATGTGGGTAGGGGAGAGGAAGAGTAGTCATTAAGCGAGCTACGATCTAATGTGGCTGTTCAAAGTTCAGCTGAGGTTGAGTTATTACTGTGACCATTATCTACACTGTGTTTTCTATTCTTTCTGAACTATTATCCTTCAATCTCTAACATGTAGAAATATTTTTTTTCGATTAATTGATATATTTTATATAACAAAAAGTGCCCATTATAAATTCTCAGAGGCCCAAGTGTTGCTTCAAATTGCTTGTGTCCGAATAACAGTCCAGAACCCCCCAAATATTCAATTTACTATCAAATGTGTCAAAAAAAAAAGCCAAATATTTGGGATTACTTGAGAAATAAGTGATAAAACATTAACTATAGATCCAAAATAGTTGCTGATTCATATTCTGTCAACTGACTAATTAATCAATCAACTAATTGCTGGAGCTCTAAACATTTTTATGACAGATTTAGCTGCTTTACAGGTTTGTTTCCTCTTCAGCAGACAGTGTGATGATTGTCCTGACATGCTTATGGGATGACGTGTGATGATGATGTTAAATTTACATTCATCTTATAGACCAAAATGATCAAGAAATCAAGAAAACAATCTGCACATTAATCAATAGCAAAAATAATTTTTAGTTGCAGCCCTGGTGTCAATATTGTGTTTTGAGTTACCCAGTGATCCAACCTGAGCATCATCATGCTCATGTGTGCGTGTTAGAGTTTGTATTCAGTCTGCTTGTTTCAGGGGGAATAATTAGCCCAGAGGGAGGCTGGTGATTAACTGGAATTAGAGACATGTTGGGAAATTAAATGACTTACTTTAAACTGGTTAAAACAAAAGAACGAAAGGAACAAAAAAAAAAAGAAGATAAAAGCATAGGAGAGTAGCAACAGTGTCTGCTCTCCCCTCAGTTCCAGGCGAGCTGGCTGATTGAAGACGGGGCTCCTGTGGATCCTGGCCATGGATGAAGAGTTGACGCCTTTGGACTGCCTGCTGCCCTCAGGTACTGTCTTTCAAGCACACATTCCCTTGGCGCAAACACACATGGATGCAATCAATCAAATACACAGGTCCACGCACAGGCACATACAGTATGTTCACGCACAAGCCACATTTGTGTGTGGGACACTCAAACACAGACAAGTCTGTATGTGTTTGATCAAAACACACACTTACTCACATCACTGTCACACTTGTCTTCCTCCTCCCTGCTTCTCCCCCTCGTCTGACACACAAACAGTCTTGGGGGAATTGAAACTCAAAAACAAATCACTGGCACTTTCATGACAACAATGTGTATATGTATGAGATGCACTTCCCTCTGTTTTGTTTTGTTAGGATGCGTACATAATGAATCTGTAGTGAAAGAGGGCTTGATGTGTTTGCTTATAATGTTAGCTGTTTGAGAAAGACAGACTTTGAAGAAGCATGTGGATTACTGAAATATTTCTAAAAATAAATAATCTTGCTTTTGAATAAAATCCCTGTCTTTGTATGAATTCACTTTGTTGAAACACAACACTGGAAAACAGGAAAAGTTCAATCTGAAAAAAAGATTCCACCGTTGTTCGTTCATTCTGTCTTTTCAAATGGCATGTAAGCACATTTCTGTAGCAAGATTTCCCCAAAGATGTTCTGTTCCCCTCGAAGCTCTTACAACGCCCCCCCCCACAAAACTCTCCAGATGGTCAGTGCTTACTGCTCTGCAGACCTGAGGAAGAAGCTGGTTATAGCTGCCTTTAGCCACTGCTCTCAGGTCAAGGTTTATGTGAGCTCCCTGGTGGTGTGTGTGAATGTGGATAGCGGAGAGCTGATATGAGCCTAAGGGCGGGTTTTACACAGAGCTGTAAAGGTCGAGGGGAGCGTACAACAGTTTGGCCTGTAGAGGAGACAGCAGGCACATGTAGTTCCCTCCATCTCTCATGCCCGTCTTGTATTACACCTACAGTTACATTTGCTATTTCTATGTAGTTTTCACGACCTCTCTTATAAGGAGCTAATTTTGTAGCTTGCCTGAAAAATATTCCTTCCTTACAAGCTTGTACATTCTAATAAAGGGGACTGCCATTGGTTGAGTAGCAACAAATACACTCGGTTTGTCCAAATTGAACTGTAAAGTGGAGTTCACCAATGGCTGGAAATATTGTCCACCCACAGAAAAATATAAACAGAGCTTAGGAGCGAAAAACAAACGCAATTTCCCAAGAAATCTCAGTAGTGTCGGTGCATTTCCCGCTCTCATCATTCTTGAATTTTGTGGCGTACAGTGATCACAGATGTGAGCCTGCTTCATAAACAGAGTAAGCATCCTGATGCAGAGGCATTTGAGGTATTGAAGTCCTGGGG
Organism: Sciaenops ocellatus; assembly: GCA_033000465.1. NCBI lineage: Eukaryota > Metazoa > Chordata > Actinopteri > Sciaenidae > Sciaenops > Sciaenops ocellatus. Next base: position 16,193,274 of record CP136869.1, read on the forward strand.
GAAAAAAAATCCACTTTTAAATGTATCTCAGTAATCCGTGCTGTTGCATTCCTGGAGTGATTTTGTAAAGCAGTGCCATAATTTGCTGCAACCACTTTACTTCAACCTGCCACTGTTTGGATTGCTGAAGAATCTCGTATTGAGCAGTACTCTATTTGAGTGTGAAATGTTGTTTATGTTTGCCCATTCGCAGAGTGGAATGTGAGAAATACCAAACAAGAATGCGAGGTGCAGTGCCAGAAGAACAGTTTTCTAGAGGTGTTGAGGTGATTTAATATGAGCATGGAGTTCTCAAAAATTAAATTTACAATAATGAAGGTAACGAAGATATAATAATTAATTTGAACTCAATTTAATTGAGATTGTATTTATATGACAGAATTGAGAAAAACAAATATTGGATATAAACATCATGCCTCTGTCCACCATTTATTTACCTGTGTTGGCTTTGGCAATGTTTCAGTCAAACAGCACACTTACAGTCTTGTCCTTTGTCTCTTATGTTGATTTAAAATTTGCTTTTAGATCATGTTTGGTTCCCATCTATCAGTGTACAAAGTTGGTACTATCTATTCTATTTCACTCACAGCATTGGAGAATACTCCCTTTCTAAAACAGTTTTTGAGCCAATTTGGAGCCTAGGTTGGCTCTTCATCAGGTACCTGCCTCTGTACCTGATGAAGAGCCAGTCTGGGCTTGAAATATAGCACTCTCGCTAAATAAATTAGAGACAAACTGTTTCTCAAAGGGAGCATTGTTGCCAGTTCCTATGAAACATGATTAAACAATTAACCAATTAGTCCATCAAGAGAGACTGTCTACAATTGTGATAACGGATTAATCTTAAGTAAGTAAGCTATCAGCACTGCACTATGTACCACATGTTTATAGTATTGGTTTCATTATGGTGCTCTCTTCTGTCTTTTTCTTCCGTTGAATCTCCCTCCTCCTGTTTGTCTCCATTGATCCATTAATCCTCTTGTTTAACAACAAAGGCCACTGTAATTGTGCTCCTGTATGTACGCATATGTTTGTATATACTTGACATTCTCACACATGTGCGTGATTTGCGCAGATCAGGAACACAGAAGTGGTGTTGATTTTCTATGCTTGTACAGCTCGAAAATCAATAGCACACAAAGGCCAACATCAGTCAAGAGACACTCACTTCTGATAGGATGCTATCAGCAGTTTTGAAGCATCCATTGCAACAAATGTTTACTCATACACGTTAGCTAAGCATTTCAGGCTACATGCTTGAGTTTGTACAGTGTACAAATCCAAGATTTATTCTAAAGATTTCACAGGGTGTGCAAATAATCCCCCAAACGGTTGCGGAACAGATCAGAGCACACACACTCGCTCCTGATGATATAATTTTGTTGATAAATCTGTCACTTGCTATGAAAGGTAAAATATGTGTTTGAGAATCCCTGTATCATAATTTTAAAATCTCTCTCCCAACTGTACAGAATAGTGAAACACTTTTCCCTCCATTAGATATGTTTAGAGTATATTTCCATGGCTTCTTTAATCTCTTGCAGGAAATGCTTATCTACACTCTCGTTTTAGAATATAAAAACAGCCTGTGGATGTCTGCATTTTAACATCCCCAGTATGCATAGATAAATTTCACTATTTTAATTATACATGTTTATTCCTGGAATATCGATGTGCTGGGTTTTGTACTTGTACTATTTTGAGCGTGCGTGTATGTGTGTGTATGTTTGTGTTTGTGGTATTTATGCTGTCTGACACTTTTAAAAGAATCCCAAGGTGACATTTCTTTGAACGTAGTGCACAAGGCTGCGCACCTTTCCCGTGTGTGTATGTGTGGAGGTGAGTGTTTGTGTGACGAGGGGTTATCTGAAAAGTCACGGCTGGTTGAGTTTGTCTTTTGTTCTCTGTACACCTCCAGCCAATTAAGAGACAAGACTGACAAACCTGCTCCTCCTCTTCCTCCTCCTCATCTACCCCTTCTTGCGTCCTCCTTTCTTTTCCTCCTCTTTGGTGTCTCCTCTTTATCCTCTCTTCCCTTCATCTTCCTTTTACCATACTCTGCTGGGGTTGACTTTTCATATTGGAAATGACCTTCCAGTGATGTGAACTTTTTAACAACATCAAGCCCACTGCTGCAACAAAGCCACAAACCCAAAGGACATTTTTTTTTCTCTCCACACTTTCTCAACCAAGCCAAAATGCACTCCTTTGAGCTTGTAAATCCAAAAAAGATTTTTGCACATTTTGCAATAAGAATTTCATGACACCTAAACAACACCTCCAACATATCAGAAAAAGTGTATTGGGAAAGATGCAAGCTTTATTTATTATGTCGTATTCTGGAACTGGACTCCAGTTGTGTGGAATTTACATAAACATGGAGAGAGGGAAGAGGACATTGAAATCACAGAATTTTCTGCTTGCATATGACATTTTGGCTTTGCTACAAAAGGCAACAAGATGGCTGAGAAATCATTCATAAGGGCAGACAAAAGAGTGAAAGATAAATGAGCAACTGGGTAAGTGTGGAGGCGAGGGAAAGAGAGGTTGTCCTTTAGTCTTTGGTCCATTAAGGCTTTTCAAGCAGCACTGATTTTACTTTGTCAGTGAATGCTGCATCTTCCATTATTTTTTTTCCATCTCCTACAGATAGAAAAATGACAATTCTAAAGTGTTAGTCAGGGGATCTGCTTTAGCAGCAGAGCAAAAGAAAAGCTAAAAGCAAGAAGATGGATGGGGGGGTTGAGGGAGGAAATAGATTTGTGAAATGATGCACCCTGGGAAAGAGACTTTGACAAAGAAGCATGGAGGAACAGTGACAGGAAAAAGAGAAACTATATGGCAGGTAACTTTCATTTGCGCTGGCTTTCCTCTGTTGTCATGTAGTTACAGATGGTGTGTCACTGAGGTCAAGGTTTTCAAACGAGCATCAATGTGATAATGAGATTTCCCCTTAAAAACAATTAACAATACAGGCATTGACAATGATTAGGAGGATAAGAATAAATACATGTTTGATAGATTGACTTGTTGCATAACTGATGTACATTTGTTATGTTTTTATGTTATATTCTAATTTTGTAAACAAACCAATCACAGCATTGATTGGATTGAGTGGGAAAACATTTTAAACATTCACAAAACCGATATTCAACATCCAGAATGTTTGGAATGATTTCTGCTTTTCATCCTCTCTCTTATTTTCCTGTGTCCGTGTAGAGCATGATAACGACTTCATAATCAAACTATTGTTTTAATTTAGTTTTGTTTTTGTCACATTTAGTGCCAGAAACAACAGCCCCCAGTCTGTTTTTTAAAAGGTATTTCTTTAACATGCAAATGGCGTGTTGTGTTTTTGCTATGTGGTGATTACGCACCATCGTCTGTCTGTGTCTAAATCTGATTGTGTATGATTCATACCTTTGCCATTTCCCCTTCCTTCTATCGTCATCTGCAGGCAAGCAAAAGATCTGTCTAATCATTCTGAACCAGCCCTTGAATAAGGACTACCTACACATCCTCTGGAGTAAAGGTACAATATCTCACACATCACCAACACAGATCAAACCAACCCCCATTCATATCACTTAGATCCCATCTTCATTGGTTTGCGCTGAGCGTGTATTCCCCTGTTGTTGTTTTTTCTGCCCTCTCGCCTGTGTAGCCTCCACTGTGCAAAATCTTAATTGCTGCCATGTCATTGAAAATGGCCCCTCCCTGCCCTCTGCCCACATTTTCTGTGAGATGCGTATTAATGAAGCTAAAGTTGACATCATTTTTGTTTTGTGCAGAAAATAATTTGCCTTTCTGTAAGGGTGCCTTTTTATTTTATTTTTTTAATAACTCGTGTGACTGTATGACCTGAACGATGATTATAATCCTGTTATGACCCTGGCTTAAAGGAAGCAACATGAAGGAAGAAAACAAAATTGGAAAAGCCAAATTTTAGGTTTGTTAAAGCCACTTGGAACCCAAATTCATAACAGCCTTCTAACTATGCAATTAAGGGTCTTATGTACATAATAGTAAGCATCTGAAAAGTATTAGGAATTAGTTTCAATTATAGATGGTATAAAACATGGACGTTGTATCTGTGACGTCACCCACAGGTTTTGAAGAGCTGTTGTAAAGCTCAGTGTGGTGGCTGTAGTCATCACCATCTTGGTAGTCCTACCTCCACCACCTCCCGGCTAATCTAAAAATAGGCAAAGATGTGGATTGTGGGTGGAGCTGAGGTGGGCTGAATGAAACCTGTGTGAGATCCCTCCTTACTCCTTGCTCCTCACTCTTCAGAACAGAAATAAGAGCTTTACAACAGCCTGCAAGATGGCCGACAAGAACAACTCCTGGTGTAAGTGAGGATTGAGTAGCAAAGAAATATCAGATAGATGCACCCAGACTGTGTGAGGTGGAGGACTGACCTTTTGTAGGTGGGTCAGCTGCTGTTAGGATAGGAGCTGTTCGTTGATTGGGAGCTTCCTAATACAAAGAACACAAGACAAGTAAAAAAAAAACTATACTAGTCATAACAAACATAGATACGCAAACACAAATTATATTAAACTCTCAATGCATTCACAGCCTTAACAATTTTGTTTCCTCTGGGACAGTGACTTTTTTACATGGCATAATGATTTTTGAATCAAACAACCGTGTAACCGAAATTGATTTGATCCAATAGGTGCTATATTGTAATGTTCCATTCATTCATTATTTATTTATTTATTTTTAAAGATTTTTTTTGGCCTTTTTCAAGCTTTATTTTTGATCGAGACAGCTGAAGAGTGACAGGAATGTGGGGAGAGAGAGATGGGGAACGACATGCAGCAAAGGGCCGCAGATTCGAACCCTGGGCCGCTGTTGAGCCTTCGTACATGGGGCGGATGTTCTACCAACTGAGCTAATCGACAACTCCCATTTATTTTTTTTTTATAGGTCATTAGGTTTCATAGCACTTTCACCTAACTTTGTTATAGACATTCAATCCCATTGAAAGCATTCTTTTAGCAATTATAAGGTCTCATGGGGGTCAACAGGGATGGTACATCCATTCGGTAATCATTCTCATTCAAGTGTGTATAAATTTTCTATAGATAATTGGTTGGTAAATAATGTGAAGACAGGCAATGGCAGTAAGTGTCCACTCCACTCAACAGGGGAATGACAGTGTCAATATGGACAAACTCACTGGACCCCCTGCAATCAGAACATTGGGGTTTCAATCATAACAAATTTATCCTCGCCAGAGACTCAGACTCACGGCCGCTCGCAGCTGTGAGACCTCTTGCAGCCTTTCAACATGAGAGGAAATGGCCTGGTTAGTGCAGGATATGGAAAGATAGGAAGTACTTAGGCAAGCACATTTGTGTCTCATTGCTGCGCAGCCCTTTCTTATACATATAAAGTCAGAAAAGGACACAATTTTCTGCAAAAAAAAAAAGGGCAGAGATTTTCAAGCAGGACATGGGGCTGCACATTCATATTCAAGCATACAGTACTTGTTGCATTTATACAAGCTCTCTGAATAGCTCCACATGGCGCTTTTAGAATAACAGTCATACCCAAGGGTAATTTGCTGATTATTATGGAAGATGGTAAGACCTGTGTTCAGTCACTTTTACATAAGCAAACTGCTGGTCCCAAGTTTGCTAGCAGTTTATGAACCAAGAACTAGATTCCAACCACTTTTTTATATTCTGTAACTAGAGGATATAAAATTGATTTGATTTTCCTTTGCTTCATGAATACTGAAGACCCTAAAAGACAAACTGAAATTCAGAAAATTCAAAAACATGCACAAAAGGCTCATCATTAAAAGAGGGAAAATAGGTTTTTGAGGGGAAGTAGAGCTCCAGACTCCCTGAGGTGTCGCTTATGAGATGCGTTGGTGCATAACGGTTGTGCTACTTGACTGTGATGTATTAAATATGCAAAGCTGACTTTGTGCCTTTAAACCAGATAGTGCCATTTCAACCTGTATGCTACAACTTTGATTTTCTTTTAAATCTGGTGAACTGATCAGAAGCCTAACTAAACAAAATAAGTGGAATAAAAACTGTGCTAAAGTTGTAAGGCATTTAGTTGTTTTTATCAAGAAAGTGGCCTTCTCAACAGTTTTGAAACAACAACAATAAGGAACTGCAATCACATTAATTTATGAAAAATGTAATACACAGACTTATGATGTCAGAGAAGAAAGTTGGAAACAAAACAAAGTAACTTTAAAGGCAAACTTGTGCTTAAAACCACTTCAGATTAATCTTAAAGAACACATCTTCGATACTTTCATCAACTTAACAAAAACCCAAGAGGCACCTGAGCTGTTTCCATCACACAGCAGTCACATGGTTAGACTCTTGATTTTCATCTTTATTCTAGTGAACATGTTTATTGGCATTAGACAAAGCAATTTCCATCTGATTTCACACCGAGGTTGCCTGCTGCACCAAGATAAAGATTCTTTGATAGTCTATTAAGTGAGAAAAACTAAAAATATTGAATTTAAAGAAAGAAAGTAATTTAAATGTTGGGAATGGGTTAATGGGTTGATGCTACATCTCGTCAAAGCCTTAATACTGTATGTCCAACGGGAGGAACACCTGAAATCTGCACAATGCTATCAAAAATCAAACTGCTTATTTTGTCATAAAATTGCTGTTGTTTATATGATTCACACTCCCATTTGTAATTTTTCAGTGTAAACAAAGTCTAAATTGAAGACCGTTTTTCAATATTCAGCTTAAATTGTCTGTTTGCTACGAGAATGGGGCGATATCCGACTGGATTTATGCCCTGTTGATTACAACTGACCCTCAACAGTATTTGGAGATTGATATTTTTGGTTTAATATTACTATTTTCAAATTCCAACTGTGACCAGACCAGCGTAAGTGTGGTTGTAAGATGTGATTATACTCCAGAGACAAAATATTGGCTATTGCATATTGTTTAACTAATTTTTGTTATCCCATTCAGTATATACCAGTAATACAGGAACAAGAATCGTAAGGCAAGCACTGCATCAAGTAAATCAAACAAACTGCATCCTTTTTAGTGAGATGGACATAGCGGATGTACTTTGACAGTATGATGCGCTTGATAGTGTAATATGGCAGATTTTGGGATATGCTCTCTCTTAGATGAGCCTACTCATAAAAAAAGTCTCAGAGATTTTGAGTGCCACAGGCAGTGCTGTGGTGTGAATGTCAGAAATTGGGAAGCTTTCTTGATCAGTTTTGCTCTTGGCAGCAGTGCACATGGGACTTGAAGAAGTTTTGACAGGATGATGATGGTGCATGAATGGCAGATCTCAGATCTCTCATAGCGTGATGGTAAACACGCTCGTAGCAAGTTTATCGCTCCTCACTTGATATGCCATGTATTTTTAATGTTGTTTATTAGATGAGCTGATGTCAGTGTGCGCATGAGTATGCTCTGGAGAGTGTGTCACTCTCCAGATGGTTGTTCACCTGGAGGCTTCGTAGCTAGGTCTCCACCCTTATAGACACAGACATCTGCACACACAGGCACACATGCACGCGCCACTCTCAGGTCCTCTGATGTGCTGCCCCTGGGCCCCCCTCATCACCTGTGGGAGAGGTAGAGCAGCAGGGTGCAAAGGAGCGATGGAGGCTGGAAGAGCACAAGGCTGATCAAAGAGAAACTCATTTACAGGTGCCGAGTGTGATGTTGTGAAGTGGGATCAAGCTGCTTATCTCACTCACGCACCCTCTCACTCATCTAGTCAGTCACCCACTCACTTGTTCACTCTATCAGTCACTCATTTACTTACTTAGAGATCCCTCACTTACTCACCGTGTAACAACACAAACAAGCAAATCAATAAAGTAATCAGTGGCAACTCTCTACAAGACAAAAAACAGGCTGTGTTTACTTCAAGTGCTTTGTTTCATCATTCCCTGATGTGGAGCAGCTTGCTGAATTTGAAGTTTATGAACATCACTCGTCAGAAAGTCGAGTATCAGCCTTGCAATCAGACTGGTTGGGTGATGTGGCTGCAGTGCATTGCTGTGCACATTCACACTTCCTGCACTTCTGCATTTAAGCACACATGTTAAATGGAGTAAATAGGTCTGTGGAGCTATTAGCGATGATTGATGACAGAGATCAAAACAAGGCTGAAAAGCAATCCTTGTAAAGACTGTCAGTGGAACGGGAAGGAGAATGAGTGGAGAAGCTGGTGAGATTGTGTGACCTAGAATTATAAAGAGAAGGATAGAGCACAAGAATAAAAAGTAACAGAGTGGAGCTAGAGAGGAAGAAAATGAGATGTTTGTGCAGGAAATCAATCAAATTTGAGGCAAGGTGTAGAGAGCAGGGTGGATCTGGAGACAGGGTGACAGATGGAGGGGAAGAGGTGGACTGATAGATGAAGGGAGAGTGTCGAGGCATCATAATAAGGATAATAATCTTTTCACTGCTCTCTGTGACCGTTTGCCCTCTCCTGTACTGCGCTAAAGCCCCAACCTGACAGGCATTAATCCTCACCACTAACCTCATCAATACTGGCCTGCTATGGAATATACCCCGCAGCAATGTGTGTCTGTGTGTGTGTGTTTCTGCATCTTTTCTACATTAAACTCAACAGCGAAATAGATGATTAAAAAAACACTGAAGTGACAGGTTTAGTACTGTGTTTGGAAGTGCTTTATCTCCTGCCCACCATATGTATCTATCATACAGCTGAGTGAGTGACAGGAGGAGTTGGTAGTGAAGTCTGCATAGAGGGATTATTATGGCTAGTTAATTTACAAGGTCATCTCCCCTGACTGCTTCTGCTGTCCCTCCGCTCAGCTCACATCATATCACCGTCAGGATTCATAAGGGCTGTGTCTCTGTGTGTGATTTTCTGCTGAGCTTGTTTGTTAAACTCATATGCTTTGTAGAGGAAGAGAAGATGGAGTTGGTTAGGCGGTTGCATTCACAGTTGTGACATACTTTAAGCAGCTGGCAATCCATTGTTCCAGTGGGACAATGACAGTAATTGTATCTTCATCGCCTGTGGATTGAGTGCAGATGAAGAGATAATATTTCTCAAGTTCAGTTTACCCACTTTTGCCATTTACTGTGATGAAGACAAATTGAATGTTGAGCGATCTAGAAAAACAGACACTCCCACAGGCATTTGAGGAAGTTTCCGTTACAATAAAAACAAACTTTTAAATAAGCTTGACCTGTTTTGTGTAAATTTGGAGTCTTGGGAACAGCAGCCTTTAAAAGACAGAAGAAGATTTGACATGTAGACACAAGTTAAAACTACAAAATGTACATTATACACTCAGGGACATCAAAAGGGAATAACTGTGTCAGGGACATGAAATACAAACTTATGATTTAATGATAGTGCTAAGGAGCAGTGCGGTGCATGTATTTGGTGAGAAACACTTGATAGTTGTTTATGAGAAAACTCCACAGAGCTCCTTTAGCTCCTCTAAAGCACACAAGCAATCTAACCAATCAATTAATCAGCTGCTGAGCAGAATCAAGCACATTTTGACTCATGTCATCTCATTATCAGCGTAGTTACTAGATGACAGTCTAGTAATAATCGCCTCACTCATTAAATACATGGCCTTTTGTATCGTTGCGCATTTTCACTGAAGCTTAATAGACTAATATATTTTAATATAGTATATAATCTAATATATTTGTAATTTCTTCTGATGTTAGCGGAGGCACATTTTATTTCAGACAAGGTGTAAGGCCACACCGTGAAACTGTAGAAAAATATAGAATTGTAATAATAGATTAGCAGTGTAAAATAATGCTGAATCCTTGATTGATATGTATGAAGTATTTCTTTATACAGTATTATAAGGGACCTTTTGCTTATCAAATCATCATTGGCAAGGAGAAGTCTCCCATGATAAAAATGTGCATTTAGTGGTTGATTGATGGGCAGTATATTAAACCACTGTCTGAATTCATGCGTAATGCAAAATTATGGCTACAGGGCAAAAAATAGGTCAGGAAATTCATATAATTGGAAATTATATAAATGTAAATAGATAATGTTGAAAGATTGTTATGACGTTGGTACTTGAGAGCCACATTGACATCAAACATCTCAGACTCGCTGGAGCTCTGTGTGTCTGTGTGTGTTTTAATGGCACGTCATGCAAACCGAGCAGAATAAAATGATTGACAGACAGAAGTAACTGTTCTGGAAACCTAAGTCTGAAAATTATTCTGTGTGTGTAAGTGTGTGTGTGTGTGTGTGTGTGTGTGTGTGGATACTTATGCGCAGATAATGACTGATAGCTTTACAGTCTGTCATCACCAGGCTTAAAGAAGAGTCTCTCTGTTTTTCGAGAACTTGTCATTTGAAAAGTTTCTCAGCCTTTGTACTCTGTCAGAGATAATGAGTCATTTACATTCCAATCATTTCATGACATAAAACATCGACTGCAGGTGGTGAGGGTTATGAATAAAAACACTACCTGCCTTCAGTGTCTTATTTACATCAGTGCAAATGCGCCTGCATTCTCTCACTTCTTAAATGCTCAAGGTAAGGATAGGTAGATTGAGAAGGATACTTCCATCTGTCAGAAAAAATGTTCACCTCCATTTCATCAAGTAGACTTAGACTAGTGTAGTGTGTGAGACTGCATGTGAATTTAGAGAATGTTGGTGTGACACTACACTTTGTTGCATGCTAAGCATATTTTAGAGGTCATGGCGATAATAAAGTGTTGTAGAGAACATGGTAAATCTGTAGAGAAATCTAAAGAGAAAGTCAAAATATCTGCTGTGAAAAGGATTTATTAGGATAACAGGGTAAAGGTAAATTGATTTGTAGGAGTATTGTATTGGATAGTATTGCATGTATTCATTGTAAATTAAGTCACCTGCGTGGGAGTGGCATAGATGTGCACGTCCTTCAAACACGGGTTGGCCTCAAGGATATACAACGGATATGGAACGCTTTTCATAGATGGAGTTCCGACTTGTGAAGCAGTTGTCTGACGTAACACCCACACTTGTCTTGTACATTTAGGTTATTTCAGGGGAGGTGGTAAGGTGTATTTTTAGACTATATTATTTGTATTAGGATAATAAATGGAATATTTAGATACATTTCCAAGCATAAAAGTGGTGTAAAATAAAATGTATACTGGACTGGTGTCTGTTACCTGAGCATTGTTTTTCCTCCACTGTTTTGTCTAGATAGTCAAGGCTGCACTGCTGAGAGTTCAGCTGTTGTACACATGCCAAAGAAACATCAGTTTGTCACGGTCAGCCGTGTTTTTTCTGTTTATGTTTGGCTTTATGCACCTTGAACACGTGGAGGTCGGAAGTTGGAAATTTCAACTGGGAAACTCTGACCTCCAACTTCGTCTGGAACACAGCATAAAGCTTTCATTCATCATTGAACGACTAAATTGAGATAGGATTTTGCAGCTTTGGACAGTTACCACATTTTATTTCATGGATTATTGGGAGGTATACAGTAGAAATACACTGGTCATGTTACAAAGTAATCTACCAGGAATTTGTGCTTGCTTGCAAACGTTACATTGGCCTGCAGAAAGTTAACTGGATGTGTTGCAGCTAAAGTTGAACCAAGTTTAAATGTTTTGCTGGATGGGCCTATATTGTGTCTCCTATAGATGTTTGCATCTGGAATAATAGTTTCATTGAAACATATGAAGGGCCACACTTTTGAATCAGTGCTCATGTTAGTCTGAACCTGGCCTGTAATGTGGTTCAGCTTTGCCTGTGCTTGGGATGTCTTTTGTGAGTTTTCCCATTTTTTCCTTTGTCAATGTAGAGAGCAGTGTTCACACAGAGTTCTGAGTATTACACTTTCCTTACATAGAATAACCACTGCCTGAAATGCATGATGCTATGAAGTCAGGCTGGTCTGAAGGCAACACAGGATCCAAACTAGTATGAGCAAAGTGTACGTGATAAAGTGGAAAATGAGTTTGCAGAAAAGCGACAAAGTGAAATTTCATTTCATTTTGACTTAAAATACACTTTTCCCTCTGTTCACAGGGCTTGTATGCATGCACATGACCACACATACTAAACCAGATCCCATGTGAGATAGACAGCTGTGACTAAAGATGACTCTTTACACCATATCCTGTTGTGTTACTTTTTTTTTTTTGCAACCAAACAAATGACAGGCACACAGGTGTGTGTACATTCAGCGATGGGCTTGGGGAATGGACACAGTTGGAGAAAGAAAGCCAATGATACAGAAGAACATATGCACATCAGTTGGTGCATCTCTTTGGTGCAGACTTAAAAGTTAGTTTTAAACAAGGTGAAAGTAGAAAACTACATCTCATGCTTTGAAGTTTTTCCCCCGTGTGCACCACAACAGTTCCAAACAGGAAAGGGCTCTTAAAAAATAGGCTGCTTGTTCAATTTGAATAGAATAGAGGCCATGAAAGAGCATACATTTGCAAATAGTTTGCATCTCATTTAGTGCAACTTGAATTCCATTTTAAGAATTGCAAATAACCTCCTCATTTGTCTGTTTTTAAGATCAGAAAAAATAAGTGCTCTTTTACTTTAAAGGCTCAAATAAAAAAAAATGTTTTAACCAAAATGCTTTACTTGTCAGTTTAGTTTGCTATTTGTCATGATTTCTGTGGCAGAAGGATGGGCTCTTTTTAAATAATGTTAGTGTTTAAACTGCCCATTGTTTTTCTATAAATTTGTTATTTTGCACTCAGTGCTTTGAAAGTCAAATGTACTATAAAGCAGCAGAATCTGCACTCAGTGTTTCATGAAATAAACTTTGTTTGGTGTGTCAAGCTGGCAGGCTAGAGAAGCTGTAGGTGTACTCACAAAACCCTGGACATCCGCAGCACAAGGTAAAGAGAGAGCATACAGTGTATTTATCAGACTAGTACTGGAAAGATGTCACATGCATAATAAGACTCCTACGAACAAAACACCTCAGTATACAAGGCCATCTGAGAATAATTTTATTGAAAATTCTTGTGTTACGTGCACTTATGACTGGCCGGTCACATTTCTTAATTCTTTGCTTAACAGTGTGTCAAGTCCAATGGCAAGTATTTGTATGTACCATCATTCGTTTGTATGCCACCCCTGTGGAACTGATCATAAGAGGTATTTCGTGTCTAGGATGAGGTTTTCTGAATGTGATACGTTTTGTTTGGAGGTTTGGAGAAAATGATGAATGAAACTGACTCGAAGTTAACGTCCGAAAGTAAAATGGACACATCCGTCCTTAGCTCCCCTCTGCATGAGTGTAAACTGGTTTAATGTGATTCTACACATCATTTATACCAGTTGTCGTGTGTAACACTAACTAATTTAGCTAAAGTCATAAATGTGTCTTCAGTGAATATAACATTGCCTTCAGTTACACAAGTAAAATAATCTCTTTGTGTCTTTCTGTAGCTCTCGTGAAGGCATGTGCTGATGGAGCTGCCAATCACCTTTATAACATCACTGCTGGAGTCAGAGACAGGTGAGTTTGTCTTCTGTTCACGTTTGCATGAGTTAATTTGCACTTTCACTTTAATGTCTTATCCGTGCATGTCGCTCTGTGGTTCTTCATCTTTGAGAGAAAGATGATAAAACTAAAAAAGTGGACAGCATTTATTTAATAGAATTGTGCATTCAACATCTCTGTGTTTGGTTGCATTTGCACAAGTGTGTGTATTTTTTTAGGTGAGAAAATGCACCCTTTTTATGTATTAGCGTTGTGTGTGTCTCTGACAAAGCACTGTATGTGTGCATTCTGCCAGTGCATTTTTTGTGTATGGCTAATGGAGGACTGCTGTCGTGATAGAGATGGATCTGGGGTTCACTGTATCCCTGAAGTGTTGAGGCTTTCACATTAACACCCGGAGTGTTAGCAAGAGTGTGTATTTTGTCAAGGTGTGAATGTGAGTCTGTATTTGTCTGTCTATGTGAATGTTCTTGCAATTCTATTTTCTTAACAGACATTTTAAGTTGTAGACATCTAAGGTGAGGACATTTTGTTTTGCAAAGTGATCATGTTTGTCCAGTCAAGCATGTCAAGTCAAGTAGCCAAAACCATTTATTGTAACACCATTAATTCAGGGCATGGCATATTGATGTAGACTTTATTAATTTTGAAATTAAGTAAGTTAAGCTTGACCAAAAAAAAAAAAAAAAAAAACAAAGTTAAGGATTTGATTCGACAAAAACTTTTGGTTCAGTAACATAACAATTTGTTGATGTTGGAAAATCTCAGCTGATCGAGACTCTAGACAAGAAAAGGTGGAATAATTTAATTGCACACTGTAGTGATGCTTTAGTTCGCTTCTAGATGGGAATGAGGCTGCACAGGAGAAGGTTAGAACTATGATTATCGCTAGGCTCAAGGTAATAGTATGCAAGCACTGAAAGTTACAGATTTTATTGGCGATGAGAGAATGAATGAAGGTCCTCACTAGTACAGAACAAAAAACTCGTCTAAGTCTATGAGCATGTATTTACTTTTTTTTTACTTTTTTCATTTTCAAAATAAAACTAGTCTGTATTTCTGTCTCAGAGAGTGAGTTTGAGCTTGTTGGACCTGCTGGCTATGGTGTCACTCATACTTTTGTCTATGTTTTTGTGACACAGTAGATTCATCTTCTGACCCTCTGGTATGAGCTCTGTCAGCAGCCTGCATAGTGGAACTGACAGCCAGGCGTCCCTTTTAGTCCGACCGCTCCCAACTCAAAGAGCATCTGTCCCGAAAAGTTAGACATTATACAGGTAGGGTGGAGGGTGGAGGAAAAAATAAAGAGGAAGGGGAGGGTAAATTAAAGGGAATGCTTAGGCGATGGGTGGTGATGTGTAAATCAATCACCAGTAAGTTAAGACGTATTTAACCTAACATTACCATAACTAATGGACTACAGAGAGGGAGAGGAGGAGAGGAAGATGCTAGTAATCAATCAAAGCCGAGTTTTATGAGCACTTGCAACACGGACAACAGCAGCGCTGTGTAATCAAATAGAAGGAGGTATAGGAGATGCAGGAAAAGAAAAACAAGTGAAAGGATTAAACAATTAACAACAGACAGATTGTTTGATATAAATATACAAGATAAAGATGTAAAAGATTGCTAAGCAGTGTGTCCTAGTTTCTGTTTATGTATGTGGGTGTATATCTTACGACTAAGTTCAGAATATCGAAAGTGGACTAATTTGTTTGTCAGATACACGCAAAGCAGACTTTGCAGAGAGGTCCCACATCTAAACTGTAGCTTATACATCCAGAGACTTATGAAAGGATCACTCCCCCCACCCCTAGACTCCTGCAGGTAATGTTGACAAAGTGCGCTGCCTCACTGCGGGGCGACATATCGGCTTTTAAGATCCTGTTTTAAAAAGGGAAGCAGGCAAATGTGCTCCACAGTCTGTGCTTGAATCACTTTGACCACATCTACTGAAGTTTAGCTGGTGACGATGTAAGTTTCTGTCACAAAATCAAAGCGTTTCATTTGGCTTTAGGGAGACTGTGTCTGAGGTTTGTTTGGCAAACCAGAATTGAAATTGGTAGTGTTACGATTTTTTTAAGGATGTCTTTAAAATGTAAATGATGGCAAAACAAAACACTATGAAAAAGCAATTACCTAATGAGGTGACGTGTGTATTTGTCCACGTCTGCCAATTAGCTTGTATTTCCATCAGAAAATAATAAGGATAATAAAGTTTCCGGTCAGCTTCTGCAGCCTCCTACTCTGCCACAAGAACAGAGTGGGCGGACGGCCTCCAATGGTTAAAGAAAAGGTGCCATGTAATTTTCTGTCAAAACAACCTTAATGGTAGTCATTAGGGATGAAGAGAGTAGGGGGCACGTCAGGCTGGCTTTCTGCCTCTCATGATGAATCAAGTGACGATGATTTGACTCACTATATGGGGAGGTAGAAGATAAACATCTCATACTTATATTCTCATACAAATTCCAGATGGATCTTGAATCCATTTAAAAACCCTTTTTTTCTTTTGTGATTTAAGTTATTTCCCTCAGCTTATGTAAAAGTGAGGCAGAAACATACGTCATATATCATTCATTTTCTATAATCTTTTTTTTCTCTTATGCTGCTATATCTGTCTTTTTTTTTAAACGTAATGTATTTAGAGGACTCTGTTCTTTGATGATAGACATGCATTGATTATTTGTTCTTTTCCTGGTATTAAATCTCAAATACTTGGATGTTCTCCCATAATTCTGCCTATATAAATGCTCACCAAAGATGCCCTTTCTCTATATATTTGATCTGTATTTTACTTCGACTTTCTTTCTTATCTCATTGTTTCAAATATGGTGCTTACTGTATTACCGCAAGACAAGAAGCAGTATTCATCATTTACATGCATTCTTATATACACACATACTGCACATTTAATTACAGGCTTGTTTAAAGTTGCTAAACTGGCAGAATCAGACACTAATGACTCAAGAGAGAGCTGAGCTTTAAACAAGAACTAATCAAAGATCCATATCCAGTTAGTGCTGGGACTTAGTACCAGTAGGGGATCAGGTGGTTTTGGGTCTTAACAAGGCAGTTGTGAATTTGGAAACTGTACTGATCACACACCAGGGCACTGCCCTGTCTCTAAACAGTTGTAGACTGCAGCTGTTGCATACTATCGTTTGTGCTATTTAGATTATTAACAGTAAATGGTTTAGTTCTATCAACAGAAATCAGTCAAAGGAATGTATGGAGCTGATCTTATACATTTTAATCCCACCAATGTAGCCGCTGAGCGACTGTCACTAATGTAAAGCCTTTCACCTCACAAAATGAATTGCTAAATTATCATTATATAGCAAACTTGTACTAAAATTACTTTTGTGAGGGCTCAGGCTCTTTTGTCAGAGCCGAGACCCCCTGGTTCTCCTGTGAATGTAACACTGCTTTTTCTCCATTTCTTAATGAAAATTCTATTTTGTCTAATTTGTGCATCTAATCAAATCCTCTGAGAGCATAAAAAGTCAAGAGATGGATGAAGAGGGAGGGGAACGTGGCCAAACGTAAGAGGAGGTAATTGTACCCAAGCAGAGTTTATAAAATTTGCAACAGTGTGTGGATCCATGTGTGTGTGGAGTTGGCGGCAACGCACACTGTTAATATGTCAGTGTTTGACTAAACGTGTGTATGTGGAAGAGGTTTTCACAGCATAGTCATAGGCAGCATTGTGTACACATTTGGGTCGGGAAAAGATAATACTGTCAGTCTCAGCAATGAAGTTGTCAAGATCGAGACTACTTATTTTATAAGACTTAATGTCAAAAAGATATCTCAAACAGTTTCAAGTTGTATTTGTCTGTCATTCCATGTTTTCTCATTCACATCTCTATATTCTTTATGCTCACCACACAGGCCTATGTCTGTGTGTAAGGATTACAGTATTTTAATTAGAGCAGTATCTCTTGTGGTCAGGACCCCGAGTTGACTTGATATGCAAATTGTTTCTAAGGCTGATGTTTGTGCGTAATATTTTTTAATAAGACCATAAATTAGTTTGAAATGTATCATAATCATTATATGGTTCATTTGAAGCTCCCTTTAAATACGCTGTAATCAAAGTCGCACAGCTTGGGAACTGTTTAACTGCTGGGGTATCGAGTATTGTGTGATGTAAAATCAGGGTCACAAGCCAACAGTTAAGATGGTTACACTGCAAATTAAACTGGGCAGGGGGTTTAAGGGAGCCATGGACCTGCTGATGACTAGTAACTAATGGCTCCTTCCTTCTAATTGCTTTCAGTGCTGTTGGAAAGTTTTTAATTTCACGGACAGAACAGAAATCAAAACAAGATGCTGAGTCATATTACAATAGAACCTTGTTTAATTAATTGTTTTATCTCTTTTATTTCTTTTTGTTGTAAGTGGGTATAATTTGTTTAATATTTAATGTTACTGCAGTAGGTCAGTAGCAGTTCTTAATCTACAGTAATTCACCTCTATTAACAATTTTATTTTGTTGTATATTATCACGTCATCAACCAAGACCAAGTTATATTCTCACTACACTACACTACACACTGCCAGGGATGTTTGTCTATGATAGACTGAGATCCCCCTCTGTGTTTATTGCTCTGTGTTAGAAGTTGATAAGTTGATGAGCATGGGGAACTAGGCCTTACATTTTAACATGAGGGCTTCGCATAACGTATGTTGTGCTGTCATTAGTTTTTGTCAGGCTTATTGTCTTACAATTGTAATAATTAAAATTCCAATTTACCTCCCCCCTCTCTCTCTCTAGTACACCTAGTAGCCCTAAGAGTAATTCTGAGAGTTAATAATGTCTGGTTATTAGTCTGACAGCCTACAGGCGTCAAGCTGATTAACTTTTGGATTTTACGCTGTTGGACCACAAATCAGTGGATTGCTGTTCTATGAAGAAATCAAGGTACAACAGGCAAACACATGCATTCACAATTATACACGATCATAAATCCAACCAGTTTGTTTCAATACAGATGAACATGATCATGATAGAGACACATGTACATCAGCATGCAACCAAGCCTACACTCATGTGCCTTGAGGTCTTACTAATTAGAATCTTTGTTGCAGTGGGATGATAAGATCTCCATTGTCACTGATTAGTTGTTTTTCTTGCCCACCTTTGCAGTGCATTATGAAACCAGACACATATAAACCACATACAACTGACATTTACAAGCTAACAGCTCACATCTACAAACCCTGATACATAAACAAACACACACAGAATAAACAGAGAGCTATCTGTGTCTCTCTGACAGGAATGTTCTACTCAGTAGTGGCTGGTAGATTTTTGGCTGTTTCCACTGATATCTGCAACAGACCTTGTTAATTCCTGCACCCTGGGAATGCGGGTTGCCTCCAAACACAGTTGTATTTGGATGAGTGAAATACATCAGGAAATTTATATTCAGAATGCAAAGCCTGCATGCACATATATTCCCAAACCTCCTGCCTAGTTTAATTTCCTGATGTAATCCTCTTAATTGCCTGTATTAACATGGTATTTCTGCCAAGTTTATGTCGTTAACAGCTAATGTTCTGTATTACTTCATTTTGTGATCATTGTGCCTGTTCAATCTCAGGTTGTGTGAGTCAAAACCTTAGGGAAAGTAGGGCTGGGTGAATTAATTTTCACATCAATAAATCACATTTGGATTTTTTTCTTTTCCTTCCTTGGTGACAATTTATATTAATAATAGTTTTCTCTAGCTGACTGTAATATCCATCTTTATGTGGATTACACTATTCTGTATGTTTTTGCTGACTTTGTATAACTTATGTTGAGAACCTACAACTTTCTTTCTTTTAATGCTCTCCAAAATGCACCTGTCAACCTTAAACTAATGCTTGACTGTGATGGTATGGATTTTTTCTTGACACAGAGAAGAAGCAACAGATCCACACAGTTTCCATGCCACCTTTCCCCAAATAGTGCAATGTGTCTGTGCGGAGAGTGTGTGGATGAGAGAGTGAGCAACAGAGTGACAGTGAAAGTCAGTAGAGCAAAGGAAAAGTAAGCAATAAGTAATCAGTAAATGTACAATCTAGGTTACAGTTTGTCAGAAAGAAAACGCTGCAGCTTCTCAAGAAAAGCCTAGTTTGTTATTTCTCACTGCAGCTAAAGTGAAGCAGGTTAGCCCTGAAGTAAAGGTCTGGAGGCTAAGTGGGAAAGGTTAACGTTACCGTTGTGTGATCTGGTGCGATTATATTACTTTCAAAAGCTTTGTAATCCAACCTTGAGCTGCATTGTCTTTTTGGAGACTTAATAAAATAAAATTATAAAGATAACACTAAAAACCTTCTCTGATCATTTATCAGTTTTCCTGAAAACAGTTGTCATTACTAGTGTGTTGTTAGCTGTCCATTGTAAATCCCATAATGCCTTGGATTGAGGCCTGACTAATCAGAGGCAGGGTAGGACGGGAATGCCGGTGGAGAGAAAAAATTATGCTTCTAACAAAGCATCATGCAATGGAGTAACATGGGATTGAATTGAAATAAATTGTGGTGATTAATGAACTCAGGCATCTCAGAACCAAGGTATAGTTTGTAGGTGTAGTTATTGCCACAGCCCTGCTTCATTATTTTTTTCTACACCTATCCACACTGAATGGTAGAAATTGTTGAGAGTCACAGATCACAGATATGTAGGTAGTTGGCTTGATGAATCATTTACATTTAAATGTCATGTTGAAAATCTCAGCACCAAACTGCAGCAAAAATATCTATAACAAAGTGATAAACACTTTTATATTTTCATCCTCATACCCCTATTGGACACTCACAACCTTATACAGTATACCATCTATGCTACCAAACTCACTCTACTCACTGTCTCGTGCTTGAAGTCTGTGAGTTTATTCTGAATTTGAAAAGTTACCCCCCAGTCGATTTAGGTCTACCTCAAGCCAGTAATACACAGTATTTGTATCCTGGCGTCATGCATCATGCCAATGAGTGAAACCCCAGAAATTCTCAAGCCATAAATAATGGTTTGATTTTATTTTTTCATAATTAGTGATTTAAATACTATGCATACACAGTGGTCTTATGTAAGCAAACAATAAACTTCCAAAACCAGCAGTACAGGTTCATGTGCTTCCTCCAGTACACATGTTCCTGTAAATATGAAAGTTAATAGACATTCATGCATGCCAACTGCAAAATGCTGTCAACTGTCAACAGTGATACCTGCTATATTGTCAAGGCTCATTACTTTTAAACTGTTAGTCAAAAAGAGATAATTTGTTTTCTGCTTTAATCCATTAAAATGTGACTTTTTTTGTTATATGGAGCAGCTGTGGTCATAATCAGCAAACAATTTGTATCTTCTCCATATTTTCCTCCTTACTTTATATTATTGAAGTATTTTTGGAGCTTTATGTATAAACTGTCTTGATCAGCACTTTTCTTCCTTCAGTCCTCAGAAGTTTTTCTGTATTATGGTACACCATTTTCTTCTGAGAGTGGACAGTCTTCATTCGCAAAACCACAAGAGGTTGTATTTGGACAAATGCCATTTTTCTGTTGCAGACAGTCTCCACACACACAATCAATCAATATATAAGTGATATCTAGTTAAAACTTGTGAGTCCTTTGCTTTGGCTTGTTTATATATTGTGTGTGTGTTTGTATATATATATATATATATATATATATATATATATATATATATATATATATATATATATATATATATATATATATATATATATATGTGTGTGTGTGTGTGTGTGTGTGTGTGTGTGTGTGTGTGTGTATATATATATACGTATATGTGTATATATATATGTATGTGTGTGTATATATATATATATATATATATATATATATATATATATATATATATATATATATATATATATATATATATGTGTATGTGTATATATATATATATATATATATATATATATATATATATATATATATATGTGTATATATATATATATATATATATATATATATATATATATATATATATGTATATATATATATATACACATATACATATATATATATATATATATATATATATATATATATGTATATATATATATATACACATTATATATATATATATACACTATATACTATATATATATATATATATATATATATATATATATATATATATATATATATAATATATATATATATATACACATACATACATATATATATATATATATATATATATATATATATATATATATATATATATATATATATATATATATATATATATACATATATATATATATATATACATATATATATATAGCTCATTAATGATGTCATCCAAAATAATTCCTCCACCCCTTCACTGGCTCTCCTCCTGATTGGGAGATGGGATGGATGAGAGGGAGTAATCAGAACTGCATCTCCTCAAGTGATGAAAAGATGAGTGTTGGTCCTGCTGTGAGTCAGGAGATGATGAAAGATATGACAGAGAGAGAGAAAATATAAACCAAAAAAAAAAAACATTTAGTTGTAATTAAGTGGGTGTATGGAAGAATGGTGTCAGAGTTAGTTTGATGGAAACAAAGACAGAAACAGACATGAAAGAAAATAATAAATGAAGATAACATTTTTATTATTTTAATGCAGTGCTGAAATTGTAGGACATTGCCTTAATTGCCTAGAAAAGTAAGTATTTTGAAGCATAAATGAGATGAGATTGGAAGAGGGTGTAAAGGAGAAGACGGCATCAGAAGGAGAGGTGTGGGTTGGCGGGGAGAAGAGAAAAACGTAGGCAAAGAGGATGCAGAGAGAGGGACACACAAACATGCTGATGGACACACACACAAACACAGGCAAAGGTCACACAGCCATCCGCGCCACCCGATACTCAGACAAACTGGCGGTAAAATGCTCTATTTCCCGTCCAAATTAAAGTGTCAGTTAATATTAATGTGGAAGTGAAGACTGTCAGACACACGACGTGCAGACACACAAACACACGCAAACAGCATTTACGCTCATGCACACAGACACAAATACAGAATTTAGAATCTCGCCTGGTCAATTACTAACAGCCGATGGAGTCATGCACACAGGTCACAATGGGGTGTGTGTGTGTGTGTAAAGCTCTGATCAGGCCCGCTGTCACGTCTTGTCCCATCTGTCACATGAAGGTTATTTCTGAATGGAGATGCAATTGCGGCTTGCTTTGTTATAAAGAGAGGACCTGCTTATTTGCATTTTTGTGCATATTGTATTTATGCACACTTTTCAGTGCCTGTGAATGTGTTTGTGTGGACAAGGAAAGTTTTTACCTGGCTCTCATTTTT
Organism: Sciaenops ocellatus; assembly: GCA_033000465.1. Lineage (NCBI taxonomy): Eukaryota > Metazoa > Chordata > Actinopteri > Sciaenidae > Sciaenops > Sciaenops ocellatus. The sequence continues at coordinate 16,216,049 of CP136869.1, forward strand.
TTTGTCCAGCTTAGGTAGCGTCGTGCTTGATTGTCTTTATGCATGGTTTTGGTAGGTGTGTGTGTGTGTGTGTGCGTGTGTGTGTGGCAGCAGGTTGCATGCAATTGTTGTTCTGTTTGTCTTGCTGTATCTTGTTGCAGTAAATGTGAACAGGAGGAGGGAGGGAGGGAATAATCCTTCTGTATCTCTTTCTTCAACCGACCGGAACATCGCTCTCGCCTCTTGCTGGGGAGCGCACACTCACACACACACACACACACAAACAAACACACCACCCAACCAACCATGAAATCGTAATGTCAGACCTGTTAATGCCTCTAGATAGTGGCAACCGCATCCCTCCGTGGTCCTGCTCCTTACACATAAACACACGCACAGCCAGAATAAACAGAGAGCTATCTGTCTCTCTCTGACAGGAATGTTCTACTCAGTAGTGGCTGGTAGATTTTTGGCTGTTTCCACTGATATCTGCAACAGACCTTGTTAATTCCTGCACCCTGGGAATGCGTGTTGCCTCCAAACACAGTCGTATTTGGATGAGTGAAATACATCAGGAAATTTATATTCAGAATGCAAAGCCTGCATGCACATATATTCCCAAACCTCCTGTCCAGTTTAATTTTCCGTTGTAATCTTGTTAATTGCCTGTATTAACATGGTATTTCTGCCAAGTTTATGTCGTTAACAACTAATATTCTGTATTACTTCATTTTGTGATCATTGTGCCTGTTCAATCTCAGGTTGTGTGTGAGTCAAAAACAATTGAGAAAGCATTGCTAGGTTAATTCATTTTTATGCCAACAAATCGCATTTGGATTTTTTTCTTCCTTTCATAATCAGTTATACAAATAATGTGCATGTGCAGTGGCAAATAACAAGCTTTCAAATCCAGCAGTCCAGGTTCATTTCCGTTCTCAAACAGACATATTCCTGTATTCCTATTAAGATACATTAAGGCTGTTTCATGTAACTGCAAAATAATGTCAGCTGTCAACATTGATACATTCTATATTCTCAAGGCCTTTCAGTTTTTGTTAAAATATTTTTTATCATTTAAAATGGCTGGAATTTTAATGAATTCTTTGGATAGACAGGACATAAAATCTATGAGAAAATAATAACCAGAAACAGTTTGACATGTGTACACTTTATAATCTTTGGCTATATTATCAGAATTTGGTTATCAGTATAGTTTAATTGACTGTTAACAGTTATCAACATGCTATTTCAAACCCTTTCACGTACTCAATCACACAAGTCAGCGTTGTTTTCACTTGACTTTGTCCTCAAACCCATACCAGTAGTTCACATAAGTAAATCAATTCCTGAAATATATACATGGATTATTTGCACTACCTTATTTCACCGTTTGCTCTTACTGTGTACTGCATTGATTGACTGCATGTTTTCAAAACATCAATTTGCACTGTGACCTGTAGTAATCAAACCAATACTCTAATGGGGAATGTAGTCACTCGGTGTAATGGAACAGGTCAATATCCGATAAACACCAGGTACATCGTGCTGTGTTTGGTTAGTGTGTGTGTGTGCGTGTGTGTGTGTGTGAGAGAGAGAGAGAGTGATTTAGGATTAAATTTCCTTCCAGTCCTGCCATAATTTTATTGTATGTATGTGTTTGACTTTATTTTGAAGTGTGTATCAAACTATCAGATTTGCTTGTGTATGCTGCCATGTACGTTTATGTGTGTGTTTTCACATCAATCTATGTATCTCTGCAGTCTGCCGTGTGTGTGTGTGTGAGTAAAAGGGGCAGCGCCAGTGCCACAGAGAATCACCCTGTCAGTCTCCATGTCTCTTCGTCTTCCCCCGGCGGCGTCACTCCTTTCCCTTGCTGCACAGATCAAAGAGCTGACACATGCCCCGATGTCCTCTCTCTCCTCCTGTCTTCTATCTCTGCCTCACACTCTCTGTGTCTTTGTCTTTCTTGGAATCGTAACCCTCTCCTTCTGTCACTCATCCTCTCTTTCTATCCTTACATCCAGCTTTCTCCCCGACTATATCAGCGGGGATTTTGATTCCATTACTGCCGAGGTCAAAGCTTTCTTTTCAGACAAGGTGAGTGGAACACAACTGGCACACACTCTTAGAGCTACAGGTGTACACATATAAATACACATGAATAAAAAGCAAAGGACTTTTGGCAAACATCATTTGAAAGTTTAACTAAAGAACTCCATGCTGTCTTCTGCCTGAAACTGGACTCCTTAACCACTTTGACATATAGGCAACTTGAATGAGAAACTGACTTTTCCAACATGGAGGCATTTGAGGCACGATCTTCCCATCTAGGGCAAAGTACCACCGAACAAATACTTAATGGAACACTTTCTTACAGAGTAGTGTTTGACAGCAGTTGGACATCAGTTTAAATGTACTGAATCACGATTTTGTTGTAATATACTGCTGCCTTAAGCTCACAATTACAAGTCAAACATGTAGTTGCTGGTGGCTCAGTTTAGCTGCATGTTGAGAAGACATAGAAAAGAAGTACACACATGCTATCTCTTCCATTTCTAAATCATTCCTAGTATGTTCCCTTTGATTTGTCTTAAGCTAATAAAAGACAAATATTGTCAGAGCAGTGAATGTATGCGACAGTTAAGAGAGGGTTAGTTGATAACATTTTGTGGGCTAACCGTCCACAATTTAACATGATATTAACCTTTAACTCAACTTGAGTTTGATAAAACATCATGCTTTTGCACGGTTTGCATGGTGGCGCAGGGTAACAGCACTGAGGTTATGCTGCCTAAGTGGATAAGTGATTATACAAAGTTGACTATGGTTAAACAGCTTTTATGCTTAAGACTCTGCAGGAGTTCTACCTGCAGTGAGAAGAACATGCAGATTGAATCATCAAAGTGGATACAACTGTGCAGTCTGTCATGGATTTAACTATCAGTGTACTCAAGATGCAGTTAAACCTAGTCATGAAAAAAACACATTTTACAGTTCACTTCCTGTTCATGCAGAATCAGGCAAACCTAATCCTTTTTTTTATTTAACAAATTCAAACATCATTTTTCTCTAGTTTCTCTTTTACCCTTTCAGGCCTCAAATTATTCAAATTAATCAAATGATCTGAGAAGGGAAAACCACTCTTCCGTTGATGTGCTCCAAGTTGCCAGGAGATATTTCTTCATATTAATGGATAGCTTTTTAAAAAAGAGGTGAATGTGACCAAAGTAGACTGTAAGGTAAAAGTACTTACAAAATGTGGACCTGAAGATGGGTAACTGACTAGTGTCAGTTATAAAAGACACATTACATTGGGATATTACCTGAGAAAGTGATATGAACAGCTGTCTGTATTTTTGGAAAAATTCTGTTTGCTTGAGGTACATTTTAACATAAAGTGTCAATGTATTCTACCATACCTATATATAAACATAGTCCAGGCACAACGTGGTGCATCTCTAGAGTCCTCTGATGACATCAATGTCATAGTCCTTCCTCCCTGTAAAAGAGATTTGTTCATGTGGGCATATTTAGACTAAACTACACAAGGTCATAAGCATAAAATGCAAATTATTCTATGAAATGGACCTTCCCTTGTTTATAACAAGCAAAATGTCAAACCAGAACACTTGAGAGATGAAGCCTGATTCAGTAAATAATAAACACAGGGTGAGGTGTCACATAAACATAGACGCACCTTAGACGAAAGAAAATGCAGTGATGTGTGTGATCAGAGCCCCTCCGGTGCACGCAGTTTGAAATGCAGATCCAATACTTCCTCATGCACACGCGCAACCACACACACATGATCAGACACACTCGCACACAGAGATATGGGTTGCCTTCAGCGTCAAAACTCTCCTTTTCCCCTCTCACCCTTTTCCCCGCTCTCTGTAGCTGTCTGTAATATTAGTCCTTTTTTCACAAATATCACACAGGTTGCCTAAAAAAATGAGCAATACCTTTTTCTCCATGAAAGAGAACAGACTTTTATGGTAATACTTTAGGAGCAGAACAATAGGAAAGTTTGAGGCGTTCCCTCAGAGATTTGTCGGAAACGGTGAATAATTCTGCATAAATGGAAGGGAGAGAACAGAAAAGCATCCACAAGGGAGGGAGAGAGACAAGGGGAGGCAGGGATGGAGGGATGAGGGAAGAGAAGAGGATGGGAGGGGAGGGAGAATGGATGAGATCAAACAGAGCACAGCGAACAAGCTTGTGTGAACTCTACACACGCATAGTGCAGCTATGTGTGTGTGTGTGTGTGTTTGTGATAGGGAAGTTGGTGTGTTTTGGAAGGAATGTGACAGTCTGTGGATAGAGAAGGAGACAGGGAGAGAAGGCCAGAGCATGGTTGTTTACCTGGATGCTGTGGTTTAGGGCCACTGACTGGAGCCTCTACATTATTCAGCAACACAGCTCACAGACAGCCAGACAAGACTAAAACACTGATTTATACCTCTCTCCATCTCTCTATCTCTCTCGTTTTTTCCCTTCGCTGTTATCCCCCTATCCCTTATCTATGCCTGGGTTTTTGTTTTTGCTATCTGCGTATGTGTACTTCTATCTGATTATGTTTTGTTGCCCGTGTGTGTGCTTCCATTTTTCTTTGTGCGCAGGGGTGCAAGCTGATAGAAACAGCCGACCAGGATCTAACAGACTTCACCAAGTGTCTTGCAATCATGGTGGAGGAAATTCAGAGACGGCAGTTACAGGTAAACATCCACTGCACACCACACTCTGACACACACACTGACAGTCTGACATTTTTATTGTAAAAAGGCATAGTTTGACACTTTGGTATTCGCTTTCTTTGCCAAGAGTTGGATGTGAAGATCAATATTACTTGTGTTTCTGCCTGATACATACGAAGCTATAGCCGGGGGGGCTTAGCTTAGCATAGAGCAAGAAGCAGCTAATGAATCGATTAACCTCACTAATCGATTCATTATATACTGTTTGTTTAATGTGCTATGCTATGTACTGTACTTACAGTATATAGTACCTTTCTAGTCTTCCAATCACTTAAAACGTTTCTACACAGCATATCATTGACACACACATTCATACACTGATGGCATTGGCTGCCATGCAAGGAGTTAACCATTCATACACATTCACACACAGCAGCCTTTGGGAGCCTTCGACATGCAGACTGGAGGAGCCGGGGATCGAACGGACCATCTGATTAGTGGATGACCCGGTCTACCTGCTGAGCCACAGCCACCCCAATGTGCCAGACTATTGTTGGCCTGGTAGCACAGACTTTCTTGACACAGCAGTGCCAAAAAATTGTTTTAAAATGTTACTGATATTATCACTACAAGGACTAGCAGTAGTTCTAGCACTGGGTAAAATAAATAAGTAAAGCTCTCCTCTCCCTCGGCCTCTGAGAGTTTATTGCCCTTAAGCAAGGCATTCGTTCCTCAGGTACTTAAGATGAGCTGTTCAGAGGTCAATAATGTTGGACTGTGGTTGACTGCAGGCAGATCCGATGTGTGAATGTGTGTGGGTGTATGAATATGAAACGGCGCGCTGCTGGAAAAGAACATGCATGCTCACTCAACATTCCCTCGAAGAAATAAGTGTTGAAAAATATTGTTAGAATAACATCAGCCACATTTACACCTACACATAAAATGCAAAGTGTAATTGTGGTTTGCCCTGATTCAAAATGAAATATTTTACTTTTGTTATGATCTTTGTCATTGTGTAAAGCATTTCCTAACAACCTGATATCCAAAACTCCAAAATAAGCTGCCAGCCAGAGCGAAGCCCCGTGCCCAGCCAACTGCTGCAGAGCCAGACACGCAGTGATCTGATCCAGAGATTGAATCCATTTCCATTCTGACTCACAAAATGTCAGCGGAATTGCAGAGAATGTACATCACATGGAGAAAAATATTAAATATAATGACCAGTACTTTTCTAATTCCTGGAATTAAAAAAAAACAAAGAAAAAAAAAAAAAGAGTAATATCATGGAAAAGGGTGTTTTATCTATAGTTTATCTATATATGTGTGTATTTCAATTGATCGATCTATCATTTTCCTCTCGCTCTTTCTCCATCTCTCTGTTTTTTCTATTATTAGACTTTTTTTAGCAGCACTCCGAGTGTTGCTCCAATCACTGCCGAGTGCCCTAATCACTTCACATCTCTAAGCTGATGAAACTCCATGGAGAAGATGCTTGCAGACACACAAAAATACACTTAATCTAATAGTATTCACCCATGTTGCCACATTGTGCATATTCACTTTGTTTTTTGGTGTCTGGCTTTAAGAGAAGATATACTTTTGTCCTTCTCTTCCATGTGCCTGCTTTTCTAGGCCTGGCTAATATTTACTCTGCCTTTGAACTGGTGCTGACTGTTTGTCCGTCTATCTGTCTGCAAGAGATAGGAGCCCGCCAATCAGTTTTTGACGTTCTATAAGAGTTGCTGATGATGACTTTTCCTGTTTGTTTACCAGGATTTTTCTGCTTTTCTTTACCGACTGACTTGTATTTGAACTTTTGTTCTGTTCGACACTTTGCAAATAGGAGCCGCTTATATAAAAGCAGAACTTTTCTAATGATTTAATATCATGCCTTGTCATTTTCTCTTCTGCTCACCTTCACTAATTTACATCCACTTAGACTGTTTAAATGAATTAAATACACAGATGAAATAATAACAGTGTGATTTGCAGATTACCCAACTTTGTGCTTCTGTTTGGGCTGTTTAAGATTCAACATATTAGCCCCTGAATGTTTTCCTCCACACAGCTTAGCGCTCGATTTAGAGAATTTATCTCATATTATGTTGGGTGAAATCCCAAAGAATGGTATCAGAGGATTATGGTGGGTGGATGAGTATGTGTTTGTTTGTGCGCATACATATATTTATATATATATGTGTGTATTTGTGTGTTTACATCACAGCAGGAGAGCATTTGAAAGTGTTTCTGTGTGTGTGTGTATGTGCTCTCTATATCGTGCATATGTTTATGAAATGCTAGTGTGTGTGTGTGAGCATTCAGTACCTGTTTACATCTTGTTGTGTATATACTTATTGAAATGTGTGCGTGTGTGTGCTTGTCTGTTTATCATCTCACAGCTCTGTCCTAGTTAACTTCTCTCTCCTTGCTTCACTCTTGCGAGCATAAGCAGCATACTGTTTTCATTTTCTTCTGTCTTTCTCTGGTTATCTGTTCATCATCCCCAATAAATGGATGTGAGTTTTTTGTGTTGATCTCGGAGCCAGCGTCGCTTGCTCGGGCTCCCCCAGCCAATCAGGAGAGAATACGGCCGGATCTGTTGAGCCAGCTTGTTGAATTTTATTCATTCAGTCGTGAGATTCTCCTTGCCCTGCTTGTTTTTTGTTTTAAGTAAACAAACATGAAATGGGAACAAATAAAAATTCAGACTGTTATAGAGAGTTGATATGCCTAGCGGACACAACAGAGGTGTGATGAGAAGCAGAAGATTGAGCAAGTTACTGTGTCATTGGACACAGAAACTCAATGCAATTTTTTTTTTCTCTTGTGGTTGCTGTCTTTCAGCATTCTTTACTTTCTTTCAGCTTTTGTGTCCTCTGGAACTGACTGATGCTCTTTACTGATACTGTTCACTGTTGGTTTGATCTTTTTCCTCCACTGGTAGCAGCTTTGGCCTTGTCAGGTCATTCTTGTGTATAAAAAAATGTGTTTTTTAGTAAGCAATGACAAAGGGAGAAGGACATCAGAGGTGAATTTGGAAGATGGTTTGACAGATGGACAAAAGGGCCAAGCCTAATAAGGATAAGAGACCCTACTTCCATAATGAATTTGGCAATTTTCTGTATTGTCTTTTTTTCTTTTAATTTTGAAAAGCTTTCATGAAAATGGCAATTCTTTGTGCCATAGATCTCCATTGTTAAAAAACTAAACTAAAATCAGTATCAATGAGTCATGCAGATACACTGGACACTGTCCTGGTGTCTAGGGCACCACATGTGTATTCATCTATAAACAGATACTTGCATATATTGTCATCAAACGATAGTCGATGGGTCTACGTGTGTTTTGATCTTTGGCTGAAAATGGTCCCAACAAATGCACAGATTAGTCCTATTTGAGTAACGATTCCCATTAAGGAAATAGAGAGCATTTAAAAAAACAAACAAAAAAAAAGATATTTGTGACCTGCTTTTAAAGATTTACATATTTTGTAGAAATGAATGAGCTTCAGGCTGAGAGCCACAGACAGCAGAAGTCGAAAGGTTTTGTCTTAGTGGTTTTGGTCTTTTTATGGGATTTGTTGACAACGAGTAGAAGAAGTAGAGTAACGCCGGCGATAGAAAGATGTGTTTGTTCCCATCTGTTCAGAATAACTCATAGCTGGAGTTTTCTGTGTAAGTTAATGCAGTGAGTTTTCATTGGTTTATTATTTTGTAATTTGTATTAAATCAAAGGAAAGTATTTGACTGCAAGATTTACATTTTTCTTTCTCCTTTATAACCTCGCTCTCTCTTTCTCTGTCTCTCTTGCAGAGCGGAGTTTGTTTGCCAAGTGTTGTTGTTTACAGTTTAGGCATTGCCTCTGCATGTGGGGGCGTCAGCCAGATGTTGAAATAACCCTCGAACTCAGCATTTGGTTTTGTTTTAACTCCTTTGCCTGAAGCAGGAAGTTAGTCACGATACGTTCAGTTCGGTAAATAGTCTGTTCCCGTGATTTACCGTACTGCACAAATTTGATCCGAGCTCTATCGCCTTTTGGGAAAGGGTTGAATATATTGACGTAATGGCAGGTTGTAAAGTAGTAAAGAGAAAATGAAAATGCATTTTAGAGTGGCTAAGTGACACTGCGGGAGTTTCCTGGGCTGTAATTTACTAAATGGGTTAATGCACGCACATGTACTTACACACAGAAAAAAACACTCACACCTCTGTTATAGCAAATGAATCTAGCCAATATGATCTGGCTTGTTTGTAGCTGCAGAGGTATGAGTAATAAATTTAGTTAGTAAACTGTACATGATTGTGCATTATTGGCTGCTACTGTGTATCCCCTCTAGTTTAGATGCAGCCCAAGCATAACAGTCAATATCAACAATGGTAATAGAAAATAATTTAACCTCTTACATTCTGTTTGTTATTTATTTATTTGCGGTGCATGGCTGAAGTGAAAACACTAAAGTGAAGTGTGATTGACAGTATTTGGTTCATTTTCTGTGCTAGTCAGTCAGTCGTCACCCTCTGACAGCACCTCTGCCCTCTAGACACTGTTGGGTTTTAAGGCTGTCAGCCCTGGTGCTTGACTGCTCGGGGACTTTGTATAAGGATATAACTGCTGAGAGCTGTAAATATTGTACTTAAGTGAACTTCTGACTCAAAGTTAAGAACCTTATGTTAGCTCTGAGGTTGCAGGAAATGGTATTAGTTTAGGTAATCCACTTAGCTTACTTGATTTGCTGTTAAATGACATTTGCAGTGGCCCAAATTAATTCTTTGATCTAACTGATTGTTCATTCCTCCTTCATCTCAGTTCTCTCTCAAAGCTCTGTGTCCTTGCTGTTTCTTTCCTGCCCTTACTTATCCCAATGTTATTTACTATTGTACGTCATTGTTTTTTTTGTATGATAAAATTATATTCTATATTGTTGTTATTGTCATCAAATCCTATAAAAAGACCAAATCCAGTAATACATTACTGTGTTTCTCATTACATTCTGACTTTATTGTATGGTAATGACACAGTGTGGCTCACTATTTTAATAGTTTATAGACAACAATGGACCTCTATGGCACAGAAAATTAGGATATATCAGGTTTTGACTACACAAACACTTAGTAGGTTCAGTTCATCATCACTTTTGGTCTTTTTACAGGATTAGTTAGCAGGATATCTTAAAGGTCCAGTGTGTCCAGTGTTTATGGGGCTCTACTTTCAGAATATGGCAGAAATTGAATATAATAGAATAATTGTTAATGTTTTTACCTATCTACAGATGCTGTGAATCCTCTTCTATGGGTTCTGCTGTGTTAAACTGCCACATTTCTGCTGTAGCCCAGAATTGACAAACAAAACACTGGCTCTTGACAGGACCTTTTGTGGTTTTTCACATGGTCACTGTAGTTTCTTCTTCACCACTGGAACAGGAGGGTGGGTGGGGAGGGCAGTCTGCAACTTCACCGCTAGACGCCACTAAATCCTTTTGAAAGCTACGAAACAGATTTTATTGTGATTTGATGAAATAACAAAGCTCTTTACCTGCTTTATTTAGTCATATCTGCAAAACATTTCATCCAATTCTCACCAAATCTGACGTATAAAATGTTTGTTTTTTGATATGCCGCAATCCTCTCCTATAATTAGCTGCCAAATTCTTCAAGTTGCAGTTTATTTTACACACCTTCTTTGAGAAAAACAGTCCATGGCATTTCATGCATAGATATCTCTAGAAACATTAAATTCAAGTTGTCATAGTTCGACTATTTATAAAATCCTTATATTTCTGACAGGATTTGTTTTCCCCAGAAATCAGGGCTGGTATAAGCAAATTAGCACAAATGTCTGTCAAAATGTGTATCATTTGGATCCATACATGTTTCTCCTGAAAAACCTCAAATAAAATGTTTAACATAATAATTATTAAATGCAGATAAACCTTTCTGCAGACAATACTGACATTTGAAACTTGAAACAACAGCATCCTGTCAGAGAACCTGCTTGGTATATGAAGCCATGGGTGTTGTTTTTATTGTCTGATTAAATCTGTTTGTCTTTCCAGGTGGACGCTATAGTGACACTGGGCGGTCTGGCTGGCAGGTTTGACCAGACCATGGCATCTATTGAGACACTTCACCATGCTCTGTCCATGACACAACTCCCCCTTTTGATCATACAGGGGACTAGTCTGGCATACCTACTCAGACCTGTAAGTGCATTCTAAACACGCAGTACTTAGCCTTCACATGTACGCGACGACAGGCCACTGTGCAATGATTCTGTCCTATCTATTGTTTCACAGTTAATTTTGTAAAATGTCAGCTGGTCATTTTTTTTTTTGTAGTGAAATGCAACTAAAAAGTGAGGTTGTAACCTCATAAACTGGCTGCTGCATCACTTTTTCTCTCAGTCTTCATAAAGCTAAAGGTGGATTTATTATGGCTGTATCTGTATTTGAAGTCTCATATAAAAGCTACACACACAGGCAGACCCGCAGTATATTTTCACCACACTAGACTAACATGCTGCTCTCCTGCTCTAACATCCCCGTCCCACCCCTCTCCCAGCCTGTGTCTTAATTTTCTGTTCTCACTCAAAAATGTTTTTTTCTTGCTCTGCTCCCACCTTGATTGGAGTGTTGAACACTTGTTTCTTTGTTAAGTAATCACTTCAAGAACCCCCCCTACACACTTACTCACACACACAAACAGACTTCTCTGCTCTTTTGGCGCCCCAATTTGCTGTTGTGCATGAGAGAAAGAGTCTCTTTTGATGCTCCCAAATTGTTTTTCCCTCAATGCCAGCCACTTTCTCATGCTCCTCGGTTGATTGAGTTCACAAGAGGGCCAGCAGCTACCATCTGGGACACACACTACTCTTTTTATCCCTCCTCTTTTTTTTCCTTGTGTTGTTTATTTGCAAAATCGTCAGGACAAACAACTAGCAGTCACACTTCCTGATGACACCTTGTAATACGTTAAGTAAACCTTTCTCTCATGCACTCCCTCCCTACTTCTTGTCATTATTCCAAAGGCGCGTTGTCATTTGCTGCTTCATACCTCGACACCTCCAATTAATCTTACTTCAGTGAGGGTAAATTAAGCTCGTTTGTCAACGAGCTCCAATTCGCTTGCGACTGATGAACGCAGACGCCTGTACATGAAGGTGAACACAACCTTCGAAAGACCCACTGCTATTTGTACAAGTTACATCTGTAATTGAAGTGTTTACAACTTTTGCCAAATATCCTCACCGCCCGTATTCCATGCAATCAAGGCTTTGTTACGTGCTTAGCTTCAGGATTTGGTAGCACAATCAATACGTACAGTTCATGTTCAGTACACAGTCTAACACGCACAAAAAATTTAGACAAGAGTTAAATTATCAGTTATGTCCATTCTGTCTTTCTGTCACCTGAAAATATAGCTTTTATGGCCTTGAAACTATCATTAAACGTTCACATTTTAGAAAACTAATGAGATATGCTTCTTCATTCCAGACTAAATCAGTGCAGGTCTGTGTAACAGATATGCTCTGATTTAATCAGGATTGTGCCTGTTTGTTTTAGCTGTTGTTTCCCAGATGAGGTGTCAAAGTGTTATTATGCTATCTATGGGAAAAATGCAGAAACCTTGTGTTTTCTATAGCTGCCTCAGGGCATTGCATAATTCTCATATCTTTTATTAAATTATGGTTAGGGACACTGCAAAGCCTTCAGGCTTGTTTATTCTGAGTCCCTACATGACAAAAGAGATGTTTTAATCAGTTGAGGTCTCAAGGTGTTGCTAAATTTACTCATTTGGATCTCAGGAAAAAAGAAAAAGGTTGCCTTGAGTTCATCTGTTCTGTTGTTTTTTCGCATGTTGTCTGCTCTATTCGGTCTCACTCGGAGGGCCAAGCAGAGCCACATTCACTCAAGTTAGTATCCCGGCACCTGAAGATACTTGGACGAGTCTGCTCTCTGTTGCGGGACATGAAATTCACAGTGCTTTGTCAGCCAAATTCCTGCCATAAATCATTCTATAAGTGCACACACGCTAGGTCAAATGCACAGGCTTGTTTTCCTGATGCCCTTTTGAGGAGTGAAACTTGTCAGTACACGAGCTGATTTAAATGATTAAGTGTGAGAGCTGAGGTATGTTAAGTCATCCCAACTTCCGCTGTGCTGGAACAGGTTAGCAACGATGTGGCATTCAAATATGAAATAAATATAGACATGAGATAAAGAACTGACCTCGGATGGTCTGCTCCACATAGAAACCCCAATGACATGCACAAAAGTATCTCAACAGAGAGGACTTTTACACACAGGACTAACTGATAATAATGACCTTTAGATAATGATTTAAATTCCAAATTATTTATCGATGTAACATTCTAGGAAAACTCAACATTTGTTTATAGGGTTAGGGGTTATGCTTAATTGTGTCACTGGCTATTTAGTATCTCTAAATATTAAATATAAACTAAGATGATCAACATGGAAAACATTACGTCTATTTCAGCATCAGTGTGTTAGCATTGTCATTATGAGCATGTTAGCATGCTGATGTTAGCATTTGGCTCAAAGCACCTCTGTGCTTAAGCACAGCCTAACAGAGCCACTAGCTCTTGATTTCTTTTTCCTAATTCTCTGTTATTGCTATGCACTTAAGCCTGTTTGTATATCACACCACCCACAAACTTATTCAGTTTGATTGGTAGCATTAATAAAGTCAAAGACAGACAGCCTTTGTCTTTATTGATCCAGTTTTTAAATGCCCAGTATAGGGATCTGCTGCATCAAAACAATAATGAAAGACATAATTTGATGCCCTCGTAAAGTAGCGTGGGATCATGGGAGTTGTTGTCTTCATTGTTAAACAACCACCATCTGATGTAACACAGTCAGAAATCATTTTCAACAATAAGATATTAAAATATCATTTACATTACATTGCAGTTGCCTGTGTTTCACTATAATTTCTAACAACTAGAGGAGGGGGATACGATGTCATTGTCAGGCAACCAAATGAAACTATTACCATGAATAAAATTGTGAATTCCTCAGGGTGTGAACTTTGTTGCTAACATTTGGCATAGTGTAAGTATACAACTCAACTAAATATATAACATACAGTAGGTCTAGTCATTTGTAGACATTTTAATGGACGTGTTGCATATTATAACTTTAAAATATTTTACAAATACTACAGCGTGTGCGAGTGAGTGCGTGCGTGTGTTCGTTCATGTGCAGGTGCACATACATTTGCTTTTCCTTCTTTCTGTTTCTCATACACTGTCTCACTCTGACACACTTACACAAAGAGACTGTGTTTATGTATAGAAAATAACCTCAGGGACATTTCCTGAACACCAAATGCTCCAAAGCTTAGAATTTTTCACACCTCTTCTTCCCTCTGGGTCCGCAGCTCCAGGAAGCCAAACAAAGAAAATTCTGCTTTAAACATGTCACACTTTCAAGATTTCAGACTCTTAATTGAGTGTGCCAGCCTTTGCTGTCTTTGTCTGCGTGTCTGTATGATCCTTTTAGATGACTGATCTAAGTTCTAGCTCTCAGCGCTTTTTGCCTTTGTATTCATGCTTGGCTGTATGGTCGTTTGATTACACAAGTGCCATACTTGTGGCCAGCACACATTCAGTGTTTATGATACAAAATGATCAAATTTCAGGGATTTTTGATTTCCTTCAGATGCAGTGTGTCCTTACCAAGTACATGTGTATGTCCTGTAATGAGATTGAGGTGTTTCTTTGTAGCTTTTTTGTACACTGTGAATGATAGAAACTTTGTTTTGACCTTTTTATATTCCGGGATCAGGCTTTATTATAACCAGTGCATTCAGAGCAAAGTCATTATTCAGCCTGAAGAGTTTGACATTACCTTGCACCTACACTGCGTGATGCTTGCTTTTCTTTTTTCTCCAGGCTCTAGTTTCTCAAAGGCATACCGTGACATTTTGAAATTTTGTTCATGTTTATTTTCTTTGTAGATTACTTTATAAAAATACTTCACTGTACCTTAAAAAAACACACTTCTCCATCTGCCTCATCATTGATAGATTGTTTTTCATGACAAATAAAATACACTATAGTATACTTTGCCCATTGACTTCAAGGGAAGTATTTCTAACAGTACAACCAGTGGCTGCACTGTGGGTAAATAGCTGGTTGTTTGTACAGTTATGGGTGTCAGTACAAAACTCTTTTGACACCTTGTGACCCACAGCAAAATAGACTTTATTTCAAAATGGCAAGATATGCTTTGTAAGTGTGGTTAGGGACTGAAAATGGGTTGCAGCATTGACAAGAGCAATAATTTATTTTAATGAGCCCTGTTCCCGAGGTAGAGAAGCTCAGTTTCTCATTTGGGGCAAAAAAAAGTTTGTTCTCTCTTTAATTTTTTTCTATCTCATTGTTTCCACCTGTCATCATCATACACACACACACACACACACACACACACACACACACACACACACACACACACACACATACACACATAAAAACTCACTGATTTTCACGCTTGCACTGTGTGTCAGCAGGGCAGCCACAGACTGGGGGTGAACACAGGCTTGGAGGGGGACTGGTGCAGCCTCATTCCAGTAGGTGGACCCTGCCAAACTATCACCACTGGACTCAAATGGAACCTGAGTGAGTCCTCTTTTTTCATTTTAGCATTTTAATGATGCCCCACAGCCAATTAATTAGTCTCCAACTTTCCTTGTTACTAAACTTTGTTTATAGGCTTGTTTGCCAATATATAAACAACAACAACAAAAAAATGAGCGTGTTCAAGTTCATTTTTGAACATGGAGACAAGGTAAACTATTAACTGTTTTGACAAAAAATATATGAAATCTCAATAAAAATCATGTCTTTCCTTTAAAAAAAATAGACATTTCTTTATTTTGAATAATGCTGCAAATATCCAGAAAGAATAGCCTTTTAAATATTTTCATGTTCTTACCCGAAAAACTTTTTTCTATGAGGCTTGCTTGTACGAGTGTGTTGGATTCACCCAACTGGACAAATTTGTTGCAAATTGCCTGACGAATGCCACCTGTTCACAAGGCGGTGCACATTCATGAGATTTGAGATAAGATCATTAGCATAAACATTTCCCCAAAAATTGTCATACAGTATCAAGTTACATCTTACACTTCGTTTATGGGGAAGTTTCATTCACAAAAATGTTACCAACAAGTGAAAAGAACAATTTAACCAACAGCTACAATAACGTTTACATTGTGATGAAATTATATATATTTTTTGGTTATTCTCCTTTATATTTAATTTTAAGGTTTTATGATTCTTAAGTCAAATAAGTGTTTTGTCCGAGGTGGAGGGAAGCAAACTGTAAGCACGTGTCTGGTGTGACAAGTCTGGACCACTTATGATTTTTGTTTGTTCCTATGTAAAAAGATCCACGTTTGGAAGATAAGGACATAAGATAAGGAGCCTGAAGAGAAGTTTTTCAGGTCTAAAAGTGAAGGAGAGGCCATTCTTGATATTCTAGTGGAGTTTGGAAGACCTTTCTGCTGATATGATTGTGGGAATTTAACACCAAGTGCAGAGAAAAGAACAACTCCCTTCCCTATACATAACTCTTAGCTGCCAATACTACAAACTTAAATTTGCATTCACTGTAGAAACAACTTCAACTGCGTTTTAGTACATATGCTTAATTTGTTTCAGTTAAATGAAGCTGTAGTTTGAACAAGTTTCATATATTGAAGACCTATACCACAATGAACTTTTTATATTCTTGAATATTGCGTGAAAATCCAATCAGACACCCGTCTGAGGACCCCTGTGGTCTTACCCAACTCTAAGCCTTATGGCCAGCTGTGTTCTTAATGAGTTGGCACAGACCAAACTGCCACTGGTACGAGGAAAACCTGGACCTTCTGTCAGTGGGGTTGGATAATGTGTCTGCTTCCTAGTGGGTGTCCACTCTCACTGTCTGTGTGTGCATGTGTGTATGGCTCCAGGAGTCTACACACTTGAGCGATCACGCTCGCGTGTCCGTGCTTGTTTGAACATGTTTGAATATGTGAGTGTATGTGCGTCTCCAGACCTGTTTATTAACTTTCTTTTTGTGTGTGTGTGTTTTTTCATCAGCTACTGTGTGTTGTATATTTACTCAGCACACCTGTGAGATGGCCTTCTGAATGGTAATGAGAGGGACTTTATACATGAGAGTCCTATGCAGATTAGCCAGTGATAACAAGATGCCTAATTAATCACATGCATATTTAGAAGGCTGGAAGTAATGATTTCCCGTTGGGGTTGGGAGGAAGGTCTAGAATATAAAACAAAAATTAGGAATTTCATTTTTTCTAAATTTTTGCATCCTGTATGTATGAGTGTTCACATAGCAATAGAGCATCTAGTAATAACATCTGTAATTGCTTTGTGCATTTGGTTTTAAATCTGTGTCTGTGCAGAGTTTTCAACTTCCTCAGGGGCCCAAGTTCAGTCATCACAGGGTGACACAAAGACACTTTAAAAGTCCATTGAAATGATCTCCCACACTTGGGTTCAAAGCCTGTCTGTGATGAAAAATATATGATCTTTCTATAAAGAAAGAGTTTTGGGCTGTCAGCTATTAAAGCCTTGCTGGCCCAAAAGGGACTTTTACTTGCATCCAGAGCTTGTTTTAACTTTTGCTTTAAAGAATAAAATTGTGCAATGATTCATAGAGTTTTGATCCAGAGCCTACATTTGGGATGACTAGTCAGTTATTGGATAAACTTTTTTTTTTTTTTTCTGGTTGTTGTACTCCAGTGGATTAGCTGAAAGACCCTTGGCTTAAGTTAATTAGATCATGTGTTCATTATTTTATGTTAGTTGATCAATAATTTGTATTGTTGTGAATTTAGATCAGGCAGAGCTGGGCTTGAACTTGCAGTGAAAAGATACAGTTTTTGTCTTGAATTGAACAGAATTTTTGTCAAAGTCTTGCATTTCTATAATTCATATTTTCTCTGGAGCAGTGTGAAGTGGTTGGTTTGAAAATAAAAATGGCAAAGCTGTGAGGTTTTCGGATGAAACGGTTCAATAAAATTCTATATTTTTACATGTACGATTGTAAAGAATTACAATAAGGTACATATTTACAATTTTGAAGATTTTCTTTCAATATCAAAATAAAAAAAATCTGAAATGTTCATCAGATTAATCAGATTATAGTATCAGATTACGTTATCATACAATGCACAGAGCTAGGGTAAACAAAATTACCAAAATAAATATGATTAAAAAATAACACAACACAAAACATCATGATATTGATGCTTTATGTAGTTATCTTGAGATCATCAAAAATTCAAAAATATATTATTTAAAAAGTCAAATTAATGTCAATCACATTGAGTCAAATGCTTCAAACCAAGTGTAGAAGGTTTAACAGCACATATTACATTCACATATTCTCTGGTGTTTATGAACTCATACTGCAGAGATTAACCATGTTATTATTAATTTAAACATAAAATTGTGGATATAACAAAACCTCAGGAAAGTACATGATTTAGACACCAGTTGGTAAAATGAGCTATTATAATTTTGTTTAATTGACCCTTTAAGACATGAGGGCCTGGCAGAGACACTTGAGTGTGAACTATACTGGAACCTTGGAGCACATGGGTCGATGCCCCATGGTACATGGAGAAAGAAGATACTGCTGGCAGCACAGTCAAGTCCTGAAGGTCATGGCAGAAGCAATCTGCTCAGAAACTTCTGCAGGCAATTTGCAAATAATAGTATTTTCATTGAAAGAAAAGTGAGTAAGATGGGATGGTTCTCTTTAGGCTTTTCATGGCATTCCCTGGAAAAAAAACAACTATAATTTCATTTTCTCCCTCTTTTCTTGTTAATTCTATATCTTAGAAAGCATGCAACAGATAAGTGCTAATGCCTTGATGATTTAGCATACTTAAAACATGATTATTTTACCAGATTTTGGTGCAGATTGTACTGTGCTGTAGCTGAGGAGCTACGGTTGTACTTACAATAGCTTGATGAATTTATCATTGTCATGGTAAATATATAAAACTGTTGTCATATTGATTTTTAGTCTTATCACCCAGCACCAGCAGTATAGCTTGAATTCAGAGGCTTTGCATAGCAAACTTGACAACCTCCAGCCTGTTGGGCATTGAAGCAGAATAAAAAGAGGAGGAAGGGCAATCTGCAACGTCACAGAGGCGGTGGAGAAAGCCGCTGGATGGCCGTGGCTCAAGAGAGTCTTTGTTGAGACTGCTGTCTAATGAAAGGACTGCACTGCGGTAATGATACTAAAGGAGGGGAGTGTACTACTAAATAATGAAGTGACTGCAGTGTAGTAAAGGTAACAATGTAGGGGGGGAGTGTAAAATGTTATAACGAAGTGGCTGCTATGTGCTAATAGCCAAGCAGGAGGGCAGTGTTCAGTGCATAGCATTAATGTAATGTGCTAATGAGAGCTCTGGCTAGAGAGATGGATGGACTCTGGATGGATGGTGTGAAACTGGCATGTGTAACACTATTCTCACTCACATGCTAAGCTGTAGTAATTCACACTCTCCTTTTTCACTGTGTTCTTCTCCTTTTACCTTCCAATTTGCTCTCGTCCTTTCTCACGTCCTGCCATCTCTTCCCTCTCATTATTAGATACTGTGACAGCTGAGCTCCTCATCATCTCCTGTATGTTACATTCATTTTCAATCAACGGTTCTAAAATCCCCCCTGCTGTCAATAAATACTGTCATTGTGTGTGTGTGTATTCATGTGTCTATACATTCATACATATGTGTGTCATGTACAATGTAAGATTTATGTTAATATGTCACATGCACACACTCCATTATACATCCCACCCTTCCACTTATACATGATAAGTAGACGGGGATGTCTTCAGAATATCTCTATGTTTGTGTCATCTAGCCAGGGAAAGACAGAAACACACATATGAAAACACAAGCTTGATAAAAGCCCCCTGCATAATTACATGCTAATACTGTATTTACTATAAATACATCTAATTTATAGTCACAGCATTTCTTCTGAGGAAGTGTCTCTATATTATTTGCATTCAGTGCATGAGGAAATAAAGTAGTATAATTATAATAATTCCTCAAACTAGTTGTTGGATATAAACATCTTTATTCTGTAAAAGCCACGAGGTTGAATCTGTCTTCATATCTTTGATATATATCTCATAAGGTGTAAGTTCTCAAATAAAAGCCTGTACCTAACTTATCAAACAAAACAAAGTTAACTCAGCATAATGTCCATTTTCACACAACTTTTTTTAATGAAGTTAAAATGAATATCAATGAAACTCAATACTTCTTGTAAATGTTTCACATTAAAAGAACACACATCATTAATAATAATATTTTACTGTATATAGAGATTAAAGTTGCCACCAGCCTACCCCTGTAAAAAAAAAAAATGAATGTGGCAGGAGGCGTCTTACTAGCTAACTTACAAGGTGACAGTTCTAATTCTGTTACTCAAATCTGATAACAAATGCATAGCCCAGAGCAGTGGTTTCTCATGTGATCAAGGACAATGCTCTGCCTGATTTTGTTCATACATGTACAACACATAAATTGGTTGGGTGAGGTGAAATGTCAAGAGGGGAGCATTAGGGAGGAAACAAAGGGAGCGGTCGACAGGGAGAGAGCAACCAAGTTAGAAAAAAAGAAAAAAGAAGGGAAAAAATGGATTTTATGAAAGAACCTGGAGTACGATGAAAAACGATTGTACTGAAACATATGAGAGGGAGAGACGTGGCAGGCGTCTCGTTCATTTAAGAGGATGCTGACACACAGCAGGAAATAGAGGATTATGGAATGTGTTGGGGAGTGTGTAGGAGCTTTTAGCAGGAGCTTGTGTGCATACATACACACACAGCTACATACAAACTCAGCTGTAATGTAGTCAGTTTTTTAATAAAGTATTCTTTGCCTTTCCTCTTTGTACAAGAAGTTCTTCTTCCCTGATTCCCTCATCTAATCGCCCTCTTCTGTGCTCACTTCTTTCATTGTTCCAATTATTTGATACCAGATTACAGAAGACAGGATAGGTGTGTTTTTGTGTGCAGTAGAGTTAGTTTGTACAGCAGACAACCTGGAAGAGATTCAGTTTCTCTATCCAGGACACTCTAGGAAGCTTGCCAGTTGGCCAAAAAAACTGTTTCATCCAGTTTATTTATTTATTCTAGTTTTACTTTCACCCAGAATCCTACTGTTTACTATTTACCCAGCCTTTGTGGATACCTCTGTAAACCCTGTATTTCCTACAGAAGCAAATTTGCAATATGTTTGACTAAATGCTATCTAACCTGAATTGGCAACCATGTGTAGGTGTGGCACTGCTTAGCTTTGAGAAGACAGATTGAACACAGGTTTCTCAATTCAACAAAAAAGTGAGGTTGTTAGAGATGTATTGCAGGACTACTGTAACCTGGATAAAGGAGCTGTCTTCCAGAACCATGGAGCTTGCTTTTCCAATCTCAGAGATATTTCAAAATGATTACAGAGTATAAGCTGTTCAAATAAAGTAATAGTTTGATATAAATCACTCTCTTTCTGAGAATTACATAAGAGGAATGATACAACCCTCAAGTCTGTAAATATGGGCTTTCTCAGCTTAGCATAAAAACTAGAACCAGTAGGAACATCCTACCCTGCACAGTATTGTTTATGATTTGTCATATATATTTGTCAGTCTTGCTCTAACCTGGCACCCACCGTCTTTTAAATGAGTTTAAAATATGCTTTCTAATGTGTTTTCAAAGAGGAAATTATAATACAGAGTGGACAGCATTAACTAAGAGTGCAGAGTCTTAATTAAGAGAATAATAGCTAATCTCCACCTCTGTCCTATTCAGCCTGCTTTGTGGCTTGGCAACTGATGGCCCTGGCATTGTCGGGTACTATGGTAGTGTCATTTCACCAGTCGTTGTATTTGATGTAAATAGTTTGTCAAATTCCATACTTTTATTCTTGTACTTCTGCAACCTTTTCAATAATTGATCTTTTTTACTTAGAGCAGATAAATTTGTCTTCTCCTTCCACTTTTCCATCTACCTCTCAGTAGCTATTTGCCATTATATATACCAATAATATGAGAGTTTTCTTTCCACATTTTTCATTTATGTCACCTGCTGCTTTGCTGTAATACTGTACATTCTCACCGCCAGTCTCTAGCTTTGTCTGTTCAAATTGTACTTATTTGAAATTTCAAGCAGTGCATCTGTTCCTCTCTTGGACCAAAAAATGCAGCATGCATCTGTGAAAGCTTTTCTGATGTTTATTTTTATTTTCCACCTGCATGGCCTTAAGATTTATAACCTAAAATGCAAATACATGAAGAGTTTGGCTTAAAGTTGACATTACCAAACCTCACAATGAATTGTTTCAGAGAAATAGGACTTTGTTTGGATCTATCATGCAGAATATGCACAGCACACAGCACTGTTTAGTTATGTTAAACAGATGTATGTAGGCAAATATAAAAACCCTTAAAAGATAACGCTTTTCAGGTCCTTTGCACTTAACCTCAGGCTGTTTTTAATGTTGTTAGTTGTATGCAATGGTGGAAGTGCAGTCCTGTACTGCTTTAGTCTGAGGTTTAAGAAGGAATGAAGATAAAATGACAATGAAAGCAGGTTCAGTAATGGTAAGCATAATTTTGTATCTCATATTTACGGTTCCAAGTCGTACAATATGTCACACTTCCTTGCAAGCTTAAATATTACTAGCTGAAGCAACAGCAAACTCAGACTAAGACCGTTTTTTTCTCATCTCCTGTATTGTAGAAGCTCACACTGGGTTGCTGATACCAGTGATTATGCAAAATGAGTGTGAGTTCTTTGCACTCTTGATTGGTCATGCCCGGGCACATAAACCCAGACCAAGCTCTTATTGCCCAGGCTCTGATGCTTGATTGGTGTTGCCTGCAGTAACACTTTAAGACCCCTGCCAATTTATTTGCATTAAGTAACCCTAACCTCTACTTTTCACTGCTCATTTTCTTTGCTGTCGTGCTTTCCATTGCCCTTGCTCTACCCTGCAGAAAATGAGTGGCAGTGGACCGCCCACAGCAAATAACCACTGTAACATTAATCTGACATAAAGGGATGCCATTGAGTCTCCACAGCCATGAAAGCAGGAGAGGAGTTACCCACTGGAAACCGCTGACATTCTCAGCTCTAGCACAGCAACCTTCAGATCAAACTGTGCTTATTTGTGAATGTTCAACCACATTAATGGCCACAGTTATTTGGAGGTTGGGGTATTCTCTATATTCAGGGTTTATTTACACTGATTATAATGTTTAGCAGTGTTTGGCATTAAACCATGCAGAGCCATAGTTATATTCAAGCCTCATACACTGATATTGCATATTGAAGTTATTATTACAGTTGGGATTTTGATGTCTGCATTACTTTCGGTGTTGTTCGTCCCAGTTTAGTAACCACAAGAAGTTTTAGTTCAGTACGAAAGAGAAAATAGCTTTATAGATTTTAAGAGGGTATGTGTACGTGTATTTCCTTTCTTGATATTTTGTGAGTAAACTCACCCATACACACATTTCCCAGTGGAAATTCCAGGGACACACACACACCTGTGCAAATATATCAGCAATCAATGGTTGTTGGGCTGCGGGTGGCCAGTTGGAAGATTTTAACATATCGCCTAACAAAATGAAAAACTATAACACACCTAGACATTGCTGCATTTTTTTCCCCCTTGAAGTATCAGAAGGACCAGACACAGACACGTAAGCATGCAGAAAAGATCCTCTATTACCTTCTGTAAACCAATATTAGCACCTTATCCTGGCCAAAAAGATTTTGACCACATAAATATTGTGACCAAAAGAATTTTGGAGAAGAAGAACATTATCACATTTTAATAAGTTAGATAAAGTCAAGTTTATCTTTAAATTTTCTTGTGTTTTATCTATTTTTTCATAATAGCACAAAAGCGTACAAAATGAACCATTACACTGTGTGTCAATTACAACAGTCATGATTTAAGAGGTGATGGATTATTTCCATGCTATTATCACATGTTATTAACATGATAACGGTATTTAAATGTTTTAAAAGTACCGGTAAATCATGACACCTCTTAGAAACAGATTAAAGATGAAGTGTGATGAGCAGCTCATCCAAAGCATGCCAGCAAGAAGCTATATATATTTAATCCACTTAAGCTCACTGCAGTATATAATACAACATATTTAACTGTATGTTTATAAAGTGAGTTTGAAAATGTAAATATTTTTAAGAAGTAAATGTATTATATAAAACGTAGGATGGTTTGCAACACTTTAAGCCTGCTGTGTCAATTCAGTACATTTTCAAACTTTTTATTGGTGAGTTGGACTTTTAAAATTCTCAAATATTGTTAAAGCTAGAACTTGTTAGAAGGTTCTCTCTTAGCTTAATATTTCATTCTCTCCACTGTCCTTTGCTTTAATGGATATTGCTTTTGCAGAAGTGTTGCACTGTGTTTACATTAGTGATATGGAGGGTACTTTTGGAACAAAACTTTCCTTGGCAGTCATTAAAGGGATTTGTAAAATCCTGATCCATTCATTTACAAAAGAGAAGCATGCACTGTTAACGGAAGTTATAAAAAAGACTAACTGGCTTTGAGAACACGACTGAATGTTTTAAAACAAATGCATTGTACTCAGTTTAAATGGCTGATGCATTAAATCTGCCTCAGGCTTCAGGTGATGTCTTCAAGGACAGATATTTTCCATAGTTTTTATTGCCCATGTATGTTTAAAGTTCACATTATATATATGAGGTTATGACAGTCTTATGATCACTGCTAGGGCTTGACACCAGAAGACGAAGAATTCTTTCATGGTGATTTGGGATTTTTTTATACACACTTTATTGATGCCCTGAGGAGAAATTCTTTTTTCACTCAAGTTTTTACATACAGTACATAGTTCCGAAATACAACCACACACACAAAGGGTTTGTAGACATGCAAATGTGTAGACATGGTGGAGTGATGTTCAACCACGTAGTTGGTGGTCCAGTCGGTGGTGAGCTACTGCTGCCCCTATGCAAATAATATATTATTACAGTCTGACTTGCAGATATCAACCCATGCTATCCCAAAGTTAAACAAGCCCAGAATCAGATTGCTGAGACTTGCTGCTCGTTTGTTATGAGACCTTCTAATATTTAAGGGATAACATGCGTATTTCATCTTGATTTTGATTGTGACCTATACTTAGAGGCCAGGGGTCATTACATTGTCCCTGATGAAATAAACAAGCACATAATCTAAACTCACAGAAACGTCTCTCCAGTGGTTTTAAAATACAATGTGGAGCTCAGTCAAAACCATGGCAGCCACAGTTTAAATGACCAACACATGCCTCAGGCTTTATGCTTTGTCTTTGAACAGTCATTTCCCATTATGTTTCTCATTGGCTGCCATCTATTATGTTCCTGAAGAAGTAAGTGGAGGTCAAGAGCTATTGTCAGCAGCTGAAATTCCTTCCAAGCATGCATTTTTGAAGACTTTTAAATCACCACGAAACTTTATTCCAACAAGTAAAAAGCAAAGCCTTTATAGACGATTATAGTTATGAAGGTCAGTGAGACAATAGGTCTCCATCTGTGACTGACAGAACTACTATCCTATGTGTGTGTCCAAGTGTGTATGTGTGTGTTATGTGCTGGCATGCAGAAAACCTCCTTAGTCATTTCTTTGTGACTCAGCCCTCTCCCATCTGACAGCTTAATATTAAAATGCCTTCATCCTGCAGCAACACAGCCTGAGTTATGGCTTTTGGCACGGTGTGTGTGTGATTGTGTGCGTTAAAACCTGCTTCGTCATGATGTTTTCGGCTTAGCGTGGATCATAATGAACAACAAATTTGAATAGCTGTCATCCACAAACCAACTCTTGCCTGCATAGCTTATGTGGGTGGGTATGAATGTATCTTTTCTTTTATATGCTTGTGTTTTGTATTAGTGGGCTTGCATGTGTGCATGTGCATCTTTTCCCCATTGTGCTCTTGTTTGTGTTTCACTGCGTGTCTCTTTTTATGTGTGGGTACGCAGATAAATATGTGTGTGTGTTGTGAATGTGACAAAGAGCGAGAGAAACTTCTATGGTCCTTGAACAATGGCTGTCAACTCACAGATGACAGACGTGCTGAGGAGGTTTTCCTCTGTAAGGTTTCCATTCAGCTTGATATGCAAATAAGCTGCTAGTACTTCACAACACTGTTTCCAGCTTAGTTCCTTATAACTTCAGTATCATCAGTTTATACATCCACACACTAACCAGCATCAAATGCTCATACTGTACACACATACAAGCCCTAACTAAGCATGCACACTAGGGTTGGGCATACAACATATTGTCACATGAAATTAAACTGAGTTTGGGATTTTGTCAAAAATATCTTCCTAAATATGTATCTCAAATTTGGCAAGACTTTAATCTGGTTGATTTGTTTTTATAACACAGGTTCTAAGGTTCTGTTACAAACAACACATTCATTGAATACTGGGGACAGCAAACATGCCTAGAGGGGCAACTAGCTGCCATTTAATGAATATACCAGAGCATGATTTGCAAGTATGTCATTGACATTGCTCAAGGAAAATGCATGCAACAGAAGAGCAACTGTGTGTTTGTATGTGTTGGCTTAGAGGATTCATCCCGTCACATTGTTTTAATAAAATAGGCTAAAGAACAGTCAGGGTTGTCCGACACGGTCATACTCGTGATAAAAAATGTTTCTGAATAACAAAGTCTACACAGCCTGCATAATGAAAGCAGCACATTAGCAGAGCAGCAGCAGCAGCTTTAGTCCTCTGTTTGTGTCTACACAGGATGCATTCAGGCACAGTGTTTAGTGTAGGTCACCAGTGTTTTGGCAGCAAGTACCCAATACTTATCTCTACATTGAGATGTAAAACAGAAGAAAATAGACTAGAACTGTGAACATACGCTTGGGGTTGTATAACGTAACAATGGAATCCCAGTATATAGAGAGGCAATTACAAAATGCAAATACACTGAATGGCTCTTGCTGGATCAAATATGGGTCATAAATAGTGTCAAAATTTAGGTTTTATATAAAAATATTAAGAATTCTGACTTTAAGGCTGTATTGGAGTGATTTGATCTGAGCATATTTGAGTGTTCTTGCCCAGAAAAATGAATAGTGAATCTTGTTTTTTTATCAGCATATTCACATTATGAAATATTAAGTAGCTTTGGCCCTTTTAGTAGCTGTTCTTGAGCTTCAAATCATACCACATGATCTTCATCAGTAGATGGGGTTTGTTCAATTGTCAGTGGTAGATGAAATTTCCTTTTTTTTTTTTTTCCTCCTGAGAACTTTATAGACCTCTCAAGTGGTAAATCAGCACATTTCATCAGTGTTTCCTAATGCACCATTATCAATAACATGTCATTTTCATATTTAGGTCTTTGTTTTTGTTGTTCATATGACAGCTGATCATCTATAAGCTGTTCCTCCTTTCAGAAAATGTACTATTTCATATCTATTATCTGTCCTATCAAAAATATGTAAAACATGACACACACACATTTCCAACTATACATTCATGTATCCACATGCATTTTCTCTCTCTGTTGTTCTTTTTCCAGCACCACACTCAATATACACACTTAATATAATGTCACACACACACACACACACTATTCCAGACGCAGTTTTCAAAATGTTATGAGAAAGGTAAAGGACCTTCAAATAACCCACCAGATGGGGGTTTCTTTACTGTTTTTTTCTCACAGTGCTGCACAAAGAAACAAGGACATGTGCAACATTTCAAGGCACCACTGCCTGTGAAACACACACATCAAACCATAAACTAGTGCAACGTAAGGCTGGTAGACACACACCCGCAAATCCAACACAGGTGCAGAGTTTGATAAAAACAAACACGTGAACACAGATGGATTTCGGCGGCAAAGTCTCTCAGAGAGCTGAAGCAATTGAGAAATCTTAATTAAAAGTAAACTTTGGGCGAGATTAGAAAGCTTGCCCTCACTGTTAATGAGAGCATGCTGTTTATGAAATGTAAGCCTTCACAAACACATCGGCATGCAAATGAGATTGGGTTTTAATGAGGACTTCACTACATGTTCCATATTTTTAGTTACACTCTGAACATGGGGATACAGACGCACAATATTTTGACGATTTAGACATGCAGTACGATTAGCAAGTTGTCTAATTAGCCAATACTCATTGTTGGAACATATTCAGTCATGTAGAAGTCCATTTGTTAACATGTTAAAGCACCTTTAGTGATTCATGGGCATTTTTTTAAACTGGCCCTGACCTTTGTGAGGGCAGGGCACTGTGAGGGCAGTGTTGAAAATAGTTCATAGACAGACTTCCTACTGGCAGAGAAGAGGAAAAACGCACTTTGTGAAGATGTTACTAACACATACTCTACTGACAAAAGCAGCAAGGATTTTCCTTGTTTTGAAGTTTTAAGTGAGGTTTTGTGTTGTTATGTCTGCTTCAAGCTCTCCAAGAGCACACAACAGCCTTATTAGAAAAACACAGAAGGCATTTGGATCCAATCCTATAGCTGTGAAACAGCGGGGCAAAACATTTTGATATGAATTCAGTACCAATAAATCTGAAACTATGTTGGCAGGACTGCCTTCAAAGTTTTTCTTTAGCTGCTGAGATGAAGCATTGCAGCTCAAGCCTGCAGCAGTGTGAGCAGCCTGAGATTTCAGCATTCAGGTGGCGTTCTAAATACTGGAAAGGATTGTTTTCAAAGGAGGGTAAAGAAATGTACTTTATCTTGTAGTCAAACAGATAGATGTGTCTGACAAACTTGGTTCAGTGAGGTCTTACCCAGTGTCCCTGCCAGAGGCAGACATCTTTACTGTAAGATCTCTCTTTCCTTCTGTTTCTCAAGAAGCAAACACACACCGTGACCTTCTCCTTTTCTTTTCATATCTCTTTTCTTCTTTACCTTCCTGTTTTTCTGTCCTTACTCTCACCTAGTGTTTTTGTCTCATTCTTTCAGGGATTCAGTCTAACAAAATTAATCTGTCCTCCCTTTATCTCTCTGTCTTGCTTTTCCTTTAATATCCCTTTCTACACATGTTCTCTCTCACTCTTCCCCTGCTACACCTTTCTACATAATGACGCCACCTCTCTCTGCCCTTCTACCCGCCCTTCCCTCACCTAACTCTTCTCGTTCCCTCTCATTTCCTTCCCCTCTTCTTTGCTCCCACTCACCAAGGTCCTGGAGAGGGGAAATGAAAAGTGTATGTATTCTGTGGCGGTGCAGTGTGGCAGCGGGAGGGAAAACTGCTGTTTTATGGTTTTATTTATGGATCTGTAGATTTCTGACACTGTGCACATCACACACGGGGGGCAGAGGGGGAATGACGGGCAGCCTGATGTGAACTGAACTGCTACTAGTACCCCCAGTGGAGCTGCAAAGAAGCAAAGAGGCAGAGGTGTGCACACACACATACACAGTTATACACCAAATATGTTTTAGCCACGACCTTATGTGTAGACAAACACTCACGCGCACACACATATGCATGCACACACACAGTAAACTCAAGTATTCATGACAGGATATTAATTTGCACAAAAACATCCACCCTATCACTTTATCTACTCCACTCCTCCATCAGGAAAAACACACAAACAATGATATATTCTGGCAATCGCCCTCGAATATCAAAATATATAATTTGCTCTCCTGTTTGTTTGCACTTTTGTCTCTCGGCTGACTGATACCATATACCCAGCATAGACGAGTTTTCTTATCTGAAGGTCAACTTAAGCCAGAACAGTGTTTGTCACCTCACACTCTTAGACAAACCCAGCAGTGCCATCATAAACATTTAATGGAAGCAGCTATCATTGCACAGCAGATGGTGCTAACAGTACTAGTGCACGCCTTGGCTCATGTCATGGCCAATAAATAGCCTTAAATATAAGGGGAATGTCAGGTAGAGAAAATGAAGGACACTGCTGTATTGAAATTACAGGCTGATGTAATAGTCACAGTGCATGATTTCTGGAATAGAGCAGCTATATTTCTCAGATCATTGATATTCAAAATCTATTTTATTGTTGTTGTAGTTATCACAACTAAAATTGGAAGTACTTGTACATTTTACATCATATCACTTGAGTTTTTCTTTTTTCATGGAACGTGATCTTTGTTCACACTCCAAAGGATTTGAATCAACTGTACAAACAAAACTCTAAGAGGCTCTAATGTAGTTTTTTCATCTGAACGGTTCAACCAACAAAAAAATGAAGAAGTTGTTCCAAATAACAGAGAAAGGACAAATCAGGACTTTCTTGTGTTCTGTTAGAGTTAGATATAGGGGTGGTGTTTAGCTCAGTTGGTAGAGCAGCCGCCCCATGCGCGAAGGCTCAGTCCTTGCTGCGGGAGCCCAGGGTTCGAGTCCGGCCTGTGGCGCTTTCCCGCATGTCATTCCCCATCTCTCTCTCGCCACATTTCCTGTCACTCTTCAGCTGTCTCTATCGCAATAAAGCTTGAAAAGGCCAAAAAAATAATCTTAAAAAAAAAAAAAGAGTTAGACATAACTTGGCTGAATGGTGTAAATTGTGCATTAACTGAAGTCTGGGCTTCATCCATCTGCACAATCGTGAGCTTATAATTCATTCATTTCAGGTCTTTGAAAGATCAACAGTATATTCCCCAAGATTGTTTGGTGGATTTAAAATGAAACAAGCCTTAGATCATAGTTGGACCTATTAAATATCTCAATGACTTTTTTCTTATTACTCTCCTGTCTTACTATAAACAAGTATAAATTCTGTTTATGTATTATGTAGTCAATGATGTACAGTGTCTTTCAGAAGGTGGCAAGAGAACGGCAGACTTTGTGCAAAACACAGTAATACATTCACCTCATTTTAGTAATTGGACAGCTCAGTATTGAACAAACATGATTTATAGAAAATGATTTTCTCTCCCGAACTGTGAAGCGTGATGAAATTTGATAGCACGCTGATCTGAAGGAGTGGAGGATCTACCACCTGAGTGAATGAGTTCAATTTGCCTCTCGATGACAAATTGTGTTAAAAAGGGGACCTGTGTGTGACGCTAAATACATTCAGATATAATGGAGGGAAGTGTTGAAGTACCTGGGATCACCATGACTAGCCCAATGTTATTTTAAAGGTGTGACATGTCACATTTTCCAGTCAATTAATAATTCCATCCTTGATTACAAGTGATTACAACCTTTATAACCTGTGCAGTAAAGCAAAGTGAAACAAAGGTTCCCAGATCAGGATTAATCTTCGCAAAATACACAAACATAAATGGAAGCTTTAGATAGAGACCAGATACCTTGACTGTGGCCCTGTTTGTGATTACAGTGCACTATATGCATTATATCACAGATAATATGACACTAATGTTTCAGTACTTTAAAATGCTTCATGCAGCACCTTTTAACATGTCTTTCGAGAACCTCGAGAGGCAAAAATAAAGCAGCAACGGTCCTCTCTACCTTTCAAAAATGCCCCCTAACACCCATAATTCCCCACTCTACCTGTCCACTGCAGTGTGAGTGTCTGCGAGTCTCTTCTCTCCTCACCCACCCTCTCTCCTGGGTAATTTGTTGTGTAAATACGGTCTACTTACAGCTGACGGGCCCTTTCGGCTGTGGCGCTGGAAATGCAATTACAGGCAGCAAACATCTCCATTGTTATCACTGGAGGGTGCGACGCTCATTTCGGTCCCCTCTGCAACGGGGGCCGTTATTGATCGGTATCAGCTTTGAGGAGGGGATTACTAATGAAGCCATCTGAAAGCCTTTTGTGCTCAGTAAAGAGCTTGCACGTGTGGGTTTGCAAGTGTGTGTGTGTGTCTGTGCGTGTCTGTCCATGTCTGTGTGTGCATGTTTGTTAATGGGCGTGTGTATGAGAGGCAGAGATAATGTGTTTTAGTAAATGTAGGTGCCACCATGTCATCCTGTTGAGCATGACTCCTAATTTTTCCTATTGTAGTGCTCTGCTACCTCTGGTGGTGTTTTTGTTAATTACACCAGCCTTCACTTTTTACCTTTTAAGAACGGCCTGATTTTTGACATGTTCTCTTCTTTCTGATTGTAATATAATCACAGTGTGCTGAGGTAGAAATCTAATCCAATTTTATAGCTATGTAACCTTGGCAGCCTGCTGAGGAACCTAATGTTTGTGGCAGACTGGTGAATTGGGGCCTTTTGAAAAAGCTAGTTATAACTACAGTATATTCTTTTTTTCAATTACTATTATATTATTATCATTATTCAATTATTGGGTTATTCCATTGACTTACTGTACAACTATTGTAACCCTATTCCAAACCTTGCACAAACTCTTTAAAGCTAAGCCTAAAAACTTTTATATTTCTCTATAACACTAAATATTCGTGGCTAAATAAGGTTTGCTGAGATTGAATTGATAGTGGCCTTGCATCATAAAACTGTGCCAACTGTTATCACATTTTGATTGGTGTACAGACATATGTGACATCACTGTTTTCTAGCCTAACTCACTTTGAACCAGTAAAAAGAGCACAGAAAAAAAACACATTTCTATTCTAACTTTGGCAATATTGCTCATGGTCTTTAAAATTAATTTTTTATAAGAATCAACACAGAAATTCTTGCTTATCTTTGCATTTGCCTATTAGGACTTTTTGACCCTCCCAGATAAAGCTATGAATGTGTACAAAGTCACTCACAGATAACACAAAACACTACAATATCTGCCTCGACTGCTCTCTACTTTTCCATCTCTTAGGTAACCCCTGGCTCTGCCCGTATGAACCCGGCGGAAAGACATTACCCCGCAGAGTCAAAAGTTCACAGCAGCACTTTAACACAGTCAGACACCATTCTCATACACCCATGGCATAGTGACTGTGACTCTGTGCCCACTCAATTATTAAGCAGCCCAACTTCGCATACAGCTTATTTCCCTCCCTGTTCTGAGTCACACTGGTCTAATATCATGCTTGTGTGGCAGTCTTTGAAGCAGTCTTTTTTTTTTTTTTTTTTGACCCTGTTTGATGTGCGTGCAGGCGCCTGTGGATAAATGATTTGCTTCATCCCCTCCTGTCTTTGTTCCTTTGTGTTCATTTTGCTTTTGTATGAAGTGATTGCCTCACAACTATTTTTGCATATTCATAAAATTCTAATTTTTTTATGCTCTTTGTGTCTAGTTTCTTGTAGAGGATGTTGAAACAATGCAATTATCAGGTTTTCGTTTGGGTTAATAGTGTGCAATATACTGTATTATGCTTGAGACGTAGCATTTTCTGAACTAGGTTGTATGATTAATTAGTCTCCTTATTTTTCACAAGCGAATAAAATGTATGCTACTTTGCAATTACCCATGTACAGAAAAGCTGTATTTCACTTGGAAGACCCAGAATATATGTGTCTTAGTGCAGAGTGTTGAAAATTATTATTTAGTGATATTATTATTATTTACAAGCCCACAAACTGGACTAATCCAAGATAATAGTATAATAAGAATAGAATAATTTCGACTTTTGCTGAAGCAATTCTTTTAGGAACTGATTCAAAGTTGATACATGTTCTATAAAGAGTGTAGTGTTACTGTATCCATCTGTATCCACGTGTTGATTGTAGAATTTCACTAGAGTTGTTCCGATTCCGATACCAGTATCGGAAATTGCTCCAATACTGCCGAAAATGCTGGCATCGGTATCGGCGACTACTGGAGTCCAGGCACCAATCTGATACCACGTAATGTATTAAATTAGTAATCTATTCACTGGTTAGCTCCGTTAAGCTCTGGCACAGTTCTTCTTCGCCGCTCTTAAAACAGTGAATAATTATTCCTAGATTTATTTAGTCAAATTGCATTTGCACTACTGTTTTTTTATACTGTTCTATTTAAAAATAAATGGCTTGAATTTGCTGTATTTATTCATGTTCTGCAAAGGGTTTAACCTGAGCCAGTCCTTACCACAATGAAATTCATATCACAGTCATGCAGGCGTAGTACGATATTTTTTTTTATAACATACTGGTATCGGATCGGTATTCGGTATCGGCCAATACCCACAGCACAACTATCGGAATCGGTATCGGGAGGGAAAAAATGGTATCGGAACATCTCTAAATTTCCCCTGTCCTATTGATAATGCACTTTGCGACTTGCCTGGTTGATTATAACTGCAGAGCAACTACAGTCAGATTAAATGACTTCACAAACATGACAATAAATGTATGCTCTGCTACAGGTGATGATGTTTTTATGTGTGGAAAAAACAAAAAACAAAAACAAATTGGTACCTTTTCAGGTCCTTCGTCCAAGCACAATATATTCAGAAGAGCAGATGGCAATGGTAATCCCACAAATGAACATAAAAAAAGAGCTATTAATGGGGCGGAAATGATTGACAGGTAGAAACAAAAACCTCATCTGGCCCACCTAGTTACAGCTGTGGTTTGTGCCACCCAAAGCACTAATCCTCCAACTCGTTTTCAAACGCCGCTCATGGCCCACTGACACCAAGCAAGCAAACCAGATAATTAGATCAAGATGGGTAAAAAAGTAAAGTCAATGCTCAGCAGGCAGAGTAAAGAGAACTAAGATATGCTGAGAACGCTTTAGAGACTAAAAAGACATAAGCAGGCAAAAGCTTCCCAAAAAAGCCTTCTTGAGTTAAAGCCAGAAACCACAGCACAACCCATTTCTTTGTGAACACTAAGAAAGCAGATTTTTTGTTGATTTTTGCTGACCTGAAGGATCAGAAATTCAGTTAGAAGTGTTTTACTATTTAATTTGCTGCGGATTGTAAGAACATAGTGACAGATAATGGTGAATGAATAATAGAAAGCCTCAGGTGTAAATCTCCTGAGGTGAGTTTGCCCTTTTCACATTAGACACGATCCAACAGCTCCACTCTCAGGGTGTTTTTCAGTTCATCTTATTCAGAGCAAATGTTGCGTGAATAAATGTAACTGTTAATGGAAAAAGTGACACACAAATTCATATTTCTGTGACTTAGGCCTGTGAAGCACGGTCAACTTGTTATTTTCCTTATTCCTTATTTTTCATGACTAAATTCAAAAGTTTCATGTGCTATAGTTAATTAATTAGTTAATTAGAGCCATTAATTTGTGAAGTTGTTCAGTGAACCAGTCTGTCTATTATAAAGCATGGTTGGGGTCAAGATAATTTCTGTTGATAAATTGACTATGGCGCAGGTATTTCCACTCACACTGGTAGATTCTGATGCCCCTTCACGACAGAGCTTCCTGGTTTGACCACTTGATGTCAGTGTTGGCCAGGTGGGCTTTCAGGTCTCAACGGTTCAGTTCAATCAAATCAATCTCAGCTCAACTTTTGGAAAATCCACATATCGTAAATCACTACATCTTTTTCAACGCGTTAAAGTAAGAACATCAATAGAGCACAGAGAAATATTAAACTATCAAATAAAAGCAAATATTTCACCACCTATATAAAGTGGACATATCCAGGGGTAGACATCCACTTCATATATCTGTGATCATTATCTAGTTGAAGAATGTATCCGAAGTCGTGTCTGTGCTGAATTCTACTTTCCTCTTGTTAAGGCTGTCTCTTCAGTTAGTTCACCCCCCCCCCCTCAGTCACCACTTTTGATTAGAAAGGATGTCAAACAAAAAAAGCTTTATGCGACTTTGGTGGTCACCTTTCTTTTTAGTGGCAGCTGAAGGGTTCTCTTTGAGTTTACTCAAGTGCTAACAAATCCTCTCAAAGTGGTATTATAGCCTTTGTGAATGTGTGTGGTTTTGGCTGTGAACTCTGTTTGGTCTCAGACTGCTTCACCACGTTCAGATTTCTTTGGTCAGACCACCTCGCCTCAGTCATAAAGGGACACAGACTGCTTCAGACCACATCCTCTCCAACCAGGCCTTGAGACACAGCTGCATTATTAACAGTCAAACAGCAGAAAGCACAGACGTCAGTGTGCATTATAATATAACTAGTCACATTGAACTTTTAACTCACTGAATAATTGAACTAGACTACTTAAAGTAGCCATTAAGTGAGGTCAATCAGTGGCCCCTCATTACAGCTGTATTTATGTATGTGTCTTGTCTCCTCTGTCCAGATGACCAGATCCTGCAGTTTGGGAAGCTAGTAAGCACCTCCAACACCTATGAACCAGTTCCCCCTGGAAATCCCAGGAAGCCTGTAACTGTGACAACAGACCAGCCTCTTCTCTGGAGCATGGGCATCCGCAAGAATGGGGAATGACAGAAGAAATCCCTTTTTGATCAGAACATGTTTTTTTAAAGGAATCACTAGTTTTTTTTAATTCACAAAGCATGAAGGAAATAAGTAAACAGCTGAAAGCACTGTTTCAGGTGGCCAAAAATCTCACTTACAAAAGGACGCGTATCTGTCTGATGGAAACTGACCCAAATTATTTTGTTTTTCTTACCATAGTGGCCATACTTGCCTACTGTGCAGGGTTGTATTCAAAATGAATATATGCACTTGATATTCAAGCCTTATTCTAGACAAATATCTGGTTCACTTAATAAAAATACATTTTTATATCAAGCAACATTTAGGTATGGACTGAGATGACAGCACATTGCAAAGAATTTACTGTCACCATATATCCAGGATATATTTTCTTTAAGTGTTTGTGCCTTTTGAGAGTTTAATACTGTACTTCTGAAATCACGAAAGGTAAAAACCAAACTGTTTATATGATGTAGTGATAGCAAGGCTATGTGAATAGACAGGACAAATCAGTCTATGGCTTTCCATTGGTTTTATTTACACATTGAAATATAAATGCACAGAATGTAAAAATGCCATCCCTTCTGTCCCCAATCACACCAGCCCAAAAACGCTTTGCACCATTGTCTCCTGTCCCCAAGTATTGAAGTTTGTTTTTGCTTGACGAGGATTTAACCACCCCTAGAAAAATAAAAAATAAGAAATGTAGTGTTAGTGATCACAGAAATCTTAAAGGTACATGAACAAAAATGTTTGATTAATATTCAGTTTGAATACCAAGCAAATCGATTAATTACTGCTTAAGGAAGTCACTCCACAAAATACAAAATATTGATATTGTATATTCTGACTAGTATGATAACAGCCTTAATGAATGAATGGTATTTAAAAGTTGTATCCTACTGTGCACAAAAATAAAATCAAGAATAGTACCCGTATGACTGCTCGCCGCTCTCATCTTTTGTGTAATGGTGCAATTAAATGATCATTACTGTATCATTGTTGCCATTAATGCCCATTAAGTACTGTGAATGTAATTTATTTTAATGATTAGTGCTCATGTTAAATATATACTTGTTAAAAATAATTTGGTCTATTAAATTTCTGTGGTTTCTGGTAATTTATGCAAGACAGATTTTATGCAGTGGGTTCACTAAACACATAATTTAAGCCTCAATAACTGCTATTTTAGGATCATGGTTTTAGTATGTTTATTTACTCAAACAGGGAATTTTAAATTATTAAATTATGAGAGTAAATAAGTGGTATTTAAAATAAAAGATTTTTTAGACAACTATTACACTACAAAAGCTTCAGAAAGTATCATTAATATTTTGATTGACACTGAATAAACTTGCCATGATTTACCTCCCTGGACACACAGTACCTTTCAGTAAAATCATGCATTTGACTTTTATTTTTTAACCATAACTTTGCAGTGGGTGGAGAGAGACAATAAAGCAGTTGATCAGAAAAAGGGTCATCACATGCTCCCTTTGTCTCTATGAGGAGTCATCACTGGTATCAGTGAGACCATGGGATCAAATGTTTAGATAGACCAAGCAGGGACACAGACAATATCTAATCAATTCAAACGCCACCTCTTCATCATTCCTCCTTAATTATTTGTCATTAACATTAGACTGTATAACACAATAAATAAGTTATGCGTTAGTGCTACTTACACAATGATGTTGTTGATGGGGATGTGAATGAGTTTGACGAAGAAACCAATGAAACCCATGATGGCAAACCCAATCGCTGTGGCCATGGCAATCTTCTGGAATTCTGAACAGAGAGGTGGGAAAAAGAAGAAAAAAAAAAAGTCAATACAACACAAATCAAATAACCCACTCAAAGATAATTTCTCATCGTGCTCTTTCGATCGAGCAGCTCGGGCTTCATATTGGGTAGCTGGACTGAAATGAAGACTCGACGCTGCTGCTAGGACAGCAAAGGAAAAAAAAGTATGAACTTACCTTTTCTATCGGGTTTTGTGCATCTCTTTACGAGCCTTATGGAGTCTTTGACGAACTGCCGGCTGGGCTCAACAAACTGCATTACCTGGTCCATGTTGTCTGTTCTGTGGACGGCATGAAAAACTGTGTTAAAGCTTGGACTGCCATCAGTGCTGACGTTGACTTCAGCAGCCTGGACTTTTAATTACACCCCACAGCGTTATAACACATAACATACCGTACATCCTCTCTTTTTCCATTAAATATTAACACGTATACTAAAAGACATGTGTCCTAATCAATGGAAATCATGTTTTAAAGTTAGTTCACTCATCCTTGCTAGCTAACGTTGCCGTCAGAAAAGCTATGAGGTCGACGTGATGTTAGGTCAGCATGAAATGCGACAAATAACAACAAATACAAGTCAAAAAAAGACAAACACCAGATAATGAGCCACATACATTACAAAAATACAGTAATATGTAGTAGAATGGGACTTAACTCACCGGTTTGTGTCGTGTTAGATGAGAAGACAGTCAGAGGACTGAGGGCCACGTAGCTTTCAGGCGGACTGGTAGTGGAGAAGAGCTGACGTAGACTTTAGACGCGCATGCGTATGAACGTCTTTCTCTTTTTTTTTATTTGAGCTTCAGTTATTGTCAACACTGCCCCCTGCAGACGGGGAGGTTTCAATACAAAGACAGACTCGGCAGGGTTAACCCAACCCCATTTTACTCACGTTCTCAATTATATCCGGATTTGTTTCAACTCTTTTTGGCTAGGCTGCAAATTAGGAAAGCACTCGAGGCCGCCTGAATTATTATTGAATTATTATTGCTGTTTGCCTCCTCTTTTTCATTTATTACATGTAATTATAGTTCTGCTGAATGGTAAACAGCTACCTACCCTATCGTATTTACTGTGTCTCTGTCTGTGTAATCTTTAGAATTTAATAATCAAATAATACTTGAAATAATTTAGTCATATGGCATTATGTTTCCTCTTTATGTTCTTAGATATACACTATACTGTATATGTATATTGTTTTGTACCATTCCTTTGTTTTTGCACCAGGGTCCAGGAGAAACACAGTCCTTTGTGCTTTCGAGGAACACTGGTCTTAGACTCCACATAGCCACTCCTCTCTCTCATTCCACATTCCTTTAGTCTTAAATACTCCCTCATGTGATTTAGATTAAGATCCCATTTCTAAATAGAATCTTGCCATTTTCTACTTACCACCACACTTAGAGTAATACTCATATTTAGCAAAAGAGAAGTACATGTGCTGCAGTCCACTGTGTTTTATATGTTGTTTTTTTATCTATTATTGGGTCTTTAATCAATTAGGTAAATTGTGACTGATACTAAACAATAATATGCTATAGGCAACATGATTTAGTTTTTAATTCACTTGAATTAAATCCAGTCATCTGTTTGAGTGGTACTGGTTAAGACTCTAAGACCCTCATTTCTCTCATTATTAATACACTGAACGTAATCTCCTTTGACTCTCCGAGGCAAAATTCTTCCAAGTGTCACATGTTACTGCATCTGAAAAGGTCAACCCAGCATATTGGAAAATGATGACATTAAGTAAATGCACTTTTAAGTCACAAACAAGCAGAACTTTACAATATGTTTGTCAAGATAACAGATTTTTACATTACATGCATATTGTCACATTAACACACTCCCACTTTAAGAGGTTTTGCTGAAGGAACCTTACGATTACAATCAGAATGTAAATATATTATGGTCGATAACCATAGAATCTCAGTACAGACACATCTTCCCGCAGGCAGCAGGAACGT
The DNA here is from genome assembly GCA_033000465.1 of Sciaenops ocellatus. Classification (NCBI taxonomy): domain Eukaryota; kingdom Metazoa; phylum Chordata; class Actinopteri; family Sciaenidae; genus Sciaenops; species Sciaenops ocellatus. The sequence goes on from CP136869.1 coordinate 16,255,784, forward strand.
ATCTGAAATTGCAAATTGCATAATACAAGGCTGTTTAATGAAACAGTTCAATGAAAAAATATATACAGTAATGATTTTAGACCAATGGCTCATGGTTTACTAATCAATAAATGTACATTCTGATACTTGTGTGTGCTACAAAGGCAGAACAGGACTTACTTCACATTAACATCACCTAAGCGCTTTAATTGTCAACCACAATACTGTATGTGTGCTCTGATGTACAGTATTTCATTTAAATGTTACTAAGAAATGGATTTTTGGAGACTGTTTAGATCCAAATTGTTCACATTAATCCCGCAAACTATCATACTGCCACACTAGAACTTGTAAGAGAGACTTTCAAACACCAGTTCATTTCTATCCAAGCAAGATTATGCAAGTTAACATTTTTATAAGCTAAAATCTTCACAAGCTCACAAGATAACATCTGCATTCAAAATACAAAACTGATAAACAAACAATGTCCACATCAGTTCTCACAGTAAAAAGTCAGTTCAAGTATCCATAAAAACAGTTAAAAATAATCGAACTGTCTGTGAATGCTAACAAACAGTTTGAAATGCGGGTAAAACACTTGGCAATCTTGTTTGATAAATACAATTTGACAAAATTTAGTATTTGATTTCTATATTGTTTAACATAAACTAGCTCCTGATCACGATCCAGTGTCATTTGGACTGTACTGTACTTGAAGTAATAAAATACATCTTTACCGCAACATTAATGCCCCTATAAAAGTATGTCCTTCAGTGCACATTTAATTTGCCACTATTCACTGCCAGGTGATGCCAAGCATGCTGCAGCTGATCTCCCACAGTTTTTGTGCCAAGTCATCATCAGAGGCAGCCCTTGAGCACCTTGCAGGAGCGCAGTCACTGTGTGTACATAGAAAATAGCCATTACAATCTGTTTGTTTGTGAGAATGTTTCATAAGAATCAAAATAATTACATACAGTATACCCTTTAGTTAGTCAGCAGCTAGTAATACTGAGCAGCATGAAGCTGGCAGTATAACCAGTCTTAGGATGGCTGAAATACTGTGTGTACCTGAAGTAACCTCCACTTTGGCTGTCCAGGTGTGGCTCCACAGCACAATAGATGGTGGTCTGCGCTCCCTCCACTGTTGTCTTGGTGAAAATCCTGAAGATCTTCACTGCCACTTGGATACACTGGTGTTGGTGCCTCCACAGGTCAGACTGCACCACCCCCGGGTGCAGGGAGAACACGCTCACCCCTGTACCTGTAATACATACACAGGAGTCTATGCAGTCACCTACACAGTCGCCTAGACACATGCTGTATATTCATGTTAACACATGCAAGTAAGACCATTCCACTAATTTATGCATTTCAAACAGTAGCTGTATGACTGACTGAGTGAAATGTAAATTAAAATAGAATAATCATATTAGCCAAAGTATTGGCATGTTATTTTAATTTTGTTCCTTACTTTTAATGTCTTATCTTGTGTTTGTTTCTGAGTTAAAATCCTAAATGACTGAGTTTTAATAGCTCTACTCCAGATCTAGAGAATCAACCATTAGACTTGCCATGTTAAAGTAATTTATTTCAGTTCCTGGCCATTAAGCAAAAGAACAAAAAGACAATGGAATGAGACGAGAAAATGGCTCAATTCCAGTGAAAATCTAATTCATAAGCAATTGTCGTACTTCCTCAGAGGGAGAAAAGACAATTTAATTAGGAGGAACACTTACGTAAGCTATCCAGTGTGCAAGTAATACTAAGTATGGACTTCCTTACATCAGTCTGTTCTTATGTGAAACTGTATATATTATATATATTGTGCTGCTTTTCTGATTCACTGTTCTTAACAAGACCCATAAAGGCTCTTACTCTCTCCATCTAGTATAAAAAAACATCAATCAAATTACACCTTAAGTTAAATTTTTCAAGTTATCAAGTTATCAAGTTATTTTTTCTTTCTTCCATCCACGTATGCTTGTGAATACATTCCTTGACCATGTCACCTCACCTTGTAACCTTTTGGCAAGCGAACGTGCAAAGAGGACATTAGCCAGCTTGCTTTGTCCATAGGCCTTCATGGTATCGTAACTCCTCTCGCTGTTGATGTCATCCAGTTGAAGCCCGGTCCAAGTGTGGGCCACTGATGCCACAACGACAATGCGGGCGGGAGCTGAACGCTTGATGAGGTCCAGCAGCAAGTAAGTCAACAGGAAGTGACCTGAGTAAAGTCATGAGAAAAACACTTGGGCTACCGTCACGCTACCAAAAGCAATCACACCAAATATAAGCAAGTCACTACACCATTTTATGATCACTTCATGACTTTATGCCATGTAGAGGAGAAGCCCCTTAAGAAGACATACTTTGGTATATCTAATGAAATAATGCAAAGAGGAAAAGAACAAGGAAATTGCCTTTAGGTAGATGATACTGTAATTTTATCAACTCAAATTTAAGGGAATGCCTGTCATTCTGTCAAAGCCAACTCATTAAACATGCCGCCATGCTGTAGAACTGCACTCTGTGAGACATGCTATCCAGATTCCTAATAAGTTATAGTAAGTTATGTTTCTGATGTATAAAAATAGTACTGTCTCTGCATCACTGCTCTTGACTTGTATTGTGGCTTTGCAGTGCTGTTCATAGAGCTCCAATAAAGTGTCCTTTTTTCACACATCTTTTAAATTTATGCAATATTCTTTATCACCAACACTGAAGTGGTTTTACGTTTCAGATTAGTTTGCTATCATAAAAGATGACATCATGATATAAAGTGACCAAAGTGTAAGTCTAATTTCTCTGTCCATCTCTGTCTCCTACTGTTTCTTCCTCTGTGGTGATGTTTGTGTCTCTCTGGAAGTCTTTCTTTCAATGACTTGCTATAACTCTCTATGCATTTTTAGTGGCATACGTCATGATGTAGGTCTTTAGTTTGTGGTGTACTTAAATCCATGTGATGCTGGAGTCACAAGTGGCTGTTTTTCATGATCAATATGCATTAGCTTTTGCTGTGTTGTTGATAAGGAGGTCATAACCCTCTCTTTCATACATAAACATCAGAAGATGAAGATGACAGCCCATTAAAATTTAATTCCAGCGTATGTACCAAGCTTGGCTACCATGACATAAAAGAACATATCATTCTTATCTTAACTGATGCTCTGCATATACAGGACCCTTGCCTGCTAGTTCTCGCTAACAGTTCGCCTTCGTCATTCATTCAGACACATTATGAACTGTATGTATGGAAATCCCCTTGTGTTATGAGCCAGAATATTTAAATAACACCAGGAAACTTTCTGTGATCAACAACTTACTGAACCTGTAACATTATTCCTGCTGATGTGGGACACACAGTATCAGTGGTACACAGACGACCCTGAAACAAACTCTGAAATATTTGCAAAGATTGATTTCTGTTCAGGGTACAAGGTGGCACTTCCCTGAATGTTCACAACAATTTTGTGTAGGACACACGTGGATTGAGTATTTTTGGCTTTCCATTCTATTGTTCTCTATTTCCTGTTTTACTGATGACCTAACCATCGTTATTTAAAGTACATGTGTACAGAAAGGATGTTGTGAATGTACAGGTATATATTCTTCTGTGTGTGTGTGTGTGTGTGTGTGTGCATGCATATGTGTGTGGGCGCCCAAGTGTGAGCACAAAGTGTTCTTCTCTCTGTCAGCCTGTGACAAAAATACCACTGAGGAAAAGATTATTTGGAAGGAAGCCACGAACCAACACAGGGACAGCTTGAAGAAAACAGCAGCACTGGTTCTTTTTCCTGGTAGATATGTTGGTCAGCTTGTTAATACCACCTAATATGGCAAAACAATATTTTACCTGCTTTAATAGGAAAATCTATCATATCACTACATAATCGTATTATTGTTAAATCACTCAAAAATATGCCAACTGTTACATCAATTACCAAGTCTGAGCAGTCCAAAATATCACTTCACTTTTATTTATTGTGCCGATAAACATCACAGCCAACTAAACCACTTCACTGCATTTTATGATCGCTTGACAGATTCGCAACAAAGGACGTGAACAAGACATCTCAAATCCATGTAAAGACTACAACTTCCAGTATGACTTACCCAAATGATTGACCCCTAACTGCATTTCAAACCCATCAACAGTCTTGGAGTAGGGACACATCATGATGCCTGCATTGTTTATCAGGATATTCACTTGCTTCTCCTCTGAAATAAACACAGCAAACAAACGCAAAAACATAAGGAAGAGCTGGTGTCACAGTGATCACAGACATGTTCTCCTGAACCATAGCTGCCCTACTTAGGAAACCCATCATTGTTTCAGGAGTGTAATGAAACAAACTATGTGTGCAATACCTTTGTTAATGAGTTCAGCAAATGCTCTGATGGACTTTGTGTCAGATAGATCCAGTTTCCTGATGACCACATTCTCATTTCCTGTGTCTTCCAAAATCTCCGTCCGTGCCTCCTCTGCCCGTTCCAAGTCCCTGCACGCCATAACAATCCGTGCTCCTGAAAAACAAGGTCAAGGTGACAAAGGTCATAATCATGTCATGTTCTCCCCATTCCACATTAATTTCCTCTCACAGTCTAAAGACACACAGCTCAGGTGAAGCTGAAACTTTAAATTGCCTCCAAGTTTGTTTATGTGTGCTTGCTAGGATAGACTCCAGCCCCCTCATGTCCCCGAGTAAGAATGAGCAAGTATAAAAAAGATACAATGATGGATGGATGGGAACATAGAGTATTTGTGCTACGAGTAAATTGTATACACGTCAGAAGAATTCACAGGACAAAGAAAATAAACAGCTATTATACTGTGTTGAATACAACCTGTCAGTGATATATTAGGTCAAATGTACACACAGAAGGTTTCAATCCTTCAAAGTTCCCAAACTCCAAAAGCTTTGCTCATTTGCAGGCATAGAAAGCTACCTACATCAATTAAGGAGGAAGTACTGAAATGTCTCAGTGTGCTTCTGATCCTCTTCTAATGTTCTCTAAACCCTCATTCAGCATCTCATTTAGCCAACTGCTCCGCTCACATGAACACAAGAGCCTCTCAACTGTGTCATTCTCATTCGCCTCTGACGCAAATTACGATGCATTCTCCTTAATGAGCCCGGAAAAGGGGCTTTGAGGACACGTACACACACAGACACACACACACACACACACACACACACACACACACACACTCTCTGTCCTCTCACCGACAGACACACGCAAAAAAATATGCATGCAGACAGACAACTACCCCCCTACACCACGCACTCACACAAACACACACATACACACACATACAAAATAGCTGCTGTGCCCAGCAATTATTGGAAGAGGAGAGCCATTAATCATTTGGAGCGTAGCGTCTGCAAACCATCACAGTGTCTTTGTTTCTCCCCTGCTGTTCCCATGTGAGAAAGCCCAATTGTTCACTTGTGTACCAAGTTCACTCAATTAAATAAAAGAGTAAACAACCAGAGGGAATCGAAGGTTATATTGAGTCAAGTTAAAGATCATCCAACAGATCATTACACAGTGTTATGCATGCAACAATAATGTTAGTATGCAAGTAAGGGCAAAATGCAAATAATGACTTGAGTCAAACCTGATTACATTCTGCATATTTAGAATCAATGACATGCAATTATGACTCCCTCAGCACTCCCTCATTTCATTTGTCAAAGATTTTCATCCGAACATGGATGAGTAATGTTTATCAAGTGAAATGTTAAAAAAGTGAAAAGAACATTATAACCAGATGTTTAAAAACGTTTAGATACAGTTTGGTTTTCCTGATGCCGCAAGGAACCACCTTCTGTCATGAATCCTTTCAAATCTAATCCTGTCATCATCACATTATTACATAATCTCATTTACTGAGTAGAAATACAGTCATTTGTGGATTTTTGAGAAGCAAGATGCACAATAATATTATGTTCCTCTGGCAATGGTCATTCTTTTTGTCCTATCTTTCTTCACTTTTTATTTCTCATATTGTTCTGTATTTATACTTTTTCTACAAAAGAAAGATATGGTGACATTCTAATGGGATAAAAATAAGAGTCTTGGTTGCTCTTGAGTGTGAAAACAAACAAAAATGCACTTTTTCAATAAGCAGAGGTAACTAGACAAATGAAGAAACTGAATTACGCATGCCAAACCAGTTTTAATATTACTCACTCTACATGTGCTTGTTTGAGTGTGTGTGTTTGTTTGTGTGTGTGTGCACTGCTGGGTGCACCCTCCCATCTCTCTTTGTTGCCTGTCTGGCTTGGGAGGGGAGCAGACCCTCACAATGCTCCCTCTGTCCCCTTGATGCCTCGTCTGTCTTTCATTACTGTCATTTGTTTTTCACTTGGATTGGTTAAAATGTTAAACGAGATGTTCAGTTTGGTTAACATAGCCTCAAATCTCTGTCTGTATTGTGGTCTTGAAATATGTCAAAGCTATAAAATGAGGTTGTAAAAATTCCAGTCTGATATTCTCAACAAAAGCACACTGAATAAGCAAACAAGTAGGATTAAACCTGATTCTATGGCGGGGGTCTGAGGACTGAGGCCACACTTAAAGACCAGGTTTTATAGCTTTAAACCACCAAGGCATTAGACGGGCTTAACTCCAGGGGACAGGGTGGAATGTGTAGAATTTCAAAGTTAGTGAAAATGAAAGGAAAAAGGGAAAACAAAGTGCAGGGACACATCAGCTGAGCCAGAAATAGATATAAAATCAAGTGGAGACACACAGCTGGACAGACAAGCCTGAACCATACCTCTTCTTGCCAGGTCCCTGGCGGTTTCTTTGCCAATACCAGTGTTGGCTCCGGTGATGATGACTGTTTTCCCATCTAACCTCTCCTCAGATGACCAGCGGTTACAGCACACACTCCTGAACAGTGGACACAAGTAAAGCATGAATAAAGGAAAAACCCATGAATACTTTGCTGAATACTTTACTTTCCCTTCATAAGTTTCCAGTCAGTCAGAAATGTGATCCTTTATTAAATTTACCACAAAAGTTTAGAAATATGGTAACAGAAAAATTAAACATGATGCATAACAATTTAACAAAATGATTTCGATATTTTTGTTACACTTAAGCACACGACAGTATTTACTATATTCAGTAAATAGATTATCTGTGTTTATATTCCCTCATTATGACATGAAAAATATCTCTAATTTCCTGTAAAAATGAAAAACAATCTTCAGTTCAAACTCAACGTGACACATTTTTACACCGGTCTAATTTACTGCCAAATCTAGTGGCACGGTGTGTAAGATCCCTAACAGTCCTCGTTATTAATAAAGCCAAACACATAACTAACATTTGCCGTTTTTAACCGGTTGTGTGTATGTTGTTTCTTACCTGCAGTACATTCTTCCTCAAGAAGATCAAATTTTTCACCTCAGGAACCAGCGAGCGACTTTAACAAGAATTTACCTCCTCTGGTCCTCCCAGCACTTCATCAATGGACTGCGTGCTTGTCATCTTCTCCACCCCACCAGCGTTTTTGTCGTCGCAATATCAACGGCTGGGCCAATCAGGAGCGAGCTGACGCATAATTGATTCACAAGTTCACGAGGCTGGAGAACAGGCGGCTCTCCTGCCGCCTGTTGCTGCCAGAGACACCCCCATAAATAGATGCTTATAGAGCAAGCTGCAAGTACCAATTAGAATTTTGGAATTTGTTTCAATACTAACATCAGTAATGGTTAATTATGCTGTAATATAATCACCATGTTTTTGTCATGATAATATTGCAACATTTGTTGCAAAAATAACTGCTGCAAAAATGTCTTCTAAGAAGCCTTTTTGGTAGATAAACATGATAAAGTGCCCTCTAGAATGTTAACCCTAACCCCGTCTAAGCTCCTTGTATGTGTGTGTCTATATTATAGAGGTGCAGTAGTTATACCTACATAATAAAACTATTTAATCTTATCTAGGGTTTGTAACTGTTTCATCATAAATACATCATGAATTCCTAAATGCTGGTGCCCCACCACATGCAGCCAGTTTTTGCCTCTGAGTACACCACTGTATTGTAACACTGCTTCCTAGCCACTTCATATCCTCCAAAATAAGATTTTTTAAGCATTTTAAGCAGTACCAAATCTTAGTTACAAGGATTTCCAAAGTTAGACATAGACATAATCTTCTAAATATTGAATAACTTATAACAGGAGTTCTTGATACAACTACTGTTTTGTTTATGCTGTTTATGCAACCAAAAAACAAACAAACAAACAAAAAAACATGAGAACAATCAGAAGTTTGAAATATCAGTGCTGCTATTATTTTCATGTCAACATTCATTTACCTTGTGTTTTGCCAGTCAAACTCTATTACAATATATAGATCATATGTGTATCCCGTTTACCTACTTACGCATACACATTTTGGTCATCACATGTTTTACATTTTCAGCTTTCATTAAACTAAAGCATCAGCATAATATTTGTAGTGCTCATGAATATTGTTTCATGTAGGAGAGCAAATCTAAGTCTGTAAGATCATCTCCAGCGGATGTCTAGCAGGTGGCAGCTCACAGCCCACAGCTTTAAGGCAGTGCCGTCATCCTGACCTGCTCTGGAGGTCTCTGCTCTGGCACAGTCCCTGTAAAGAACAGCAAGGAAAGGAAAGAAAGAGGAATTACTTCTTTTGCATATGCAACATTGTAGTTGTCTTAAGTTTAAGTTTTGAAATGGCTTTATAAACACTGCTTTTATTTAACCAACCTGTATTGCTGTATTGTATGATACATAATTAAGGACAGGAATTTGGATCTTCTATATGGATTTGACCTTAACAGTCTATCTCATGAAAAAAGTACATTATCAATTTGATCTATGGCCTATTAGAGATTATTTTTGACATATCTTTATGTCTAGGAGCAGGTGATGTTTGGTGTTGTATTAGGTGATGTACATCACGCACAAAACCTAAATATGTTTAAAATATTTACAGTTTCTGTCAACACTCAAAGAAACACACACTCAACCCGGTGTCTCACTCAAAGAGACACCAGGTTGTTCATAGGTGGCTTGGTTTGACTAATTTGAACTGGCTGATGGTGAGAATTACTGCCACTACAATGGCATTTCAAACTAACTTGTAGTATCCTCCAGTGAGCAGCTGGTTCTCAGGAGTGACAGTGCAGTAGATGGTGGTGTAGGCTCCCTCTGCTGGAGTCTTGGCCAGAAAACTAAAGGTCTTGAAAAAATCCACAAGAGGGCGCCTTAAGTGCCTTGTTAATTCAGTGTTCACCACGCCAGGATCCACAGAGTAAGCTGTCACACCTAGAACTGTGGGCAAAGGGATGCATTTAGATGCAGCTCTGTCTCTCAAATGGGTTTATGTGGATGCCAACTTCTCAAAATATGTTGGTTTTCTATCTCATAATATTGTTTTGTTAAACCTGAAATGTAGAAAACCCCTGATAACAACACATTGCTTGTCAAAAAACAGGTAAATGCAGGGGAGTAAAATAAGGTAGACATGAGATTACTTTCAGAATCCGTGGCACAGTCATCCCTAAGTTTTACATATGCACACAGTTCCTGCATAGTTTGGTAAAACCTTCATACAAAAGGCCTTACTCTTAATTATCTCTATATAACTTATTACATTGATAGTTAGAATGGCAAACAAGCTGTGATCAGTGGAGCAATAATTCTTCAACTGTGTTTTCTACAAACATGTTTCTCCTTGCTCTGTTTTTGCCTAGAGCAGTTGTGGTTGAGGCATGAGACTCTCACACTGGCAAGAGATGCAAATTGATTTTTTATGCACAGAGAAAAAGACAAAGAGGCACAGAAAGAGACATAAAGACAAACATACATGACGCACAATCTATGTCACAAACACATACCCTACCCTCAGTCCTTTTGGCCAGCTCTCTGGTAAACAGAACATTAGCCAGCTTGCTCTGTGCGTAGGCCCTGACTGGGTGGTAGTCTTTTTCACCGCTCAGGTCATCAAATTGAATCTTGCCCATCGCGTGAGCTGCCGATGACACATTGATGACCCGGGATGGGGCAGAGTGCTTCAACAAGTCCAGTAACAGAAATGTCAGGAAGAAATGGCCTGAGGTGAGAGAGAGAGTGCGAGGAAGTAGAAGGAAAGATGAGGAGCATGGAGTGAGAGAAAATAAGATACAAAAGGGGAAAAAAATGAAAATTGGGAAGAAAAACAACTTTTAAATGAAATACACAAAGGCCAAAATCATCTGGTTGATATTATGTTCTGTTGCTGCATGTTAATACAGGGCCCCATAAAAAATGCAATGCAATGCAATAATCAATAAAAAGCCCACAGAATTCCTTATGACCTTCCTGCCATTAACTAACCACAGGGACAATCTCCCCAAACTATATTTCCACAATATTTGAATTTCATACCCAAGTGATTGACTCCAAACTGCATCTCATATCCATCCACTGTAGTGCTATATGGGCAAATAGCCACACCTGCATTATTGATCAGGTAGTGAAGAGTCTTCTCAGCTGGAAAACAAAATATATGTTACCTGCTTTGCAGTCTTCATGAAAAAGGTATACTGAATTCTAGAGCCTACTTGTGAGTATAAATGTATGTGTGCCACCCACTGTTGTAGATATTTTCAGCAAACTGGCAGATCGATTTGGTGTCAGCCAGATCCAGTTGCCTGGCGACTACCTTGGCTGCCTTCACCTCCCTCATGATGTCACGAGCAGCCTGCTCTCCTTTTGCCATGTCTCTGCATGCCAAAATCACCCGTGCACCTACGGAGATTAATTCCTCTCAGTGTGACTGTGTTTGCATGTACAATCACGTTGAAATTTGAGCAAGGTAAGGTGTTGCTGAGCTTACTTTTAAACGTTTATCTTTGTCTCAGTGTTTATATACGTCAATATCGAAACAGTATGGCAGGTATTAGCTGTACTTCCAGTTCTCTTCTCTGGTTTCATGTGTTTTTTAGCTGTATTTTATTGGTTCATATGCTCATGAGCATTATTTACTTCATTTAATTCAGCAGTTTAATACTTGAGCCACCTCATTATGTTTGTTTTTCTTGGAGCTTTAAACAGTTTCCACACAGGCATACTGAGTCACACAGCAAGAAGAATAGTACAAAGAGCTTATAAGTCATCATTTGACTGTCTTTAACTCTGTTTGCTTGCCTCTGCCGGCCAGGTCTTTAGCTGTCTCTTTGCCTATTCCAGCATTGGCCCCCGTTACAATAGCTGTCTTCCCTTCTAGGCACACATCTGAAGACCACATGGGGATAAACAGAGACCTGAAGAGCGAGGTATGGTATAATTGATTAGAGACAAATATTAAAGAGGATAGATATTAAACATCTTGACACCAAACATGATGGTGAAACCCAACTTTTACTGTCAACAGAATAAAACAAGAAGCATGATGGGAATAAATTATGTTCACATGATATGTTTGTTTAACCTTACAGTAACAAAATTACAAGATGAGTGAGGTTCACCACCTAAGGTAAAACAGCAAATGCCAGGAACCACAGTTAAAAGTCACAAGCTTTGAACTGACTTCAAAACTCCACTTGACATTTCAGTGTCTGAACTGAGCCAAAGCAACAATCTACATCTATCTTATACCCAAATCGAGTGAAATTAAAGTAATCTGTGAATAGAAATTGGTATACTAAAAATTCCATAGCATCACTAAAAACAGCGTAAAAGAGACAATTCTACTTTTATCTTCTTCTTTTCTTCCTGGTGATGCTATGTCACATCAGTGGTTACTTACCTGATTGCTTGCATTTCTGAAGTTTGTGAAGTTACAATTCTAATATCCCTCCTTATTTTATCGCTGATGTCTCACGACTCAGATCCAGAGATGTGAAAGAGAGGACAACAGAGAAATAACAGAGACAGAGTGAAGAATGATGTATTTGCCCTTCAAATGATTTTGCGTGCATTTGGGAGCCAATATTAGATACAAATCCCCCCTGTTTAAAGTCTGTTGTTGTAACTAATCAATTAGACAGCCAGGGTTCCAGGCACCGATAACCCAAGTAACAGAGAACTATTTGTGTGCATTGACCCTGACTATTGACTCAAAAGACTCTATCTTAAACAACGACTTGTTGGAAATCATGTAACTATCTTTTATTTTTCTCATCTTTGTAGTCTGCACCAAAATTATTGCAAGTATCATTGGTGTCAAGTGAAACATGATACCTAGAAAAAAATACTCCATACCATACCATTACATTTTAACAAACAGAATTAAAAAGCTTTCTTTTAATGATCTAACATAAACCTTTAAGCAACATTTTAAGGTCTGCCGGTCAAAGTGAAATTACTACTTGTGAGTATTATATATATAATATATAAATAATATATTTGTGAATATGCTATTTCGTGGTTTCATTTAATCCATTTAAGCAATTCATCATGTTTGTAACCTCCTCATATGTCCTGCATGCAAAGTCGTTATCTGTGAAGTAACTAGAAACGGCATCTGCTGAATGAAAACTAACTAATCTTGTAGAAGTGTCTGTGGAGAAGAGTCACTGCAGGTGAAACTGAAAACCTGGATCCACAGGTGAGCCGACTGTAATTTCAGCAATGCACCAGTGTGGATTTTCTGGTGCTTTCCACAGGAGGGTCTCAGTTATCGTCTAGCTGTATGTAAGGCTGTTATCCTAACTTGTGATCGGGGTGACAATTGGGGCTTATTTGATCCTTGAAAGGGCTGGAGTACACATGCTGAAGAGCGAGTCTCCCCTCCCTTTCGTTCCTTTTATTTTGCATCAGTATGCTTTAATGAGACCACAAACTGTATCTAATGAACACAGGGCCTGCTTATTGAAAAAACAGAGCTGTGCTTTGTTTTGCATTGCTTCTTACAGTCAGAATTTACTTGAGATTTTTTGTCTTTTTGTCATCTTATCATAAAGTTACCACTAGGGGGTGGACTGTAGCAACTTTCTACATAACTTCAGTCAAATCAAAGACTGTTTTCTCACACGTGGAAGGTTGAAAAAAAAAAGCTGAAATCATTTAAATCTACAGTTGGGTTCTGTGTTGGCTGGCCAGCTAGGTCTCATGTAAACCATGTGAAAGCTAGTCATAACTTCCTGTTTTCACAAACAACCATAAAATAAGCTGAGACAAGATGCACACTTACACACACACACACACACACACATACACACATATATAAACATACTCCTGCTGACCCAAACCAGGCCTAAATGAGTACTGCCAGCTCCTCTCATGTGGTCTCTCTGTGACGCTAGCTGGTCTGACTGCTAGATTAGTTTCTCCTCACAGCTGCTCGCCATCCCCAGGCCTGATGAAAGGCTGCCTGTCTGTCTGTCTGTCAACACGGGGACAAAGACAGAGAGGCCTTGCCACATATGTAATTAGCATTGCTTCACAAAGATTATAGATCATCTTGAGGAGATAAATGACTCGTTCATTGTAATTTGTCAATCCAAGAATAGGAAAGTTGACAGAGAGAAACCACAGAATGCAGGATAGCAGCCATCCCTGAAAGGATTAGATGCAAAACATATTTAATTTCAATCAAAATATTCTATTAGTCATTCATTGCAATTGTTTGATTGATATGTACAGAATTATTAAAAGGCTGCATACATGTGGTGAAGTTGTAATTGAACAGTCCCTTTTAACCCCTATAGTGTGTGTGCTTTGCCTGCTGTTACTGGCTCCACTTGACACATTCACACCTCAAATCAAATGACAGGAAGCACAAAGAGAATTTTCATTCTTGTTGTCACAAATACGTCAAGCCTCTTTTGAAATATATACAAACAATGATCACATATGCATCTTCTGAAATAATACAATCTACTTTGCAAAATTAATTAAAACTAAATATAGACAGGATGACATTTTACTTTTCTTCATTAAGGCTTGCACATTAAAACATAATGAAAAAAAAAAAACAAAACAAACCAGTAATAAAATAGCTTATCAAATGCATAGCATTTTTTCTTAGACACAAACTGCACTTGTGGTGCAATAAGAAAAAAAAAAAAAAAGTCTACATACAGGATAAACAAGCATCAAAATTCAATGTGTCTCAATAGCTTTTGTTAAACCCTGCAAACCAGAAGAAAAAGGTAAATTCATTCAGTGAAATGCTTTGAATTTAGAATTATTATTATTTTTTACAAACTTTGATTCTACCTAGCCAGATCAGTCAATTGAATTTTCTACTATAAAAATATTTACTTTCATGGCATCATTGTGCGAGCAAACACAATTATTTCCACATGGTGGACATTTTTTCATGTAAGGAAACTGTTAAAATCATCCAAATGTCAAATTTAGAACATGGCTATAAGCTAGGAGAGTTTAACCTGGGTTATTCAATGCTGGAAGGTGGGAAATGAAAAATGTAGGAACTCCTTGGTATCATGACCCAGCTGCAATTTCCATACAAGAATAAAAACATGACGTTCTTCCAGTCTGAACTTCAGTTCTACATCCAATTCCCAACAAAATTCCCCATCATTGTCTGGAATGAAGGGAGTTTCCATTTGAAAAAGCCTGCAGCTTTTAAGTGGAAAATTAAACAAAGGCACTTTATAGATGTCTGAGGCAAGATTCACGGACCAATGTGTGAAATACATTCCATCATTTTAATTAGAAGCCTTCCTTTCCTTGTTCCTGTACAGAAAGTTGGTATGGTAGACAATCATGTTTTTTCGTGCTGTTTTTAATTTCATTGGAAGCCAAGAAATCTGAAGTGAAGCAACCAACAGAAATGTTTAGAGGTCACTTTTCTATCATCATGTATGACAAATAAACAGCCATTAGTCAATTTTCACTTTCCCCGTGATCGCTCCGCCATCACTTCCTGGACTGGCAGTGTCTCTTCTTGCAAGGTGCTGTGGGAAATGGAGTCCCCTTGTGATCTCAGACAGCTCTGGAAAAATGGCGCTGTCTCATTGGCCTCTTCCTGAACAGGCCTCCCAAAGGCATCGTCCTGTCCCGCCCCATCACTGCCCAGAGATGTCTGGCTGACATAGACGACAATGACATCACCACTGAAGTTCATCACCTGGCCGCTAGAGATGAAAGTGGTGTTGTGGTTCCCAGACACCTGACCTGAACGGAAAGAGAAAAAGAAGAAGATTTTGAGAAGTAGAAAACGGACATGACAAATGAATCAACATGCCCCCCACCCAAGTGTAATGACACGTTATTGGGAAATTTGTATATACATATACAGCATGGTTGTGTAAGACACTGGCTTCCAATTTCCCCTTTGCACACGGACAGATAGAGCTTTCCCTATTTATGATGTAAGTAAAGAGGGGACTATATCTTGGCTAACCTCAGAAGACAAATGGACAGTGGGTGTAATGACCATGCAGGATGACCACAGAAAGGCCACCGCTACATAGACCGCCATATCATATCCTTTCTGCCTTATTTGTTTCAGTGTCCAGCACTTTTTAGCGTGAGAAACCCAAGACCTCTGAAAACAAGCCATTTGTCAAGGGTTGAGGTTTTACAGACATTGCTGAATAAATGCATAAAAAATACAAAAAGAAAAATAAGTATTGTTCAACCCTTTCTAACCTTTATTCCATCCAGTAGCATGTTTCAGTAGAAGAGAAGTTTATCTTAACTTGATTTGTAAATCTACAATGTGACATCTGCCTCAAAAATCATACAAACTTGTACAGATCTACTGATGTCCATACTGTTCACATATGGATTTCAGCCAGACAGGTGATTTAGGAAATTGTATGTTTTTGTTTTGTAATCCGTCATTCACCACAATAAGTCTCTGGTTCCTATTTTATCCAACCTCCTGTCTGACTTTCCAGCAGACAGAACTAGCCGACCCCTTCGTGACTCACAGCTCATGCCTCATCTATTCACACATATGCACACACACACACACACACACACACACACACACACACACATAATCACAGTAAATATAAGCAAACAGGCTCGAGCAGACACTTTTCCTCCTACACACACACATACACTAAAAAGCATGCTCAGCTCTATAAAGTTGTGAAGACAAACACAATCAAACACTCACAGAAAGTGTGTCTCTGTGTTCCCCATCTGAGAGCCCTTCCCGGAATACCAGTCTAAGAGGTCTAGCTTGAAAGTATGTCATTTCACCACAACTTTGAAAACAAAGCTCTATGGAATCTGCTTGGGTTCTTCTGTTTATCCTTTCTTAATACCAAGCCGATTTTTCTGGATGCCCAACAATTGTAGCAATACAGTCCACTGACAGGAGTTTTATCTACTAAGACTAAAGTTGTACTATTATAGAACCCCTCTCCTGTTTAATCTCAAAGAAAAACCACAATTATGCACAGTTCTCCCAGAAAATCTTGCTTATCTTATCTAGACAGCTGCCAGGTTTTAATTCCTCATCCAGTAAATATCAAATATCAGCGTCATTACTACTGGTGAGATGTCCTTGAACAAATCATTTCAGTGGAGTCCAGTGGAGAGTGGCTAACAGATAAGACGTTGGATAATGAACATTGTTTATGTGTAAAATATGTGAGACCCAAGGTTAAAAAGAAATATTTCTGGTAGACAGGTGACACCTCTGACCCCTGTTTGGCCTTTAAATAGCATATGCGGGAAGTCCACTTAATCAGATGTCATTACTGCATGATGGGAAATGATGTTCATGTCAGGCCAGCAAGCGTGTAATTAAAGTACCCAGTCATCAGTGAGAGTTAAAAAAAAAAGTCTTCACAAGTTTATATGTGTGTGTGTGTGTGTGTGTGTGTGTGTGTGTGTGTGTGTGTGTGTGTGTGTGTGTGTGTGTGTGTTTGTGTTGGGTGGGCAGGGTTGTAAAAGTATTGCTCAAGCTGCGCACATCTTGCTTCAATTAAAGCTGTGGTCACTTTGCGCAACCCTATGGAACTCTGGGTAAACAGGAGCTTTGTAGATGGCATAGTTCACACTGACACACACACACGCACACACGAACACACTCAACACTATGTTAGTGTGGTTCTGGTGGTTCACTAGCTCATCAAACCCTCACATATCTTATTCCTGCTCCCTGTGTGGTCCCCCCAACATTCAGGATCCAACTATCAGTGGTGTCTTTAATAAAAATATATTTCTTGGAAACAATCACACAAACTTCTTATTCTTATGCTGAAACCAATCCTCTGTTATAAGATGTGTTCACCTAATAATACCCCAGTTTGAGCTAACCACTGTCCCGATCATACTGTTCTGATAATACTGCTTTTATAACTAACCATAACCACTCAGTGTTTGAGGCACATAAATATGCTTCCCGGAGAATTTTCTCTTTGGCAGTGTGTAAAGGTCTCAGTGAGAACAATACAAGTTTGAACCATGTGACGGTAAAACTTTCCATTATAACCAACATATATTTCATTCTGTTATTCTTGGTGGCTAGTCCCACCTATTCTGCGGAAAGGGAACACTGTTATGAAGTGTATCAAATCATGTATGGCTACGACCCTGTGGCAATACAGTGGTGACTGCCTACACAAACAAAGAACACAGAGTCCACCTGGCAAACACAACTGTGGTCCCACAGTCTTTGTAATGAGCCATTATCCCCATAGCACAGAACCACTGCGCATTCAGTTTTCATTGACATTGTTGAGTGGTCATACCAAAAGCATCCAGGAAATATCCAACTCCCTATCACGTTTGTATTGCCCCAAGAGAGCTAAAAAATAGCTTGACTTTCTGGGAATCCACACACAGAGTTATGGAAGCTCATTTCTGCCATGGAATGGTAATAATATAATAATAATAGGATAATACATAACATTATAAAAACAGTAATGACAGTACAAAGTGGAAAATAATGAGATGCTGAATCAGAATTATGAGTTTGACTTTCCAATTCAAAATTATGCAATAAAAAGTCAGGCTTTTTGTTTTTTAAATGAAAAACAAAAACTCATATTCAAAAAATGACTTCTAAGTCCACATTATTAAAAACTATGTCACGATTTTGAGAAAATAAGTCCAAGTATGTTTTACTAAAAGGATAAAAATCTAAACGATTGGCTAGCCAGTCAAAAATATCTCAGGTTTTACTTAAAAGTCACAATTCTGACTTCCCCTTTATATTACTTTCTAATTTTGTGTTATGATGAGTTTTATTATTTTTTGCCATTTCTATTTATTGTCTCTGTTTTTCTGTCTCTGTCAGAAATGGGCTTCCATACAAATGAGTTCCTGAAGTTTTACATTTTCACCAACCTGAGGTAAGAGTTTGTTCAGCCAGCTGACTATGGAGGCTCTCAGGTGTGCACTCCAGTTCTGACTCCACAGAAGAGAGCTTGTTTCCCCTGCTATCCCCCCAGGAAAGTCCCTGGCCTTGCTCTGGACTCGAGCCCTCAGGGGACTTGTCCAGGTACAGATCTCCAACAGATGGGGAAGTCATCAAGGGGCTGACCGAGGTCATTGGGGAGGTTGTACTATTCTCTGTTGAGGTGGAGTCTGTGCTCATCAGTCTGTATAATTCCTCCTGTTTTACCAGTGACCTGTCAGTCAGGTGAGGTTTGAACTCCGATCTTGCCTGAACTTGGGACAATGGCAGGCAGATTTCGGGAAGTGGACTGGATGGAGGGATTACAGAGGAGGTGTGGAGAAGTGGAGGAGAAAGAGAGACAAGAGATTGAACACCTGTCTCACTCTTGGACAACACCATCCTGTCTTGATTTCCATCACTCTTTTCACCACCATTGTCTGGCCTTATACTCTCACTTTTCTCCTCTTTGCTACTCTCATCTCCATCAAGCCCTCCACATGAGCAGGTTGCTGGAGTCCCAGGGCTGACAGCCTGGCTACAGTCCTCGTTCTCCCCTACTTCCAGTGGCTCGCGGATGGGAATGACACACACACAAGAACCTGCCAAAAGAGGAGACACACTCACAACCTCCTCTTCTTCTGACACCTCCTCAGGCTCTCCAGACCCTTCACTCTGATCCTCCAACGCTGTCTTCCCCTTGGTGCCTTCTCCCTCTGTCATTTCCCCTGTGAGCGGCAGTGAAACTTTGATGTCGGGAACAGATGTGGGGAAGGTGCACGGAGTCTCATCAGTGGGGCTGTGGGGAGCCTGGCAGATGAGTTTGGTCGTCTCACAAGGTGTGCATTTGGGGCCTCCAGGGCATCCTCCTCCTGCTCCACTGTGATAAAGAGGGGCCAAGGTCTCCTAGAACAATAGAAACAAAGAAAGAGGCATTGTAAATAACTTACTTTGTGCATGAAGAGTAAGAAATATTTGATTTCCCAAACCATACACCACGTAGTATTATCAAATACAATCTAATAAGTAGATGGTATTACTTTTTGTGTATTTGCATTGCCTTTGAACTGAATTACCTGTTGTATCCTAGTCCTTTTCAGATTCTGGACGCAGGATCGCAGATTTACTAGTAAAAGACACAACATATTCTACCTTAATACTGAACAAAATGCAGGAGGAGAAATGATTTCTGATAAAGATGTTCTGCAAAGAGGCTGGTTTGATTAATAATTTTAAGTCAAGCAAGTCAAAGAAAAACTAGGAATAAAATGAAGAAAAAGAAAATATTAGGGATTCCAAACGTATAGAATAGTTAGTTCTGTGCAATATGTACCACTTGCATATGTAAAAGCAGGTCAGTTGTGAATGTTTACACTGTATGACACCTTCAAATCAGTGATAAGAACACTAATGAAATAAAACATCTAGCTAGTGGAGAACTTCAAGATTAATATGACCTACCAGAGAGTAATTTCAGTTTGTCCTTGTAGCAGAAGAGGAGCAGGATGAGGAGACACAAAACGGTGATGACTGACAGCACTGAAACTATAACCCAGGAGGGTGCAGCACCTGCAAAAAAGACGAGTTCAGAGCTTGATTCTATCTGCAATATTTGCTCTAGGTAAATTCATCTTTATTTTAAATATTAAATTGGCTTCATATGGTGACTATGGTGACGTCTTACCAGATACAGGCGGTCCACACACTGCGTCAGCCTGAGTGCTACCTGGCTGTATTTCACTCCTACCCTCAGCTTTACAACTAGAAGAGAGGATGAAATCACAGAAACACAGTGAAGAGGAGTATTTGTACACGTGGACACACGACATGCTCTTTTCTTTCTTTCCCTCTACCATTTTACTAGCACAATCTGCCAAACTTTAATGATGGATCTGCAATGACGAAGGACAGGCAGATGGAGAGAAAAACAAAATTCTCTCTCTGTCTGTATCGTCATCATCATCACAAATCTGGCCCGCAGCGGAAGTTGTTGTCTGGCACAGGGTTTCAGGGAAGTGGTATGAGTATTACTCATAACAGCTGGCTGGTGGTGAGGCGGAGGACAGCTACCCAAACTACCCATTTTCCCTTCATGACATTTAAAGATTCCAAAAACTGTGTGTGTGTGTGTGTGTGCGTGTGTGTGTGTGTGTGTGTGTGTGCGTGTGTGTGTGTGTGTGTGTGTGCATGCGTATATACACTTACTTTGTCCATTGTTTGCATTGTTCGGCTCCATTCTCAGCAAAGAAGCCCTTCTTACATGCAACACAGATCTTCCTTCCATTTGTAGACTCTGCAATCATTAACATACATTATAATATACAGTATATCTCTAAGTGACACTCTGCTGTAATTGTGTAATTGATATAAATGAGGTGTGTTTTGTGTTAGTGTGTCTCACCAGGCTCCACCTCAAGTCCATATCCAGCACTGCAGGTGGGTATCGCCTCACAGTACTCACAGTTGATTGGATAGCATTGAAGGTTGGGAACGCAGCGACACGGCTCCTCCGCCACTGGGTTTTCAGGCCTCTCCATAAAACCCTTAACTGGAGGTCAGAGCAGGGAGTATTTTAGTGCAGAAGTAGGTCCAAATCATTGAAAGGAATGATAATGTGTGTTGCATCTGAAACCCCAATTAATAATACGTCAAACCCTTAGTCTTTTCTTAGACAGTATTAGAGGTGTTGCCTTCATCTTGTGGCAATCTTTGACGCTCTACTCTATTGTTGTACTGGAAAGCTTTATTAAAAGGTCTTTGTTCTCCACTGTAAGTAAACAGGGGTTGACAATATATTTGGAAACAATCTTATTTTGAAACGTTAAGGCAAAACCTTTTCACGATTTTGTAGTCCTTGTTCAAGATGACTGACCTGGGTCACAGAACTTCTGCTGAAGACAGCGCTGCTCGCTAGTCAAGCCAGGCTGGTATTCACCACGATGGCATTTAACACATATAGTCTGTTGAGAATCAGTGCAGTCAGCAAACACACGGAAGCCTGACGGGGAAAAAAGGGAGAAAAAGAGAGAGAGAGAAACAGAGAAAGAGAGACAGGGGGAGCAAAAAGACAGATGGATTTAACAACCCATGCATAATCACAGTAACCACTAAAAACCTAATGGAAGAAGAGAAAAGAAAGAGGAAATTGACAAAATTAGAGCCCTTTTCCTCTTTTAAAGAAGTGGGTCCTTTTAGTGGATCAAATGTCACAGTAAATTGGGTGTGTATGTGTGTGGTTGTGAAAACACATGTATTTCTGAGCCATTTTAAGCCAAAATGTTCCGTTTTTAAACATCCTTCCTCTTTTGATTTAGGATCTTTGTGAATGGAAATCTATTTTTATTTCATGCTGCTTCCATTGAGTAAACCAAATGCCCACACTGCTTTCTGGTGTTTTACGTCAATCCCTTTGTATGTGTGTGTGTTATTACCTGGTTCACACTTCTTGCAGCATCTGGAGTTTTTTAAGTAATGTGTTTCTTCACACTGGAGAGATTTGGTGACCGCATTCTAGAAAATATCAAGACAAGACATTAGTTTTGTGTAAGTTTAGCTTTTTATATGACAACATTACATTTACAAAAATCTGTCTTATATTCCCTTACAACACATATTTTGAGAAAATATGTAAGAAACAAACAAACAAGTTACATAAGAACTCTTTTTCTTCCCTTTTAAAGATTATAGTGTCACTTTCTTGATCAAAAACATCAATTTTCCATCAGTGCTTTACAATTTTCCCTCAGTGAGTGCCACGCTCTATGGCAATCCTTCCTTCAGTTCATCTTTGAAATCTGCACGTGATATTTTGAGATGGCGGTGAGTAATGAGAGGAAGAAGATGGTTAAAATATTTCCAAGACATGCCCAGGAATTCTTTCCACCCTCTCAGAAGCACCTGACCACAGCACTGTACACCCTCCAAACCAGCAAACTAAACCCTAATAGTACCCAGTTACGTAAGAAAACCCAGTGGAACTAGATGCAATCAACTTCAGTTGGCTTGGAATTAATAAACACTTGGCTGCAGATATTCTCCTGATCCCCACTAGCGGGCTGTTAAAAGGAAATTGGTTTTGGCAGGATGGCCTATTGGTCATTAAGTAACACCCGTTAAGTAAATGGTGAAAATAAATGGTGTGACAGCTGTTAAGCTAAATGCTCAGTCTTCTGTTCTAACTTGCTATAATGATAATGCTATGTTGTCATTAAAGAAGTGTAAACTATAGCAACAGCATGGATTACCAGAGGTCTTGCTGCAAGTAACATGGAGGTAAACGGTGAGACATGTGAAACATCTGTGCATGTTTTAAAGAGTAAATGGGAACTCCAGTAAAAAAGTCCACAAAGGTAAGCCTTGCAGACACACACACGCACGCATGCACACATGCACGCACACACTCTGTGCACACCCTCTAGCCACTCTAAATTAAGGGCTGGTTAACTCCTCGCCACACTGCTGAATTAGAGAATCTGGCTGTTATGACAGAAACTATGCCAAAGCCACAGAGTCTATATATAAAATGTAGAAAAATACAACCTATAGGCCTGACTACACCGTGACCTCGGACTAACCTAACCTTGCTTTTTCTCATTCAGCCCTTCTGAAAGTTCCTTTTCCCCATGAAATTATTCACTAATTCAGTCATTCATACTGTAATTTACACAGAAAGGAAATGTTGGTGCTGTAGTCCAGTTGTGTAAAATGTGACAAATCCATCCTCCTGCTCTCCCCTCAGTACATTTGTCTGTCTGTCATTATACTCATCAACAACGGCTGTCTTTTTTTCCCCCATTGTGCATCTCTCTGACTGTAATTCAGAACAGAAATTTGAATGTTTGAGTTTCCTGTACTGATTCTAAAAACAAAACAATTCTTGAGAAACCACTGAATTCTTGTTTTTCTTGGCAAAAGATTAAAAATACACACAATATCAGTTTAAATAAAACATAATAGGATTAAATCTGATGTTGTCCCACCTCCTCTCCTTCCTTGTTATTTTTTTCTCACACCTCCAGGTTAAACTCTGTTAAGTCTCAGTGTCTGTCTGTCCGGCCTCGGGCTACAGCAACGCAACATGAACACTGGCAAGCGTTTAATTACCTCCACCCAGCGTCTCACACATCAGCCAGTCTTTGTTTTATAATCTAACCAGAGGGATAATGATGCACAGCTCTCATAGCTCGGACCGCAACACTAATGAGTACCATGTGCTGCAGCAGACATAAGTGACAGAAGTAGGAAAGGTTCCCATGCTAAGAAGTTCATGTCTTTGTGTAAAAACTTTGAGATAGATGTGGAGACACAGTTGCAAAGCCAGCGGTGGTCAATCCGGACAACTGGACCAGAGTGCGCAGGAAGCCAAAAGAATGCTGGGAATTGTATTTTCGTTACCGCCACATCTAAACATTGGGTCTCAATTATGCGAGGCCGTATGTTTTGACTCACTAAATATATATGTAAGAGGAAAAGAGCTGATCCACCCTATATGATTATAGGTTATCATAACGGTCAAGATAGAACATCCAACCTCAAAACTAATTTTATCTGCTGTATGGATTGTGTGTGAGTCTAAGAAAAACTGTAAAAAGAAAGCAATGGGAGAGGGAAAGGTGGAAACAGACGCATGGATTTATGGCTGACCTGCAATGAATGGAGAAAACAGACAAAGAGGGCATTAAGTGTCCTGTTGCTCCCGTGATATTCAGTAACCGCCTTTTTTAGAATCACCTTTTGCAAGAGGATTTGTTTATCTTTTTAAAACCCTTCATCACTTGTGTGATCCTATCAAACAGGAGTGTGACGCAGAGTGCATTCCATTTGCTGTCAGAAAACTAGAGAATTTGCATAACGGCCACAGCAGCCATTGGCAGCAAGCCAAGAGGAGCACAGTGCAACTTTTAGGCCTTTAGAGGTTTCAGCAACCCATGATAAGGTGCTGTAAAAGGATAATGCAACACAATTGAATGTTTGCACAATGTTCACACCTGTGATTAATTCTTTCAAAGCCATAAAAACAAATCCTTTGAAGCACCACCTGCACAAATCAGAGTATTTACTGTATCTCACACTCCTGATTGTACTTTAATCATATGAGCATCTAAAAGGCTTACCGGATTATTACGTGAGTAGTAAATAAACAAAGTTTGCATTTGTTTGACACATTCCATTGTCTTATCTTAAACACTGGTTGTGATTTTCTTGTTACCCAGTCAATAAAAAACGTGTATCAAATAACAGGCACTACATGTTTTCCCTGGGAAAAAATCATCTGGTGTATAGACTGACATATTTTAGAATTGCAGAAAGAAAATGGCTTAATACAAAAGGAAAGCCTTGAAATCAGCGAAAGCGGTGATAGCTGACAAAAAATGTGTAAGCTTACAGAAACTCAGCTTAATGACCAGACGCAAAAGGTTCCCAGAAAAGAAGTCCAGAGACAACTGTAGACTGTGCCAATTGTTTTTAATTGAACTATAAAGAGCTTAATCCAGATGTGTTCGAGACATACTAAAGGTCTTCAAACAATTATAATTCCTTCCCCACACAAAGCTCCATTGTCATGCAAGACAAGCATGCTTTATCTATGAACTCCATGGTTGTTATTTGCCTAGTTAAATCAAGTTTGGATCTGCAGGCCTGAAGCAATGGACTGTTATTGCTCAAACTGTGGTAGACATAACACTGATTACTGATGTGACAGTGGATGGATGGATGGATGGATGGATGGGTGGGAAAAAAAGTGAAAAGGTTAAAGTGAAAGATCTAGTGAGCGATTGCTGTTGGATGGTTGAACGGCGACCGTCTGACGATGGTCAGATGCATGAATAGAGAAGCTGACCAATAAAAAGCACAGGAGCAATGTGGGTAGGCAAGTAAATTAGTCCCTCAAAGCTCAGCTTATTCATGATATATTGACTATTATGCTTTCGACATCTTGAAGTAATCTTGTATTGCTCAATGTCATACAGACAGTTTGAAATGAATTTGGAATGGATTGGATGAAGTGGTTGAAAACCAAGAAAATGAAGGGGAATTCTTTTGGGATACTGTGAGTCAGTAATGGCAAGACCACGGTGAGAACAACCCAAAGCCAAAGGTTTGCAGTGTCACCTTATAACGTAGATGAAAAATACTCCTTTTCTTCCACATAGTGGAATTTGCTCACTCTTACCACTTCATGTGACTTGCATTTGACAGAAAAAAAAACATCTTTCCTTTGTGCCATTATCGGTCTTGATCTCATGGCCTCGATGCAGTGCCCTCCCTAAGCATTATCTCTTGCAACACATTTCTGGAGAAGTAGAGAGGAAAAAACAGGAGAGAAAGAGCGTCTGTTCCAGTCAAAGTCATAACGATGCTGACTTACGGTAATACAGGCAAACAGGCAGTGATAGATCACTGGTGCCCAGCAGTCCCACCACTACAACCACAGCTTATAAACTACTCCACCTGGACAGAGTTAGCTCCCTTGGATTAAACAATAGCATGGACAACATCTCATGGGCCATTCACTTTTTTCCTTCAATTAAACTGTGGCAGAGTGAGACAACATAATGGCAATTATTTCATCAATGCCTTTGAGGTATGGCTGATGAACATCCAGATACACAAGACAATTATCACAAAAAAAGGTGATGCTATGTGATATATTTCGCTGCATATAACCTTATGGTAGTGATAGTGAAACACAACACAATCACATTTTTAATTTTAGTACGGATTCCTTTGGGACCCTATGCGCCTAAATCTGGAAACCTTCTCCTCTGGCGGGGCTAACGAGGGTCCTGATGAGCCATTTGGCCGGCGCCGGTCCCCTCTGGACCGGGAGAGAATGCTTGGTGAGGGGAGAAGAGCATCCAACTGCCAGCAGCGTTCTTGCGGTCAGCACAGGGGAGGTGGACTCGACCCAAACACAACTGTTTCCAGTCAGTGTCCCGGGCGTAAAAATTGAATCCCCTCCCTTCCCTTCTTTCTCTCTCTGACCCGTTCATACAAATCATCCGAGGTGATGACACATAATCTGGTTTACTGTTGCATATCTTCATGTCCATCTACTCATGAAAAACAAACCACCATGACTCTCAGTGTTTTGATTTGCCACTCATTCCAATAAAACTTGACAGCTTCCAAAAAATAGTGCAAAGGAGAGAAGAGCATAAAAAAAGTAATTACCAACTCTTTTGACAATTTAACACACTCCTTAATTTTGTTATCAGGGAATTAAAAAACTTCTTTTCAACACCAGATGAGCGTCTTTTACCTGTGCGTAAAAGGTGACGAGGACGCACGTTATCCAGCCTCGGACTATCCAACTTGTAGAAAAATTCAGTCTCATCTCTGCTGGTTGATGAAGACTACTTCTGCGAGAAACCTTTCTCTTTCAGCCAAGCCGACAACACTAAACGCCAAAATCCGATTCGCAATCACTTCTTTTTCTGAGCGTAAATGTGGCGGATCCTCCACACCGTCTCACAGGGCATTCTTGCGCCTTCATTCCCGGCTGGGCAGCTGCAGTTCCCACCTCTCTTCTCCTCTCATCTTCCTTCTGCTTTCACCCACGCGTTGTGGAGGAAGCTGCATGCAACAGCTTGTAAAAAACTGACTGAGTGACTGGAGGGAGGGAGGGAACTTCTCCACGTTGTCATGTGTGAAGAAAAAAGTTCATCCCCCTTCTTTTCTTCCCTCCTGGCTGTAAGCACTCATCTCTCTCTCTCTCTCTCTCTCTCTCTCACCCTCTCTCTCTGAATGAGTGTGTATGTGACAGAGCAAGTGTGCCTGTGAGTGATGTAAGATTATCACAGTAACCTGAACCTTCACACACTGGAATTACAAGTGCACTGTCACAACATGTTTCTGTACTAACAACTTTAATGCTTAGCTGCCCAGCCTGCACAATTTATTTTGACAGAGTTTGTCAAGTGGTACTTTTGTGTGATTGGCCAAATAAGTTGAGTCCTGACCTCATGCCAGAGATGGATGGAGATACCACTCCCCCACACTGGGGGCAAAGTGTGTGGTCACTTTTCATAGATTTCATAGATCTCTTCCTGCATTTGCATGAAAGTGAGTGGGCGGTTTCAGTATGTTTCCTGGAGCGTGGGTCCTGGAACTGCCATGACCATCTCCTACAGTCCACATTAGTAGACTACAGTCATTTATTTTACAGGTTTAGTGACTGCCTCTAGGAAATAGCCGTTCTCTGCTCTCACAGCAGAAAGAGAGAAAAAGCACTGGATGTATTTCCCTCTGAATTTGCATGGCAAACCTAACCCAGCCTACATTGGCAAGTCATGAGAGGAAAGGGTTTAAGAGAGTGGAGAAAATGTTCTTTTCAAGGTGACAGTTATGCAAATATTAAATTGCACATGTGGGTTCTGAATGGATAAAACAGGGCTGATCTGGACAAGATAGGAGTGGTGAACGAGGGGGGCTGGAAAACAAAGGAATCTTCATGGCATGATGCGAGCAAGCGCCATGAAAAAAAAAAGACAAATTTGTGTTAATGTGCAATCGTTACTTGTTACATACTAATGTTAAAGCTGTTTGCATAAAAATAATCACAAATTATCCAGCATATCCATAGTTATGACTAAAAATAAACAGTTCAATGAGGGAGAAAGAGGAAGAATAATGAGGGCTCTAAACTAAACCAGTGGAGGTAATAGGCTCTGTCCTCCCTCTACCCCTATTCCCGTAAAAACATGCTGAGAGAAGCTGTTTTGTGGTAGGGCCTCTGCAGCTTGCACAGTAGCAATTAAAAGCCAGATTGGCCTCTTTTAGCAATCAGAAACCTCAGCTTGACTCTGAACGCGCACCAAATATTCACGCTGAGGTCAGGCCTTGACAACAAAACTGAACTGGAAACACAGAGAAGTCCCTCTTAGGCTCCACTTCAAACACAGAAGTTACAATGTAGCTTGTTTTGATGTATAAAAATGTAAATGCAGTGCAGGCAGACACCATGCTGGTTTACAAGCATCGCACTTAAAGTGACCTGGGTCAGAGCATAGACTGTGTTGCTCTGTTAAGCATGTGGGTTGCATTGCTGAGCATCAGTTAAAACTAGTCAGAGTTCATGAAGTAAGCCCATTCCAGACATGGTTTCCATTAATGTAACACAGAATGAAAGCAGCCACAGCTTTTTCTGGTACCATGATTTTGGAGGAAGCTTCAAGGGTTCGGCCGGTCTCCCTTAAACGCACTGAAAGGTAGGCAGGGCTGAAAAAACATGCACATGGCAGTCTCTTTTACGCAGAACTGAGCAGAATAACAACATTAAGGCTTAGCCACCATGTTCCGGTGGTTTTAGGGTTGGATCTGCGTTGCTCCTGCTTGCTTTGAAAGCAGATGTGATCTGTGAGTCACCAATGTTAGTTAGAGCTGTGTGCTGGTGCCATTTCTGCACAAATGGAAATGCCAGGAGAATTTTCATGAACACACACAGATATACAGAAATACAGGTTGACACCAGATACGCCAGCAGGTCCACATATTTGCATGGTGATACAAAATCCACACTGAAAAACCAATCAGAATGTCCTTTTGACACACAAAAAACTAAAACTATTCACTATGAATGCAAATGACATATCAGGCATCTGCGCTTCTGCACACACATCTACAGATACAGATAGGGATACACAGGCACACCCACACAGGAAAGAGACAGAAGAGAGAAAACACACACACACACACACACACACACACACACACACACACAATACTGCCATGCCCCCTAGTTCCACTTCTGTCTTGTATCAATTATTTGTCCACCTGGCAAGTTATCAGTGATGGTTAATTATTAGCCTGAATATGCAAATCAATGGGTGGTTCACTCATGTAATGTTCAACCAGTAAATAAGTGCGGCTTTATGGACAAGTCTGACCCATTTCTGCTTTTAACACAGATAAAAATATGGGGTTCCACTATAGGTCAATCAGAACTGTGCAAAAACTGTTTGTTATTGACTGTTATGGCAAATGTTTTCTGCCACTTTTCTTGTCCCAAAGATGGATTGTGCTTTAATTTCTCTGCTAAATTCTTGCCCTGAAATGATAAAGAGGCAGATCTTTTGCTTCTGTAGTTATTTGGGTTAGGTTGTTAGGAATGTCCCTTAAGATGGACTTTGGTTTGCTGTACTAGACACACAATGAATCACATCAAAGGAGTGGGCGGTAGTGGCGGGGACAGGAGGAGTGTGTTTGTCTGTGAAATAAATTTGTTTTACAGCCTTCAACACCTGTCGACCCACTGAGCCCTAATCAAAACTTGGGATTTTCCTTCATCACGTACACCAAGAAGTCTACAAGCATGCAGTCAACGAGGCCTCCAAAGGTACATCTAAGTACACAACTGATCTCCATCTTTTATTATACCATGACACCAAATTCCAATATTCACAATGAGTACCATTCTCTTCAATTCAGTGTATGATACAGTTATTTACTGTTTCTCTTAGAGCATATTGAAAAAGAACAACAAAAAATAGAACCAAATACCCACTTTAGAAAAAAAGTACAATTATCAGAGACACTGCAACACAGAGATGCAACGGACAGAGAGGGAATAATTATGACCAGTGTTCTCTTCAACTACACATTTTCAAAACGGATAAACAAAAAAGAAATCCATTAACAGTAGTGATAATGTTCATTATGTATAAGACTCTGAATTAAAACAAATATATATATAATAAAGAACAAAATAGTAAAGTGAAGTGCAAATTTCTTTGGAAGTTGGAATAAGGTATGTTTTTTTTCCTTCATTAAGACATAAATAAGTTATAAAATAGAAGCTATCAAAACAAAAACCAGAGACAGACTCTGAAGAAATAAAGGCAAGACAATTCTTTTTCATAACTTCAAGTAGGCGATACTTCTGAGTCATACAGATAGACTGTACAAGGCATTCTTAACAGACTCAGAGCCATTTTCTTGTCTTTCGGGACAATTATTCAAGAACAAATGCAATTTATTGCATCTGTCCATCTCATTCTTTCCTCCAAAATGGCATTTAAAAGTCTAAATAAAATCCAGCAGGCCGTGCTCAGTTTTGTTTCATAGAGACGTGTGAAGCTCTTCTGATACAAGAAGTACTGCACTGAAATGAAATTAAATTCTGTGATACTTTCGGGTCCAGAAACGTCCGGGAGTCCCTTGTTATCATTTTGGGTGAATCAATACTGTTCAATTTCTCCCCTCTCTCTGAAATGACAATGTTAACAACACTGATTCATAAAAGGAAATCCCTAGCCGTCGATAACGCTTCCGTCGTGATTAAGGAGAAGAAAAAGGAGCAGAGGGGAAAACCTCAGCTTTCACTGAAAAAAACATTGTTGTTCACCTTTAAAGTGCATGGAGTCCCGCTGTACTGGAGATTTGATATCAACAACTTTCAGCAAATCTTCACTTCTTGAAAGTGAATCAACAATACACTTGATTTTCTTCTACTTTAAACTGAACCAATGCTTTTTACAGTAAAATGAAATGCTCCCAAAGACAGCAGGGCGACTCGTCAGTTAGTTGCATCAGTCAGTTTTGTAATCACTTCTTTCTCTGGAAGACGTTGGCCAGCATGGCGCCAGAGGTGGTTAGCTGACCCATCTTGCTCAGGAACTTAGTCTTGGCATCCTCACCCACCAAACTGGAGGCGATGGACATGGAGCTGCAGAAACAAGGCGTACAAGTTTGATTAAGCAACAAGATTTAGCTCTGATTTATTAAAATATATGGACTGAAAGACAGACAGAAAAAGTACAGAAAAAAAACACAATCCTCCTCTACCTGTTATGCTTATGTCAGCCTTTACTAGAGGGGAAATGCTGTTTGCCAATACAGCCCCTCCTGATTTTTACAGTCTAACGGCTCAGTAAGTTCCTCTTTTTGAGTTAGCTGGGATTCAGACTGATACAGAGCAACAGTTAGTCACTCTGCCAAGCTTCTGCATTGCTGCACAGGAGGGCAAACATCATATCTTGACACAAACACCAACTGAACTCAACAGATATCAGGAAACTCAGACTCTGTTGACTGATGGCTCATTGTTTGTGGCATAAAGGCCACAACTTTCCTGCAAACTGGTTAAGCTCATGCTTTTTACTTTGACAGGAAACCAAATCACTTCATAATCCTCTCTGAAGCAATGGGCATAAGCACGTGAAATTTAATACACTGAAGTATGGAAACTTAAACATCAGACTCAATGATGCATGGCTACAAATAATTACACCAATGTTAAGTGATGCCTCTTCAAAAAGTCTTTCTGACAGTCTGCTCACTAAGCTGCGACAGCCACAGGAAATCAGGGTTTCCAGAATATTTCATACCAGGGAGTAAATAATAGATGAAATGGGGGGAAAAAGAAAATCTACATTCTACAAGGTCAAAACTCCCTAAAAGATACACGCTGTGAAAATAAAGATCTTAGTTATCAATTATAGTAAGAGAAGTCGAAGAAAGACTTGAGTTTGACTGCGTGTTCTGGGGGAGGAACACACCCAAAAGCGTATGTGCACGTAGAGGAAGACATACACACTTCTTACGTCCACATAAACACACTTCTCCTTTTAATGAGCCCCAAACACATGTTAACAAGATGGAAGAAACATTTTTTAAAAGACACCCACAGTATGGCCGGTGTCCCAGCTCTCTGAGCGTTACCAAAACAACTCCTCTCATTTTTCTGCTCTTTTCTTTCTGTGAAGATACCCACATAATGATTGTGGTTCCAACACTCTTACATGTTCTCTTCTACCCACGGGGAATAAACCCACAATACAGGCCCAGTCCCAACGCTGTTAAGTGACCCCTCTCTTCACAGTGGGATTACTTCTCCCTCCAAAATCTCCTTAACTGCCACTTTAAAAGCCATTGCTTGTTGCTAACACAGCCTCTCATGCAATAGAAACCAATATTTTGACAAATGATTTCAGAAAAAAAGTGTTGGTGTGAATGAGACTGTTTGTTTATTCTCACCCTTGTGCATCAGCCATTCCTCTGTTTTCCACCTTGATTTCGCACTCTTTGATCATAGAACTCAGAATAACCTGTGGAGAATATGAGAGAGACAGATAAAGCTGGGATGTTGCCTTTTAGAAAACTGAATCATGATTTACTTAAAGATTTCATTTAGGAATGCAATCTACTGGATAAAAACATAGAAAACAGGTGGTGTTGGTCTAATTCTGTCCCAACGTGATGACAGAATTTGTACGTATTTGTATGTTTTAATGCATAAAAGTTCCAGTTTGGAAAATAATTCATGTCTTCTGGTATGTAGGCTTTACAGACAGAGTGGAGAGGAAAAGAGTCAGCTGATCATTAGTCACCTTGGGAAAATGCTCACATGAAATGGATCGCGTGTGATTTGGAGACACAAATAAATATGGTAGAGGTGTGTGTGTGTATGAGTGTGTCTGAGAAAGAGGTAAAGTGTCAGACTGTCTATCTTTACCAATCTTGTGCGAGATCCCTTGGGAATAACAAATAGAAAGAGGGAGGCAGTCTGGCCCATCAGTGCATAGTCAGAATGTGGAGCCTGTGTGTATTAGAGTCAGTGATTAAGTGAATGAACCTCCCCGCCCCCCCCCTTCCTTCTTGAGTGCAGCAGTGTGTTGGTTTGTCCGCTGACCTCGTGCTCAGGGGAGAGTTGCTCCATGTCAGCGCGGAGACACCTGAGGCCAGGCAGGAAGTGGTTAACCATCACTTCCTCAGAAATAACTGCACAGAAAGTTAAGGACTGCAATGAAAAAGGTAACATGCCAGTTGATCCGTAGCATCTAGCAACACCATGAATGAGTGGATTACCATTCACACAGCTGGAATCACAAAACTAACTTTTCATTATCTGGGTTCAGAAAGCCAAATGTGGGTGTTCATTTTAAAAATGTAATAATTCAGGGATGAAAATAATGGAAAAAGGACAGCATAAACAATTTCACATAGCTAAATTTATAACATAAAAAAGCTAAACTGCTGGAAGGCAATGTAAGAAACATATATTCAAACATTTTTAGTACAAACAAGGCAACCCTTTATAGATATAATGCCTTGTCTATCCAGACTGTCTTGTTTTTCTAACTACATGCATAGACAGAGAGACTAAAAAGCTGGCGTTTAAGGCCAAGCAGTTACAAATACTATTTGGATCGTGCTTCCAGGCATTACCAGAAGGGTGGAGTTTACTTCAGGATAATTAAAAAAAAAATCTGTCAGTGACTAAAACATTGCTTTTTAAATATTTTTCTTTCATTGTACAAACATTCTACAAATAACTGTGTTGCTGTATGGCACCAAAGCAGCTTGACACAAACTTAAATGTAATCCTTTGACCAGGACTGCATATGATCTGCCACCTGTCACAGCCAGTGGAGCTATATGGGACACGGAGTGAACGAATTTATATTTTTGGAGATGGGAGTGTACAATTTCAGAGGTTGTCAGACTGATTACAAGAGAAAGAAGTGCAGTGGGAGGTAAAGCTTCTGAGGTTAGGGTTATACCTCCTGGACACTACTGCACTGTGAAATCACAGCCTGACAAAGATCCACAGGAATGAACCTCAGACCAGCTGTCCTGTGTGTGTGTGTGTGTGTGTGTGTGTGTGTGTGTGTGTGTGTGTGTGTGTGTGTGTGTGTGTGTGTGTGTGTGTGTGTGTGTGTGTGTGTGTGTGTGTGTAAGACCTGGGTGGGGTGAAGTTGAAAGAGGAGAGACAGAGTACAGAGAGGGAAAAACAACACAAGAGAAGACACATAGTATGAAGTGGAGGAATCACAGAGGAGTAGGAACACAGAGGAGAGGTAATGTAAATGTGAGCCCCATCCTGGGAACTGTTACTGAGGATTGAAGCTGATGTTCAGCCTGTTCCTTCTCTCACGCTCTTTCTCCCTCTCTCATCCTTTCCTTTGCTTAACCAACCCTGTAATTACCTCTAGCCCCAAAATGGAGGCAACTTATTTTCCCTTTCTCCTCCTGCCAAATGACAGACAAACTCTGCCAACACAAACACTGAACCACACACTCAGGCACCGGGGCCATGCTGATATGCACCACACAGTTGTACAGGCACATTCAGGAGCATGTCTCACCAGTGCATGCAGCTAGCATTTTACCAGTTATTCTAACGGCCTTCCTAGTGACTCACTGTTACGACAGCTAACCCTGTACCTGAGCCAACCTTGACACAGACTTCTAGTAAATCCTTTGGAAAGGCATACAGTAGTTAAAAAAGTATGAGTAAACTGACCGCTTGGAAAACATAGATAGATTTTCCCGTTTAAGTGCCACAAGGTTATTTAACTGTTACACTTCTAAGTATAGCGTTAGTATTATTACTATAAATAAAGTCCTCCTAAAGAAGTTAAACCCAAATTGTTCAGATGTGACTGGTTCATACAGTATAATGTATGATCCAGTTTACACAGACCATCAAGTATGACCTATAGAAGGATACAGCAGCAGGAGAGGGCACTGTAGGCCTCAAACAGCTGGGTGGCAATGTCAATCCTCTTGCTTTCCACTGTCTGACTGTTGTTAGCCAGTGCCAGCTTGTGAAGGTGTGGCAACACAACTGGAGGAATAAAAAAAAAAAAAAAAATACAGACAAAAGTTAGTGCACTTGAAGAGCAATGGACATGGTACTCTTTTAGAATTGTGCGTTTTTCTGTGTTATGTATTTGTGTTCTTTACATACACTCATCTCTAAAGCGTGGCTCTGCATTGGGTCCGACCCTTCCAAATGTCCTGATGATCTCCATGTGCAAAGAGTGCTGATCTTGATACTGAGGGTCTTCCAGGAATGATGCCAGCTGCATTTTTACACGCTCCAGCAGCTATGCACAGCAACAGAAAGTATAATATTTTATGAAGATTTGTGTGTGTGATTAGTCATGTGCAGCAGTTTGACAATTTATTTCCTACCTCTTTTTGTGTGACAGTCTCCATGATGGTACCAAAGGCAGGGATAGTGGATATCCTCACTGAGCTAAAAGCAGCAGGAGAGCAAAACAATGGTTTTACCAACTCATTTAGTTGTTCTTTCAAAATGTCCCCATTAGTGTGACTTGAAGCAAAAATCAGAATGAGTCAGATATTATCTGGAAATGTTGACCTGCAATTGTTTGAAACACCAGACTGTTGGGTTTCACCCTCATTAGTACAGAGGCACCAATCAGATTCTCTTTTCAGATTGTTTAAACAATGGTGCTAACCGATTCAAATATTGACTTACAATGTGTTAATAATTTATTGCAATGAGACATCTAATGTAAAGTGAGCATTCATACTAAATCCACAAAGAGGTAAGACTACTTTGGTTAACACACGTTCTAGATTTTATCCAAATAAAATAACTGCATAGTAATGACATGCTAGTAACCACAGTGATGACTAAGGTGGCTGCTCACATAGTGCACTGGCAGTTCAAGGTCTGTATTCTGCTGAAATGACACAACCAGAGACTGTGAAATTCAAACTAAATGAATAAAATATCAATGCTATGCATTTAACTGCTTTGCTGATCTGGTAAGTTTACATCTGACTGGGTAGTTGCAACATCTGATTACCAATGATATATTTAGATGTCTTAAAATCTGGCAAATTAACAAAGGTGTACACAATCATCATGATTCAAAACCTTCCTAGTATCAGATTCCACTCTAACATGAAACTAGCAAATAAGATTTGACCCAGATTTATACTGAACCTGTTAGATCTATAATCATTTTTTTCATTTTCTTAATATACTTACCGTATCATTCTTCAGCTAACAACTTATCTAAATAAAAAAATATAAGCTAACAATCCTGAAGATAAAGGGGTCATGATTAGATTAAGGTGATCATTTAATTCCCAAATCCATGCTAAAAAAATACAAAAACGTTACAAACAATAATCAGTGATTAGAATGAATTGCGACAAGCACGGTTAATAGGGTGCTGTTAGGGTAATGTTAGATAATCATTCCACTGTCAGTAGGAGCAGGAAAGTAATACTTCCACGGGCCATCTTGAAATTGTTTTTTATTATGTCTCTAAGTATAATTTTTACTCTTCAGTCTGCTGATCATGGACACAGCAAGATATGGCAAAAACATATATAATGGCAAAAATCTAGTTCACAATTAAGTTTACAAAAAAAAATAAAGAACAATTTTAAAATGAATTTATGTTCCATCTACAAGTTGGGGACAAGTGTGTTCCCATTAGCATGGCATTTCAGTACAGAATGAAATGAAAAGGGCTGCATTCCAACAGTGTTGCCATTAGGTTCACATCACAAACATCAAAAACATGAAGGCTGGATGTACGCTGGCAGCCCCACTAAAAATCTTTTAGTGTATGAGCCCTGATCTCTGAATAATTGTAAATAATAATAATAATAATAATAATAATAATAATAATAATAATAATAATAATAAAAGCAAGGCCAAGATCATGTTCCCTGTTTATATGTTTATACTGTGATGAAAAGGACTATTGTGTACCACAAGTTGATCTAGGGGAGATTTAAGCGCTCGTCCAACTTAAAATGTTCAAAAAAAAACAAAATCTCCGTGGCTATTTTTTAGCACCCACTCAGAAGACACTGCTTTACACTGTAAGGATGCAGCCCACAAAAATGACAGTGTTTATAGAGAGGTTTTCTTGTGTTGATTGACTCACAATTCAGGCCCACTGCACAGAGTAATAAGGGCCGGAGCCGCACGGCGATCTACTAATGCTTCACTCATGCCTCGGAGAACCAACTGCAAACCCATCACACAGCAGGATGAGAGAGAGGGAGAGGCAGGGTGGGAGGAGACAGAGACAGGAGGAGGAAGGAGGGAAAGAGAGAGGATGGGAAGAGAGAGGTGAAAGAAAAGAGGCAAAGATAGAAGATAGAGGGATGACATGGAAGAGAGAGAGCGAGAGAGAGAGAGGGGATAAAACTGAGAAAGTTGGGGTTGAAGACAACCAACCACTAGCTGACGGGTCGGTCAGGAGGAGGGGCCCTGCTTAAACTGAGTGGGGTTGGGAGGAAGAGGAGGAGGGGACGGGTTACAGATGAGCATGCTGGGATTGTGTAATAGCCGTGCAATGTGCACGCACAAATCTGGACTGGTTAGTGTTACAGACTGATGAGGTGACGGGAGCTGGCGTGGGTTAGTGTTGCAGACTGATGATGCGAACATGCATGAGTGTTAGTGTTAACTGTGGTTATGCTGATAAACTACCACATGATCCAGCCTAAACCTAAACAGGAGCAACTCCACACAGCCACTGAAAACTATGCCAGGAGAATTAAAATGAGAACAAGAATCTGAAATTGTACAATTAAATTGATATATACAATTAAATAAACAATTTATCAATGAAGATGCGGTCTTGAAAAACTGTTTTGTGCTGAATTTGCTCCTGGCAGGTACAGACTTGTTTCAATGTGATAGTTCTCAAGCGGCAGAGAGAAGGGGGGAGGGAGACGCGGCGCGGTTTGTTGTTGTTGTTGTTGTTCCACTTACATTTCAGGGTCGGAGGACAGTGTGATGAGAGCCGGCACCACTCTCTGAGCTACCAGCGTCTCATTCACCCCCTTCACCAGCAGCTGATCGGATTGGACAGAGCCAGCCGTGATGTCACAGAGGTGGGCGGGGCATTTGGACAAGAGCGAGCAACACCGCCAATAGATAGAGAGAAAAAAAAAAAAAAAAAAGAAGCAAAACAGAAAAGGGGAGGGAAAAAGAAAAAAAAACAAACACAAAAAGATAGGAAGAAAGTGATATACAATGACAAAAACCATAGCTGCAAGGCACGGAACGGCACTGCATGTATCAAGCAAGTGTAAGTATACACACACACACACACACATACACACACACGCACACACACACACGCAAACATACACACATGCACACGCAGGTATGCAGAAAAAATGGCAAAGCCAACATAGCTAAACTGCACAAATACTTTTACAGTATGGTGAGCATAAAGCTGTGAGCTCTTTCCACAGACTCCAGGTCAGATTATTATTTAATTAATTTAAAATCCATAAAAAAATTGACAATTAACCTGATCTGGACTCTGTGGTAGAGGGCCACGTTTCAACCCACGGTTTTGACAATGGTGAAAAGCTAATCACTATGGAATGGTGACAGTGGGGTGTGTTGGAAAAGGCCAAGTACTTCACAAAACATGGGGAGGGGGGACATGAATACCGCCTACCACTCCTCCTCCCCCAAGTTTAGATCAACATAGGCCCGGTTCTACTGCGATACCTAGACCCTCATCCCAACATCTGACCTTTAAATGTGCACAGGTTTCAAAGAACAGGGAGATGTGACTTGTTTCTCATGGCTTAGGCCAGAACTTTTGCCTTGGGAACCTGGCTTAAAAATGCATACAATCAGTGGAATAAAATCGCAAGGAAGAAAAAAGGGAGACAGTCATCTCCCTTTAAAAATAATAGCAGTATTATATTTCCACGAGACCTGAAATACTGAAAAAGTGAAAAAAAAATATTCATGAGAAAACATTTCTGATTGAATTATACTTTCCAATAACAGTGAAAAAGAACAGGCCTTACACTCTTTCCACTAGACTTTCAGATTGCTGACTTTAGCCTTTCTCTGACATGCAGCAGATATTCATGTAGTTAGTTCTAAGACTGGTGCACAGTGAAAGGTCTGATGTGAACTCCAGGAGGGTCTCGCAACACAGTTGGAACCAGGGCCCTGATAAGCTACAGTAGTCTTTACTCACACTCATAAAACAGAGGAGCTAAATATAAAAAGCATGTTAAACAGCAGCAATAGCAAGCAGAGCTAGCACATGTACAGCAAAGAAGTAAACACGTAAATAGTATCTATAATGTAGGACTGCACAATTGTGTGTAACTGCACAAGACAATTTTTGCTCATTAACACAATATTCATAAATTTCATTAAGAAGGTTTTGTCTATCATGCAATTAAGTTGCTTTAGCAGGATTACAAATAATCACAAATTAATCTGGAATACTATTTTATCCAGAATTGTGCAGCCATGTTATATTCTACTAGTATACACTTGGCAGTAGACTAATAGCCATTTATTCTTATGTCTTGCTAAAAATGGAAAAAGGAAAGATTGCATCAACAATGACACAGTTTTTGGTGGTATTTATGTCAATGATGTCTGATCAAAACTCTAAATATCACTGATTTGTTCAATACACTATCCTGTGTGTTTGTGTGTGTTTTGTACCTCAAACATCCGCGCTGCAGTACACCGGACCAGCGCAGAAGTATGGACTACCCCATACCACAGAACAGTTAGCAACAATTCATGGTAGACTGGGTTGGCACTGAAAAGAGATCATACCAATATTCTGGCAACTGTCCAAAAACAACAGACTTTCAAGCTGTGAGATTTTTTGACATTGCAAAACAACAGTGCAAATCAACTCGACCGTACAGAAGAAAGTGTGTGTCAATACAAGTCATAGTTTTAAAAGTTTTGTGTTGAAAACCATAGAGTAGTAAATTTACATGTGTGTGTGTACATTTGTGTACCTATCCAACACACACATTTACCAACATTGGACCAGTGAGCCAAAGGGGCATTTTTTTTAGAGATCCACTACTGGTTACATGCTTTAGATCATAATTTAAAAGGTACAGCGTGTAAGATTTGGGGCCTCTATTTTCAGAATAAGGTAAACATGGAACATAATATTCATAACTATGATTTGATGCATGCATAATCACCTGAAAATAAGAATCTTTTTATGTTTGTTACTTAAAAATTCTCCTTTTATATCTACAGTGGGAGAGGGTCCCCTTTCATGGAGGCCACCATGTTGAAACACCTTATTTATACAGTAGTCCAGAACAGACAAACTAAATACTGACTCTAAACAGGGTCCTTAAAGTGTTGTTTCTCCTTTACACTAGGTAGGTGAGGGTGATGTGAGGAGATTACAATGCAGTGATTGGACCACTAAATGCAACTAAATTCTACACACTGTACCTTTAAATCTTGTCTGATGATTTATTTTAATTTTAGCCATGGGGGGACCAGTAGGTATGTGAGTGCTCAGAACTTAGATCGTATGAAGCGATATCTACACTACAACATGGATAAGTAAAGAAATATTAATAATTCTTGTGAGTTGCTAGTTTTGGATCAAAAGTAGCATAATCAGACATGCATGCGTACAGCTGTCCATATTTATGACATAATACTGCAGTCTAAAACTGGGGGTGTTGAATTGCAGCAAATATAAAATCTATACATTGTTGCGTTAAATAAAAATTGTGTCTGTCATTTTTGCTTTTTAAATGACTTAAAACAATCATCCACACTTAGTAACTGTACAAAAATAGTCCTCCATTGGCAATGTAGGCATATATGTATGTGTGTGCTTATGTCTCACCCCAGTTCTACAAAGGAGGCCTTCAGGCTGTCTAGAGGTGCATGGGACAAAGACAGGGTTGTCATAACATCCTCCAGGAAACCCACCAACAACTTGCGATCCTCCTCCTGTACAGAAATCATTGAATGTTTATGTCAGTTACAAATGTGTTAAAATCTAAACTTTAATATGTCAAAGTGTGTGCACATTTCTACAGATCAGTATTTTGGGAGAGCAGATATCTTTTGTCACTTTCAACATCAGTTGAAGTGGGCTTTATTGACATGATGTGATGAAACGTAAATCAAAATACCAGTCCAGTGTTTTGCAAGTGCTGCATCATTTTGTGAACCTAAAATCAAAACAAAAACAAGTGGCAGCTCGATGTGTTTTGGAGTGGATTTTCCCTCATGACAAAGAACAATAACCCAAAGTGTCATGTGGTTCACACACTCTACATACTGTTCATAGACGAGAGAATAGGGACCAAAAATACTCAACATGTCGACTAACTATATAGAGGAAAGCACTGACTTAGTGACATATTGTAGATTTGTCCTGTAAGACACTAAAACACACCCCAATGTAATACTCTTTATGATGAATCATCTTCAGGTGTAACGTGCTATTTACTTACCTGGTTATAACAAGTCAGCACTCCAGTGGCATAGATGGGGACTGTGGCTTTGGTGAGAATATCATTCCCTGCTGAAACATCTGACAGAGGAATAAAACCAGAACGGAATAGGTGAAACAAAAGGGCAGGGACGTTTAAAATTTAAAATCCTATTGCAGCTAAAATTGTTGCATTTGTCTGCATCAAGCCATAACTTCTATTTCTTGCAGTTTATTGATTCTACTTTGTGCAGAACTGATCATCTCTGCCTTCTATTTTTCTAGTACTAAACAATATTAGACTGGTGCTGGAAATGCCACATTAATTATGATCATATGTTTACACCCAATTAATCAGAAAAATTAAAAATACACCAACGCATCATATGTGATAGGACCTGATGAAGTGTGGTAGAGTCTATTATTGCGACAGGCATGTGGTATTGTGACTAACAAGTGTATAAAATTCTGTTGCAGGGCAGTTGCAATGCAGGGTCACAATGAACTAAACACAGACTGTGTCTCAATACCAAACACATTTCATAAATGGCCACAATACCAAAGCTAAATCACTTGGCAGCCAACTGAGACCAAGCACCTCTTATAACTACAGAAACATGTCCGGAATAAAAGAAAGAAAAAAAAAGAGGGGAACACCCATAACTTACTCCAAATAGCTTGTTTACATCAACAGTGTCTGCGTCTGAACTCCACCTACCAACATTCTCATAAGAGAGCTGAGAAAATCTTACAACAAATGGACATCTGTGTGTGTGTGTGTGTGTGTGTGTGTGTGTGTGTGTGTGTGTGTGTGTGTGTGTGTGTGTGTGTGTGTGTGTGTGTGTAGGTTTAATATGCGCTCACCAACATTCTCTTCAGATAGTCGGAGGATCTCTTGGAACTGTGGCTTAACCTTAAAAGGTCATGAGGATAAACAAAATGTCATCACTACATTTATAAATATCATTCACATTTACTGTAAAGTATTATTTTGGGTACAGTACTCAATACCTTAAATTGATTTTTGATTAATATTATTTAAGTAGAGAGAAGGTGTTGAAATAAGACTAGATACTTTTTTAGCACCTTGTTTCCTTTGTACTCAGAGGAGAAACTCTCATTTTGACGAGTCACATGGTTTTACCTTAGTGTTGGTAAAAATCTTGCCGAAGGTGCGACAGAACCTCCAGAAGAAGCGAGAGAACTCGTGTACGCAGGTTGAAGACGTCACATTGATGCGACCCACGATCTCTATGAGTTGAGGAAGGCTGGAGACAGAGAAGACAAATCGGTGTATGTGTGATGCTTTTGTGATACCGTGTACAAAACTGTCTGCATGCTTATATGTCCTTAAACGTGTGTGTGTGTGTGCATGCATTTCTTACAGTTGGTTGACCACCCATAACAAGCTGTCCCAGCCAGTGGTTCCTTCGTGCTCTAGCTGGTGGTCATAGAGCAGCAGAAGGGCACTCAGCATCTCCCTGCTGCCGATGATGGTTGCCACATCCTGGAGGGGAGAGGCTGGCCTGGGGAACCGGGTAACTGCAGGACCAAAGTCACAGGAACAGAAAGGAAGCTCAGGAAATGCAGTGCGTTAAGAAATGCGACTTCTACTTGTGACTTCTGTGTGTGTGTAGTTGTCCTACCCTCTATTGCAGGTATGTCTCCGTGAAGTTTGGCTCTGCTGGTGAAGGGTGCATTCTGTAGCACCACAGCAAACAGGGGAGGGATCAGAGACTGCAGTGCCGACAGGAACACGTGTAGCTTGTGTTCATCCAGACCATGTTCTCCTTGCTACAGAAACCGGGAGGAATATTTATTTTAAAATAAATACTGTAATGTATATACACTTTAACTACAATAACTGAGTACACACAGCAAACTCAATTTTGAGATGTGAGAAGGGCTCTCAGATTTGAGGCCCAGCAATGAAGCTATATGCATACAAGCACTTACCATAAGTAGTTTCTCTATACGTGCCAACAGAGAAGGGATGAGTGCAGTGTGCAGGGTGCCCAGCTCTGTCGTCCAGGCAGCAAAGGCGGGAATAAAGACCTGGTGGACTGCACTGACCACCCGCTCAGATGGGTCCCCAAGTGACAGCAGCATCAGCTCAAAACCCTGGAAGACACAAAAGATTGACAAAAGACTAGAATGAAGATCTGCCCGCAAGCATTTGCACAAACAGAAATGTTAACCCCTAAGGCTATTTAAGTATCTGTTTTGTAAAATTGTTGCTGTTATTGTTTCACAAGCAAGAGGAAATGAACTGAAAATAATTCTGAGAAACAGAAAGTAGAACATTTTGTCTTGAGTTCTCAATTTCTTCTCACAACACACATACCTGGGAGTACTTGTCAGGGTCATCTATGTAACCCATGATAATACCCAGACTCTTGACCACAGCCTCTCTGACCATGTCAGCCTTATCTTCAGTGAGCATCTGCTGCAACATGGACAACACTAAGGAGCTACGGATCTCCTTCTGCAGAGACAGAAAGTCAGGCAGACAGAAACAACTCATTTATATTTTAGTCATCTACATTCATGTAAAAGTCCTTTTTAATTCTATGCACAATATGTTCTTACAGGCAGGTATGGTGCTAAGGCTCCACAGGACTCTGCCACCAACAATCTCCTCTCTGGATATTTGTGGTTAATCTGCAGAAGAAGAGAACAACATTTAGAGGAAAAAGTGTTGAAAGAAATACAGCAACAGAAGTTGAAAGGAGCAGAGAAGTAGACTGGAGGGCAGCCACAGTGGAATGGAAACAACTCATGTATCATCAACATGCTGACCCTGTGGAAACCGCTATTGGCCTTTCTAGTCAGATTCTCAGCCTCCAAAACTGCTGGCAGCTGTTGTTGCCATAGTTTTGTTGCAGAGGTGATACAGGTGGCAATGAAACTAAAACTGATATCATATTTAAGTCAGGGACACCACAGAGGTAATGGTAGATAGTGATAGTTCTTAGTATCAGTACATGCAACTACAATAACACTGCTCACTAATTCACAACTTAGATTTTTTTCTAATATATATTATGCAATGGAATATTCTTGCATTAGAACTAGAAG
Source organism: Sciaenops ocellatus (assembly GCA_033000465.1). Taxonomy (NCBI): domain Eukaryota; kingdom Metazoa; phylum Chordata; class Actinopteri; family Sciaenidae; genus Sciaenops; species Sciaenops ocellatus. The sequence goes on from CP136869.1 coordinate 16,300,126, forward strand.
CATATTTCATTTGTATTATGAAATCTGCATGTGTAAAAGGTAACGTGAAAACAACAAAAAATAGCCATGATTAATATTAAAAAGGACCAAGTGTGTAGGATGTAGTGGCATCTAGCAGTGTAGCTGCTGATTGCCTCACCCTAGCCTGATGAAAAACTTTGGTGTCTGTGAAACCTGTGAAAAATGAGAACGGCCCTATTTAGAGTGAGTGCTTAGTTTATCTGTTATGAGGTACTGAAGAAACATGGCGATTGAAGGACTGTAAAGGGATTGTTCTAAGGCAACAAAAACATAATGATTCTTATTTTCAGGTGATTATACACTAATGAAAACATTGTTATGCATTTTATATTCAATTATATATTCAATTCTGCAATATTATGTAAATAGAGCCCTGTAAATCCTACAAACTGGACCTTTAATGGACTCGTCTTTGTAATGAAATAGAAAACAGAAATGAGTCACAGAACGCTTAAGGGGAAAAAAAAAAAAAAAAAAAAAATTCATGTTTGTGGAGCAGGTGCAGGCAAAGCCTTCTCTGTATTACCATCGGTGACAGCATATTCATTAACAAGTGCTACCTGAAGTGAACGTACTGTACCTGTTCCCAGCACTGAGGAAGTAGTTCAGCCTCGACACGCGTGGGACCCACGTGCCTTGCGAACGCAACACACCCCGTCAAGATCATTTGTCTTTGGAAACACAACACACACAAATGTATGATCAAACAAGGCTGGATAAACTCACAGTTTGTCTCCATATCTTGGTGTTAAAACAATGGTAGCTTGATCAACCGACATAATAAATCATATGCATATTGTCCTGTCTACAGATGCAAACATAAACACCTCTGCTCATCATCTGGTCTCTTGATTAGGTTAAAGAGGATGTGGAGGAGCTGGTCTCTCTCTTTAGGCTCTGGGTGAAGGCAGGCAGTACACAAGATGAGCGGGATCAACTCCTGAAGGAGAAACGAGGAGAGATAAGCAGAAGGGGAAGTGGCATCAGTTTAGACTACTTTGCAAAAGGAGAGTGAGGTTGAAACACACAGGATGGTCAGTAGCAGTCAAGCAGGCCTGGAAGTCTATGGAAGACGGAAGGGTAGGAAAAAGGGAGGAGGTATTTATTAAAGAGGAGAGAAAACGGGAAAGTCACAGGGAGAAAGAAACACAGGATGTCACGTTTGAAACCAAAGTCAACACCAGTGAAAACTTACCGTCACTACCTTGTTGGTGTTACAGCTTGACTCATGTGGTTTTGGAGTCATGCACGTACAATTAGAGCCATGTACTGTAAAGCTTAAATAGAGCATGCACACAGCCAGACACAGCTGCATATAGATAGACACACATATACCTAATGCACTAGTTCCCTTGCTACAACGCAGCTCTATACCAGAGTTCACACAGAGTTTATGGATCTTCCAGCCAGAGAGGCGAGAGCTCAGCTGCCCTTGATACAGGGCCTCCATGGCCAAATTGTGGTCAGCCCTAAATTCCCACCACACACACCCAAATTAGAGAGTGCATACAGAGTTAAAAATATGTTTTTCTCAAACAACCTTTTTTTTTTCCAGGAAGATATCATATTTTCCTGCCAAGCGCTGGAAGAACAAGCAAAACCCCAACGCTGGACGGACAGATGGACCTGACAGAGACACTTGGGTAAAGATAGGCTGTGATGAGTCACCCGCTTAACGCTGGACAAAGCCTCTGAAGTCAGTGCCATGTTGGCTATCTTTTAAAAGTAAAAATATGGCATTTGAGAATCAGAGGGTCATTTTAAGTGGTTACATGACAAGTTAAATATGGGTGAAATCCGTTCAAGCGTCAAAAAGCAGCAGAAAACGTTAAATTAACTGAACTCAGCCCAATTTAACTGTCAAATTCAATAATCATCTGCCCGGGCCTCTGAAAATACCATACATCTTCACAAGAGACATTTTTGGAGCAATGGCCTGATAAAACAAATAGAGGAATTCATAAACAGCACACATCTGAAAAGCCAGAACCCACGTTGGCCCTGTTCTATTTCTGTGTGAAGTCCCGTGCTTCTGATGTGAAGACTCCTTTAGGAGGTAAAACGTCGGACCAGTCCTGGATAAACATTGTGGGCAGGTAGAGTGGACAGCTCGACGCCAGGAGCCAGAGGACAGGGGGCCTGATGATTTAATTCAAAGAGCCGAGAGACTGCAAATTCCAGTTCAAGGACCACTATGTGCAAGAGCCTGCATCCAAATGTTGTGCTTTTTGATTTTAATGCCCAACATTTATATTCTACTTTAACAACTCCTCAGTGAAATGAATGAAAGTTCATTTCTTTATACCAGTTTGCTGTCTGTTCTCACAAAAAAAAACATAAATGCTGGTGTACAGGTCAGATACAGTGATGAACATCTCCTTTGCACCATAAGTAAAATGTCCATACAACTCTAACTCTATGCCTTAAAATATTCTATGTTCTATGTACTATCATTTTTTGTGACTTGCTGCACAGGCTTCTTCCTCCAGGTGTTTATTGTTTTCATAAGTTCTTCCTTTTCATTTTTATGTCCGTCATTTGAGTTATACCTTAACTTCTAATCTTTTGTCATGAAACAGCCTTGACTGTCAGTGTTCTTTGTCTTGCCAGTAGTTCGTTAAAGATCACAGTTAATACGGCCGGCAGAAAAAGGGAAGTCAATCATTACAGCTTATATTTACTCTCCTTAGGGTTTATCTAGTTTTCTTATTGGATAAACTAGACAAACCCTTTACTGTATAGTAAACAGAATTAAGAAAATAGTGTTGTAGCAAATGACCACAAAAACCTTTATCCCCACATGAAAAAGGAAAATACAAGTAATGCAAAGCTACACAGAGAACACACATCACAAAGAGGTACAGCGTAGCATAGCAAAGAAAATCATAATGTTTAATGATTTACAGTGTCTGATAATACAGCCAGGTGGCAGGCAGAGTTTCAATGCATCACTCCACCGTTTCAAGTCAAACACTTTTTGTTCTTAAGTGGGTGTCACATTCTAACAACAACAAGGTGTGTCTCAAGGTGTGCAGTGGTTAAAAAGCTTCAAGTTTCAAGATCGAAGTGTGAGCAGCTGTATGTGTGTATGCAGTGTCATGGTTGATGAATCTAACGGACATAGTACAAAGTCCACACAAAAAGGACCTCAAGGCCTCAGTGTTCTGCTGTTTTAATTTTTTGCCATTGTCTCCACCTCAGTTTGTTTATCTTGATTTTGCAAAGAGATAAAGTTCTCCATAACTGTGGTAGCTGACAACCATAATGATATGCAAAGCAGCCTGACCGAGAACTCCACTAACCAGACTTACCTCTTTCAAGCACTCCATTTTGTGTCTTATCAACTTTCAACAATCTGAGTGCTAGATTCAGGCTCAAAGTATATGTACACACAAGGACACACACAGACACAAATTGCATGCAAGCAGTTATGTGTAGACATAACACCTGTGCAGGTGTCAGCATTGTAAATCACAAAGAGTAACACCTGGTAATAGTACTAATAATAATCTATCAAAAAAGTCTCCTTCCATTGTCTCCTCAAAAGAAATTCAAACATGTTCCCAAACAGTTAAAGGAAGAAAGCTGTTTTATATTTAGTTATCTCTGCACGCCTTATATCACCTTCTTTGGTTTTATTTAGTCATCAGAAAATAACACACATCTTTTAAATGGGGTGCTAGAATATGTTATCAGATTAATAATTAAAGATACACTGGGTTTAAAATACACACAGTATATGGCCCACCTCAGTGCTAAAACTGCATGCCTCAGACCATCATTGCACTTTCGTTAATATTTTGGCTATAAATTAATTTTCATATTTACTTTTATGACATTAAGAAGAGATAGCATATGAGATACGACAGCATACTGGCAGTCACTGGCAGAACAGGCAAAACTACTGCTCATTCAAAAAAAATAAATTCTGGCAAGTCAGGCCCTATGTGACAGCAGTTGTAGCCGACAGAAGGTGGACATTAGTTATATACTTTTTGGTCTTCAGGTCATGTGAACCATGCAGATGAGTGCGTGAAAGACTCACCTGGCAAAGATGTGCAACCATTCTCTAGAAGAGAGGCATGCATGAGAGTGAGAGAATGAGTGAGACGAAAAGATAAGAGTAAAAATAAAACCAGTGAAGGCAAAAAGGACAGCAAACATGAGTAGGGGACAAAAACAGTAGAGGAGAAATGATGATAACACTGGTGAAAACGTCATCAGACAAAGAAAGTGAAATTCACAATCAATAGATAGACACAAGTCAGCTGGGTATTAGCAGGTACAAAAATGTCTATGTCTAGCACTGTAAATCTCTAAATGAGCTCCTTATTCATACAGCTAGCTGGCAGAAGACAGTCCGACCTACAACGGATAAAGGTGCTAAGTGCAGCTTTAGTACATTAGATTTAAGACATTAGTATGACAATCATAAACAAACCAGTAATCACACAAATTATAGCACTGCCAAGAAGACTGGAAGCTTTGCCTTGCGGCACAAACCAAGTAGAAGGTGGTGTCCTTCCAAAGCAAACAGAACTGAAATATTTCTCATAATAGCAGGTGGTGAAATGAGCGAATAAACAGAAAAATCATTTTCAACATGTTCATCCCCTTCAGCAAAACTACAAAGAAAAACTTTGACCACAGATTTTCACGGGGTTTGTGGAAATGGGGGATCTGACACTGAACTGACTGCATAAATTGTATAAGGTATGTTGTACTAACATTATCTTGACATCACAATTAAACACACTAATAAATAATTATGCTACACATAGCACATTTAACCGTGACATCTATTGTTTTGAATTGAGTTACTGCCCATCAACAAAGACAGTTTGGATGGGAAATTGCAAACTGAAGATGACTGTGTGTTCCCTGCAGTGCTCCATAGATTTTACCCTGCTTAGCCTTGCTGCCGTGTGTGTATCTATTGGACACTAAAAAGAAGCCTGTGATGATGACAATAATGCGCGGGATAGGGGGAAGAGGAAGATGAGCAGGAGGAGCAGCAATAGTGGGGTTACCTCTCGTTTAGCAAGTAGGACATTAGGGACAATGTGAGGGAGACAGCGGCCCAACATCAACATCACACTCTCCTCACTGTCTGCTATACGAGACACCTGGAGATAAAAAGCATTATTATTGTATATGTTATCATATATGTACAGATTTTAAATTTACATGAAAGAGCGTGTGAGCTGACCTCTGCTCCTAGGCGGCTGTCGGAGCACATTCTGCAGAAGGACAGCAAGGCTTGCAGGAAAGCCGGGGATAACTTCCTGCGACACCACAAACAACAAGAGACCAAAAACAGTCACTACTGTCTGGGCCGCTTAATCTGCACTCCGCAACTGGAGATTGCCCTGACCACTGAATGATTGAGGACTGCACTGGGCCACCCTGTCAGAGAGCTTAGTGCTGCCACTCTCCCATAACACTGCAGTGTATATTTCAGTGAAATGAAAAATAGTTACAGCAACACTGGCACCTGTTCAATAGCAGATGATGCCTAACTGTATTTTGCCACTCGATTTCTGGAACTACACATGAATCTGAAATTTCCAAAAGCAATATGTTTGAGGGTACACAGGAAACACAGCATTCCATTGACTGGCTGATTCACTAAACATGCTACAGCATGGGTGGGATAGTGGTAAGAAATGTTTGTATGACCAAAAGGCAAAAGTTCACTTCCCACAAGGACTGTGATGTGCTCTGAGGAAAGTTATTCACACAAGAGTACAGCCATTCATCTCATAAGTTCTGTTGTCCATTGTACTTACATTGACTGACAACTATCTCCATCTAGTGGTTACATTTGTAACTACACTGAGTGTGTATACAAAGTGTGACTGTAACAAGTAGGTAATGAGCATACTGAATGTAATGTTCTTTATTCTTGATTTAAGTATCTTACAGACAGAAACAACAATACTGATTACTTACTATACTTTTTTTTTCTAGTGTCTTTTCTTATCGTTCTATATATGGATTTTTTAAGGGATATTTGAAAATACGCATTTATTCGTCTGAATTTCCACACACCTGTTAGGTTGATCAAATTGGACGGGAGGCCGACTCTTTAGCTTGTTGTGGGACTGTGGGTGGGGATGTGATGTGTTCTGAGTGGAGGCGGAGTTCAGGTCAGTTTCAGGTTCTGAAACTCCCCGGATGTCCAGATACTGGCCGTTATCTGTAGGAGGCTGTGGGTAAGACTACAATAAGTTAGGATTAATGTGTCAAATAAATAAATAAAGAAAGATGCACATTTACTGGAATTATTTTGATGATTTTTAAAGATGTCTTTTTTTTCTTGTAAATTTCAGGACACTAATACTATTAACACTGTTTATCACTGGCCACATAACCACATACAATGACCACATACCACAGGGAGAAGATCTGTGGAAGAAGTGTTGGTGGTGGTGGCGGAGGAGGAGGAGGGATTGGTTGTATTCTGGGAGCCCAGGTCCAGAGAGGCTGGAGGTGGGGAGGAGACAGTCCTCTTCAGTGTGTGAATCTCACTGTCAGGTAGGGGAAAGAAGATGAAGAAGACACTGTGAGAAGACTAAATAATCCTTTTGCAGGCAGTATCTCAGCCAGCTTTACACAGTGACTGATTCACTTGTATACTAGCACAAACATGCACTCAGGCACACACCTCTGCAGTTTCTTGATCTGCTCAGCTAAGCTCTGCTTCTCATTGTTGAGTAGGCTTATCTGGTACTCCAACTCCTGGACGACTTCTGTCTGTTGCTAAAGAAAGACAAAAAGATTAGGCAGAGACTTTATTACCTCAGCTCAAGAGTATGCGCTCCAATAGGTCAAAACTCTTCATGAGTTGGTTATATCTTAGGCTGTACTGAAATAGGCAGCCACTTTTCATTCAGTCTCACAGCCTTTTACTGAAACAATGTGAATGTAGTGGTGGTAATTAACTTTTTCATCATCACCACCATCGTATGAAGTTCTGTAGACCGCCTCCACTACTTTTCCACCTTTTTCAGCTAGTTTCTGTCAAGTATACAACTTTAAATCATGCAAATAAATAAAAAAAAGAGTAAGAGGACAAGGGACTGTGTGAGTATGATAACGGAATAAACATGTCTACCTTGGAATATCAACAATTTTATGATCACAAAGCTTTTGATGCAGCTAAAAGCAAAAATACCTGACCTGGTTGCAAGGTACAGCTCATAAAGAACTTTACACAACAACCATACAAACCTGGTGTGAGAGGTCAGGCTTCTTTGGGGGATCTTGGGCGATGCAGTTTCCTGGAAGATCACCAAAGTCCACGCCTACTGACACATCAACTGTGTCCCGAGGAGAAGGGAGGGGGGTGCCACAGTTCCTGTAGAGCTGTAACAGGTCAGGAGGTTTTGGGATGTTGAGGCCGACATCATCCCACAACTCAAAGTCCTGAAAAACAAGTACAACATTAGATAATTAAACAATACCAATGTGTAGCAGAAGTGAGGGTATCCTCTGCATAGATAAGGCAGGACAAGATGTAAGCTCAGAACAGGACAGCTGATCTGAGTTGTTGAATTTATTTATGGTCACATGACCCTACTACTGCTCTTAGACAAGTGCCCTCACGCTTACGAGTTTGATACCTCCTATTTTGCCTTAGGAATAAAAAAGACTGTACTAAGGAGCAGGCAGGAATAAAAAAGTGAACTCTATTCAGACATTTGTTATTCTGTCTTTAAAATATGCAGCAGCAGAGAAAAAAATCTTTACCTGATCATCATTTTCATCAGAGAAGGTTATGGATGAGAGTTTGTATTCATTTTTCAATAAATATTCATTCACAAGGAAGTTTAAGGCTCTTTTCTCCAGTGGGCGTATAGGCTCCTGAGGTAGAGAAGAAAGAGAAGCTGTGAAATTATTCACTCAAGGCCAAGCAGTGTCACCATCACATGAGGTTTAAAGGAACACATTTAATCTCTTGACACATTTAATAAGCGGAAAGAAATTCATAAATCTATTCATTTTCAAACACTTGTAGATTCCCCACCTGAATTTCAGGACTTGACTTGAAGTTTTTTCTCTCCTGAGAGGGCACTTCACTCTCTGAGGAATTGAGATAATAGATATTAGATGAGTTTGATAGTACGCTGAGCATTATTCTTCTAGAGGAATTCTCTTAGAAAAAAAAGACAGAAAGCTGTAACAAAAGGGGGTTCAGGTGGAGAAGAAGTTAAAAGTACGCCACACCTGCTGCCTGAGTCAAGTTGGCGCGCAGAGCCTGAATGGTCTCCTTTGCTTTCCGTAGCTCAAACTCCAGCACTGGACAGGAAGTGACAACACACACACACAGGAAGTGCATCCAACCAAAGACAGGGAACAAACAAATAAAACAAAGATGGGCATGAAAAACAAAACCACACAAAAGATCGTAAGAGTCATAAAACAAAACAACAAAAAAAAGGATGCATGCAAATCATGGGGCTAAGGAACGCATGCAGCAGAGGATCATGGTAAAGCCGGCTGGATGACAGTCTGTTTGACAAGTGTGTGTAATGCACTGAGACACTTCTCAGTGGTAGGATTACCTGCCCTCATTTTCCTCCCAATAACAGCACTGATGTACCTCACTTAAAAAATGGGAGTCAAGAGTTACTTAATTTGTAACTCAGGTGAGTAAATCCATTATAGCTACTTAAATGTAGCCTTGATAATCTAGGAGCTGTCTGACAAAGGATTTTTTCTAGGCAAATGTCTTACTAACATGTAATTAAATCATCTGGTTTCAAGCCACTCAAAGTACAGCCACTGCTTAGGTTGATACTTCATTAATACTCTAAGCCATCATACTATGAACAACACATCCTAAGCTTTGAAACAATAGTCAAAATGTAATTTAGAACATTATAGGTTACTGTTTTAGACTTGTTTTGTTTTCATGGCAAAAAAAACAAACAAAAAACAAAAACCACAATTCATAATAACAAAGGAAGCTGTTTCTGACTACTCATACAATCAGAACCAGCAGGCATTTGTATAAAAATGTTGATTTGTACATTGGAATTTGAAAGGCTAAACTAACACTGAATAAAGAAAAAAGAACACACAAGATTCTTAAGACACGTTAGATTAAAAAAAACACACGCAAAAAGTAAGAAGCGATGGAGCAGGAAAACTGTTGCATAGCCGTGCACTGAAAATCTGTCATCTAATCTGATCCTGCTGTTGTCCCCAAACCGGTCATCTAATATACAGGATTGTGGCTCAACAGGTATTGTAGTAGGTTTCATACTTTCTGAATTTGAGGACTTAACATACTAGTATGGTCAGTGCAAAGGGTAAGTTAACATCTTTTGTAGGGTACATTCTACAATTTCCTCTAAGGTCACTGTCAATTTGCAGTTTCCACATCTTAAGAATATTGTATTTCTGCAGAAAGAAATGTTACCAACATTAGCTGGTCTTTTCTGACCAAATCCACCCACTCTGACTCATCATCATCCTGAACCTTTTCAACAGATCAAGAGTGCACAGGATGCAAGCGCAACAAAATGGAAAACCAAGAACTGAATAACGGGGAGGTTAAAAAAAAAAAAAAAAAAAAAAAAGAAGCAAGAAACTAGTCTGGATGGAGTGACTTGTCCAGTATTGTTCACTGGGGTTTGATCAACGTCAGGAGAAAGCCAGAAAACCCAGAGTCAGACAGCTGGGGGCAGGCATCTTGACAAGAAGAACAGGTCGGGGGGGCAGAGATGAGAGTTGGGAGTGGGGGAGGGGTTGAAGAGGGCAGAGAAGAGGGGGAAGGTGCCAATTTGGCAGAGCGGGCATTGTGTGAATAATAGTCATTTTAAAAAGATGCATAATTTGTAGCTGGGAGCATGGAACCAACATCTCTGCTGCATGGTTTTAACTGTGCCCTTACTATGCATTAATGTACAGAATGTCTGATTTAAAAAAAAACTGATAAAAGCCCCAAACCACGAACCATTATATTTACTGACATTTACAATTAATAGACATGTAAACAATCCTTTTACAATATGGGGATATCGATAACTCTAGTTCTGATGTTTAGCATTCATGTACAGTACAGAAGAAAAACAATCAAAGAAAGAAAAATGGATTGGGGCTTTTTAGGACGCTCGACTTACACTTACCGACCAAATGGGTGGATGACTAGAGAAAGCTGGCAATGGATAATGTTAACCACTGTACTATGGCATAATGTGCAGGGCTAGAAAGTAATGATTTCATGTTGTGGATTTATAAAATAGAAAGATGAAGACAGGAGGCCGATTAAGTTTACATAATGTGGATAGTCCCTGCCTGACAGCACTGTCCCTTATGCACGAATGTTAACGTAAACGGCTTATTCATCTGTTTGTTTTCCTTTAGTCTTCAGTGTAAAAAGCAGACTTCCAGAAAACCAACAAGCGACTCGTAACTGAGCAGCTGCTCTTAAAATCAGCATTCCGTGATGAGGTGGCATCAACGTCAGACTTAACTGTGCATTTAATGCATTTGGCTAAAACTATCTGATGGTGCGTCACGACAGAGCCACAGGGGGGCGGGGGTGTGATTTCAAACAACGCTGAGACAGGTCCTGTACCAAAAATACCGCCGACTGACTCAACAGTGTGACAGTTGACAAGAGTTGAAAAAAAAAAAAAAAATATTACATGTCAGAAGTGGAACATGTTGACAAGGGACCACATTTTTTTGAAATTTTCTCTTAATTAACTTTGTTTCTACATGGATAGTTGTTCAAAAATATGCTCATTATTTCGTCACTAATAAAGCAGCTCTTATTCGGCCGTGCCACTTCAATTTTGTGTTGCCTTGGATTACATTGACATAACTATTATGCAGTCTTCCGGGTAGCTGTCAGGTGTTATTCTCTTTATTTCTATGCCATCTTCCCATTCTGTCACTGTCTATTCTTATGATTGTTGTCCATCTTTTATTTCCCCCCGAGGTAAGCTGGGTCTCTTGCTTTCTGCCCTGACAGTACGGTTCATCTTACCTGCCACCCGCTCGTCTGACTCTCGGTTGCCGTCATCTGAGTAACGGGCAAAGTCCAGAGAGTCCAAGGTGCTGATGCTGCCTGCTCGATCTGAACAGAGACACAGATGGAGACAGCAATGAGACAAGCGTACAATCACATAACCATACAGTTAGATGAGTCTTCTGTCAAGCGGTTCACAGAGTTCAAAATGTGACAATGTTTCTTTATAGGGACATGGTCAGCTACACAACAGTAGCCCCACTGCGGTAGGGATCAAGCATTTTGCTTAAGGACTCTTAACCAGGCTGGAAGCAAGCTGGGAGCACTGGGCTTGAGCTAAAGGATGGTGACTAACCACTAGGCCACCCTTCTACAAAACAGATGGAAACTTTATTAAATTCAGTTAAAAGCAGAGACCTTTAAAAGCCTGTGTGGGAAGGTTATACTTTAGCCAGGAAACATATGAGTCACTGCACATGGGGGAAAACAAATCAATCATAAAATGTTAACTTTACTGAGACCTCCACTTATAGTACTGCCCATTTCCAAACTTACACCTCCAAACATCTGATTATAGGGAAAGTACTGTTCACTCAAACAACAGATAAAGCTGATACATAAGTATACTTGTACTCCTATTTCACTGAGCTAGGCTGGCCTCGTAGCTTAACAAATGGTGTTAGTTTTCCTCCACTGCAATACAAGCACAAGATTGGCCTATTTGTTCTCTGATATCCAGATACAGTAGAAGGTCAAGCCAAATGTAGCATCTGACTAGCTTAAAAAAGTTGGCATACGTAACTGTTTCAGTAATGGAGTAATGAAGAATAAAATTACTGTTGGTGCAAAAGTGGATATTTTCATTTAGTATTTAACCTTGAGTAAAAACACATACCGCAGGATGACACTTTTGGTTTTAAGTCTCATTAAACAAAAAGTTGTCATCTGTGTGTGCGTGTGTAATGGATCCTTAACTTTGCAAAGGAAATCTTATGAAGTAGATACTTATGGTTGGTTTGATTGATTTGTTTAAAATGTAAGATTATTCTGTGTGTGTGTGTCACATGTTCAGTTGTATGGCCACGCAGCTTCATAAAAGCACACACACATTCTCAGTCCTGTGACCGTACAGTGAGAGTGTTTCCTCATTGGCTGTGAGTCTGTGTGTGTGTATCATTGTTCCGTCATGCTGATGTCAGGTTAACCCCTTTTCCTGTGGAGAATGTGTCCGTCTGTGTCCTTTCTGATAATGTGTGAGGATGTCTGCGGTAAGTGGTTGCAATCTATTTGGTGAATGTGCAGGAGCACGCACAGATGTCTTTTGTGTGTGCTCGATTTGCAAAAAAAAAAAGTATTTCTTCCTGGCTGACCTTTCAGCTCTGTGCCTGTGGTGTGCTGTCTGGACTGTGATAGATGTGACACTTCAGACTGTCACCTCCCCACTGCACTCCTGCAGGGCAGGCTGTGCCACACACACACAAACACACAGACCTCTGTCTCTCTATGCTCTTGAGTACACAAGTGTCACCATCTCACATTTGAAAGACATACTACAAATGAGCCTTTATTTGTACACTGAATGAATCAAGCCTCTTTGTCTCCCTGGTAGTTTGTAATGAAAATACTAATTTTACAAGAACAATTGAGAAGCCAACGAGAGCTTTTTAGGGAAAAAAGGAGAGGGAAGACAAACATGATGAAGGATAGATTTTCTGCTTTGGCAAGTAGAAAAACAAAGAAGACAAATTGGACACAGAAGAAAAGCAAGAGTTTAGTCTGAGAACAAAGAGATACATTTAAAAAGAGCTGAAACAAATGCAGACGAGGAGACAAGCGAGGATGGATGGTCAGGAGGTAGCCAACAAGCTCTTTTTTTTTTTTCTTTAAATGGGAGGGATGTTTTGGCAAGGCTGTCAGCTATTTAGAGAATATAAATGGGATAAAACAATAGGGCACAAATCATAAAGGATGCACTGGCAGACATCCAAACCACAATTTGTCTCATAATTTTAAAAACTATAAAAATGTATTGAATTAAATGTAACACTGAATAACCCTGTGTAGAAACTGAGCATATGATTATTACCTGGAAGAAGGGTTTAATTTAAAACCACACTCATCGTATGTGTAACCGAACTAGCTATATATTTGCAAATGTTAATTTGATGCCTGTAGGTAATAGTATATAGCTAATAAATCGGTGTGACTACACGATAACATAAATATTCAGCATGTTGAGCTGATTCACAAATGTGAAACGGTACCACGAAATAAGGACCCATGTTGTGATTTCATTCACTGCAATAAGAAATATGCACAAGCACTTACAAAATGTATATATACACACACACACACACACACACACACACACACACACACAGACACACACACACACACAGCTTAATGAGAGGCAGTTATGAACAGGCAGCCAGTCGAAGCCGATCCAGAACTACATGGAGCCTGGCCAACACTCCAACAATATAATTAATCGCCTTCTCACACACAATACCAACTCCCAGCCCCAGACAGAGGAAAGGATGGAGAGACATAAAGTGAGAAAAAAAATAGTAAAAAAAAGAGTGTACATGAGGTTAGGCCAACTAATAGGCAGTGCTGCTATGGAAGAGGTACACCCGGCAGATTTGTTTTAAAAGGCTAACTCTGATTAAATGAATTCCACTGTTATCTACACGGCTATGTAGTATAGGAAGTGGTGTGTAGTTAACCTGGATTGCCACTGTTCCAAATTTACATATTTGTAAGTGGAGTGTACATAAATAGTGTTTAAAAACCACCCAACCTAGAACTTATCATGGTAAGCTACTATTTGACCTATTTGTAACTACAACTACAAACTAACTTCTTGAGCTTCTTGTCCTGATATTACACAGCTACTCTCTGGTATCATGTCCTCATCTATGACACCACACAAACCACATAAATGTGGCATCTCACTGTCAACCGTGCAGGTGATAATTTAAGTCACATGCATGCTATCCTAGCAGCTCCTCACATCATATGAGCAAATAAGTACCTGACTATGCAAGGATGGGTAGAGAGAAGCTCATTTGTGTTTCCTTGCTGCAAATTAGCAAGGTGCTGAGAGATTGCTTGCTGTGGCTTAGAGCAACAGCTGCAGATATGATGCTGCCTGTAACACAGTCATTATCCCTACACACACCCTTGCTGCAATCAATAGCTTACAGCTACAAGTCACTGGTTGTGTATTCATAATGATTGCATCAATGACACTTCTGGTCGGTCAGCTGAGATGTGTGTGTGTGTGCATATTTTGCTTTTGCAGAGAATTATGAGAAGAATTAATAGTTCACAACCCTTGAGAATCACACAGTCAAATGGAAGGTACTGAATATGTTGTTTGAAAAATCATATTGGAAATTGATTGTCTAAATAGATGCTCCGTCATCAACAGAAGACATTTAATCTGTTTCCCTTCCTCCTCAACAACTATTTAACTCCACCTTTGTCCTTCAAACATGAAGAAAAACATCATTCCAGTGATCACATGAGGTCTTGGCTATCAGATTATGCTGGAAAAGAAAAGTGCCATTGCCATCACTTCCCCTCTCATTAACTGACAAGCTACTTCACACACACCTCCATCTGAATTATGCTAGATTTCACTTGACTGACCAGATTTGAGGATTTCTTACTTGTATTAACCTTTACTCTCATCCATAGTTAATAAGACTGACATGACTGTTTCTCCATGACCTTCTTGTCAGTTTCACAACAGGCGAGCCGTCAAGTTTTGTCATGCCTTTAGAAGACAATCATCATAAAACATTTATTCTGTTACCATGCTTCCAAACCTTTTGGGGGTTTGTATGATAATGCAACCACCAGACCTTTGCAACAGACACACGTAGCTCACAGTTGTTTGCATTTGCTGCTGTGGTCTGTAATATGTATATAGAATCAGTCTACCTAAGTATTTAATTCCAACAGGGTGGGGTTTTATACTGACAGGCAAGGGTTGCAGAAAATTTGACTGGCTGCCATCTACTAAAGCTAGCCTCAGGCCAGTTGCCTAGGACTCACACTCAAGACAAGACAACAGTCCCCTGAGACATCAGGTCATTGTCCATTGCTACTGCATATATAAATGATGGAAAAGAAATTTTCTGGTTATAAAACCGCATCCTCTCTTTCTTCAGCATTTATTTATATGCTGTGGTTCCCGCAGATGGAAAACTGCCAAATGTTTATACAATGAAAATTCATCATCTGGCCTGGTTGCTCAGCCTGCACCAAAAAAGTAAAAGTTACAATTGCTGTGCTGTTGTCGTAATGTACTGAAAATACTCTGAGCCATCTGTAAACTAAAACGCTGATTAGAATCCTGGAACTGTATTTCATTTGAGCAAAGCCTCAAATGAAAGACCAAAATGACCCTGCACACCTCTTGAAAACTGTGATAGGAAACACACGATTTACGATTCACAGATCGCCTTGCCTTGATTCTGAGAGTGTGTACCACAGTCAATTTGGCAGATAATGAACGATATATTTATTTTATTAATTTGAAACACCAGGCCAAGCAGCAAATCATATCCACTGGTGTGATATGGCACAAGTGCGTCTTCTCTCACAGTGACTTTAGCATAAAGAAATGGCCAAAAATCTAATTTTTCAGTGGCAGGAAAAGGGACAAAATCTGTGTAAATATCTGTTCATTTGTATTGATTCAAGGCACTGAACTAGGAATGTAGATTTAAGTCAATTCAATTCCCAGCCTATAGCGCTTCCTGCTTGTGTGTCTCTGATTGCTTAAAAGATAGGGTTGGGGTGTAACCATCAATATAGGTCATTGACATTGTTCCTATCCTTCCTCTTCGGATCTAAGATAAATTTACTTTGACAAGACACATCCAATCACTGCAGTGGTGAATACCAAGCTGAGTCATGTCCGGAGTCATTTATTGATCATCATTAACAGGATCAAAATTTAAAAATGTGCAGATAAGGGCCTTTCATACACGTTTTCATTTTCCAAGTCAAATACAATCCCATAACAGTCCATACACTCTTACGCAAGGCTTTCAAAAGGTCACACCTCCATTGTAAATAAAAATATCCTCACGGTGTATTTTTTTTTTTCCCTTTTCTCTCTTTGTATCTAGTCAATTTGCTGCTTTTGGACGAGAGGGCGCCATGATAAGCGTGAATAGATTTGCTCCGCTCACTTCAATGAAACTCATATTCAATGCCAAACTCTTGTGATTTACCACAATCAAGGTAAAGTTTATGGTAATACTACTACTCCTGCTGCTGAATAGCGGGCTTTATTTATTCGTGGCTTGGGCTGTCACCAGGGTTACCATTTGCATGGCATGGCTTGTTTATGACTTTTTTAGCCACCACTGCAGGTTATTCCATGAAAGAAGTACTGTATGTGGATGAGGGTTATGCCTACACACTTCTCCTAACCAATATAGTGTAGGTTCACAATTCAGCATGTGTAATGCCCTGCTGAATCCTTTTGCAAGACACTAAGTTCCTACTAACTGTAGCATTCTCTTCATATTAAACTGATATTTATTACTTTATTGTCATGACCACAGTTACATACAATATTGTAAAAGCAGGTTGTACAAGCCTTCTCTGCTTCCTTTACTGTAGCTGATCCTGACCTCTGACCTACCTGTGGCCTGAAGGAAAGGGGGACGTGTATTTACCTACAAGGCTCAATTACATCAGGATGATCATTATAGGTCAGTCATAATATCACGCATTCATCTCATCCAGTAAGATAGTGTGGTATAGCCTATTCACATTACTGTGATGTTCCGGTCTGCATGTCAGCAAACACAGCTGACCCACAAAACCCGCTTGTTGACTGCGGGCCCTGGACCGGGAGAGCAGGTGCAGCAAGCGGATGATCGATTGGTCTCCAAACCCAGTGTTTTAAGCTAACGTCAGCTAGCAAGCGGGCTCACTTTCTATAATGCACCATTAAAGATAAATACTAGCTGACAGCTAGCTACGTGACTAACACTGGGAGCATACTTACTCAGTGGTCCTCCAGGTCCGATAAACTGGTCTTTGGCAGGCGGAGTGCCGCTCTGTCGCTCGAAGTTGCCAGGGTTGGAGAAATAATCCCTCAGTCTCGGAAGCTCTCTGCCTGCTTCCAACAGTTCGGTGTGAAACTCCAGGGCCGTGAGGATGTATTGGTCCCGTAAAAGCTGAGCAGCAATAACATCCACAGATACCCGTGTCTCGGCGCTGCCTGCCATAGCGGAGGTGGCCGCGACCGAGACCGAGATGCCCTCACCGCTGGGGCTCGTCCGGTTGCTAGACAGCAGGAGCGTTGGAGGCTCGGCGTCCGCAGGCGGAGAGAAAGGATTGCCCGGCGGCGGCGGCCCTGGCGCCCCGTCACTCGGGCTTCTCTCTGTGTCAACTGTTTCATTGGGGCGCCGTTCAGCCTCTTCCTCAGAATCACTGAGATTAAACGGGTTGACCGACGCCATTTTTGCACTGTTAAGATTTCAATGTAAGCTAGCTAAGCTAATCAGACCCGCTTCTTCCTGAATAGATATTAAGCTAGCTACAATTTGGTAGGTGGCTTCGACAAGAAGGGGAGAATGCGAGGTTCTGATTGGTCAAATCTGACAGACGTTATCCATAAAGCCCGCCTCTTTCATGGGATAATAGAATATGATTGGATGCTGGCAAGACACAGGGGAAAGCTGGGCAGGGCACATTTGACAGCTGATAGCCTATGCTAGCTAATGTGTTATCAAAAAACCACAAGCTGTAAAAATAACAATTTTTAGCGAAACTGCACTATTATACATATTGCTCGATATAAAACTTAACGAATTTTTTTTTTTCATTAAAAGGCGTGTCGAGATATGTAAAAGAAAGCTCACTGTGAAATAAACGTTTCGACTACAGTACCCACAATTCAGCTGCAACGCGCATACATCAACGTAAAACGTCGAAGTCACAACAAGGAAGTGGATGCTCATGGTACCCTGAATTTCTTGTGTTAATCTTCTTAGACTGAGGGACAGTTGGTTTTGTAACAGGGCGCACTTAAAGATTACGTTGATCTTGTTTCGTACAACAAAGCCCTAAGCTGTCTGCTTCTCCAGACGTGTAATTGGTCATCTACAAAGATAAAAATGGGAGCTAAATGAGTGTAATGGTAGTACATAGCTCTGCTCTCCCATTCATTCATCACTGAGACAGCGTATGGGCAGATTCCACTGACGTTACATACAGGTAAGACTTTTCGCATGGCCTAAAGATGGAGCTGATTTTCTAAGTCACTCTCTTGTCAACAGGCTTCACTGACTGCAAGTCTTCTGGCGCGATGGCTAACTTACCACTGCAATGTACCGAACTAACTGTTAGTAGTTATTTCTGCACGTTTGCTAATGATATATAGTGACAAAAGGATTACCCTTGCTCGTAAGCAGTCTTTACGTAACACAAACTTTGGCTTAACCAGTCCATGTTACGCTAAACCTTTCTAACACCTCCTTCTCTATTAGAAGTAACTCATTTACCCTGAATGTAAAGCTAATCTGTTTGTCACTATACCTTGTTTGTCTGTATTTCACAATTTACGCCTCTTTGTCTTCTCTTCTTATTGTACAGTATTGCCACTCAAAATGAGGATGATCACCTTCTTCCTGGTTGGACTGACGGTCCATGTGGTCTTCTTCTTCTCTATCTTTGACATCTACTTCACCTCTCCCCTGGTCCATGGCATGACACCTCAGAACACACCGCTGACACCTCCTGCCTCCAGACTGGTGTTATTTGTGGGCGATGGTCTCAGGGCAGACAGTCTCTTCACACTCCTGCAAAACGGCTCATCCAGGGCCCCATATTTGAGGTTGGGAAACTGATGCACAGTAGTGAGCTTTAATGTGGCGTGTTTGTGTGTGTATTACTCTCATAACTTTTAAGTAACTTGTATTTCTGTGTGAATGTCTGTATGTCTTTCCCCAAAATTAGGAGTGTAATAGAGGAGAAAGGTACTTGGGGTGTGTCACACACACGTGTGCCCACCGAGTCTCGTCCCGGTCATGTTGCTCTCATTGCTGGCTTCTATGAGGATGTCAGTGCTGTTGCTAAAGGTAGGTGTACATCTGTGCATGTTTGATGACTACTGCTTGTGACTGCAAGTGCGTTGACCTTTTTTTGTGTATGTGTGTTTTCAGGGTGGAAAGAGAATCCTGTAGAATTTGACTCTGTGTTTAATGAGAGCAGGCACACCTGGTGCTGGGGCAGCCCTGATATTCTGCCCATGTTTGCCAAAGGTACAAAAGCAAACACATGCACACGCGCTCCCACAAACAACACAGTCAGAACCACTAATATGAAAGGGAAAAAAATCACTGATAAAATCCAAAATTTAAGCGTAGTATGTCATCTATGTAGTTAAATAAAAACATCATTTGTTTATCATGACATTTCTTTTATTCCTCATTGCTGTGGAATTGTAATGCAGTCAGTTTTATGCTGTGGTTCTGCCAGGTGCCAGTGGAGACCATGTGTATACCCACACATATCCAGCAGAGGAGGAGGACTTTGCCTCTACAGATGCCTCCAGGCTGGACAGCTGGGTGTTCACTCAAGTCAAAGTATGGTAGTGGAATTACTAATGATAATGCTGAATGTTGATAATAGCTACTGATGAAGTCGTAGAAAATGTTTTAATATATTTCTAGGTGACTCTATTGGTACTGTCAGTGATGATTTGCACATTACTACCTTGAATAAATAGATTTTTTTTTCTCTCTGCACTAGTCATTCTTTCAGTCAGCCAAGTCTAACTCCAGTTTGAGGGCCAGTCTGCTCGAAGATAAGAATATCCTCTTCCTGCATTTGCTGGGCATCGACACAAATGGACATGCTCACAGACCAATGTCGCAGTAAGAGACATAATTAGGATTTCTTGTTGTTTTGTCATTTATATTAAATTTAATTGCACTCTACATACTAACATAAAATGAACGTATTCTTCCAAATCAGCATTCACTTGTGCTATCTTCATCTTGTTTTTGCTTTTTGTCTAGGGAATACCTGGACAATATTGCTCTCGTAGATACTGGTGTAGCCGAGCTGGTGTCTATAGTAGAGGACTTCTTTGGTCATGATGGCAGAACAGCCTATGTGTTCACCTCCGATCATGGCATGACAAACTGGGGTAAGATATTTGTTTGTCTCTATGTGCTGTTTTAATGTCTATAGCTTGCAAAAAAAGAAAGTTTAGTTCACTGGAGTTTTTTATATCATCTGTTTTTGTGTGTATGTGTTTATTTTCGCATGATTGTGTGCATGTGTCTCCAGGTTCACACGGTGCAGGCCATCCCTCTGAGACACTCACTCCTTTAGTGGTGTGGGGAGCTGGAGTTCAAAACGCCCACAGAGTGACTGAACCTCAACCATATGATGATGGGTACCTACAAGGTGCTAAACTCAAACTGTGCATGCACAGCTTAAATCTCAGTTTTTTTAGCTTCAGTTTAGCCAGGTTCTCTTACACAATCACAATCATTATTTTTAAACAAAGTGTAATTCTGAATAAACTGCTCCTAGTGTGATTAATAAAGTCGTTTTGAATTTAGCATTCAATTTGGAATAAAAACATAATTATTATTTTCTTTCTATATCTCCGTCTACATTGCTGTTTTTTCCTTATTGTTTCTCTCAGATTGGAAACTTGAGCACCTTCGTAGGGTTGATGTCAATCAGGTAAGCCCCATGTCACTGTTGTCAGTGATTACTACTAGATATTAAATGTGCATAGCAAATATAGCAGAGAAACAGGTAGTAAAACCTTTTTTTTTCCTGCAGGCAGACATTGCAACCCTCATGGCTTCTCTCATTGGTGTGCCCATTCCTGTTAATTCTGTTGTAAGTCCAGAGATAAATCAAAGACAACCGAAATATTCTAGTCATTTTTATCTTTTAAAGTTGTATGTAAGCACTAACTGCATCATCAAGGTCGTCAAAGATTTATTTTGGACTTTATGTTCATTATTTATGTGTATTTGTGTCTCTTCAGGGTGTGTTACCTCTTCTCTACCTTAACAACACTGACCAGTTCAAGGCAGAGAGCCTTTACACTAATGCTATTCAAATACTAGAGCAGTTCAAGGTATGAACCATTCACCACCGCTACTACTGACATGCTGATTATTAGTAGGTTACAAAGGGCAGTAAACAATCACTTGTCACTTCATTACTTGGTAAATATGCAGCTACTAATTGTAATAATTTGCAACAGTATAGCAAATTATACTAATATGTTGGTATTAATAGATATTTATTTGATTTATAACAATAAATTTACGATGATAGCTTTAAACACCATGTCATCACCAAGTTCTAAGTTGTTTTAAGGCAATTACTGCATGTCTTGTAGTACAATAATTTAGTTATGTATATCTATGGTGATTCATTTTTATATGTTTTCATAGGTGAAAATGATCCAGAAAAAAGAGACAACCCTGTCTTTTCTCTTCACCCCATATCAGTAAGTACAATTGGTGAGTTAGTGAACTTTTTTCTGTGTGTGCTTCAGTTAAAAAAATTATCAAGGGATCATGTTATATCTGTGCAAGATTTTAGAGATAGAGATATATATTAGAGATATTTTTAGTAAGAACGTTAACCAGATGCCAGTTTCTGAGGTATTCTATATCTGGCCTATGCAGGCAATACATTGTTTATGGTTTTGTGGTTGTTGATGTGAAAGCAAATGAAGCAAACTTTATTTAGTCAAAGACCACATTTGAATGCAGTTTCACACACTCCATGTTTAATGCTTCATTTCACTGTTTTCCCAGACTATTGACTGAGTCAAAACAAGCAGAATTCACCCACAAGGCCAGAATACTGATTCAGCTGGAGAAGTATGAGGATGCTGTGAGTACGTGGAAGAGATAGTCTGCAGCTTACATGTAAATGAACTGTTGTACAAGCGAATTAAAATCAAGTTTCAGTTTTATTCTGGGTACCTAAATAAACTCAACTGGTGAAACACGTAGTGACCAATGGTAGTGGAGTATAATATGTTGTGTAAATATTGTACTAGTAACCACTGCTATGTCTGTACCAGTGGAAACATCTTAGAAGATTGTTAGGTTAGAATGATCACTGTCCTTACAGGTTTCTTTATTGCGTCACATTTTTTCCTTTCATTTCCCCTCATCTCTTTCTTGTCAGATCTCTCTGTGCCAGTCTCTGATATCCCATGCTCTGGAGGGCCTGGTCTACTACCATACCTATGACAGGTTCTTCCTGGGTTGCAGCGTGGTGCTAGGATTTGTGGGCTGGACCTCATATGTTGTTCTAATAATACTGAAGACTCATGCCAGCCTCAATAGGCATCCCAGTCTCCTCAAACAGGTTAGGACAGCTATAATCTTTCTTTCTTTGCCTTCATAGAATCCTTCCACCCATACAAGTTCCTGAAACTTGAATGTCTTGTCAAGTTACATTTTTGGTATTTGCAGATTCCTAGCCATACCCTGGAAAGGCTGTGTATATGTGCGGCAGTGGTGATCACTGTGTTCCTGCTTATCCAAAGGAGCCCTATTACCTACTATATTTACTGCCTTCTCCCTGTCCCAGTATGGTACTCTGTCCTTAAAGAGTGAGTAACGCATGCATTTGAGAATGTAAAATGGTTAAAACATGACACATCTGTACACATACAGTACAGTATAGTCAAATCAAACAAATGTGTATAGTTTCTGTAAACTGTTCTCAGTGAGCAGTGGAGCAAACACCACACACAGTATGTCAGCAAATATCAAATCACATCAATGGTGATCTCAATCAGTGAATGTAGCAGCATTTAATTGGATGTAATTTACCTCACACATACTTGTTCATGCATTTCTAGCACAAGCTGCAGCGAGGTGTTAATGAGATCCTTTGATCATGCTTCTCCTCTGTAAATGGATGAAAGGACTGTCTTTGCAGTTTTCTGTCTTTTTTCTCTTTCATCCAAGGAAAAAAAAAACGAGCTCTTTAATGATCAATTTTAGGTTTGGAACTCTAACAGATTTGATTCACTCAGCTCCCTCTTTGCCACTCTGGAAATGTTTTGGCTATTTTATTCTGGTGGCGTTTGGAATCGAGCTACTGGTAGGTGTATTTTAATGTCTTCTAATGTACATTTAGAGTCATATTTCTGTTTCAGTACACTGATTATTATTATTATCATTTTACCAATCGTTCACAATACAGGATAGGGCTGACAGTTTTGACCACCTTTGCTGCCCCCAGGTGGTGAGTTTCTTCCATCGTGCCATGCTGACTGTGGGCCTGGCTGTCCTTTCTCTCTGGCCGTTCCTGTCAGGAATTTTTGGCAAGGCCAAGGTAATTTTAGGTCATTGCTTCTGCAGTACACCAGTAAAAGTCATAGTATTTGAATATTCTTGAATATTTCTAAATTCACGTTACATGCTATGAAAAATGGGAATTGGGAATACAAATACAGATACAGTCACACACAGCTCAGTTTATTCTATCTAGTTTTTTTAAGAATGTGATAACGTTTTTTTTTTTTTTTATATAAAGACAGTAATTCTGATGAATAATATCACTGATTAAACTAAATGTCATTCTTCTTAGATTTCCATAACTACAGTAAATGTTTTTATTTAATCTGACATACATCATATTCCATGCTACACAGTGCTCTAGGGTTATACTATAGACTATATTCTCAGGACAGAGCACTGTGTAGCATTGAATATGATGTATGTCAAATATATCAGTTTTTTTTTTTTCTTGGATCAGTACCATAATATAAAACAAATTAAACTCACTGATTTGTTGTGGAAGGGGTACATATTACATATTAAGTACATATATTTTTGCACATCTTTATCGTCACAAACATACACATTTTCATCTAACTATATGCACCCATTGTCTCTGTCCCTGTGTAGTTCCGTTCACTGAGCTGGTTTTTGGGCTGTCTGTGTTTGGCTTCTTTTCCCCTGATGCCTGTTGTGGGTAGAGAGCCTAACATACATCTGGTGTGAGTGCTTCTTCTAAATGGTTACATTTATCAGAAATTTCTCCACGGCTTCCTGCTGTGTCAAAATGGTGACCAGATTGAGGTCAGTCAATTACCAGGAAATATTATATTTTAATTTTCCTATGATGAGAAAATTGTCAATGTCATAGTGACTGGTTTCTGTTAAGTCAAGGTAACCCTGGTGATGTAACTGTGGGGTTAATTTCTCACACTTGACAGACCTTAATCCAAAACCACAGAAAAGATGCAACTACTTTTACAACCTAAGCATCAGTCTTTATAACATGTAAACTGGACATGAAATTCTTTTAATCCCCTTTAACTAAGCAGCCAAAAGCCTCATGATTGATTCTCCAAAAAAAACATTGGAAATTGGATTAATGGAGGAGTAAGAGACAGAGAATCACGCTCAAATAAACTACTAATTTACTCCACATACATGTGCAAAATGAAACTGAATGCCCAGAACATGTCAATAATAATAAGGTAACATATGATGTTTGTTTGCACAGTACCTGTGCCGGTCTACTCACCCTCTTCACTTCAGCCTGTTACTTGTGGTCATCACGACAGAGAGCACCACTTCACCTCAGTGACAGACAGCAGTTTGTCATGCAGGTAACAGTACATGTCATGTTGTGTGTGAGATTCTGTCCCAGCATTTTCTCAAAATTAATTCTGACCTGTCAAACTCAACAGATGCTCCATGTGACAGTGTGTGCCTACGTGCCATACTTCACACACTCCAGCCTGCAGCAGAAACAGGGCCTGCCACTTCTTAATCAGATCATCAGC
Source organism: Sciaenops ocellatus (assembly GCA_033000465.1). Lineage (NCBI taxonomy): Eukaryota > Metazoa > Chordata > Actinopteri > Sciaenidae > Sciaenops > Sciaenops ocellatus. Next base: position 16,324,962 of record CP136869.1, read on the forward strand.
TGGACCACATTAGGTAGGTGGACGTGAGCTAGCATAAGATACTTGGGATTTGTCCATGTTCGACACCACAGAAGTTTCATAGGGAGATTGTAATCATATTTATGTGTCATTTATGTTTACATTTTAAATATTGGTCAGATATCTTAGATATAGAGCAAATTATTTTAGTCTAATTTCATCCTGTACGAAGTGATGGTTAAAATGTCATCATCCATCCTGTATATCCTATATGCCTCTCTAGCTCTATGACCTGGTACACCTATGACACCTGTCTCTTTTTTTCAGCATCTTCTATGGTGGTTCCATTGCTTAGCTCCACACGTATTTTCCACCGACTTCTCAGCATATTCCTCTCTCTCACTGCCACATACCTACTGCTCAGCACCGGGTAAGACAAGACATTACACATACACATCACTGCAGCTGCACTACCACGTCAAATTGTGTCTCATGTAGGGTTTCATTACCACAGCGAAGCTACAAAATGGTCAAATTTCAAATGCATGTGTGTTTTTCCCAATCAGGTCAGAGGCCTTGTTCCCGCCAGTGTTATCTTGGTTGATGTTTGTATGGATCAACATTGAACAGGAAGCTATGCTCGCTCAGGGTGTCTCTGGCAGACAAGAGGTAAAACCTTTTAAGTGTTGTATTTCCAAAATTGTATCTGGTAAGGCTGCGTGAACTTCATGACAAATAAGAACCAAATTTTAAAAGTCAGACAAGTATGTCTGTTTATTGTACTGTAGCCATGTGTCAAATTTAGATCGCATCTACTGCTATTATGTTCATGTACTGGCTTCTCTGGGAAGCTGCTCCTGCTAACAGATTATTTGATTTTAGATTTATGTAGATTTTATATTATGTTCTGGAGTCTCTACTTATCTAGTCAGAAGTGTTTGCTATACACTCCTTTAATACCTTTTTCTAACCAAACAAATAGGAAATCCCTTCTCATGGTAACATACTGTAATCTGTGAAGCAGGTTTACATAAAGCTCTACATAATGCACATAAGGTCACATAAGTAATTATCGTTATCATGTGTTTTGAATGTGTGAACGTGTATTGGAATTGATTTGTGAGTGTGTGTTTTCTTTCAGCTCTCCACTATTGATTTCTCTGCAAACATCGACATCACCAAGATCCGACAGCTAAAGTTGGATGACATCAGAAGATCTTATTTTTTTGTATCCGCCTGTGTTGGCAGCAGTGACACTAGTCCAAAACATAAATAAACTGACACCAGTTTATTTGTATGTAGTGCTAATGGCTCAATGGAGTCAGGTGTTGTTCAGGCCAAACTATATCCAATTAAAATAGTTTGATGTTTGAAGTTACAGTTTTACATTTCCTTGACTACATTTTCTTCAGGTATTTTTTATAATAACGGCTTTCTTCGGAACAGGGAACATAGCTTCCATTAACAGGTATGTACATCTGCATATGTACTTCACTTATATGTAGTGAAAATATGTACTTCAGTGTGTTTGTGTAAATGGCAGGAAGTTGTGTATGTGTGGTTGGTCTTTGTGGCTATGCATTGTTCAGCCTGGGTGAGTTGAATGTCTGTCTGGCATGGCTCTCACTGAAAAAGGGATTTTGTAATCCCAATGGGACCTGGTTAAACAAAGTTAGTACATATTTTTTTTAAGTATTAAGTAACAATGTGGCATTTAAATATAGGCCGGAAATAAGAGATGTGTGAAAATACTGTATGGTAGCAGACCCACTATCTGTGTATTATTTGTCGTCTGTATTCATTGTCTACACTTCTTTCTCCTTTTGTCCAGTTTCGACCCAGCGTCTGTTTATTGTTTCCTCACTGTCTTCAACCCCTTCATCATGGGAGGCCTGATGATGTGGAAGGTATAATATTTTAAATGCTTCCTTTCTGTGGTATTTGCTGGGTGTATGTATATTCTCCATTTTACTTTTTTTTCACCACAAGAAGTGCATTTCTAAAAAAGGCAAATCGTTTTACAGTTTGTGACTAGTCATCATCTAAAGACTTTCATGTTTTAACCCTATCTTTTGTATATTTAATCTCAAGCCATGACATTTCAACCTGCTGCCTTTTTAGTGACCTGTTTCCTCTGAACTTCTTCGTTAATCTTAAATGTTGTGTCCTTTTGTTCTTCCAGGTTATCATTCCATTCATAATAGTAATGTGTTCATTCGAGACCATCCAAGTTGCAACACAGCTTTCATCAAGAAGGTAACTCCTCACTGCAGCCTTTAAAATAAGATACCAGAGCAAATGCATCAGTTCAGGTACTATAGGATCAGTTTAGTCACAAATCATCTTCACCGACGACATCTTGGGGGACTGATCGTACTTTTGGTGGCAGGACTGTCATTGCTTCACAGACACCTGCTAACAGAAAATACGTTTCATCTGTCACACTAAACACAGTTTAAAATTGATTCCACTATATGCTTTTTAGACTTTAGATAGAATTTTTAAACCACCTTCCTCAGTTCTTTTGTCTCTTATTCTTCCCTTTCAGTTTGTTCCTCATTGTCCTGGTCATCTCGGACCTGATGGCTCTGGTAAGGCATCCTGTTTACTTGAACAGTTCTGGTTGAATGTTGGTTTAAAGACACCTGTGATGTTCTTTCTTACTTATTCTTGTTATGTAGAGTGGATGTGAACCTAACAAAATACACCCACTCTTCCTCTTCTCAGCACTTTTTCTTCCTGGTGCAGGACTACGGCAGCTGGTTGGACATTGGCACAAGGTAAGTGAACCGAGAAATGCATTATTTGAATTCATTATTAGTTCACAACTTGACTCATACACACATTGTCCTTCCTTATTCCTTGTGCCTGCTTTCCTTGTCTGTGACACTCTTACACATAAACATGTTGAACTTGTCTCTTTCAGCATTAGCCATTACGTAATAGTAATGTCAATGACCATCTTCTTGATGCTGCTCAGTGTGGTTACACACATCTTCACTTCAAAAAGACTCACCCTGTGGAGGAAACCCAAGATGCACTTCCCCTAAAACATTTGTATTTGTAAATTTGTGTGTGTGCTCATGCACACAGTTAACTGGTTACTGGTTAAACCAAATATTTATTTTACTTCTTTTTTTTTTTAAATTGTCATATAGCATTTGCCTTATCAAACCAGGGTTTGTTCATATAAGATATGGGATATTCTTTTAGGACTCTATAGTATTGTGCAAAACTCTCACACCACTTGGATAAATTGTTGTTTTGGAGTGTTGAAAATCAACTCTCATGTTCTTATTAGTCAGCTACTTTAAGAACTGCTTCAAAAATGACATGACTACCTATGAAAATGACATGACATTTTACATGACATGACACAACATAACATAACATAACTATGTTAAATTTACATTCTCAATACTTAGTTCTTCTTCTCAGTTGTCTTCCTTGTCATAAGGGTCCTTGCTCTAGGTAGGGTGTTTTCCACCGTAGTTTCCCCCGTCTTCTCATAAATTGAGAAGATGGGGGAAAGTTGTCAATTACAACTACAGTACATTGCTAGATACCACTAAATCCTGCACACTGCTCCTTTAATGGTTGCTTGGTTTTACTTCAGTGTAAGAGTGTGATTTTTAAGTAATACATGTTTAAAGTCATCAAGCTTTTCCTCAGTGATAAATACTGTGTAGATAGGACATTTTCCAGAGTTGTCCAAGCCTTTTGCAGAGTACTGTTTGTACTGTATTCTTTGGTACACCCCGTCTCTGTTTCAGTGGCATTGTTTTCGTATTAATCATTGATGAATTGACTAAGGCTACTTGAATATTTGAACGTGAATTATGCCTTTGCCAAGGGTGCTGATTTATGATCCACTACCCGAAGCATTGTACTTCATAACTCTTTAAGTATGTGACACTACTACTTCCTGTAAAGCTGCATAAAACTTACCCTTGTTTAGAAGGGAAAGGGATGTTATTTTAATTTATTGTGATTTACTGTGACACTGTCCCAATAAAACTGAAGGAGTTGAATGGAAACAGGGAATTGTGTGTTGTACAACTGCAGCCGTAAACAGATTTAAACCAGATGCCAGCGTAGTTGCTGTGCTCCCTGTTCGTGCATCAGGGTATCTGCAGCCATGGCCTAGGCTTAGAACATCTAGATGGGAAAAATAAAAGAGAAATGTCCTTAAACAGCTGCAGTCCAGGTGCACTTAAAGCCCCATTAAAGCTTGAGTACCCAGTGGCCAGCACTAGGATTCTGATTGCATTTGGAAACTCCTTGTTAAATGTCACTAAGATGTATAGTGTGTAATATGTGCTGCTATGTATGTTTTCCTTGAGCAAAGAAAACAAAATAAAAATAATAACTTGTTCTAATGTGTGACATTGTTTTTTGAATATGGCTCTGGACTGGCCTCCATCTTCATCTGATCACTAGTTACTTGGAGCCGCAGTATATGCTTGCTGAGATGTGAGATATGGAAATTAACACATCTGTCAACATCACAGCTAGTCCTACCACATCCTCTCTCACTTCTTCTTTTTTAAAATGACCAATTATTTGCCTAGATAGTGTAATGTACAGCACTGCTGGCTCTTTTATGTATCACTAATCTTGATATAATGTTTTAAGAGTTGTAGTCAAGTAAGACTGGATCGGCCTCTGTGATGTGATGTGTTTCTAGCAACTCAACAACACAAGACAAGTGTGAGTTCTGCAGAATTTAAAATTTTGCTTTTAGATACACAGTATATAAAGATATTTTTGGAATCTCTTCAAATGTTAATTAAGTTAATTAAGATCTTGCATGAAAAGCTAGTTAGTTGAATGAAATCCAAACACATGACATATGTAACAGTTAAACGAACTAATTAAGGTAAGAGGTATGAAACTTCCTCAAGTTAAAATGCAGAAGCTGTAGGCGTAGGCAGTTTATCTGCATTCATCATATCTGCTTCTCTGCTCATGGGATGCTTATACTGTAATAATATTGTTTAAGTGTGAGTAAGGCACTTCTTTTGCCCAAACAGTATACTTCATGATAAAGTACTCATTTCCGGCAGTCAGATTTAGCTTCATTTTGTTGTTTAAACTTTAAATTAGTTCAACTTTTTAGTTAAACTTTTAATTAGTTCTCTGTTAATATAGTACATTTAAAAGGTCATCTCTAGGCTACAGGCAAACCAGTACTGTACAAACTTTTCTTTCACTTCACTTTCCTACTAAGTGAAGTAAAAGTAAGGCATCCACTATATGTACATCTCAATGATTTGTATTCAAGTAAGTTGGTACAGACTAACAGCCGAATTTAGAGTGCTGACCAGAAGGAGGAAGCAACCATCTCTGTGGTTGTGCTAACCCGTGTGCAATCACCTCCTGTTTCTGACAGTGCAAACACGCAAACAAATACACAGACAGACACACACACACACACACACACACACACTATGCAAAACGGTTTCGGATAGTGGTCACAGACACAGAAGACACAGAAGCTAAACTTCCACGTAGAGTTGGCACACATTCATTTTCGCAGAAACGCACACACACGCAGTCGGACATTCTCTTGGCGGACAGGGAGTTTTTCATGCTCACATGCGCAGCGTGCTTGCTGGAGATAATGTGATAAAATGTAGAGGACATACACGCCATTTAATAACTTTTTTTTTCACACAGAAGAGCACTCGGCAGCCAGTTCTTCTTAAAACCAAAAGGTAAGTTAAGTCTAACTGGTGATCTCTGTGGTTTTGACTATGTTCTTTCAGTTTCAGCATCGTTCTCCTAGTAAACTGTGGATAATATCTTTATTTCTAAACTTCAGGATATTTAAATGTTAATTTTCCTTGTCATTTTTTAGTTTGTTTTAGTTGTTTTAGTTGTATGTTTCCTGTTCCACTGATTGTATTTAAACTTGCCACTTTTTGAAGAAGTGAAAGACGCATGTCAGACTATAATTAAACTCTGGTTAATGTCTTCATTTGAATCTTGTGGACAATTATGAGCAACGTCTTGTGTAAGTTAAATTGGCCAGTTTTTATCAGTCAAGTCAATTGTGCTTATATATTGATGAAAATTGAAGAAATAATCAACCATGTCCTGATCTATTCCACCATCAATATTTTTAATTCTAAACTTATTCTTTCAATGTTCTACTTTTTTCCTCTCTCTATTGTATTTAATGTCTGCTCTTTCTTTCTTTTCTCTCTCTATTTAAGATGAATACCACAATATCCCAAAGCACGCAATCCACAGCCATGACCCATCAACGGGAAAATATTACGTATCACTCAGCCCTCCTGGTCATCTACTCTGTGGTTCTTCTCACCGGTACCATCAGCCTGAGCCTGATGATATACATCGTGAAGTCCAGCTTGACATCCGTCACCTCGATCGCTGTGCTCAACCTAATCTTCACCCACTTCATCTTCCTTCTCACTGTGCCCTTTAGGATTTACTATTACAGCACTCATGAGTGGAGCTTCGGCTATGGGTGGTGTAAAACGGTAAGCAGCATGATCCACATCCACATGTACATGTCTTTCATCTTCTATATGATCATCCTCATTATGCGCCTGATGGCGTTCTATAACAAAGATCAGTGGATTGCATGCTGCCAGAGGATTCATGCACTCCTGGTGAGTGCTGTGGTGTGGATTGTGGTGCTTGTCGCGGCCCCTTGCATAACGGCTTTTTCCTACGGCATAGCCAAGAACGGACGCAACAACAGTAGCACACGTTGCTTCGAGTTTGGCGAAAACATAGAGTCTGTTGGCAAGGTGTTCAACTACATCATAAGCACAGTGATCATAGTGGTGGCCATTATATTGACTGCCCTCCAAGCCAATGTCTTCAGGATTTTATACAGGAAGGATCGCCAGGAATGCACCTCTCAGCAGGAATTTGGGGCTCAGTTCAAGAGTCTGTGTTTTGCCCTCATTATGGTCATCTGCTTCATTCCCTACAGCATGTTTCGGCTGTATTACGTAGATCATATAGATTATTTGCAGAATATCAATGAGGTTTTTCTGAGTCTGACCACTTTTAACTGCTTGGACATGCTCACCTTCTTGGGAAGGAGAACTTGCTACAGGTGCTGCCCGGGAAAGGCTTGAGGGGGTCAAGGGGCTTTATTTGCTTTATTCTGTAACTTCATTTTCCTTTACTGTTCTTTATTGTCACACATAAAAACAACCAAAAAAAAAAAAAAAAAAAAAAAAAAAACCTACTACCACTAATACTACTAACTGGTTGTGCATGTGAACAGCTTCAGGATATGTGGTGAAGTGAAAAGGAGGTGGAAGGTCCAATATCGCTGTCTCTTCCAAAAAAGGAGACATTTTAAAAGATGTGGCGTTACAACCAGTATCCAAGATGCTATGCGAACTACCATGTCAAACTGTCTCCTCTCTTGAGCAATAGTGCTGCATTAGCATCAACTATGTAAATGTGACTTTTTGCTTATACAGCCACACTGAATGTGCACCCTCTGAACTAACTTTTTATTTTTCTTATGAATGCTGGTGGTGGTGGTGTTTGGGGACTGTTGGGAGAGTAGGGAGTGGTTGACCTTGGGAACCAGAAAGAAAACCAGAAAGACCTAATCTAACTGATCTAAGATGTATCCTACCACTGTTGCATCATCTACAGTTTTTTTTTTTTCTTCTTTCTTCTTTTTTTTTTTTTTTTGTTATGTGACTCATTAAACTGTGCTACTAAATATAAATATATCATTATTATTATTAGAATGTGTGCCATTATTTCACAGTTGCACAGAGGAACAAAACAAGAGAGAAGCACAACAAAAGTCTGAGACCAGAGCTTAACCTTGGATTTTAAAGTTACGCATCAAAATATTGAAAATAATGAAGGAAACTGTCCTTTACTTTTGACTCAAAATGAATGAACTCGTGCCATCTGCTGGCCATTGTATATACTACACATGCTTCATACTTGAACTTTGTAATGCCATTGGGCTTTTCCTCATTTTTCATGCAGAATGTGACTTAATGTAAAAGACATGAATGAGTGAATGGAAATGAGAAATAAATGTATTTGCTAACACTTTGCCCCTGTGTGCTGTAGTGTTCAGTTCCATAGCTGAAAGAGAAATAAATGTCTAAAATTGTTACTTTTTCACCATTATTTTGTGAAACATTACCAGGATCTCTTACCTTCTGCCCTCGGAGGCGGGTGTTAGAGGCCCTTGCTGACATACACTCATGCACACAAACACACACACCTGGTGATCCTTTTCCTTTTGGTTTTTATGGCGCTGGGTTACTGTTTAACATCCCCACCCTACTTTGAGTTTGTTTAGTAAATCGATCTAATGACAGGGCTATGGTGGCGCCATCCAATGTGTCGCTCCATGAATTATAGGCTGCTCAGCTTTTCAACCTTCCCTTTTAATGTTGTCGGACACCGTTACCATTTTCCCATTCTTAGTGTCACTTAGACTAATGTTGCACTGAGGGACTGCTCACTACTGGAGTACAACGGTATACCTGGATAAATGCACATCCCAGACGGAAGCAGAAACACAGGTAAGTCAAACTTCTCTTGTGAAGAATATTGTCACTGAAATGCAAAATATCCTCATTACCTGTGAGACTTATGAGACGTATGTTGTTGCTTGTGTGGAGGAAGTGAAGCTTACCTCTATCAGTTTCTCAAGGAAGTTTGGTAACGTGTTCTGTTAAATCACGTGGTTTTGTATTTTGGTGGTAATATGATGGTAATCCCCGTTCACACACACTTAAGTTGCTGCCGTAACCAGAGCTGGTGTACTTTTGAATTGTACAATATGTATAGTATTTTGTCGTCCATGTGTGCCAGAATTTCTGTTGCATTTTACCCAGTGTATTTAATGACAAAATGTTCTCGCCCCTCTGTCCACAGACAGCATTTTGTGAAAACAGATAAGATAGACTCACTTTGTCACGCAGGCTGAGCTGTAAAGATCATGTGATAACCCATATCATCAGCATAAGGACGTATTCTGTAAGAACAGTGTTACAGCGCAGCATATTGCTAAGCAGGAAGGTGGTCATAAAGTCAGTGTGTCTTTCTCCTCTGATGCACTACCAATATGATACTACCACTGAATGTGCATGGAAACAGCTCAGTGCCTAATAAAATAATATACTGTATATATACAGTATTTCTAAAATATTTAAAATTATTTATTTCTGTAAGTCAATGTAAATGGAAATTGACATCCCCAGTCACCCAGGCATGTATTTTTTTTGACGTTTCAGCCAAAACTTTGGACATACATGAAGTGGACACAGTGACAGACACACTCGCCAAATATAATTAAATCCAAATAGAATTTAAGATTAGCTCTAAATTGTGCAGGTGATTGGGTTCACGCTGTGTATATGGTTTTCAGTCTGAAAACACATGGGTTTTTAATTTCAGCTGAAGAAATCATTTGTCACAAAAATAATTTCCTTTTAAAGGTTAGGAAAGGAGAATGTTATTGACCAAACTAGCTTTCAGACTTTTCACTAAGTGAGCGTGTAACACTGTAACTCATTTAGGACCCTCATGGACTATGGGTTTATCGGAAGAGGAAATATGTTTTTGTTGCCTGCTGTTAGGTGCCGTAGAAATATCAATGACTTTTTAAACTTTTTAGACTTTTTATTATTCAGTTCACATTTCTTTTAATTTGCAAAGTGCATTATCATAGCAGTGGTTAATGATGTTTAAAGCTGATCCTTCAGTAGAGTTTTAAGAGTAAATAATATTCAACTGAACCATGTTTTCTTTTTCTTTTTTTTGCCCGGGTACCGGGAAGTAGTGGTTTACTAGAGTCAGTTGGCTGGCTGATCATCATCTGCGGCTATTAAAAACTCTAAGCTAAATAGAGGCGACAGTATTATGGCCAGTTCTCACAAAGATAGCCTCTTAGCACTGGGTTTTATGGCTTCAAAGAGCTTTTGGTTGCTGGGTGGACACAAGGTTTCTGAATTATGTCCTGCTCTGTTCTCAGCTGAAGAAGTCATAATGGCTTTTATTATTTGAAGTATTGCTATGAATGTGTAATTAGGATGTTTTTATATATTTAAAATCAGTAAGCTTTACTACTATACATTATGTTTTTGCCAATATATACAGTATAATGAAGTAGTAATGAAGTAGAAGGGGCTGGAGATCCCTACAGTGCTTAGATGTTGTTGAACTAAAGGGGATGCAGGATTGCAGCAAAGCATGGCTGAATAAATTTTCAGTATATTAGTGTGGAGAATAGAGTTAAATAAACTGATTAGCTTCATTGTTTGGAATATTGTATCTTGAACCAGATAAATTAATAGGGTGAAGTATTCAAAATGTAGAAAGTAAAAGATCAAAGCATCGTTACACTAATAAACACTTGAATTCCTACGCATGTTGCCTTGCGCTAAACAGTTGAGGGTGAGGCTAAAAGAGCCCTTTGAAGCTTTTAACTTGTTCACTAATGGCTATGGAGAAAAATTAATTTCCATTCTTCAGTGTGGATTTTGGATTTTATATCGTCTCTGTCTACAAGCCTCAAAGCACAGCAAGTTTCTTTGTGTATGCAAAACCCATCTGTATCACATGATAGCCTCTTAGAAAACTACCCTTTTTGCATGCTGCATTTACCCCTTCTGCCGTCATACATTCAAGACAGGTTTATACTTTCTAATCTCAGTTTAATGCAATGCAGTACTCTCATGCTACAGCGCTCTGTGTCAGTCATTTTGTGTGTTACACGATTCTGAATGTGATTGTAAAGAGTAAATTCTTCTTCACTCTCCACAAACCTGATGAGTCAGGAGACCTGACCTCACCGCTTGGTTAAAATGTAATCTCTCTATCACTTCTCTCTCTCTTTCTCTCTGTCTCTCAGCCCCTTTATTACAGCCTCCCCTGTTAACTAATATGTGTGTTATTCCACTGTGACCGGATACTAATTGCTCTTTCTCTGTATGCCCAGTAAGTAATCTGTGATAATGTGCATTTTGATTTACTGGGCCTACACTGACAATATATTACCTCCATGCCTGTTCATATACTGTAGGTGCTTTTCTGACTGACCCACTCAATACTGATGAGGGCATCAAATTTCCCATAATACTGCCTCTTATCGTTTACAGCCTTCTCTAACACAATGCCCCAAACTGACTGCCTTTAAGCCACAAAATAAGATTTAGTGCAATGAAATTCCTGATGTAAAATGGGTGGATTGGGACATATTAACTGGTTTATAGCAGTAAATTAGAGTGTGTTTACAGCATTTCTGCCCTGAAAGAGGAGGCAGCTCACTGACAACTATATTAACTTGTATTTTTAATTTTCACTTTTGATGGTCCCTGTAACGTGCATTTATCAAGAAATTTGATCTGTGTTTCACCACATGAGAGCTAAATGTGCTAACTGTTATGACTATAAATTTATGTTAATATTACATGCTGCTCCCCAGGCAGTTTGAGTATTCCCTTATTTTTACAGAGGAGATTGGCTTATCATTCTTAAAGAAAAAGAACAAAGACATCACCAACAAATCTCATTCATCTTCAGCAGCAGTACAAATGTTAATATTTACTTATATGAAGTCACAAACAGTGAAACTTCAATAAATCCAGGTTCTAAAGGTAAACCCTAAAATTATTTAAGAATGATGCATCAGGAAATGTTAATATTCCATAAAATAACCAAAAAATATGATTAAAAACAGGTTTCAGTGGGAGTATACGCAGTGAGGCAAATATCATTTCAGATGTTTACAGTGCGGTAATTTGAAAATGTGCAGAAGAAAATTGTATCAACGGAGGGTTGTATATAAACCCAAGGAGTGTGTTTGTGGAAGTTATCAGTGTTTTCCACTTCACTTTGTGTCTTTATAGATTATATCTGCTGAGGTGGTGGAGCTATTACTTCACTATTGATTAGATTAGGAAAGCCTGGATACACACAAACGTTCATAAATATATGTGTCTGTAAGAACAAAGCCCTTGTCGCGCATGTAGATACACACACACAGAATCTCACCAACATGCACATTAAATCCAAAATCTGATGAAATCTGTCTCATGGTTAAAAAGAATAGGTAGAAATGAGGCAGAGGGTGAGAAAGGAAATGTCTCCTTCACCGTTATCTATCCATCCCTGTGATAAGTGCAAGGGAGAAGGACAGATAAGTAATGTGCAATAAGGTGAGAAGTCTTAGCCACAGCTCCTCCCTTTTTCTTGTTCCTGACCCAATCAGGTGGGATTATAGATCTTTTATGTCAGGGATCTCCCTTGTCATTTCTGTAAGAAGAATGATATAAAGTAGAGACCAGCAGACAGGAAGAAAGAGAAAGAGATACTTTAGAGTGAACTGGGAGGTGAAAAGACGAGAAGATAGTGTGAGGGAAACCAAGTTCAAACAGGAATGAAGTGTCCTCCTGCTCCTCAGAGTAAATCTCTGTTAGACATGGAAGTAGCCAACTATTGTGAAGGCCTGGATCCTTCATATAGCACACTGGGTTTTGAGAATGCAGAGGTGCTCTATGGAGGAGGAGGTAAGTGCTTGTGCATGCATATAGCCACCTACACACACGCACATGGCATCTGTTTTTCAGCATGTGTGTTAAGTTGAATGCTCACAGTGGGCAGGTAAAACAGATCCATATTCCATTTTTATAAGCACTGATACATAGATACACGGACTTAAATACAGATCACACACACAATTCCCACAATAAGTGGGTACCTGCAAAATTACTTAACATGGACAAAGAAATGAGAGGAGCTTTGTATTGTGTATCTATTAAATCTATAGCCTCGTGATTAATATGATGTTTCTATTCAGGAGGGTTTGAGGAGAGACAGCTAGCTTAGAACTGGGTGTGGAGGTGAATTAGTCATAAGGCTAGAAATATACTGATTAGGTGAAGTGAGACCGACTGAAGGCAAATGAGTTGCTATTTACAGAAGAGGAAATCAGTAGGGGCTTATTTTCACATAACTTGCTCTATATGCCTAAATGAAGTCATAGGGAAATTCATGACATTTTAATGTTGACCAGTAGTGTAGTACATAGACGAATGTCTGTCTGTTTGTGGCTTGCCTTTTGCCTGTTTATGGAAATGTACATGGAGTTGTGTACTGTCGTCATGAAGGAAAGAAAAGGGCTGGGCCGGGGTTGTAAAAGCATGAAATCATACTGTTAATAAAAAAACATTTAGGCAGGAATTGCAGGTATGTGCCATAAAGACATTTTATTGAAGAGCATGCACGCATCTCAACGTTTCAATAATGTCATCCCAGTGTGTGGACAGAAAGTTAGTCTTAGGTGTGTGTGTGTGTGTGTGTGTGTGTGTGTGTGTGTGTGTGTGTGTGTGCATGTGTGTGTGTAGAGGGGGGTTTGCTGATGAGTTTCACATGCACATGCTACGATCATGTTGCGTCCTATTTGGTAGGCTTTGACGGAACGATAAATATGCAGACAATGATGATGATTATGGTTTTGATTACAGTGACGATGCAGCTGCTCATAATGATAACAATCATGATGATTATTACAATATTGATGACAATGAGGAGATGACAGTAAAAATAAAGACATCATCAGTTATGTTGTAAATGCCTGGTGATTGAACTGACATTTATTCTTTTTCCTGATTTATGTTTTGCAGATGTATTTACTATAATATACAAATCAAACTCTACACAAATGACTTTGGAGGTATACAAACCCCAACAAACCTCTGCGGTCATATTATGGAATATACACAGAATATGCTTACTAAAGTAATAAGATGCTTTGACCATTCTACATATAGTGGCTGATGGAGTAGTTCATTGGACAGTTGTCCCATCATTACATCATACTGAACTATTTCTGGCAATACACTGATTGTGTATATACTGTATGTCATTACCAGCTTGTATCCGTGCACATATGTGTATGCGCATGTGTATATACCCATGTGAGTGTTTTTGTGTGTTTCAGACAGCATGCCCACAGAGCCGAGCCTGCCCGGTCCAGACAGCAGTAATTGTGCCATCTGTGGAGACAAAGCCACGGGGAAACACTATGGAGCCTCCAGCTGTGATGGCTGTAAAGGCTTCTTCAGGCGCTCCATACGCAAGAGCCACGTCTACACCTGCAGGTACAGATAGCAAATGCATACTGTGCGAGCACACATACATACACACAAAATCATAAAATTATGCCACACTTAGATTATATATATATGGAAATTATGGGACACACAGTATGAACATGCATGGGTGTGTGCATACAGTAAATATGTTCTTGTGCACCTTTCTGATCGTGTGCAGATATCGCAATAGAACCCTTAAATGATTGATAATTGACTTTTCAGCCCAGTCATCAAGTCGTGGCATGTCACATTAAATTATTTTATGTTACAGTACACTGTGTCATCACTCTGTAAAGCTACTTATATGATTGTATGTTTGTCGTATGCAGGTTCAGCAGGCAGTGCATTGTGGATAAAGATAAGAGGAACCAGTGTCGTTTCTGCAGACTCAACAAATGCTTCAGGGCTGGCATGAAAAAAGAAGGTAGGGAAAACCTCCCTCCTGCCCCCATGGACGAGAAGAGAATTGTTACTTCATGGAACTCCAAGAGTCCAAGAGTTTACGTGTAGAAAATAAAGTCTAACTCTAACTCCACTTGAGTTTATCATCAGTATTATACGTATATATTTTAGATGTGAGAAGATATAGACTTAAAACCACTGAAGGAAATGTTTGCCAAAGAATCTGAAAGCTGCTTCAAGTTGGTTGAAATGGGATCAGCCATAAAATAAGTGATTACGTGTGTGTGTGTGTGTGTGTGTATTTATGAGGGGTATAACCTTGGCACAGAGTTTTATGACACCTAATCATGTGTTATTCAAACATGTTGTTCTGGATTGCAACTGGTTAACGTTTGACTTCTCTCGCTGATGCCAGCCTGTATGGCTATTTTCCTAAATATTAACTGCCCTAGTGTCTGCTGTCATTGTTTCTAATCAAGATTTATTTTTTTATCCCCAACTCTCAACACTCATGACTACCAACTTCTTGAAAACCAGGATTACAGGGCATATTCCTGTTTGAAAGTTAGTTATTATCTAATATGTAAACTGCAGAAGGTGCTGTCTCTTCCTGTTCCCTTTTATTGCTCATTCTGTTTCACACACATGGTAACATTAGCCGTCTGTCATATACTTAGCTGTACAGAACGAGAGAGACCGGATCAGCTCCCGAAGAAATATCCCTGACTCCCAAGATTTGCCACCCATCACTATTTTGGCCCAAGCAGAATCACTGTCCCAACAGGTGACAATTTTCTTTGTGAATTGTATATTTTGCTATCAAGACATGGCTGTATGAAAGATCATTACAAAAGCATGAAGAAATCAATGAATCGTGACCCAGGAAACTCTGTCTCCCTTCAGATCGCTGCTCCAGCAGACATATCAGAGCAGAAGACAGCCACTGTTGGGGATGTTTGTGATTCAATGAGACAGCAGTTATTGGTGTTGGTGGAATGGGCCAAATATATTCCTGCCTTTGGAGAACTGCCGCTGGATGACCAGGTAACAGGGCTGGGCTGGATGATACTGTAGGTAATCTGTGATTATGCTATGGCTTGCATATTCTCTTGCATATGTCGTGTGTTTTTAGGAGTTGAAACTAGACTTGAGTAAAGTTGTCTTTGTATATCGGTTGTGTTTAACATGTGTGGGTGTGAGTGTACTTTCTGCTCTAATATATATATTTTTTTATTATTGTGTCAAAGCACTTTAAGTTTGGATAGAAGAAAGACGTTCTTTAATGAACCAAATGCACTCAGAGGTGACAGAATATTTTGAGCAACGTATAAGTGTCAGAGATGTTACTTTTAATCAGCATACACTGACTGCAAACTATAGTGTATGACTCTTCAAATACAGTGCGGCCCATCTGTGATGTATGTAAGGGAAAACAGGGATGCATTGTTGCACTGTTTGTGCTATTTGTTTAACTGTGAGTGTGTGTCTGTGTGTGTTTGTTTCCAGGTGAGCTTGCTTAGGGCACATGCAGGTGAACACCTCTTGCTCGGGGTCGCCAAAAGGTCAATGCCATTCAAGGACTTCCTGCTTTTAGGTACAAACTGACCAATAGAATGGCAACTTATTTCTATGTGGTGCAATCAGGTGGTTCAGCACTTAAGTGGGAAGACTGATCAAATGTTGTGTTAGCTGAGAATGATTAACTAAAAGTTTCTTTTTCTTTGTGACTTCAAACGTGTCTCTTATAAACAACATTACTCATTACTGGGGCATGTACTAACATCATACTGTAGGCAGATCTGTCAACTACATACACTCAGGCACACACACAAACACACTTTGCATTACTTCTTAGGACATTTCCCACAGCCCTTCATCATAACCTTGACTGGAACCCGTTAATAAGCCTGACAAAACTCTACAAGATCCAACTTATCTTTCTCTCAAGGTTAAAAGTATAAAACTATTCCCTGCATGCTTCCACACCAACCCACCAGCACTTCACCCCCATACACATCCACATACCTTTCACTCCCTGTCAATTCCCTTCAACACAACCACTGACTGATACTCTCTGTGTATGCAGGTAATGGCTGTGTGATTCACAGGAACAGTCCTGAAACAGAGATCTGTCGTGTAGCCAACCGAGTGCTGGATGAGCTGGTCCAGCCCTTCCAGGATATTCAAATAGACGAAAACGAGTATGCGGCGCTAAAGGCCATTGTCTTCTTTGACCCAGGTAATAAAAAGCTCTTCCTGGGGATGAGTGGTTGCCCCGTTTTTCTAGCTTGTCATGTTTAATTTAAATGTTCGTATGTTTTTCACAGTAGGTGAAAAGCTGGGTAAGGTATTTTGAAGCTAGAACTAGACCAAACTGCTTTAATTTACAAAAAACACTTGGGGCAAGATTAACATAAGATTTTGAATATTAGTATTGTTAATACCTGTGACTTATATGACACCCAATCATGTGTTACAATGTCTAATTAGGGTCGGTATTGTGTAATGGCTCACAAATATCTCAGATTTTTCAAAAATGTATTAAAGATAAATATTAACACCTAAACAAATGACTTGTTTCCAAGTAGGTAATGCATTAATATTTGAAGGACAAATACAGCATGAAAGCCAGAAAAACAAATGAAAAAACACTGAAAATAACAAATAAAATATACCGTACCCTACCTGTTGCCATTCCTGTCCAGATCCCTCTTCGCCCAACCAATCCTATCCATTTGGCTACATTTCCCCTCAAAGTTAGATCCCAATCCCTCTGCTGCTTTTTTCATGTCTCCTTGGCCTAGTGTGACCACAATCCCTGCCCCATCCTATGTTACCTGTCCCCCTTTTCTCTCCCCTTCACTAAATCCCCTCATTTTGCCTTCATGCCCCAGTTTGACCATAATCATCCCATCAATTCCACTCATATCCTCAATTCCATCCCTGATCTCTCTGTTTTTTTCCTCCACATCCTGTCCTTCAATCCCTAACTCCACCCCTCCCCTTCTTAATCCAACCCCCCACTTCCATGCTTTGCCTCCCAATCTGCAGATGCAAAGTCTTTACGGGACCCATCGAAGATCAAGGCCATGCGATTGCAGGTAGGTCAAATACTGTATATTTGACTCTTGTAGTGTATGGCAGTGCTGAAGTTCTTTTCTATTATGTTCTATCATGATTTCCAATAAACAGTGTAAAGGAGGAGAGTCTAACACTTGATTTTTAAAGAGCCTTGCTATCATTGTGTATTACATATTACATTTTATTTAGCATTTTTACCCATTTGTATTTCAAACAGCTAACTCACAGGGAAAAGGGCAGTGTGCTTACCTTGATAAAGACTTGGCTTTGTGTGTGTATGTGCAGGTTCAGATGAGTCTGGAAGACTACATTAATGACCGTCAGTATGACTCCAGGGGTCGTTTTGGAGAGCTGTTACTCCTGCTGCCCACCCTGCAGAGCATCACCTGGCAGATGATCGAACAGCTCCAGTTCATTAAGCTCTGCGGTCTGGCCAAGATAGACAACCTGCTGCATGAGATGCTGCTGGGAGGTGAGACTGGGCCCATGTCTGTGCTTGTAAACTCACAGAAAGAAAAATAAGGTGACCTTCAGCAAAACCACCAAGTGTGCCAGTGGAGTTCCTGTACGAGTATGAAGCAATATAAAAAACAAAAAAGTATACATATTTAGCAAAGTTTTCCTGGATATAAACAATGGGTAAAAAGTTGGGGATTTTGCAGTGAGATGGCATAACTCCACGTATATATTAGGCAAAGCCAAAATAGACAGCTTGCTACATGAGATGCCGCAAGGTGCAAACATATCTAAATGTGTATAAATAAGAAAGTCTGTAGTTAAAGGTAGAAAGCATCAAACATATTGTAAGCAGGGCTATGACAGACAACTCAAGCACAAGATGAGGTGAGAAATAAAGTGATAAGTCATCTCCAAAAATGTCTTCCATTTTTTGCCATAAATGCTAAAAACAACTCCAGAATATGACATCCTGACTTAGGAGACTGTGTAGGGAAACAGCTGTGTGTGTTTTATTTTTCTGCATCCTGTAGGAATATGGAAATATCATAACAAAAACTGCTATTCAAATATTGCTGAGATGATATTATATACTGATAGTCATAGTGATGCTGGCAAAAAAGTTCAAAACCAAATAACAAGACAAACAAACCAAACAATTAAAACATAAAATTACATGATATTTCTTTTAAAAGTCTTTTAAAAATATAATATGGCTATTATATGTGTGTGTATATATTGTGACATATTTGATTGTGAAGTGTCAGGTTATGGAGACTTGACTCAGTATAAAATATATACAGATATAAATAATAATTTGAGGGTACAAAGAAATCTGTATAAATTTGTAAAATCTGACTCAATCAATTAATTATTAAAGCTGCAAAATAGAGATTTATTCTGGCACTGTTTTTTGTTGTTTTTTTGTCTAATGAGGGCTTGTTAGGTGAAATGCCAATACCATGGGCAAAAAGAAAGTCGGTGTTTTGGAGCATTTCATTAAGTGTGTGAGCCCTTAAATGTCACCTGATTAAATAACACATTTACAGGATGCGATGCTGCAACCGTATAACAACAACTTGCCGTCATTTGGTTACAATTCCAGCACTATCCTTGTCATAGTCCATAGTTGATTAATGAGTTGCTGTGTTATGTGTTCAGGCCTTACATCAGAGCCCACACACCTGCACCACCCAGCACACACCCAGCTGGCCCAGGACCCTTTGACTGGACACACACTTGTCATCAGCACTATGCCTGTCACTCACACTCCACTGATAGGTAAGAGCCACATACTCGACAACTGTGAGACATGCGTACAATCACACAAACTGCATCTACTCAGACAAGCTCGAACCCTCTGACACACACAGATACACACACACACACACACACACACACACACACACACACACACAAGAAATATCAAAGTGAAGTAGATACACAATTTATCTGTACTCATGAAATGTCACAAAACTGTGTGCCAGATGTGTTAACTTAGTTGAATCTAATAAATAGGCATCCCAAATATGAAAAGAATCCATAAAAATGTAACATTTACAAGAATTGATGAGTATTGGCCATCATGTATGCTTTTATTTAAAAATAAAAAATGCATTTGGTAATATTACACCACCTAATGGCCACACAAGATTGATGGGAACTGTATCTATAAAGCAGCAGCTGTAGATGTAACATTTCCCGTGGGCCACTGTGGATACATTTTCCAGACTATATATATATATATATATATATATACTTATATATACGTATTCCACACAAAACATTTTAATTTGTAAAAAGATAAAATGTCTCTCTGTCCATGCCTCTCTTCCTGCAGCCTCACCAGACACTCCCATCCCATCGCCCCCTCAGGGTCCTGCCCCAGAGAAGTACAAACATTTTCCCCAGCCTCTTTGTCCTCCAGCCAGCCCCTCGCCTTCCCCACAGACAGATCCCTGACTTCTCCCTGCACTCTGTCAAAAAAGCTGACACAGGATCAGTTTCCTTGTCCCCCATTCATCATCCCAGTCATGGTATAAAATTTATGAAAGCAATGCCTGTTCTGTGTCTGTGGTTAGACTTTTCCCTGCTTCTTCCCACTGTGGCTCCCGGTGGGGATGCAATAACTAAGACATAATTAAAGCTGCACTTTCAAACTTCAAACTGTCATTTTCAAATTCAGTGAACTAATGAAATGCCAAACTAGAGTTTAGTAAAACATGCTGTGCATTTTTGTGGTCATCTATGCTAATATTGGCTTACTGATTTTCAACTCAGTATGTCAATTTTACAACACGTTGATGCCAATAAGGCACAAGCCTGTGGACATGATGGCGATTTAAATGTAAAAAAAATGAAATAAAGCCATCTTAAAACCTTTGATAAGGTTAAATTGTAGATTTTTGTAGATGTCTTGCTTGAGCCGTTCTTATGTATATCTATGTCTATCACTTACGGGCTATTAAAGACAGAGTTCTGATCATGTAGATATGCACAAAATATCATCCAATAAAAGAGTAAGGCAAGAGCAATTGAAAAAAAAACTGTCAATAAATGACAGCCATAAAACAGAAATTAAATGCTTTGTTTATACAGTATCCATCAGTAGGATCTATTACATCTATAGACTGGTCTAAGATCAGTTATTGTCTTCTAAAGAACTTCAGAAATATTGTTGCTGATTTTCAGGATGTGGATTTTAGATTATAGGGTGTACAGAGGATGTAACTATTTTAGCAGCTGGCTTTGTGGAAAAAAGGGATATTTCATGTATTTGTATATAATAATGTGCCTTGAATACATAGAACTTACATAATGAAACACAGATGTCCTTACTATACATGTATTTGGCAGCTTAAACATAATGGATCATCATGGTAATAATAATATAATTTATAAGCCGTTTTTAAAATTTCAATATTTTAATAACTTACTGAATAAATAGATGATAGCATATATTTGGATCATGAATTTAAAATGTTCTTGATTCATTCAATTTTTTGAATCAACTATGTATTTTTTTTTAATTTTATTTTGTTTTTTGTTGATAATGTGTACATGTCTTAATTTTTTACTGCATATTGATTAAAGTGCAAATGAATATTTTATTTGGAATGATTTAATCGAATGTGGATTTATAACATACATTCATTGAGCGACTCACAAAAGTCATGTGTGTTATGGTGCAGTAGCACCCTCCTGCTGTCAAGAGAGGGAATACTCAAGGTACCAAAAGTAAAAGAACATATTATTGTACACGTATTATTGTATATATCAGTAGACCATGTGAAACGAGTGCGCATTTATACATTCATTTTATAAAGAGGGAAAAATGTGAGATGGAAAAAGAGGAATTTCTTTCCAATCAAGCATTTATTTGTAGCCACAACAAATCATTTCAGGGGATATTGCTAGAAAAATGGAAATAGGCATTTTTTTCATATTTGATCCTGAAAGGAAAACAATATAGACAGACAGATGATGCTAAATTGACAGAATGTATTTCAATATAGTTTCTCCACATGCAAGGATAGAGTGTGTTTTGTCCATTACTGTCTTCATGGAAGTCATCATGTTCCCCTACAGTTCCATTGGTCAGGGGTATACAGTTTGTATCCAAAGCTTTATTGGCAAGCTATTGAGACTGCACTGCTGGATGATGCTGCTCATCTAAAATCTAACTAGTTTCTTCCACTGTCCATCTGAGAAAACACACTTCGAGACAAACCCTAAAGCCAAACTAAAATGTAAAATGATAATTTAAGCTGAAACCGAGCTGTACTGGGGCCAACTGTACTGTTATTTTGTTTATGTCCATCCACACACAATCGTTTTCTTGGGGTTTATGTGTATGTGTGAGCGTTTGTGTGCAGTGGATGAGACCAGGGGATAAAGCTGAGAGCTCTTATTCTCTGTATATTGTTGTGTGACTCAGAGAAAACACTCAGGTTATTTATGGCAGAGGAGATGATGCTGTCTAGAATCAACATGGCCAAATCCTCTTATCAACTCCATAATGGACAAGCTACCTGGCTTAGGTCAAAACAACACCACCCACAATGGGAGGATGTGTGTATGCATATACACTGTATGTGTGTATGCTCCTACCTACAATTTATTTATAATCTGTGCGGGTGCATGTGTGTACACTTCTGTATGTGTGTTTTTGGAAGTGTGTGCATGTGTGTGTACCCAGGGAGCTTTAATCAAAGGCCTATAGTGTGGAGATGTGGGGGCCCTGTCTCTTTCTTTTTCCTCAAATAAAACTGTGTGTTAGCATGCCAGTCACATATCTCATCTGAGACGTACCGCTCTCCTCCCTACACCTCGCCGCTGCCCACACTGACAGCACCCTATTACACACCAGTACGACGCTTGCTCCACCTGAGGAGGAAGACAAGGGGGAGAAATAGAGAGATGAAGAGATAGATGGATGGAGGAGCAAAGGATGGACAAGAATATGAAATGTATCTTTTATTATTTATGCATCTTTGTTTGATTTGTTAATTAAGGGTGTCATTTTCAAAACGATACAATATTTCTGCTGAGGCTATGGCGATGTTTGTTTGCATTGTGTATGTTTCTCACAGACTTTTTTATTTTATTTTGAAATTGGTGCAAAAGATTTTCAGCGCACTGTATATAAATACACAAAAATGTCAGCATATCAAGACGCTCTTATTTGTTATAAGACACTACTCTCAACTTACCTGCTGAATGAAAATGCATCGATAATAAAATGTATTCACTTCTTAAAGTAAGTGTACTAGTTTTATTTATTATCTGGGTAGTGGTTAACTCTTTAACTTTCTTCAATGTAATCATTTTATTGTTATAGGAACCATTTAAAATTTATATCGTCAATAACTGGACCTATTTTGAAACAAAATTATATCCCCCTTTCTGGTTATCTGTACATCAACTGATCCAACCTTTTATCTCTCCATCCGTTGCCTTTCACTTGTAACCACTAGATGGCAGTACAAGTCTGTGGTTTCACAAAGAAACAAATTGCCCTTTAATGGCTGTTGTCAATGTACTTTGCCCTTCCTCTGTCATTCTATGTCAAAATAATAAAAAAAAAAAACAGAAAAAATTTCAATGTTATTAAAAATCATTCATATTTTAATGCCATGAGGATTACATATTTATTTAGTTGCAGCATTTAGGATGGCACATGTATAAATCAATTATTTTATTTCCAATCTTGTCAGCAAAAGTGAGAAATATTCTTTCATATTTTCTCATAGTTTTTTTTTAAATGTATAATATGGCTATTTGCATCTGTGGTTTAACATACATAATAAAAACGTTTAATTAAGACTATTTAAACAATTTTTATGAGAGTTTGTTTCAGCATTTTCTTTTAAATTTAGCTTTACATTGTTTTTTCCAAACTGTTGAACTGAATAGATTTTTGTTTCAAAAAAGATTGCAAAGTCACACCATGCAGGGGAGTATTGGTACAGTCTGAAATGAATGGCATGTGTCAGCGATCCCAGATTAGACCCGGAGATTGCAGACTATCATTCCTCACCAGTGCATTTACCCATAATTCCCCTCTGTCTCCAACATATCCGATGATTCCTCCTCTAGGAGACAAGGTGAGGCTGCACGAATCTCTGCCTCCAACTCTGGAATGAATTTAAAACCTCTCCTGAGTGATTTTCTGTGTCTCCATCCTGCGACAGTGTGTTTGTGTGTGTGTGTTGCGTGCATGTGTGGTTTCTGATTATACCACAGCATGGGTGAAGGGAAGGAAAATACAGTGACAGCTTCATTTCCAAAACTGAGTTCACATAAATGAGGGATTAAAGCAAGCAAGCAAGAGGGTTAAGGCTCACCTCTGCCTTCAATGACAGCTTTCCCTCCTTAAAATCCCTCTCTTCCTCTCT
Organism: Sciaenops ocellatus; assembly: GCA_033000465.1. Lineage (NCBI taxonomy): Eukaryota > Metazoa > Chordata > Actinopteri > Sciaenidae > Sciaenops > Sciaenops ocellatus. The sequence goes on from CP136869.1 coordinate 16,348,879, forward strand.
CTGTTTGTCTCTCTCTGTGCCTCACCCCTCTTTCCGTGTCCATCTTTATTTTGGTCTCACTTTTTCTTCCTCTTTTATTCTCTCATTCCCAGTTTAGGTTATCTGGTTTGTCTTTGTCACACACAGATAAAAATTTTAAAAAACTCATGCACAACACACACAGTGATTTACACTGGGGGGTGGTGCACGCTCTATATCATGATGATGAGAACCAGGTTAGGGCAATGAAACTAGGGGTTAGGGCCAGGGTAGGGTGAGTGTATGTGTGTGTGTGCGCGTGTGTGCGTGCGTGTATGCATGTATGTTTGGGGTACATTAGGGAAATGAAAAGGGGTGGACCACTGATGGCTTCTGAGATGCAGACTTGTTAGAATAAAGGAATATAAAAAAAGACAGGAGACAGAAGAGATGACAGGGTGGATGATAAGATGAGTAGTGCAGTAATGAAAACGGTCCTCTGTACCCCAAGATTACATGGAGAATGAGATTGGAGCAAGGGAGAGAGAGAGAGAGAGAGAGGGAGAGAGAGAGAGAGAGAGAGAGAGAGAGAGAGAGAGAGAGAGAGAGAGAGAGAGGCATACTGCAGAGGAGGAAATGGGAGTGAAAGAATAGAGAAAGATGGAGACTCATTTATGATGAACCATGGTGAGAGTCAGCTGGAACAGACATGGTAGTAGTGTGAAAGGAAAAAACGGAGGAGAAGAAGAAGAAGAAAAGAGAAGAGAAGAGGTATTACAACTCAGGACGAAGCAGCCCCACTCTGAATGATAAGTGTCTCACGCGCTGCGGGTTATGGGAAGTTCACACAAACAAATGACTCCCATTTGCCAGAGGCGAGGGACACAATTGAGAAAGAAGGGGCGAGAGAGAAAAGGAGGGGAAGAAGAGAGAAGGGAGAGGAAAGAAGGAGAGGACTAAATACTATAGCCATGATTTCAGATATAACCCCATCTGCATTGAGGAAATACTTGCCTTTTTACATCTCTAATGTTGTCATGGGTTTGCAGTGTAAATGAAAGCACCTTCAATCCAAAGGATATCAGGAACCCTGTAGTGAAATGCAGTAAAGGTCTGCGCTTGGCACCTTAAATTACAGGGCGCCTATGGACCTTGGTCAATAACACTAAATGTATTGCAAATTGTAGCGTGTAGGTGGGCTATGTTTTGCTCCATGAGAGGTGATATCAAACAGTAATAAGGGTGCATGAATACTGCCCTTATTTATTCACTAAGCAGCATGGAATCAAAGTTAAGTATGGCTGGATACCTCTCTTTGAAAATGCCTTCACTATAGTTGTTTTTAACCATGTGACATTCAGGCAGTGTGCAGGTTTTCATTACACCCAAACAAGCAGGTGATTCTGCTTCTTATTATGAGTTTTCTGGTTAAAGGTGTGTTTATCAGTTAAATTAGATGCTTTTGTTAAAATGACAACCTCCGTACTCAAAGGGACCCCCTTCTTAAGGGCACTGAGTAGATTACCCAATAGCTTCAAACTGACAGCAGTGGATACACTGGCTAATACACAGGTCCAACCAGTGACCTTCAGTTTATGTCACATTTCTTTTTAGTAAATGAACAAAACTAGTCTCCAGCCACATTAGTGGCTCTGTACGTAGACATAGCACCTGCGCTATAACATACATAACATGACAAAAACTCATACATCTATGAGAAATAACTTTTTACAGTAGTTTTCTGTTATTTTAAATTGTATGCAAAACAAATAACAAATAAGAAATTACAGTTACAGTCATTTTTGTCAAGAAAAAATATTATATTATCTATACAGTATTTTTTCTGCTTTCTTAAATTGTAAAACTGCAACAATGATCTCTAATCAAATTTGTGGATCATTATATAAATGTTAATGTTCATCTAACAATTCAACATTTTTCTTTGTAAAAGTAAGTCTAGTTTTACATGAATGTGGGCTTCTACACACTTTAAACTCTAATTATATACTCTCTAAACTCTCAAATTCAGCATATATACATACATACATTCATTCATACCTTTGAATAGATGCACATTCACACCAAAGTTAGCTGGAAAATACTACAAGATCTAAACCATCATTTTCAAATCTTAGATGTTTGTTTTCAGGTCCTGAGAATGAAAGAGGAAGAGCTTTTGAGCAATCAGGGAGAAGAGGTAGAGATGGCAAATTTCTCTAGTAAGAATAACATCAGTAGTCCATAATTTGGAAATATAGTCACAAAATATGTTGTGTCTTGAGTAATTGGTGACCCTCATATTTTCTCAACTGGAAAACTTGTTACTTTGCTCTTTCTATCTTCATGGCTTCCTCCACCCACTCATGTAACTCAACAGCTGGATGCAATAAGTTCAAGAACATTCTCTGGGGCTTTTCAAGAGGCATTTCGGGAAATGTATGATGTTGCCAACAGAATTAGACATAAATGAAACAAGTTGAAGAAGTGTGGGCGTGCAAAAAAAAAAAAAAAAAAGAGGAAATAACCTAACACTATGCCTAAAATGTATATCAAAATGCATAGGATTATCTTGGGGTGGAATTGCTTCAGCAGAGGTGGCAAGTGGTCAACATTAGCATGCTAAGGGAAATCTGTGCAACTATCAGTGTGAATCAGGGCATTGCTGAGTAAAATGAGGTTTAATCATGAAACAGAAAAAAAGTGAAGATCAAAATGTACCTAAGAAGAATCAGTAGAATTAGACAATAGACCCTTTTATCTGCAGTTCACAAGACTGTTGGGGCTCCATTTTGAATTTTATCATCAGAAACAAACCAAGTGTAAATAATTTGCCTTTCATAGCAGAGGCAAGGCGTTTCATTTCCAAAACAGCTCCGGATATAATTATTTTACCCCGAAATTAGAACCGAGCTCACTTTAAAAGGTACAAAGGAATTCAATGTTAGCGTGTAATTAATTTTATATTACTATTTACCTTTACGTCAGTTAATTATGATCTCTAAAGATGTGTGTGCTACACACATACACACTTACACACGCTACCTTCACTGTGTACAGAGTGACAGTGGTGGTAAAAAGTGTGAATTTTACACACATGACTTCCTGTCCTAATCAAGGGCTTTCTCAAGTCCTATCTGAAAGACACACATGACTGACTCCTTCAGCGGATACCTACACACCGTGGATGTGTGTGATGAGACAGTGAGTGTATGTGTGTATGCGTGCTTGCAGAAGCTCACCAACCCAGCAGTGGAGTGGTAAAGGATATTAGGCCGCAATTGCGAAAAGATTGCAAAAAGTGACATCCTTAATAGAGAAAGATTACTGTGTGCAACATCACTTTGATTTGAGCTGCATACATTTTCCTCACACAGACAGGCTTCTGGACAGCTCTGCACTCTGAGCTCTCCAGAATGGAAGCTCCAGCCTGCCTTTGTGTTTGTGTGCGCAAATTCAAACGTATGTTAACATGAATGTATATATATCTAAAAACAGGAGAGTGAGTCACAAATTTCCTTTTCAGAAAATATTTTCGACAGATGCATTTGTTACACCTGTCAGTGTTTTTATGGAATTTTCTCAAATTCACAAAGGTTCTTTTTTTTTTTCATTGTTTAAAGAAGCTAATTTAAAAATATAAATATAAAGCCTCACAGGCATGTTGACCAAACAGAATAGACAGTACCGAAAAGGAAACAGTGAGAGTTTTATGGATGTTTTCACCACAGTTGGTTTAGCAATAAATATGTCAACCATGTTATTACTGTAAGCACATAAAGCATGAAATGACACAAGTAGCTGTTTTGACAAGTAACTTGACTCTTACTGCTGCATCGTGGAAATATATACTATGAACTTGTCGTTCGTTTCAGGCAAGTTACAGCTGTAAATATGCTGGTACAAATAGAACTTCTGATCATTTAAAATTACTTACTTCATGAATGATTCCCTATTGTTTCATCAAATTATATTCTCAGTAAGAAACAGTTAAAAGTTATGGTGCCACTGTAAAAAGTCCAACATTTAGTTGATTTCCTTTAATGCCTTAAAATAAACAGTGTTATCAGTGGTGTGTGGTACACAGCGTAGAATGTGTCAGTAGGCAACCCTATAGGCCGAATCATTTGGTTAATTAGAAAACACTTCCTAGAAGGTTTACCTCTCATTTCCACCTCATTAAAATAACAATCTCCATCACAACAGCCTTCAATACAGCTGGTGTCAAGTACAGTATTAAATCTGGGATTGTACCAGGGGAGGAGATGTCAAAATAAAAGTCCCTCCGCCTCAGGTCAAAATATTCTCGAATCCCTGCGGTGGACTATCAGTATCAATCAGAAATAAAGTTTGTTGGTGCAGCCTGGAATATGAGCAGGACAAAAGCACCAGGGAGGTCCTTTATTTAGCTAATTCTCCTCTATTTGAGATGTACATATTTCTACAGTGCTTTGATAAGACCTTGGGGACATGCATGTTTTAATTAGACCTGAGCAGCCTGAGCAGCCTGGTTGAACAGTTCATAGAAAACTTTGAACATTTTTCCTGAAAGCCTCTCTCTCTTTGTGACAGGCAATGTGTAATTAGTGGCATATGTGCATTTGCATATATGCACCCTGTGACATGTTGCATCTTATTTGAATAAGTAGACATGTCTCAATGTGATATCCCTGAAGTGAATACATGAATATGAGCCACTAATTATACCAATCTTGCAAATGATCTATTTAAATATTAATATCTTTTCACTTTGCATTGTTTGCTGGGAGCTTTTTTAGTCAGTAGCGAGCTGTGTGTGTTTGTTTGTGTCAGTTCCATCTAGGTTGCGGTGGGTATTGTCTTCCGTGCATAAAGAGTGTACGTGTGTCTCTGCATGTTGTTTCATGTGTGAATGCATGTACTGTCTGGGTACGTGTACATGATCTCCAGTGGAGAAAGACAATGTGTGATTCTTATTTTTACACAGACAATAAAAGCCAATCAGTGAGGCCACTGTGTATGACAAGCTATGGAACAGGAAAAGAAACTTTATGGAAGTGTGCAGGATCCACCTGGCAAACAAGTTGCCATGTTGTATTGTGGAAACTAGATCATTTCATAATTATGAGATGATGTCTAGTTACTGTGTCTCATTATTTTACATTCCTTGTTAGTCCATGTAGCACAAATGAAAATGTACATATCTGCCATGTCGTTATTATGAATTAAACATTTCTCTTGAAACTGTTCAACATATTTAACATGCTTAGAGATGCTTTCTATAAACTGCTTTTCAAAAATGTTGATCAGGATCAGTCTGGTTGACATGACAACATTGTCTTACAATATTTAGCGATTGTGATATATTAACTGCACCACCAAATTACAAGGCAAACAGCTTTATAAATGCAAGACTGTGTCATATTTGCTGCAGTTAAAAGTGCAAAAAAGTTATGAATTTACACTCCTAAATAAGATGCTCCAAATGAGGAACTGCTTTTAGCTTCATTGTAATCTTTACTGAGGGGTTTACCACAAAGAAGAATGAAAATAGAAAAATAAAGTTAACACTAATTAAACTGTCAAAAAGCAATCCCTGCAGGGTGTTGGTTAGCTCAGTTGGTAGAGCATCCGCCCCATGTACAAAGCCTTGACACAGCGGCCTAGGGTTCAAATCCAAGCTGCAGCCCTTTGCTGCATGTCATTCCCCATCTCTCTCTCCCCACATTCCTGTCACTCTTCAGCTGTCTCTATACAATAAAGCTTGAAAAACAACAAAAAATATCTTTAAAAAAAAAAAAAAAAAGCAATGCCTGCAGTGCATTCAAATGAGAAAAACACAGATACTGTAAAGACTGTTTTTGACACGTGTGTTACATTTACAGTAACACATCAGTAAAAATGACAAATGCACAAATGTTAATATTTAACCGAACAGATGGTAGTAACACTTATGCAACAGCACAAGAATGTGGTTAAATCATCACTTTTGGGCGGATAACAAAGTGAGTTAAAGTAAAAGTTTGTGACTCATTTTCAAAAGTGGTGATGAAGTGTTTGTTTGATGAAATCTCTTTATATGCTTTGGATCTATTCGTGTCAAACATTTCTGATCAGGTAAACATTTGAATATAAGCTAGGCTATAAAGTTATGACTATGCTAATTTAGCCAACCATAGCTATCAACAATAAAAGCCTGTGGTTGGCATCAAAGATAGGATTATTAGGTGTCAATAAATTGACCTGTTATTAGAGATATCTCCACAGTCAATTAAATTAATGTTATTTCATTTATCTCTCCTCACTTAACACTAGTCGATATTCATACCTGTACAGTTTCCATGGTTACCACACATAGAGGGCCTGGTGGTTATTCGCGGAGCGCTTGTATGTCTGTATATGCACTTAAGGAACGCAGATCCGAATGGTTCCAGAGTTGCTCCCTGTCTGAAAAGACCTTTTTTTTAAGAAATGTATCAAATATATCATTATATTATATACAGTTAAAGATAAAGAGTGCCATCTCAGAATGACAATCGTCTGACAGTAATTTTACCTCTGGGGGCAGCAATGTTTTCAGGTCTTCCAGTACAGCCAGCGTAAATCTAGAAAATGAATAACAGATATCCAGGCCAAGACTTCCTCTGCAGTTAGGACGTTGACACACGTTTCAGCGAATCCCTATAAACAGATATCTGCATACGAATGTTGATGAACGTTAAACAAGCTATAGAAAGCTGTCGTCAGACAATATCTGCTGGGATCCGAGATTGTATTTCTCTTTTACTCTCCACACGGAAAGCTTCCAATTCCAAAATCTTGGTCCCTTGCCTACAGATTCTGCATTCATATGCAATTAGCTGTATCATCATATTATGAATAGTTTTATTATATCATACTATATACTAAGTTAGTTTGAGCTAAGTTTTTTTACACTGATATTGTTTCCCATGTTGTAAGTCTTGGGGTTAAATCAAAAGTCAAACTCAATTGTTCTTTTTATTCAGAACTTAAGGGTTAACTTTTTACAGACTGGCAATATGTAATTGCATTCATCTTTTGATTCTCTTCACTGATGTTTGCTGCTAAGTGTGCTGGACAATGAAAAGCCTCTGGACAAAGCGAGGCTAGGCTGATGAATGCTACTCAGCCTTAATTGCGTGCTAGTTTTGATGTAAGGCAATCATGAGGTCATCTGTTTGAAGTGGATAGGTTTGTTTGATCCATCTTTGTGTGAGTGCGCGCATGTGGGGGTTTTAATGTCTTATCATCAGCTACCTGGTGCGATTAAGTCAGGTATAAGGAACCAGGGAAAGCAGAATGTGGTTTTGTTAGCGCATGTGTAAACACACATAAGTGTGTAAGTCTACACACACACGGTGAGGTTTAATAGAGGTCTGTCTAAAGCCTGCTCAGTATGGCTGTAACAGTCAATCAATCAGCAGCACAAACTACAGGACACTACTGCCTTCAAACTCATTAAAATGAGCATGGCATAACAGAGAAACATACTCTTCGCAAATTAAGTTGTGTATCCTAATTGTTTTCGTGTTTGTGGGCCTTTCGACAACTTCAGAAGGCATTTGTTGTTGCTTGATGTATGCTTGCTGCGCCTCAGGCAATGTTTTTTATGACCATTATTATTCAAATGAGCTAGAAATGTGTTTTGAAAGTCCTAAATCATTGAGCATGAATGGCTACCCTTGGCGTTTATAAATGACTTTCCACACAAGCAAACCTCCGCCTGCATGGCTTACTCCACTGAGCTCATTTGGGTATTTGAGTTCTGTCAACAGAATTTGTGTCACTTGTCCATTGGCATGACAAGTTGCATTAGAAAGTTTGACAAGATTTTTCACTAATGTTTTCGACTTTTCGAGTGATAAACAGCATTCGATTGATAAATAGAAAAGTGGGTAAAAAATAAGCTTCAGGTGGGGATTAGCAGGTGAAAAACTGAATATATATGTTTCAGATACAACGGTGATACAATGTCTTTGTTGTTGTGGTTTCTACCATAGAATATATAGAAAGACAGTGATAAATATAATATCAATGTGTGGCAATTTAGTCAAACTGTCCTGAATGTGCACAAAGGACAATTATAATTGGTTTTTATTATCAATAATGTTCTCAATTTAACAATGAATCGCTTATGAGCAGCACAACACCCACAGTGTTCCAAAGCCCGTACGTACAATAGCTTGTTTAGTTTAACCAATTGTCCAAAGCCCAAAGATAATCAGTTTTCTAACCAATCATTTAATCATAATGGTGTAGAAAGAGTCCAAATACATATATTACTGTTTGCACTGATGTGTGGATTTGCACTATTTTTATTATACATCAGTTTGAAAGACGATTAAATGTATTGTAAATACAATATGTATTTATTGTAAATTGTACAAACCTTGCACTGTAGTCTATATCATGATTTTACAGTTGTAATACTAATAAATGGATTGTCATACTAAAATACTACCACTTCAGTTAAATTTTACATTAGACAGACTAAAGCAACTTGACTACAAAACAGCTCCAGTGGGAGTTTCAATCAGAACGTTTTCTAAGATTATAACCCTCGTCCACCATCACAGAACCAGCTTCTATCTCTGTTGATAAGATTTGGTTTGTAGATATTTTTATATTGGCGTAACTGCCCGGAATCTGCGTAAAACATTCCGGTTACACTAAGAAAGAAACTACACACACATGCACACACACACACACAAATACATGTGTACAAGCTTGCACACCATGTCTCATCTTGTGTCCAGACACACTCCCTCACTCACACACACACACACACACACACACACACACAGACCACATCTTGATTAGGTTTTCATAAAGTCTGGGACTATGCTGAGTCTGTAATTGACTTTGACAGCAGAAGCCTCCATGTCCTATGGCTATGTTAAACGAACAATTTACATCTTCATTTCAAATTCTACATGGATAAAAAGCTATTAATTACATTAGTCTGCGAAGAGTCATTCCAGCTGTGCAGAATATGTGTGTGTATCTTTGTCTGTGCGTCTCTCCCATCCTTACACATATACACATTTGCTCATTTGTATATTAAGTCTTGCGGCCAAACAATGGCCAGTAAGTGCTTCTTCTGCAGATGAGTTTATGAGTGTGGAAAGGACTTTTACTCAGTTGTATTGCTTTGCAAAGCAAACACAAATGCTAGTCCTATATGAGAATTTTATGGACAGGAGAACATTTATTAAATCTATTGACTTGGCAGGGGTTGCAGAGGCATTGACCCTTACACTACTTCCCATTCACTGCTTGTATAATGTTAGTTAGGAGAATATTTTACTGAGGCTTATAAAATATAATCGCCATATAAAGTAATTTCACCTGGTCCCAAGATTCTAGTTTTTGACGCTGTCGCTTAAAGAAATGGCAGGAGCGAATGGATAGACAGATATGAAAGAGACAGAAAGACAGAGAGATCAGCCCAATCAAAGGGGGAAAAACATTCACAACCAAAAAGGGGCGAGGAAAGTGTTTTTGCATGACGATCAAGCAACTTTTCTCTCTTAGAGTGCTTCCTGTCAGCTTCAAAGAGCGCTTTAAGAGGTTGGGAAAGTGGCTCTCTGAACAGCAGCAGGAACAGAAGCATCTCAGCCATCATCTCCGAGCCATCTGCGTGATGGGGGGAGCAACACAGACCCCTGTGTTTGCTTTGGAGATAGAACGATCAAAGAACAACACTAACCATATAATGAAGGGACAGATGGACCTTATATGAAGTGGAGAGAGAGAGAGAGAGAGAGAGAGATACAGTGAAATTGGGAGAGAGAGGTGTAGACAAAATCAAACTGCAAATGCAACAATCTTTTTAGGAGAGAGAGAGAGAGAGAGAGAGAGAGAAAGAGGTGTGCAGGGGGGATATGATGTGGTGAAAAAGTGCGAGCCATCTCGTCGCATGCAGACTGCCTGCGCTGAATGAGAAAGCTAAAAGGTAATTTCACGGATAAAGAGGAGGCCTAATGCATAGAGGTAATGTAGCAGGGGATGGAACAAAGGCAAACTTTCATCTCTTTAAGCTTGGATGGAGAGAGAGTGAGAAAAAGCGAGAGAGAAAGCTTTGATGCTTTGAAAATGATAATAACAATCTCAAAGTCAGCCTCAGAAGAGAATGTGCTCCCCTCACTGTGCCCCATCCCCTCCTCTTCTGCCCCCTACCACTTAATACAACTGCACAATGACTGTCTAGGACTAGGTGGGCTGTGGGTGAGTGTGTGTGTGTGTGTGTGTTTGAGGAGGAGGAGGGGGTGGGGGGCAAATTGTGACACTTAGGGCCCCCCAAATTACTCCTGGAACAAACACAAAGATGAGGAGAATAAAGAGACTCATTATACGTGAGATTAGATGACTTTTGTGGACACACTAAGAGATGAATTTATGTAAAAATGATCTTTCACATACAGTATATAAAGCTACGTTGAAATATGAATTTCGATAAAAGATTCATGGATTGCAGCTTCTCTTTCTCGCTGCCTCTGCTCTATATTAAAATGAAGGACTGAAGCTGTTTTAGTCACAAAGCTTTTTTTCTCCTTTTTTTTTTTTTTTTTTTTTTTTTTTTACCTCTGTTGTCTCTACAGAAAAAGCCCATTTTGTTTCCGGAGCTTCCTTAATGCACTACGGCAGTAGAAATGTAGAAATGATAGGCATTACATCCCATCCGCCTTCAAAATGTTGTAGGTGCATGAAAAACAGAGCTATCACTGAAGTGGGAGTACCTATTGTCTTTCAAGTCAAATAAACTACAGTGTGCCTGGACATTTGAAATGGTATGTTCGAGTGCATAACATGTTACACAAAGTTAATCAAATAAAATAATGCCTGCCTAAAAGAATAATGCAACTCACATGGCTGCAGGTGTGTTTTTGAAGCATGATTCAGAAGGATAAAGAAGTAAATCCTTTTTTTTTTTCTACGAGTGAAATCATTTATTTGCTAAGTGCAATGCACTTATTATCCAGCTCTCCCTGACAACCAAACCATTTTTTGCAAACCAATAATGACTTCTAGATCCAGCTGCATATTCTGTTAAAGAGCGGTGAGCCAGTTCAAAAGACTTCCCCTGAAAAGAAGAATCCTAAAATCATCTGCATCATTATGGCGCCAAACGTCCCAAATTATGCGGTGAGGTATAGAACATTTTGATTGCCTTTTATTGTCTTAAAATTGGACAGATGATGCATTCAGCTGCGTCAAACCGTCTGAGTGCTTGAGCTCATGATCTTTGACCTTCCTGTGCTGGGGTGGGGGGGAGGATAAACCATTAGCTGACTGTTTCAGCCACTCTGTGTGTCTCTCTCTCTTTCTGTGTGTGTGTCCATCAAGTGGATCTCCTCCTCCCCCCACTTTTCTTTTATGGAAAACACAATTTAACACCCAATTTTAAATTATTCAAACCATTTGCTTCAAATACAATCTGACCCACAAACGTTATCACACATCTCGAGAGAGTGCATCGTAGATGGGTTTAACTCGCTGTACAATGTTATATTGTATATATTAAATAAGTGCAGTATTTATTGTTCAAACCAACAACTAGATATGATCGTTTGAGATTCAAGTGCTGGTTCAGAATCTTAAACAAAACTTTCATTCCTTGATCATACTAAAATTGTCCACATTATTTCTGCTTTGTTCCAAGGTGTGGCCTCCTCCTGTTGATGGAAAGAATTTGAGCTCCGATCACAGATTGAATTCCAGCATGAAATGTCCTTGTGTCTTACCTCATTGGTTATTCTGTCCTGGTTAGCGCCAATTGCACACAGAGAAAAGACCTTTTTTATCCTTCCGCCCTCATTTCGTTTTTCTCTCCTGACCCCTCAGAGTATCACCAGACCTCAAAATTGCATTGAATATATAAATGCTAATGCTAATAACTGCTAGCAGGAGCAGATAATGTCCTTGACTGGTACAAGAAAAGATCCTTTTCTCTTACATGACTCACTGCCTCTGAATAACATTAGAAGAGTTCACATTCCAAGCTCTTATTTCTCTCCTATTCTTTCCCATTCTCTTTTTTTTTTTCTTAATTTACTTGACTCCCACCTCAACTCTAGCCTTCTTGTAACAGAAAAAAAAATCCAGCTGAAGTGTAAAATATTAATTCATTTATCTGCACGATAAGATCTTGCTGCCTCGCTCGAAATTCCAATGACATCCATTTGCCATTAAGTCAACGCAACACACAAGCAATGAGGCCTCTGGAGCTTGTCTGTCTTTGCACCCCCCTCCATACCGTGGCTCCGTTTTTATGCCTCTGGAAGCTTTTCATGGTAGGAATTAAACTATAATACTTGTTTCAGTGGCATGCATGTTAATGGCTGCAGCAAAGCTGTCATTTAAGAGACATGAGGAAACAGCTGCAGTGAACAAAATGGCCTCTCGTGGAAACACCCAGGATGTCTTTGGGACTTTTTATTGTCTCTCTAAAGATGGAGATCATCCCGATACCAAAATCCCTGCAGTTCTGGAATGAATGTTCAACTTGTTATTGTGCATTCTGATTGGTCTATGTTTAAGAGTGTCCAGTGGGGTCCAGAAAGCCTCTTAGGCCTTCCCAGTAGGGCCTGTCAGTAACAATAGAGGAATTAAAGGACCCTGCACTAGCAAAAAGCCCCATGACATGAATAAGAAGCCAAATATTCCATTGTTTCATATAGGAACTTGGTTCTCTTTGAAGATGGATGTGAAGAGAGCTGTGCGGCAGAATTTGCCCTTGCCTCAGTTTCTTAAAAATGAATTATTTCTTGTCTGGCAGGCAGCTCTCCGGAGGTGAGAGGCTGCCTCTTAACATGAGCAGGTATCAGTCTTAAAACCGCTCAAAGTAATTGTAGCTTTGAAGTCACACACATCACAGATGGCACAGTCAATATTGCACCAACTTGTCTGGGTGCTTTCCTCCCAACTCCTGCTGTACTTCTGCTCCTGTTCATGTGACGAAAAATACATTATTTGTCACAAACTTTTTATTAAAAGAGGCCAACCATCAATCAATCCTGCAATCACTCATGCAATCACATTAATCATTCTTCTCTGCCTTATTTGCGTCATTTGGTATAAGAATGTTGAGACCCCAAGTGAAATGTACTTCACAGCGACATCTGGTTCTGCATATTCTTTTGACAGCATGCTCCGCAAATCATGTCAGCAATATTCAGTAAGAGCAATAGTCGCTGATAACTGCGATTAGATTTCTCAAAGTTTCAAACAAAGAAACTTTTCAAGGCTATTATTCCATTTATGCCATCTACTTTGCTGAGATTAACAACTGGATTTCTTTGTGAATAAAAGGAGGTAGAGCAGCAGGGCTAAAATGTGGGCTACTTATTGTACTTTAGTTTTAACCTGACGACATTAATTTTAAGACACCCTTATAATTAAAGAGCTGCTAAATTTCTTTAGCCTGAATTTGTTTGCAACTAGTTGTATTTTGTCGAAAATTAACCAAGAATGTCCCCGTAACATAATCAATGTTGGCACTGACCACATCCTTTAAAGTAAATAAATACAAACAGGCACAAAGAAAAGCCAGGATAAGTGAGTTGTTAAACTAGTTCATTGTTACAGGAAGCAAGAGTTTATAGAAAACATGTCCTTTACCACATGCAGCCACCATTACACAAACAACCACAACTGATTTTAAAATACCACAAAGAAAGCCTGATAAGCACCAAATAGTAAAATAGCCACAGGAAGCCACAAACACTTAATCACAACCAACCGCAAAATACTGCAAATGAGCACAACTTGGTTCAACAACAACAAGGTTTTAAGGGAAGCAGTACCAGACATCAATCCATCTGTGGCCATGTAATGAGAAGATGAAACAGATGAATCATGGAGACGCAGGAGTTCTTGGGTCTCCACAGGTATAATGCTGTAAATCATTACCACCTTTCAGAGTCCCTGCTTGAAGAGGTATTGTTTTGAAATCCCTGCGCTGCTGCTGATCTTCTCAGAGACAAAATTTATCAGCAGAGAATGCGAGAGAGAGACACAGAGACAGTAAGGTAGACATGGGCAGTATAGAGAGAGAAATGAGGAAAATAAAGCCGAGCAGAGAAAGGGCATTGAGATGGAGAAACAGACATCACAGGAAGACAGCAAGCAAAGTCTTTAGGCCAAGCTTGAGAGGTTGCACACGTTTCCTGCCTTGATTAATAAAGTCTGGCTGGGGCTCAGGTCAGCTCACTGCTCATCTAGCACCGCTGAAGCCTCACACACTCTCGCAAACACACACTCACACACGTTCGGTGCTGTCTGCCAGCATTCCTGTATTGACTGACATGGCCTAACCCCTTTTAATTGTCCTTGAGCAGAAGCTGTGCCAAAGGCTGAATCTGTTAAAAATACAGAATCAGTAGTTACACAGTCTGTGACCGTTTATGTGTCTGCAGACAGCATCTGTACTGTCAAATTATATACATTTGATATGCTGGTATTCTGCAGTTTTCTGGGTAAATCTGCAGCTGAAAGTGTGTGTGCATGTGCGTATCTGCTATCCATGCAGCCCAACCAATGAAAATACAATAATGAGGTCATATCAGTATTCATCTTACAGGCCGGAAAAGGGTGGAGTGTTGATAGAAATGATATTAGGCCATCCAAGATTAAGCACATTTACTCAAATACATACTCAGGTACTTTCAGCCTAACCGTTCATAATGGGTCCATTCGTCCACTGTATAATGGGGCTCCTATTACAAACTGCATTTAAAAGAATCAAATAAAACATGTAATTTTGATCAAAAAGTAAGAAACACTCACCAAAATGCATCATTAGGGCAGCCCTTGCCCACAGTTTAAGACATTAAGGGCGTTTAGCCATAAGGAGTGGTGAGCATAATGGGCTGGGTGTGGGTTCATCGGGTTGTCTGCTAACATTTTTATTGCCTTTTTGCTCCATACTTTACCCATTAAAGAGTTGGAAATGTACAAAAATTGTGTGCCAATTTGTCAGTTATTTGCCCGCTAAATGTCGAAGCACTTTGCTGTCATTTGGGGTGATCAATGCTTAATGAATTAGTCTGTTTTTCACCTCCGTTAAAGGCAGACGTGCTTAGCACCTTCCCAATCCCTTTGAGACCCTGTCTGATGGAAGCCTTCCACCCCTAATTTATGAAAAGTGAGGAGCTAAGCAGTTCATGCGTCTAGAAGTGCTAGCTTTTTGGTAAATTGCTTTTTGTGAATTCACTTGAGTCCAAAACGGAACTCAACCTCAACTTTCATTAAACGGAAGATGAAAAAATGTCTTGAGAAGTGGTGGAAATAGAGGGGAAACAGAGACAGCGAGACCAGAGGATAAATGGCAAGAGCTCAAAGCAATGTTTACATGATGGGAATGAGCGTCCTAATGCAGTGATGATTGCAGAGTGTTTCCAGTGATTCCATTTAGCCTATTGAATTAGCCAGAGCTGGAGTCAGCGCACTGGCCCCGGCGCTGCAGAAACAGACACCCAGGCATCAAAATCCAATTAAATACATTTGTTAAATAATGTAATGATTGCCTAAGCATACTTTTCAGGCGGACTCCATTCATTTTGACCCATAAAAATGCCATTGTTTTCTGAGCTTTGGGAAAGGTTATGCAGATTGATAGAATTAATTGTCTGGCAGGCGAAAAATGTCATTAGAACACTTAGATGGCCATGATGGCCCATTTATATCCCCAGTCTGTTAGCGGCCAGGCATTTTAATTTGTAACTTGACATGATAATGTGGCTGGTCCCCAGCTCACAGACACAAATATTACTCACATTGATTAAAAGGGACCATTCCTTCCTCCTTCCCAATAGCTGGACATGCAGAATCCATACACTGTTAACTTTATCTGGCTAACATTTAGCTTGCCATGACTTTTATTACTTGTATTTTAATGTAGAATGTAAAATTAATCTGTAACGTGTCACGCAGCCATGTACAACTGGACATTAGTATTCATGATTAAATTGGCTATGTTGTCAAATATTTGACCAAACTTGCAAACAACTATTTGTAAAGCATGACTATGACTACATTTTAACAACAAATGTAACACATAAAACCAGACAGATACAGTCCATTTAAGACTCAAACCACAACCTCAATCCACAAATATACACATATAATGCAAATGTTTCCTGTGTCTTTTATGGGGAACATTGTTTTGCATTGGGTATTTTTGCCGAGGTCACCAACAGTTATATTAACTGTAGTATTTAACCTGAAGAAATCCTTACATCAGCTTCAGGGAGGCAAACAGTACGTCTGTGGACATACCGATCAGACTGCAAACATCTCTTCAGAGGTCACTGACTTGGCTTGAGACTGAATTAGACATGGATGAAGAACTCTCCTGCATTATGAGCGAGGGGGGGCCATGTTTCCATGGTAACATATTCCAGGGTGTGAGAGGATTGGATCATTAAACCTGACTGGAGATTTCAAGGTCAAAGGTCAGAGGCACCGCGGCCCAATGGGAGCAGCTTGTGAATCTATCATTACAACGTGCTCATAAACATACAGCACAGAACACATGTGTGGTAGAGTATATAGGAACAGATGGACACACACACACACACGCACACACACCTCTTGATTTCTGGCAAATTAAAGAAATGATTGACATCTCCATTTTTTTCCTCTTGAACATCTCAGTTGGTCTCACTCTGAACATGATTTCCTCTCCTCATTTTCATTTCTAACACATCCACAGGTAATGAACACATTATAGTTAAGCACATTATGGAACATTTGCCAAGCCAATGGCTGTGCATCAGTTTAACTGACGGTCACAATGTGAAATGGTGAGGACTTGGGTTGTAGTGGTCAATTTTTTTTTCTTCTATCTTATAATATCACTCTCATAATATCAGCTCACCAGTCTAACTAATTCTTCAGGAGCTATTTTGTGTCTCTTCTACAGACTGTATGTTTGAATTCAGTGGTAGATGAAAAAATAGCCCATTAATTCATTTGACAACAGAGCAAAGGTATGTAGTTAATGTTAATGTATGTGCATAAAATAACACTGAAATTGTCAGCATGTCATGCACAGAGTCTGCAACATTTTATACACGTAATTTGTTGATTCATTTATTGCTCTGTGGTGTGGATTTGTAGAGCTGCAACTCAAAGATATTTCTTTTCTTTACTTAGTGAAAGCACAAAAAAACTTACCTGACAGAAGTCAACATTTACAAATTGCATTCACCTACTTAAAGCAGTCGACCAGCTGGAATAATAGCAAAGTACAGAATGAGAACACAAACAGACATGTTTGGTGCTTAACAACAATGAACGCCTTCATCGAAGCTCTATCTTTTCTCCCAAGTGTCACAATTGCGCAGCTCCTGACACTTTTTTTTTTTTTTGTGCAATATTGTCTTTGAAACTGATAAAGCAGGATGATCAAAATGCATGGAGACAAATGGAGAGCTTCTGGTTTGGAGTTTTGATTTGTGAGACTGGAAGGTGCTACACAAAGAACAAATGATGACAGTTCCTACTGTAGTTCTCTATATCATTATCAACCCTTATCAACTTTTTTTTTCAAAGCAGCCACATTTGTTACATGTCCCCACTTTGTACTGAGTATCATACACCAAAGGGAAAAGGGAGCTTGTGTCTTGTAATATGATGTATGCGTGAAGACAGTTCAAATTAGGACCTCAGCTTCACTAATAAACACTTGAGTGTACAAAATATTAGGAATGGCATTTTAATAATGAGCTCCATCTGGTTTTTCACAATCCACGTGTCAATTTGCAAATCCTTTTTGAACCTGTGTCTTTCTCATAATCTGAATCTTATTCTCAGGAGAGATGCAGTTTAAAAAGGTGCAATCAATAAAGGATCGAAGCTTTCATGTTGAATCCCTTGATCAGCCCGTCTCTGGGAAAAAGCACATATTCCCAATATTTTGCACATTTGGTTTCGACTGAATTTTGACAGGCCTGAGCAAAAAGCATGTTTTAAAGACTGTCTTGAAAGATGGCTATCAATGACACAAAAATCAGTACATCTAATACATTATTAAATAATGCTCAGGCCTAGATGTACTGTATGTGATATTCATGTCTCATAAACAGCTATGCATCAGCTACTTCTGGATTCTTTTTGACCTACACAAAAACAAAATGTTTAAAAAACGTTATTTGGAGGTGCAAAACATGATTTCAAGTAGCAATGGAGCACAAAATGATTTTATTTCTACTAAAGCTGGATCAAAACCAAACAGCATGCAGAGTATATTTTCTTATATATTAACTGGAATTTGTTGATTTTTATTATTTTCAAAACACCAAATAAAAGTTTTGCTTCTTGTAGAGTAATGCCATATTTTTGAAAGTTAGTTTCACTCAAGTTTTTTTTTTTTTGTTAAATAAAGAAAAACACTCAGCTTGAGATATGTAACGTGCACACATTTTGTTCAGCAAGATCATTTTTCTAAACTTTATGATTTAGTATTTTCCTGTTTCATCAAACATCCAATTCTATCGCTCCTTCCAGTTCAATACTCTTCAAAGGCCTCATTCACAGTTCGCTGCCTGTTTATTGTGGTGCAACAACAGAATGACATGTATGAGAGGAAGATATACCAAAGCTTTGAAAACTATTGAATGTTGTAAGTTATTTTTGTTCCCATAACTAACATGTGCAATATTTTGGTTGTATTGTGTTATTGATTCCCATGGAGGGAAGAGTGAAATATGAAAAGAAAGGAACAGCAAAAGTGTAAAATTGTAGCTGAACTTTTATCACATATTTTGTTCGGAAGTTTCACTTCTTCTGCTTATTATATTTGATAATGTTCCCACTTGTATGACATAGTGAAAATTCTGAATCTTCTTGTTTTAGAAGCTACTTTGAAATTATTTTTTTTAATAAATATCAGGAGGTATTGACCATTATAAAAACATTATAAAACATGTTATATACATTTACATATTCTGTATATCATTTAATATTTTTTTTCTTTTGAGTTTATCTTCCATATTTTTAGGGACTATAGTTAGAAGAAATCTTTTGAAGTGAAGTGAAATCTCTTTAACTTAATTCAAAATATACTGCAGTGTTATAAATTAATTGTAGATTTCTTATGCACTGTGATTAATAACTTGAAACTGCTTTTAAAAAAACAAATATCTGAAATTGTTGTGAAGCATGTCATCATTGCAGCGATCTCATCTGTCTATCTCATCTGTTCACATATAAGACACACAGATTTACACATTCTTAACAATGTGTAAACAGCCAAATCTAAAAATTAAAACGCAATATGTTTTGCAGATATTGTTGCCATGAGGGGTTTTATTTGACTACCTTAATAGTGCTGTCGCAATCAACTGTGTTATCTTTAAGCAGCTTAAAAGGACACTCCCGGTTTGAGTCAAAAGTTCAAATTGAAAATATATTTATAAATGCAAATGTACTATTTTAACTATATTAATATTATTCATCAGGTTATTTCTCAAGTTGCATCCTCACAAATGTAGACACTTACACATGATTAACAGTTCACTCTTGTGTGCTGTTTTTAAACAGTCTAACATGGTTTAACAAGGATCACTGATCTATGGTCAGAGTCCAGGCCTATTGCAAATATGAATGATCAAAAGTTGTCAGCCATAGAATCTGTGTCAAAAAGAAGTAAGTTGAGCAAAAAAGTAATTCCAGCTCACTGTTCCTTACTTACATTTCTTGTGGCACCTGCATATGGTGGCTGTGCTGAACCCCAGACACAGAAAGGGGTGTAGAATGAACCCCCATCACAGCTGAGGGTGACTGGATAACAAGTGTGAGGTAGTGAGGGAGAGGTGGAGAAAATAACCTCAATTTACACTCATTTTCACTTTTCTTTGGCAAATGTTGCAACATATTGGGTTTTGCTGCGGAAGGGCCTGCTTTCTGTCCGGCATGTGTGTATGTGTGTTTTTCTGTGGCATGTGTGGACAATGGGCAGACTCTCCTGGTCTCCTAGTTGTCCTAACCCCCCGTGGTGAGGCTGAATAACACACCTCATCCTGGGCTTCTTTTCTCTCGCTCACTCATTTTCACACTCCCCTTTTCTCCACTTCCAAAAGGCTGAGACAAAAGCAGGCCAGTGTTATTGCCATTTTGTTTGTGTGTGTGTGCATGTATGTGTGTGTATGTAGTGGCCCTGTCCTGCTCCTTCAGGAAATGGTGCATCAATGGGCATTATGTAGATGTTTGAATAGCTGCCACCCAGGGTCTTTCTGTAAATCTGGGTCTCCATAATTCTGTCTGTGTCTGTCTGTCTGTCTGTCTGTCTGTCTCTTAAAAACCGAGGATTGTCACAAACAAACGGATCATAACTTAATGATCTATATAATGATGTTGCTGTTATATGGCTTAAAAGAGCGCTACGTGATTTTCAAATAAATCTTGCCTGATAGTTCTTTCTTTCACTCTACCAATATGAATCTGCTGTACTGACCTTTATCAGTAATAAAGTGAATAATTTACTTGTTACAGATTGACTTCTATATTAAGAGTAAACAAGGAAGTTCATTGTCATTCAAAAGTCCTTTGTCCATCCACAGAGCTTTCAAACTTGAAAAGCCCACACATACACTACCTTATGTTCGCTCTCTTTTCTGTCTTCGCTGTTGTGTCTTTTCTTTCTTTTTTCTCTCTTTTTTGGGGGGGGGGGGGGGGGGTTAATTGTTTCTCCCGTTGCGTCTGCCAGTAAAGTATAATGATGATGGTCCATATTTAACTCCATAGCCAGACAACACTGCACTGAACATACAAAGCTCTATTGTAAACAGCAGCATTAGCCTCTGAGGACAAAGCTTCTCTTCTTGTGGGGCAAGTTAACTGGTCTCGTGGAGAAGGCCTTCATCACAGGAGGATCTGCGATGGGCTAAATACAATATATTATTTTAAACCTGCTAAAATTGTCCATTCTTGATCTACTGTGAAAGAACTTTTAGATTTTACAGAAATCAATCTATCCTTTCTTGGCTCAGAAACTTGCTGGAACTCTAACAAGGACACCAGTGATATCTATGCATCCGGCTGTCTTTCCATCACCTTATTTCATAGATATCTATATACAGTCATTACATGTGATTACCTGCCAATAAAAGGCCAATCATCATGAAATTTTTATCTAAATTTGCCTCTGCATGCTACTATTAATCCTTCCACTTCCACCAATCTCACCAATCTTGATGCCTGTCTCCCAGTGCCATTTTATGTCCGTTTCAATTTTTCACAGGACTTTGTGATGAACTACAATATTAAGCCAGGTAGAATGCTCATTTTCTACTCATCAACAGGCTCAGCGTGTGAGTGTGAGTTTCCCGTGGAGTGTTAGAGGGAAACGGATCACTGAGCCTCCCTAAGGTCCTGCAGAGTGATTAGGCTTTAGATAGGAGATCATCAATTCATACTGGGATCCATACCCGCTGTAATGATGGGTGTGTGTGTGAGTGTGTGTGTAGGTACAGTGCATGTGAGTGTATGTGTGTGTGTGTGTGGGTGGTGTGCGTGGGAGATAGTCAATTAAAATGTAAGGCAGGCTAAAGAGAGTGCTGACCTTTCCAGCAGTTTTAGACACCCTGACCGTGAAAGGGTTATAAGGGAGTCTAAATGGAAACAGAAACACACACAAACACACACACACACACACACACACACACACACACACACACACACACACACACACACAGAAATGCAGACTTTCCATACACTACATGCCCTATGGATTGAAATTAATTAAACTTCTAGGTGATATAGTGGAGGCTGATTGGAAGCTAATGTCCTTCTGACTGTTTACCTGCCCAGAGCTGAAACAACACACACCATATCTAATGGCCTGAGGAGAAGGAGGAAGACACACGCACACACACGCACACACACACACACACACACACACACACACACACACGCACAAAGACACAGCCAATCTCCCACACACTACTGGGCAATTAAAGGTCTGCTTCCTTAGCTGATTTTGTGGATATTGCAACAGTTTGCTAATTCTGTGTGAGCAAATGACAGAGTGGTGGTGGAAAATGCGTGTGTGCACACACATAGTTTGATGTAAGTAGGACTCACCCATTGAAACTGTAATGAACAACTATTGTCCAACAATTTGGGAGTGTTAGGTCGTGAAAGTGAAGGAAACAACATAAGTAGACTATAAAAACAGCTTATCCTGTTGCATTGTGATAATTGTGTGTAAGAGGACTGCCAGGCATTCAAGGATGTTTAAATATATTAGGTTAAAAGTTTAAGATTTCTATGGGATGTGGGAATCAAAAACTGTGGGATGCATTGTAGTGACAAACAGTGTAAAATAATATTCAAAATAAACATATTCCAAATAACCAATATCAAATAAGTGGAGACATGTCCATGGTATACCCCACATTAGCTGGTATGGGCTCCAGCCCCCCGCGACCCTGATGAGGATAAGCAGTGACAGAAAATGGATGAATGGATGGATGAGCAAGTGGAGTCAAGTTTTGTTAACTGGTGTTTTCAAAGTCAGAAGTGAAATGTCAAGGTCTACGAGCTTATATGTAAAATAAGTGATTACAATATAATCAAACACAGGACGAAACATACAGTAGTTTTCATAATACATATACTGTATGTATTTAAAGGCCGAGCTCTTGTAATTGTGGCTTTATGCAATGTTACATGTGCAGGATGTAAAGGTTAAAAAACTGTCTTCCAACTGACAGAAAATCAAATACCTAAAAGAAAGAATAGGCAGACTTCAGTAAAACAATACTGTAAAATTAGGATCTCTTCTGATTCATAATAAAACAATAATTGAGCTGACTAACAAGCAACTAAAAAAGATGCTGCCCACAACACAACACTGCCACTGCCACAGTACCACTGCACAACGATGTCAACTATGCAGTGTTTCTAGACTTTGACCTCTGATCATTTTACACCAATATTTAGACGCCAATTAGAAGAAACAAGCTATTTAAAGTGATATCTTGGGGCTGTGGGAAAATGTGAGTATATTAACCTGGATTTCTCTTTAGAACAACTCCTGCCGCATTGCTCATCCACGTGACGTATCTGCCGTGATGGCGATGGCATGTCACCTCTCCTGATTGCAGGTACCACACCAACATTCATTTCCCAAATAACATTATCACCAGTCCTACAGCAGCCAACTTAAGTGTGCCATTTATGACCATTCAAGAAAGTTGATTTGAAAGCACTCTCCGGTCTCTCTAATTCTGCCAGGGAACATTACATCGGGCACAGACAAAGATAGAAAAAGCAACAAGATAGCGATAACTAGAAGAACAGAGAGACGGAGGACAGCGATAAAGGGAAGAATAGCTGCAGACAGTGAAGGTGGACGTCCTGTATGGGAGACAATCAGCGCGCAGGTTGGCTGTCCTTTACGACTCTCAGGGCTCATAATAACCCAGCTAAACGTTTATATTAACACAGCATATCAGCCTTGCCATCAGAGCAGTCAATGATAGAGAAAAAAAGCACACATAATTATACCCAGGCCTCGAAATGAACTGTCGTTAGTTTCATACACATACAGAGGAGGGAGGGATGGGAAACGTGAGGGAAAGCGAGAGAGAAGCAAAATCTAATTTACCCCTTCAAATCACATTCATAGGCTGGGACTGTCAGGTACCTCCTGAGAGTAAAAGATGACAGAGAGAGGGAGAGAGAGAGAGAGAAAGAGAGAGAGGGGGAGAGACTTAGGAGGCTGAAAAGG
Source organism: Sciaenops ocellatus (assembly GCA_033000465.1). Taxonomy (NCBI): domain Eukaryota; kingdom Metazoa; phylum Chordata; class Actinopteri; family Sciaenidae; genus Sciaenops; species Sciaenops ocellatus. The sequence continues at coordinate 16,372,571 of CP136869.1, forward strand.
TCAAGGGACCTCAGCTTAGAGAGATAGCCAAATATTATGTTAATATGGACTCCATTTTACATACAGAGCTAATCAGTGTGGCCCAGAATTAAAGGGGCAGATAATTAATTCTAGAGTAAGGGGTTATCCTGCCCGCCTATTGTCTTGGCAGGAAAAAGGAGGGAAAGGAGAGAGGGAGGACAGGGAAAGGGAGAGGAGTCCCTCAGCCTGTGTTGAACATGCAGTGATAAGGGACGAGCCTGGGCATGGAGGGAAGTGACAGAAAAGAAGTACAGAGGAGGGATTCAAAGGAGGAAAGTGCAAAAGTATGTTGGAGGGAAGACACATACAAAGGCAAATCATAAAAAAGAGTCTCAGTGTGGGAATGATGTCGGCAAGGGTGTTTTTTATTTATTTATTTATTTTTTTATTACACCATCTTCTGGTCCCCTCTCTCATTTCTATCAGCAGAAAAAGAAACACGTGGTGTGGTGGTGTTGCAATGAACTGACTGGTTTGGGCAGGTTGGGTAACCATCAATGCATCCGAAGGTGTGATAATGGTGTTTGATAAGTGCACTTGATATATATCCTGTCAGCAGCACTGGGGAGTACAGGGTAAAGGTGTTGGACTTGGAGGTTATCTGCCTTAACAGATAATCTAAGTCAGTGAATCATATTGAGCCTTTAAATCTAATTTTCTCTTACAAAAAGTGAAAATAAATGACAGAGGGATGAGATCATTTGATTTGTCTCTGATCTGGTTTCACTTGATTACTTCTCCTGTTTCAGGATTGTGTTTCTTGTTTTACTTGATTGTTCAAAGAAATGATCCCTCCATTGGACAGATTACTTAATCTCATCACATTTGAAGACCCTTTCTCCCAAAAGTTATGTTTATTTTTTATTAAACTGCATTAGCAAATACATTTTATAAGAAACACGATTGCACCTGGATACGCTTTGCATACGTTCACTGGTAACATATTTTTTAAAAAAATCCTAAAATATCCACTCAACTAAAGTATGACTCTTAAGGGTCATGCATCTAAAAGCACTCGGTTAAGTTTCAGGAAAGATCATGGTATATATAATATAAAACCAAAACCACAATCTTTTCCCTAACCCGTACCAAGTGCATTAACAGTCTTAACACCACTGGATGCCGGATGCAAACTGTTTTAAAAGCCTGTGCTTTTTTACACCAACCCATCCACACCAACCTCCTCTGTTTGACTTCTGTGCAGTATAAAAATGTCACACTTCCTGTATTGGAAAGAATGCTGCCAGTGATCATAATCCAGGCGGCAATTAAATTTCCTCCAAACTGGCAAAGAAAATTAATAGGATATAAAATATATTTTGGAGATAGGACTGAAGACAGGATACAATGACATAATGCCATATGGTGTGATCATCAGGGTCATCTGTGGTCTCAGAATGTTCTCGACAAAAGCCCAAATATCTTGACAGAACCCGTGCAATATGCAGTTTGAAATGTTGCTTTTATGATGTTTTTCATGCCTTATGCATTTCAACACAGGCTATATAAAAGTCTGTAAAATGAATCCATGCAAAGATGTAAAAATGCATCTTTTTTATCACAGGGTTTTCCTTGCAGTAAAATGTGGCAAACTGTTACGCAGCTGAAGGCTCAGTCCCTCTTTATTTCTCTGCCTCAAGAAACTAAACTGATTCTCTCCCTCTGTCTCCATCTTTCCATGCTCATGTTTAAACCATAAGGGAGACAGCCTCATTACATTTGACTCTCTCACCTGCCACCGCAGAGACAATATGACATGCAAACACACCACACACACGTCTATGTACACTCAAACACGCACTTGTATATAAGTTGCATGCATGTTGAACTGTCCAGCGCAGCATGAGATAATGTTACACCTGCACACACAGACATAAAATACACCACACACGTGTGTAATTACATTAATATGCTATTGCACATACATATGCAAACACACATACACGAACAAGATATATGTGCACATACGCACACATACAGACACCTACGACTACACACCCAGCTTAGGTAGAGTTTGCTCTGTTTACATGGACTAATGTCTGTTAGCAGGTACTTACTTTGAAGTATCATCCCACCATGCCTGTAGAGCAAACCCAGATTATGTTGAGGCTGTCACTAAAGGGTATAAACACAGGCCTACACACACACATACACACACACACACACACACACACACTCACTCATGCACAGTCAAAACCACACACTCACACATGTGCACACAGAGAGCTTACATTGTATCAGTCTCTCTAAGCAGTCTAAACACATCGTCTAGCTGGCCTCAGAAGGTGTGCATCACTGTTCTGATTTACATACATGAAGTGCAGCAAATGCAGCCTGATGTTTTCACCTTTGCAAAAAAGATTACACCGGCTGGCGCTTTACAACATGAAACGTTCCAGCTAAAATGTAATTTTCACCCCCATTGTTGGGGGATGAAACCAGGCAAACGACAAAAGATGGGATATGACAGGAAAGATGCAGCGGAGGGGGAAGAGAAATAAAAGGCTGGAAGGAGAGAGGGAAGGGAGGATGAAAGAGGGAAGATCCAAGTCTTTGATACTCCAAAAACAGAATCTCAACAGGGAAGAAAACATACTAGTTGGTAAAATACGATTATACAAACCTGACCTGTGATATATGAGAAAACCAAAAACAAAGCTTCCAAGTTTCATGTCAATCCTCCTCTTCTCTTCCCTCCATGATCCCTTTATTCAAACTTCAACATTTAATACTGTATTTAACACTGTTAATCAATTGACCTCCATTGTGGGCTAATCCTTAACTGTGCCTAATTCATTGAGCTGAAAGTGTCATTCGACTTAGCTCTGTTCACTATCTTTTCAATGACACTTACCCAAATGGGACTAATATGGCCTCAGTAGATTCACTTAATTTCCATCTGCTCAATTTGGCAGAGGATAAGTATTAATATAGGGCAAAATAGACTTCAACCTTGTTTCTCTTGTCTTTGACACTGTCAGCTGGAGATTTGTGTCTGACATGCATATGCATATTACAGCACTTTGCAGACAGCAGCATAAAAAAAAAAAAGAAAAAAGGCTTGCGTGTTTTATTTAAATTTATTGAGGAAGGTTTTGAGTTTTTAGGCTCTTGAAGTGTAAGAAAAGTGAAGTCCAGCACTCCTAAAGTAGTTCAAACAAGAGAAAATATTTTCAAAAATATTGATTTCCTTTGCTCAGGTCTGGAGTGTTAGTGTCTTTATGAATTTCAGCCAACGTATTTCATGGAAGCAGTGTTTTGCTGGTTGAATCTGAGCCTCGTTCAATGGTAATGCAATCATCCAAGTTTTACTCCATTTTCTGTCTCTTCCAGCTGAAAGACCCGAGTGTACGGCTCAGACAGGAGCGCATGCATGTAAGAATACTTAGAGACACACATAAACGTGCACACATACACACATGTATTCATATACTGCAGTAAAGCCTTCCTTTGTCTCACTATCAATCCTTCCTTTCCCGGACTGTCTTATTGAAACATGTTTCTTATCCTGTCAACCTCTGCTCCAGAGGGAGGGGAGGTGTTTGTGAAGGAGAGATAAAAAAAAAAAGGAGAAAAGACGAAAAGAGAGGGGGGAACAGAAAAAGAGGAAGGAAGAGAGGTGGAGGAAGAGGCAGAGAGAGAAAAGAAAATGGAGTGAGGTGAGGAAGGAAAGGGGAAAGAAAGAAAGAGGACAGAGAACGCGGGAGAGATAAAGAAGGAGAAAGAGCAATAGGCAGTCATGCAGCTGATATCCTGGTGTCATTATCATCAGGGCCAGGAGAAACCACCTATATGAATTCTAAGACTTCATCTGATTTTATGGTTACTCTGGAATCTAATGAACATAATACACTTCTATCATGGCACTGAACATAACATGATGTCTTCACTTGTTCTCACCATTTCTGGGAATCAGATTGACGTAATTAGATCTCAATAACTGCAAATGATAGACAGATAGAACAACATTTGCCTGCTGAACCAGTCTGAAGATCATTTGTGCTTTTGGAATTATCATGCTATCATTAGTGTGTTAGCTTGATGTCATTAGGATGGTATGTTAGCAGTGTAAACAATACACCGTAGTGTATAGTGTTGTTTGTCAGGGGGATATTATCTGCAATTTGCCTTCGTATTGCATATCTCTTCATCTCAACGAGGTACTGGAGGTTCATTGGTTCTGGTGAATCAGGACTGGAGAAACATTTACTCAGAAACATATCTTTGGTTGTTGGCAATAACAAAGTTTTGGCCCAAATGAACTCCAGCTCTGTAATTGTAAGGGGGTTTTTGTTGTTATTGAGAAGCGTTTTTGTACAATTATTCCCATTTCCACTGTCAGATATATAAGCCATTGGAAGGGGCAGACTGTGCGATGGTTATCATAACTCAGAAATGCATTAAAAAATAACTACACTGCGGCTGTCAAAGACAATTGCGTTTACACACACACATTCACACATGAGCGAGCACCTAGGCGCACATACGCACAGATGCAAATGCACTCAGGCAAACGTGCACATACACATTTAAGTGCACGCACACGTGGAGAGAAGGTGTTCCCACAGATAGTGGAGTCGATGTTCTTAATCCGAAGCAGACCCCATCTGTCTCCCATTATAAAGACTCTGCCTTAGCCCCAAGAATGTCTACATTTCATAAATATTATCTGGGCCTGGCAAAGCCGGCCGGACAAAAGCCAGAGCGCAAAGCATTTCTCAGGGCTGCATCAGAGCATAATTAGCAATCATAACATCATCCCTACATGCCATACTGCCTTATTTTCTGGAAGCCACTTAATTGCCTTGAGGTACAAAAGAGAGAAAAAAGGAGAAATACATGCTTCCTTACCCTAGAAAACATAATTAGATAGAAGTAATAACAGTTTGAAAGTGGGTCAAGTAATCCTCAATAAACAAAAAAAAAGTTTAATGAAGTTACTGCACTGGACATGAGAGCTGGATGAAATCCCTGCCGTTGCACACAGTGTACTGAAGGCAGCAAAAGCCCCTCAGGGAAATAAGGTCTTGGGTCAAATATGTTCCACTGTATATAAATGTTGACCTTAAAAACTGGAGACAATATAAGGAAACAAATAAAGTGTTCACGTTTTTTTTCCCCTACAGCTTGAAATATCCCATAATAGCTGCAGAAGAGAGGAAACAGCAGATGACATACTGTATATGGTGGCAGCCCCCAAAAAAAAAAAAAAAGATGTAAGCTCATTACTGAGACAAGTTTAAAAACCAGAGAGTGAGAAAGAAGAAAAGTAAAAGTTAAGCACTTTCTGAAACTTTGGCTTCCTTTCTATCTATCTTTCTTGAAGAGTTTACCCCCTCCCTGCCATCACCACCACCACTACCACCTGCTACCCCCCACCCACCTCCTCTCTCTCTCTCTCTCTCTCTCTCTCTCTCTCTCTCTCTCTCTTACTCATTCTCTCTCTTCACTCTCTTTGAGTTAAGGAGGGTAAGGTAATCGTAATGAAATGACCCCGCGAGGCACGATGGCAGCCCTCGCCTGATAAGTTATTCCTGACTGGCTTTTAAGCTGCTGTCAAGCAATTTCCCTTGAAACCTCGCTTTGTTTTTTAGGGATGGTGTGTGTGTAGTTGCGGTGGTGGTGTTGGTGGTGTGTGTGCGCGTGTCGTAGTGGTGGTGGTGGTGGTGGTGGTGGGAGGGAGGGGTTGCTTTGACATCCCTGCTTCTCTCCCATGAGGGGTACAGATGACAACCTCAAGGTATAGGTATGTGTGGTATGTGTGTGTGTATGTGCGCACATGTGGGTGTGTCTATGTGTGGGTGCAGCAGGAGACATCTCATAGATGACAATCCCGCTAATTGAAATGACAGATTATTCTAATGTGCAGAAAGTCATTAAAAACCCAGCCGCCGTTTTTCTTCCTTTTTTTCTGTTTCCTCTCGCTGAGAATATTTCTGCCTCTAAGTCTGAGCTGGAGAATCTGCACTTAAAGGAAATGTTAGCTTTCCTTCCTTCAAGCTCATGATTATTATCAGGATCACCTGCCACATAGTTAACATCCAGGAGATACTTTTCTAACTTTCACTCAAATGCTGCTGCTGCTAAGTGATAAAGTTTGTTGGGTTGGACAGTGGATTTTCAGTTTCCATGCGTAGCTACCCAGGGTACACTCAGATGGGCCAATAATTCACAGTATTAGCGATTATCCAGGGTAACTACTGTATGTACAGCAGGATTATTTCAGCTTACCAGTGGCCCTGAAAGCTCAGACACATACCCAGCACTCCCTGTGTTATCTCACTGAATATAACACACATGCTGTATATTGCATTTTTATCAGTCCTCTACATGTGACAGCACTGAAGAAAGCCAGAGTCAAGCTAAAACAAGCCATAAACCATTCTGTGATAGGTGACATCCAACATACCTGCCAGAGCCTTGGAAGTTAAGGTCAAGTGTCAAATGTCTATTTTTGTTCCTCGTCCCTACAGTACTGCAAATTTCCGTTCCAGACTACCCGACACAATACAGCTCTGCATTTGCAGGATGCAAAAAAACAAAAACATCTGCCAAAAGAAACATAGTTAACAGTGAAATCATGCAATGCATGGCTTGATCCCAACCCACAATAGTCTTTCTTGGTTAACGTTGATAAGTTTTGCCCAGACTCTCTGCGGGGGACCCACTGTTCGTTTCTGAGTCAAAGCTTGTCGTCTAACACAGAGCGCGCGGCTTGAAGATCATGAACACAAGGCAGACAGGCACAGTAAATTTCTGTGCATCCAAATACTTCCTTTTTTCCTGTCTGAGTCACAAATACCCAACTATTTTTCAATTTCCAATTCTCGCCACATTTCTTTTTTTTTTTTCCACTCAAGCAAGCAGACTACATTGATATGGCGTCACGATATCCTAAAACATTCCGCTGGCTGATATGGAATTTCTCCCAGACTGCCTTGCAACAGATCCAGACAGCTAAAACACCAACCGGGGACACATTTTTCCATTTCTCTCCTCTGTCTCCTCTCCTCCTCTCCGCCTACTCCTCCTCCATTGACATTCAGCGGAGGTAAATATTTAACAGCATGCTATTGAGTGCCGTGTGCAGTGTGGCACAGGCCGGGCTGCGGTAGAGATATGTATATAGACAAGACTGTTTTATTAAGAGTCGCTGCAGACATATTAAGGTAAAGTATGCCTGACACCTAGGGAGGAAATTGCCAGTATATGACACTATTCCTCAATACTGTGGCAGCTCGCCTCAGTGCAATTTTGCACAAGGCGAGTGACAGAGAATGACATGCAGAGAGGGAGGGAGAGGGAAGGAGAGAGATGAAATAGTGAGAAAGTGTGCAGGGTGGTTTGAGACCTGAGGGGTGTGTCTCTGAGTGTGTGCATAGACGTGTGTGTGATGTAGGTGGCATGGCGGGGTGACATGCAGAGTTTGTAATTGCCTTACCCCATATGAAGGATTGGCCTGGAGATAGTGCTGTTTACCTGTGGCCTGCGATGTTTGTTGTTTGTGGGTGTGATGGTGGGAGAAGGGCTGCACTGAATGATTAAGTTGTAGGCTGATGTACGTAAGTTGTAGGCAAACACAAACAAGTATATAGACAGACAGACAGACAAAGGCACAGAACAATGTCCACACATGGATAGACACAAAACTCGCGAGGACCTCCAGTTGAGGATACTTATTACCCTCAATCCTCAATCCTTTTCTTGTCAACATGCCTAAAGTCGGGGCTGTAGCCAGGATTCTAAAAACACATTGTGAGTACAACATTCGCCAACACAATACCATCAAAAACTCAGTAGAGTGTTCAAGATATTTTAAAATAAACATAAAATGTCACTATTTATTTATTTATTGAATGTTTTAGTTTAGCGGTGTGGCTCTGCTCATGTGATTGACACAGACAGTCCCTCAGCTCACAAAGCCCCCTGGCAGAGCCTGAGATACGCAAAATTCGATGAACATAAACACATAAAAGAAACACACAACATTCACATACAACTAAGCGCTAATACATGAGGAGGCTGGGGAGGTTTACACAGCAGCGTAGCAGCGAGCATGAAGACTGAATGAGTGCCAAATGCTTATATGGACCACCTATAGTGAGGGATAGGTTGTGGACATGCATGATGGTGTATGGAACATGTGAATATAAAATGATTTTTGTGCGTGCCTGATCTACCACGAGGCTCCATTTTTTATTTTTTTTGTGCAAATTCTGCTTCCCTACATTATGTTCTAAATGTTGTTTCAAAGCCTTCGCTACACTGTGATGGACAGTAGAAAATCTAATTAGTTTGATTTAATTTATTTAGTCCTTTCGTCCCCAGACAATCAAATTTTAAGATATATATATATATATACTCCAAAAATATTAGAATAAGCCTTAAACAAACAATAGGAGTAATATGTGTGTAATCACATAATGTAAAAACTGCTCCTCAAAGAAAAGCTTAACCAGGGACAGGGGTCGCAAATTAGCCTTGGCTAGAAATCCTACATACAACACATCTGTATCATGTTATTGTAACCTGTAACAAATGTTTTTTATATTGTTCCTGACAAATAAACTAATAAATAAATAAAATGCCATTAAACCCAACAAATCCCAAGAAATATCACTGATTACACGACATTAATGTTCTCCAAGTTATGTTGCTCAGCTAACCATGACAATTTGACACTAATTGGACCAAGAATACTTATGATACATAACACAAACCCATGACTAAACAATGAAACACTTCTTTGACCTTGTGAGTCTCAAAGAGGTCATCTTACTGTTCACTCTCTCTCTTTCTCTCTCTCTCTCTCTCACACACACACACACACACACACACACACACTAACACACACGCATATACAGTACCCATAGAATCAAAAAGGGACTTTTGCAAATTCACTTTTATTTTAAGACAGTTGTAAGGCAGCGTAATAGTCAAACTATTCCTAAATCAAAATGGAAACTGCCTTTTCAGTTGAGTGGAAAGGCTTTTCTGCAACATATTCATAGTTTTTTTCAAATGCGATTGTCATTCCAAAACATCCGAAATTAATTTCAAGAAGAGAAACATCAGTTACCGCACATCATAAGCATGTCCAAGTAAAGGCCTCAAAAATGGATATTGTGTGTTAGTGTAAACTTGTGACTCACTGATGAATGATGTAGTGGAGCATTTTTTAAGTGGGACACTGTTTTTTTAATATATAGGCATATTACACAAAAACACACTTTATTAAAATCTACACATGCATGAACACATGGACACACACATAATTTGTATACTCACACACAAACTGTCCTGCTAAGACTAAAAAAGGCCAGTTTCAGCACTGAATAATCAGAAACAATAATCAGATCCCTATTTGACGTCTAGAGGGCACTGTTGCCTACAGTCTCAGCCACACTGAAACTGCACCGCTCTGCTGTCTGATGGCCTGCATTTCTCCTTGAAAAGACACCAATTCTCACAATTACATTCTAATTAAAAAGAACAACCTAATTAACCTAGGGAATGTATTCCATAATTCGGTAATATTAACATGATCATCCTTGTGCTTGTAAATGATTGGCGATAAAAGCAACAGCAGAAATTAATGCCACTTACTAATTAAAATGGGGAGATAAACATGGGCTTATGAAAATGGGGGAATTGGGAGAGACTTTATAGTTTTAAGTAGTTTTATTATTACCGTGTCAAATATAAATTTGAGTCATCATATTTTCTTTGAAGAGTCAAAGCTGTGATTAGGATGAGCAGAGCATCACACAGCACGCTTTGCTCCCTGCCAACTCCCCAAAGAGACAGATACTCAAGTGCTGCACTGTATCTTAAACATGCAGAACAAGAGCCTAGCTGAAAGTGATACACCAGATCAAATTGCTATCATAAATTCTTCATAATTCAATAAAAACACAGCACAGACTTTGTGTAACTAATACATTCCCACTGTCTTCTTTTAGTATTCTGAGACACGCTGTTGTGCGGCGGAATGGCAGCACTTGACTGCTCCTGACTTGTGATTCGTAAATTGAACCAAAGGACAAAGAGGTGAAGCGACGATGAGGTTGAGAGACACAAGGAGAGAATGAAAGCACGGAATAGTAGCACACTTCTGTGGCTCATCATCACCACCTATTCCCACTTGGCAATATATCTGTCAAAGCCCTCATCACCATCACAAGGTGGAGTCTTCAACTGATAATGACCCATTTAAAGTAAATAGCTCTGATCATCAGCATAGTAACCATTATCATAGATATATAGCCAGGCATGTGACTACTGGGGTGTCACCAGCATACTGAATGTTTATAATATGCATGTGTGTATGGAGAGAGTGTGCATAACCCTAAACATCCATTTAGGCAGCATTTAATAGCATATAACTATAGCTTCTGACTTGATAAACTGATGCTCCAACTTTCCTAAGGAAAGAGTCAGTGCTACTTTTCAGATATAGATTTCTGTTTTTATAAAAACAAGTGTGAAGCATCGGTCTAAATGATTGATTCAAATGCGTGAATATACATATTTAAATTACCTTCAGGTCCTTTGCCAAAACTCTTGCTGGAGGTGATTGAGGCGATAAAATATTAAACACTGCACATGAAAAATTGCATATTGAATGCCTAATTGATTCAAACTACAAAACAATCAGGCAGAAACATTCAAAATCTCTCTGTGAAGTTTGTCTTCAAGTTTATGGGGTTCCAATATCCCGCAGCAGCAAATAAACAGACATAATTCTAGACCATGTTTTTATATTGCTTCATATTTGAATGATTACGCTTCCTTCTGGAATCACCCAACTCATGTGAACATTTCAGCATATTTGGATTGATGAAGTTCTAATGTGCATGTGTTTCTTTTATACTAGTCTTTCATTTTAATACGTTTTTAGTCTTGCCAATGAAGTGTAATCAGGAAAAGGCTGGTGCTGAGTCTGCTTTTATATATCTATATATTGTGAATCATTCAGTGTTAGTCTACACTTACAGATTTAAGACATAAAATTTCACATATGTAGATATAAATGAACGCGAGTGTTGTGCATTAGCATAATTTCATGCATATTGCATGGCTAAGTATTGCATCTTTTAGTGCTGGTCACATCCAATTGAGGGACAGCATAAAATGGAGCATTTGTTTTGATAAATTATTCTGTTGCAACACCACTAGAGAGCTGTTTCACATGTGTATTAGCTAAATGTAATGTCCAGAAATTAGCTGGAACACGATGTGTGGAGTGTGCATTAGAAATGTAATAAATTAATGTAGCATTTCACTGATTACTATTTAAAAAAGCAGCATAATTAAAATGCAAGCTTTAAAGATGTGTTTTGTATTGATATGTGTATGATGTACATCTGCAGAATCACACAGTTGTACACACACACCCACATACACACACACGCACACAGACAGTGCAGGTGGTGTGTGGCACAGCCTGAGGCTATCTGTCTACCGTAGTGACTCTTGACGCCCTCCTACTTCCATCAGACCGCCAGTCACAATAAAGCTGTTTTTAACATATGTCTTGGGACCAAAAAAAATGTCAGAGACTCGTTTTGTGTCGGTCCCTAAATGAGAAGATGTCTACTGTGTTTAAATGACCCTAGGTGTAAGGGGCTGATAATAAATGTCCTCTTGTCCGTGACCAAAAGAGTGACAAAAAGCCCTGGTCTTAAAAACCCATGTGATAACAGCAGCTTTGTAAATATCTACAGTCTGAGGGAGTATCAGAACTGTCAATGCTTCAGTTAGACCACATACAACGTGCTCGCTAATATGTGGTAAATAATAAATGGATATTTATATTTGATTCTATCCAACACTCGTGTGCTATCATGACCTTGCAGTGTTTTCAACCAGATTACCAATGTTCATCTGTCTTTGATTACAGTTACTGTATGTGAAATTGCAAGTACTACACAAGGGGCTGGAAAAGGTTTTCTCTCTCTTTCACTCACTCACACACACACACACACACACACACACACACACACACACACACACACACATAATATACTGTGCATCAGTATATACATATGTAACACTACATGAATCACACACCAACATGAGCGTTATCGTTTCTTTATACTTCTCGCTTCCCTCAGTCCAGCATCTCCACTGGGATCAGGTTTCTTATAAAGCTCACATAATTTTATAGCTCTTAGATGCAAGTCCCAGGTAGCTTTATTATTAATGTACAAAATTATCAGACTATAACTTTGCATTGCTGTGCATATTCTCTTCATTACGCTTGTTCCTTCAACCATTCAGTCTGTACAGTCTTTCAGAGGCTAGGATAATGAAGATTTACTGTATATTATGCAGATAGGGACCCACTTTCCTTCAAAACAGCCAATATAAACTTGCTTTAACTCATTCTGTGTCAGGGTACACTCAGAAAATTAATGTAATAAAAACACACATACGTCCTTATAAAGGTTAATGAATATAAATATAAACAGTGGGACATCGGAATAATTTCATGTACATTGCGAATGGGGTTCAGGTAGTTTGTCTGGCCTGCGCTGGCAGCAGCGAGTGCTGGAGAGGAGGTAGTTAGGGCCTGGTTCTCTGCCAAGCCAAACTCCTGAAGCATGCAGAGGGCTAATGCTCTGCCTCTGATGTGTGGCACTGAAAAACCGCAGGACTGCTCGCAGGGTCCACTAAAACTCCATCACTCACTCACACCCGGGCAGAGACAGAGAGACGGAGCGAGAGCGAGTGAGGAAGCAGGGAAGGAGAGAGACAGAGGTGAAGAGAGAGAAGGAGGAAGGTGGTGGTGGAGGGGGTACAGTCACAGGGTTGCAACCGCATGATTGAAGAATGGCTGCATACGAGGAGAAAAAAGGGGAAAGCAAGGCGGAAAAATAGAGTGACTGTATAGTCAAGGTGTCTTAATGCATATTCCATTCATCTTTTCTCCTCTAAAATTTCTCATTCCTCAGTGGCATGGGTAAATCAGATACCCTGTATCAGATGGAAACCAATGGGAGATTCTGGAGTAGATCAAAGGTGTGGCTGCGGTTTAGATAAGTCCACCCGCCATCCAGACACAGTTCATCTGTCTTAAATGGCTGCTCATTTCTCTTGTCAGATAGGAGAAAGGCTATATATAGCTGTGATTAAGATGTCTGGAGCAACTCTTAGTCTTTAGTCAATAGGAGACTCCTGAGGCCTCAGCTGACATTGTAACACTGCCTATTAAGGGTATTTGTTTTAAATTAGCAGTTGTTTCAGAGTTCTGGTTTTGACACAGTGATATCGCTGTGGTATAACAACTTCATTGTTTGGCGCGAAGCCACTTAGTTGATCTCATGAAAGTACAAATAGTGGCTGAGGTACCCATAGTGATTTCACTGTTTGCTTTCTAACAAAAAAAGCAGCCAAGAAAAGTAAAACTTCTGACACTTTTGAAAAGCAACTCAGATATGTTGTTATGGGCTTTGTGTTGGAAAAGTTAGTTAACGCGTGCTGGCAATTACAGAAAGCAAAAGTCATAAATGATCCTGACTGAATTATGATGGGGACTACAAACTGACAGACTCATGACCTGGGATCAAGGTATGTGTTTTTAAAAGATTAACATGCTCTTCTCACTTAAAATATCACAATAAATAAATGTGATGTGAATATATATATATGATATTTACTCACATAATTTGTGCACCTATGTTTCAATCTACCTACAATCTATTCTGTATATATACAAATGAAGTTTATGATGACATGACCTTTTCAGACAGACCAATTTCTGGGGTTTAACCAAAGAGCCATTGGAGGGGAGGAACTCCCAATGCAAGCAAGTAGTCTGATTGTGGAGTTTGATGCATCCTGGTAGATGAATGGTTAGGACATTTGCCGTATAACCTCAATGGTTCAATTTCTCCTCGGGACCTTTGTTGCATGTCATAAAACTTCCTCTCTCCCCTGTCTGTCTCTGCACTGTGAGATGTTTAATGAAAGCAAAAAACATGTCCCCAAACTGTGTGCTTGATATATAAATGTCAAATACTGTCATTCAACATGTAGCAAGGTGTATGCCTATATTTGACAGGATAGCTTTAGAGAGACAGGAAAGAGGGTAGAGAGAGGAGATGACATGCAGCAAAGGGCCACAGGCTGGAAGTGAGCTGGTCACTTTTGTACATGCCTTTTATACACATGCACTACCAGGTGAGCTACCAGGATCTTGCCATCTTTAGTGGCCTTCTGGATTAGAGGGTATCAAATATGTGGAAACCCTTGCCTTTTCCTGTTCAGCATGTGAAGCCTACAGAGTGTTCTTACAATCTCTGAGGCCCCTTCACCACTTTAATAGGGCACAAATAGGACTCACACATGCACACTACAGGCATGGTGTCTCTTGCTACTGCTCCATGATGTCACTGGCAAACACTCAATGTGGGGAACACACGGCCAAACAGCGAAACAATTTGTTTAATCATAAAGTGCATTTACATAAGGCAACGGCTGCATAAATGAATGCATAATTGAACAGGTTAATGCATAATGTAGTGCTCCCCCGGGACAATAAATAAAGTGCCTTTTGAAAACGTGTGAGACAGAAAAAGATAGAGAGTGAGAGAGAAAGAGAGAGAGAGAGAGAGACAACACTACCCGCCAAGCGTCAGACAAAACATGAAACGCGTTCAACGAGACAATGCCAAGGCCACCGAGATAGAGAGAGGAAGAGAGAAAGAAGGAAAGAAAGAAAGGAATATGGCAGGAAATAAATAAATAAAAAGGTGAAGTCTTGCTAAGAGGATTTCAGGACATGCTTCGTTTCTTTCCATAATCTGTCTATTAGCACCAAAGTATTTCCAGCTCTCATAACCATGGCAGGGACACTATTAGTGACAAGCTCACACACCAGTACAACTTAACACTGCCTCTTGGGAATTCATCCTTCACTCTCTGTTTGTCCTCTCGTTTCCTATTTCTCTCTCTTTCCTTGGCTAACCCTCCTTATAACCATTTTTTTTTTTTTATTTAACAGTGTTTCTTTCCTCCCTTCTTTGATTGTGATTTACTTTGTTGAGACACAGCAAGCCCAGATATTAACAAGTGAACAATTTTTATTTAAGAGCAGAGAAGGGGGGAACCAACTGATCAACACTCACATCATTTTAATTCAGCTACACTGCCATGCTACATTACAGTTTCTCCCTTGAGAAAGAAAAAACTAAAAAACACGAGATGATTTGTGAATGAAAGTAATAATAATGGTTTATGTGAAGGTCAGAGGGTGAATTTAGTTATTTATACTTATTCTAAGCTTCTTTAACCAGTTAAAAAATAAAGTATGCATAGGTAACATTGTAACGTAAAACTGGAGAAGCTACATTGTGTACCTTTTCTACCATAAAATAACTGATTTTAAATCATTTTCATGCTTCATCGACATGTCATGATGTGATTTACAGAGTTTCCTGCTGTACAGTAAAGTAAACTGCTGTGAACTATAGCTGTCGTTAGCTAATGCTAGCCAATGTTACTTCACTTTGTTAGCTGGCTGCCTGGACTGTGAGTTCAGAGCGCCACGGGTGAATGCCGACAGGGAGAAGAGCTGGTGTTGTGCCAGAACCGGAGCTGGGCAAGCGGGCAATGTCAGTCTAACCAGGGAAGTTCAGCCAGTTTTCTACTGAAAACTGGGAACTGACTTGTTTTATCCACGGTAGCCTATATGTTACTATGGACCTCTCTGTAAATGATGTAAACTAAACTGATCAGAGGCATTTTTTGATCACGTCTGTTGAAAATTGAAAAAAAGACTTTCTGATAGGCTTACAAGGAATCACAGTCCATCCCCCTCTGCATAGCTTCCACATCTACATCCTTTAAAACCCTGATAAATTCAACAACTACAAGAAAGCCAACGCAAAACAAACCGTATTCATTAAAGCCGCTGTTATGTGCATCTCAGAATACTCAGGCACCCGTCAATGTCTGTTTCTGTCGCAGTAGTCCACAACGCAAACATTGCATGTGTGTACATGTGTACGTGGCTGTCAGCTGAGATTGCAGCATTTACGCTGTGATGTGTCACACCTGATTATGGATACATGTTTCTTTCTTTCTCCCCTGTGCACTGCAAATATGTGTGATGCACGCATGAGTGTGAGCGTGTGACAGGCAGACATCAGCGGAGGTTTGGCGGCTGATGACAGCGCCGCGACCTCTGATGACGCCCTCCATTTTGTCACCGCCGACTCGCGCAGATTACCCCCAGCGCCATCTTCTTACTCTGTATGCTAATGAAACAGAGAGAGGGAGTAATGAGAAAAGAGTGACAGATAAAAAAAAGAGGGAGAAGAGAGAAACAGGCAGAAAGGCATAGGAAACAGTGCATGAAAGAATATGTGAGAGAAAGAGAGACATGAAACAAAGTGCTTGAATGAGTGTGACAGAGAGGAAAATAAGAGAAAGAGAACAAAAAACAAAGAGAGGGCATGTGTGTGAACATACACAGTGTGAGAGAGATGAAAAATGAAATACAGTAGGTAGAATGTGGAAGAGAAAGAAAGAGGGAGACTAATGAAGGTCATCAGCAGCCATATTGGGGCTCCCTTGGATAGAAATTTAGGCAGTGAGGTAGGGGAGGCTCTGGCAAGTATGATGAATATGATTATAGGTGTGTGAGTGAGTATGACAGTAATGAATTCAGGGTGTGGAATAGAAAAGGGATATAGGTCTCCGAGAGTGTTGAATTTCAAACAGGGACACCGACCGGTCGCCGCTGCGCCACTGATCGCTCTGAATGTGTGTGTGTTTTCCTTGTGTCCACGCGCAGGTATGTGTGTGTGTGTGTGTGTGTGTGTGCCTGTGGGGATGGCTTTGTGCCGAGGTAGTGAGCAAGAGATGCAGTCCGGCCTGCTGTAATTTATGTGAAAACTAACAGAGCTGTCCCGAGATGTCATTAGCTAAAAGGCAAATTTCATTATTTTGCTAATATGGAGCATGATGACTCTTTTTGATGTCTCCCTCCCCTTCTCCTCTTCCTCCCTGCTCCCTCCCTTTTCCACTGTATCCACGCCTCCCTCCGCCTTTTTGTCTATTCACCCCTCCTTCCTCTCTCCCTCCTCCTCCTCCTCCTCCTCCTCCTTCGCCTCCGTACCCCCATTCAGAGGATCTCCTTATTCAGAGCAGCTTTCCCTTTCAAGGTTGAAGAAAATGGCCATGTGTCTGTGTATGTGTGTGTGGGGAAAGTGAGAGTGATTTTCATTCGTGGTCCTGCTGAATGAGGTGATGGTGACTCACCTTCAGCCCAGAACCATGCACACACACGCACATACACACACCTTGCACTCCTTCCTCCTTCCCCTCCCTCCTAGCCTTTGATGTGTGTTTGAGTCGATGGCTAATCAGGTAGCATCAGGCCTAGTCCTCATTTCCCCTTCACACCGGCCCCATTAGGGAGCAGGCTTTCTGGAGCAGGCCGATAAGGACAATATGCTCTTCTTTGGCACTCTCTCTTCCATATATACCCTAAATCTCCCACTACTCTCTCATTCTTTCTTTCTCTCATTCTGCTCCTTTCCCATCGTTCCCCTCACTAAATCTCCAGTGTCTCCCTCGTTCCTCCATCTCTCATTCTACCCATCACATGCCTCTCTCACCTTTCACTTTTTTTTTTCCCATCTCACCACCTTTCCCTAAATGTCCCATTACTCTCTTCCTCCTCTTCTCACTCTTCTTTTCCCATCTTAACCTCTCTACTCTAAATCACACACTGCACCTCCTTCCCTTCATTCCTTTGTCCGTCTCCCTCGGCATCCATCTCTCACTCTGCTTTTTCCCCCTTCATTCCCAAACTTATTCCCTAAATCCCCAGAAACGTTCTTTCAGCCTCTTCCCCCATGCATCCCTCTTTCACTACTATCACTACTTCCTTTCCTCTTTCCCAGTAGTCCTCAACTCTTTTCCACTTCCACAAATTGTCTCGTAATCTCTTTTTCCCTCTAGGTTTCCTACTGTCTTAAACTGTACCATTTCCCCCTCCATTTCCCCCTATACCTCTTCCATTAGTCCTTGAGGGAACACACCAACTTTTTTTTGAGAAATTGGCCTGGTGGTCGACCTACCCATTAAGAGATGGCTACATAGACACACAAATCTTTCATATACGCCCGTGCGCTGCCGTGCTCCATGTTAAAGCATAAAATACACAATATTTTTGATGGAACGTAATAACAAGATATCTGACATTTAAGTTGCTGGTGGTGTACATCTTTATAAAAAAACATGACATATGGTATACTGTTAAAAAATATTTTATTAAGAAAGCTTCCTGGCTATCAGACGATCCTATATTGTAGTCCAAACATTGTTGGTCATCGTTATCTTTCACTTATGTGCTTCGGAAATGGGGTAGCTTTTTCTTCTTTACCTTTGCTTTGATTGCGTCGCAATACATTTATGATCCTGTCCATTTATGAGCTAAATGTATGATTTTGAGGTGGGGTGATGATTTTCAATTCCACAAACAGATCACAGGAAGAACCAAATGTAGCAATCTTAAATACTTACATTAGGAAAAGGAAGTTTTTTTTCCGGAGAAAAGGAAGTTTTTACAGCATTCTAGGATGCAGAGAAGCAGTCTCTGGATCTCTAAGTCTTTTTGCATTGTTTTAAATGTATGTGCAGAAGAAACTGGATGCATGCTCCCTTATTGACAACAGTGAAACGCTTCCTGCTCTTGAGTGCTATTTAGCCAACCCTGGAGTCTGACCTTCCTACAGGGATCAGTAGAGTATCACACATTATTAGCTTCAGACTAGCTTATCGCACTGTTCATCTATCAATTCAAGTGCTTCTGGGTATTGTAGTCCCTGCTTTTTATCTTTAACTCCCTTCCAGGTTTACTTTTGCTGTTCCCCTCTCTTCCTTTAATGAATTCCATCACTGTCTACCCTCACCTCCACTCAGCTCAACAAAATGACAAAAGATGCTCTGTGTCTGCACTGTTGGTTGCCAAAAGCACATCGGATATTGCAAGTAAATAAAAAGTCACTAAATAACTAGATAACTAGATTCAGAGAAATCCTGCCAATTATAAAGACAGATCCAATCAGTCAGCTACCTAAACAGCCAGACAACCTAACGCAGAAGCATTGTGTTCTCATTTTGCAGCCAATCAGAGTTGGACTTGGGACGCCAGTATGCGGTGTACCCACATCCCATTATACAACAAAAGCACTGACAATTACTCCGCTGTGACTCCAAGGACTGACTTCTACCTACTGTAAAAGAGTTGTACTTCTAACAATGAGAAAATATCTCTGCACTTTTATTTTATTTTTCTTACAACTCAGCAATGGGCTCCTCCGGGATATTTGAGTTTATAGCTGGTTGTGGGGTTTATGTTTGTGGTCTTGTGTCGTTTAATGGAATATACATAAGCATGACTTTGGCAATGCAAAAGGGTTCAATTCCCAATAGGGCCACACATGCTGCAAATGAAATCATTATACAACACTGTAAACTATAGTTGTTTAAAGATATTTAATAAATTATACACTTATTCTAATGACTCTCTTGCACTTGCAAGTTTTTATTTATCTGAATATTTTTCCGTCAAACACTGCATCTTACTTTATCTTATTGCCTGTATCTTTAATGGGTGGATATTATGTACATGAACGTAATTGTGATTTGAGAGCAGTAACAGTTTTCTGCCCAACATTTGAAGCTGCTGGCAAGGAAAAATACCTGAATGGAATGGAGCCAAAACTGCAAAACGGTTGGAAGTGTCAGTCTATGGGGAGGAGTGTAAAAATGATTTTCCTATCCTTTCACTGGAGGAGTTAATTTAGAAAATGTTGAAATTAAGCATAGGATTTATGCTAGTCATTAGAGGCTGTAGAGGCCATATAAGAATGTTTACTGATAAAAAATGTATTTTGGCACTGATTCACTGACACAAAATTAAATACAAAATGTAGATAATAAGTGTGTGTGTGTGGGGGGTTTGAGGGTGGAGAATTGAGGGCTTCTGCTAGGACATTTTGTCAGTGTGAAAATGAATCTGCCTAAAGCCTTAAATCACCTGCACCAACAGAATGTCAGCATTTTGCTACAGTGTAGCTGTATAGTCTATAAAAAGTAACCACATAACAAAAACCCACCTTTTTAAAAAATGAAACATTGTGTGAATAACTGTCTCCTTTTTCTTGCTTTCCTTTTTTTCTGGAGTGACCTAACTTTTAGTGGAGACACGTTGCCAGCACTCCTGTCAGTTTCACTTCTTTCCCACCCTCTGCTGCTGTTCTGTCATTTTCTGTTTGCAGTGTGACAGAACCGCCACTGCCACTAAAAGTCATTTGAACAGTGGCAGAGTACTGGGCTGGTCTAAAACATTTTTCACATGACAAAAGGGGCTGTTCCAGGTGTTAGATATCCTGTATAAGTTGTCATGATATGACAATTTTAAAAATGGCAATTTAGATACTGTATATACAGTAATCATCAAATTCTTATTTGTGCCAAGGCATTGCTTTCCCTGGAAACATTCTCAGTTGCACATTAACTGATGCGTTTTATGTTCTCAGAATGTAACCGCAGTTTTTATGGACTAGTTAATGTATGAATGTAGAATAACTGTAAAAAGCTGCTGGATGTATGTATTGTCCTGCACCACGCAGAGTCAAGGCAGTTATCACTTATCACCATTTTGGTGACGCTACAAACAAGAAAAACACCCGTGCCCCCTGATATTGTGTATGGATTAGTACTATAGTTCAAAATAAAAATAAAATAAATAAAAAAAAATAAATAAAATGAGATTGAGAATGAAACCTGTTTGCTTTATTTTAATAATTTAATTGAGTTTCTGCAGGAAACTTACAGCTAATAGTAAGCCTAGCAAATTACAAAGATCCGCTATCCACCCATCTGGTGCTCCAAGTTGAGTAAAACAAACACTATTTGCGAACCCCATTTTTTCAGAGCTGCTGACGACATGGGCTATGAATGCAAGCTTTTTTGTGTGATTATTAACATGGGTAACCACACAGAGACCTACAGGGAAGCCCAGACTGGAGCTGATAACAAACACGCACACACAAACACACATCATAGGCACGAGCACCCCCAATCATTTGTATCTTGAAATAGGGATGAAATAATGCCTCGTAAACACTGTAATGAGTGCTGTGATGATCAACAGCTACCCCGTCTCTCTTTCTCCGTCTCTCTCGTGGTTGAGGGCCCACACTGTTCACAAACAGCCTGACGCTAATTTGGAATAAAAAGAAAATACTGACTTGCAATATTTTGCTGGTTTACCACAGATTTCCAAGGGACCACACATACAGCAGTGAAGTACCACCCACTCTCATTTGATGAAATTAGGTTAGGAAGGAGCCTGTTCTGTGCTTTCCGCCTTTGTGAGAGAAGAGCTCATGGTGTGGAAATTAAGAGCCTGTATGTGCTTGTGTGTGCGGACGTGTGCATTTGTGTTTGTGTGTGTGAGAGGCTGACTAATCCCTCCACAGAGCTGAAACGAGTTAAAAACACATCAAAGGGAAGCTTAACCTCTGTGAAACCTCACCGGGTTTTCAAGAACAACAAATGATCATTCTCCTCATTGTTTCCAGGGGGACTCTTTTCACCGCTGCGCCGCTGACTTTTCCCTCAGTCCTGGGAGTTTTCAAAAAGCCCGTGGTTTCATTTTTAATGACTGTGCCGTTTGTGTAAGTGGTGCGTGTGTGTTTGTGAAAGAATCTAAATGCGTGTAGATGTGTGAGTGCGTGTTTGCACATAAAAGAAGGGTATTTTTGAGTGTGACATGGCAAATGAGGAAAACCAAGCTAACAAGGACATGCAGTTCTGCTCGAAATCATTAAAATGTACGACATCCTGACCAGCTACACAACAGCTATGTATGTATAGAACCAATGAAGGATAAAAAAGGGGTTTGGAAGACAGGTGGAGGGACTCAGTGTGAGAAAATGGTAAGACGAGCAAGCCAATTGTGTCCTGAGACCTGCTTTCCCCAGAATTCTCATTATCACAGTATAATAGTATTCTGTTTAAGTTAAGATATTTGAATGCTTCTTTTCCTCATCTTTGCTCATATGAATGAGCAGTGCTCTTGCTCAATTACAATAAACGTATAAAAAGACCCATGAGTCACCTGTAGAAGCACATCGAAAGATAGAAGGTCATTATAGTGTGAGCAGCGTGCGCATGCTATTGTCCCTACTTCAAAACCACATTTATTTAATTCAATTTATCAAAATGTTTTTATCTGTGACATCTTTGTGTGTCTCAGCAGTCATGTAAAAAAAAAAAAGCCTAATTATGCCATGTTAACAGGTAGCATTATTAGCCTGTTGTTGCACACATCCTACTGATAGAAATAAGATATACTGTAGTTGGCAGATTGACAGATGTAATAAAAATGGGGAGAAATGTATGACCGCTTACAAATGTACCTGTTTTTATTTTTCCGCCTTTACAACACGGGGGAGTTAAACATAGCAACGGAGGAAAATCAATAAATACTTTTTAAAGTATAAAACAAAAATATAAAACATCTATGATAATAAACATTCAAGCACACACTCCCCCACAGGCACTTAGAGAGACAGAAGCAGACAGACACATAATGTACTCGCACATAAAGACACACGGCCACATTCACCGCAGTAGATGAAGGACACATGGTGCACAGCTGCAGCGTAATCAGAGACTGTGTTACAGCCATTCACATCAACATCTGAGGTATACTGAGGATGTACCGTTCCTAATTTATCCAAAGCTTCTCCAGTGGAAGACACATTCATCAACACTAAAGAATTTGCAGTTAGTCACTTGTCCTGGCTGAAATTGATTATAGTTTCTCAGAACTGTTTGGAATTTTCAAATAAGTGCAGTCACAAAAAATATTTTAGTGCTTAGTGTTAGAAGAAGTATTCGCTAATGTTACAAGCTACCACTCCTCATAGAATTGCAACATTTTGATGGTACATCTAATTGCTTTACTTTAATGTGTCAGATTTTATTCAGTAAAAATGTGAATATGTTCTTGGCATAAATGTCTTCATGGCACAGTAGAAGAGAGCTTTTTGAGTTGATGTGAAGAAATTCCATCATTCTCTGGTTCTGGAGCACCCCTCAGGCAAAAAGCACCCTGGGACTTGACTTTGACCTGCAGGACATTAACCTCATACTGAGTGCACTCCCTGGTGAGGAGCTGGAGGTCAAAAAGTCATGACAGGTCAAAGTCTTCAGGGGGCTTCATTTGGTCAGATCCCTGCTTGTCCTCCCAGACCGAGCATCTTCCAGAGAGACTGAGGCGGTCGGCCTAATCCAGAAAGCTTCACCCAAAGCCTGAGACTCACCTGGTCTCTCTAGTACAGCTTGGCTTAGCTCAGTTTGGGTTAGAATCCCTTCAGTGTCCCTTGTCGCTGTGTCCAGGCTCAGGGGATGAGGGGGGCGGAGGGATGAGGGTAGTGAGGTGGAGGTGGAGGTGGAGGGAGGAGGTGGGCGGGCCCTGAGGGAGAAGGGGAAGTGGACGGAGGAGCACTGCTGGGAGGTGGGAGGAGGAGGGAGCAGTCGCATGGACCTCTCCTCCTCCAGCTGCCTACGCAACCGCTTATTCTCCCCGCTGAGGGCGTTTAACTGGAGGAGAAAGAAAGAGACATATGCACAGAGGAAGACAAAGAGAGTAACAACAGTTTTGACACGAAACCTTCATGTGTGACCAGGAAACAGACTTTGGGAAGTGGGACGATTTTGAGGGAAGTTTCAAGGAAGTTTTAACATCACACTCATTTAGTCAAATCAAGCAAATTAAAACAACAATCATTTGAAGTTACAAATAAATATCAACCGTCAAAAGTCAACAGCTATCAAGTTGATGAGGTAGCTGACATCCCATTATGAGCTTAATTCATCTTTCACAGCTACTTTCATGCCTGTTGAAACAGAAATGCAAATGGAAAAACAATGCGACAGGGTTTCAGGAGAGCATTGTGTTCACAGTTTGAAATGGTTGCAAGTGGGAGTCATGCGACGGTGTAAATTTCTACATGAAAACAACCAATTTGAGCGATCATTAGAGGTCGATTTGACACAAAATCATCCGTGACACAAAACAAATCGCACATCGTCAGAACATGATTGGGCTCCCTAAACACAATTACAGATCAGCTAAATTGAGGGTGTTTTATTTTTTGACAAGGACATTTGGGTAAAGGCGGAGGGGGGTGTGAGTTAAAACGTGGTTTTAAATGCAAAAAAAATAAAATAAATAATAGCATTTACATTTGTTGTACAGCGTGGTAATTATATGCAAAATGTGGCAGTCTAAAAATTTTAATAAGGCAGATAAAAGAGAATGAAAGATTTGAAATTATGTATTTTTAGCTATGAGGAAGAGTAAAATAAGAAATTAAAGGATGCAGAGACAAAGAGACACATCGGGGTAATGACAGTTTCACTCGTCCACATCTGTTTTTTAGTGTGCATGTGTGTCTGTGTGAAAGCTGCGGTTAAAGAATGATGTCACATTGACATGTCTGGCCATATGTGTGTGTGTGTGTGTGTGTGTGTGTGTGTGTTAGGGAGAAAAACACAAACGGAGATGAGACAGACACATTTCCGGATGGTTCTGCTAACATTACCCAACCAGACATCATGCACACACACACACACGCGCGCACACACACACACACACCACACTCAATAAATCTCAGCAAATGTACTACATCTGATGACTAGGAATAGCGAGGTCTTAGGCTTAACCCTCAAAGAGCCAATGGCATGTCGATCTGTCAAAACTACTCTAAGACGCTTAAAGAGTATTTGCTATCTCGAACAGGCAAACATCCTACACCGTGTTAAATTTACGTTATGCCAAAAGCAATAGAAATTCTACATGAAAAACACTGAGGTTGACATTTATAATTAACCGTATATTCAAAGGACCTGTTTAATTTTCTCCGTCTTTGGATGCTCTGGATGCTTTCCTAATTGCAAGAGAGGATGGGGGGTATGGGGGGGGGGGCGAAATTAAAAATCACAGCTTGTCTCCTCAACCTTCACATACGGCGGGTGAACTGGTGTGCATATGTTTGGATGAAAAGGATGTGTATAAGTGGGGGAGAACGGAAGAAAGAGACAGACAGAAAGACACGGAGGGGGGTGTTTTATTGCTGGTGCAAGAGCGTGTTTGCACTTTTTCATTTGTAAAGCTGGGTTTCCATTCAAGGATTTTAATAAGAATTATGAAAATTACTGAGCCAGAAGACCTGAACAGAGACAGCAAACTTTGGGCAAATTTCATCTCGTCTGCAAAAAAAAAAAAAAGTTTTAAAATTTGGTTTCCTGTGAATGGGGTTTTGGCTCAGTTGGCGTAGGATGATCTGCCCACTGAAAACAACAGTGCAGAAGATGTTTTTGAAATTTGGAAATAGTGTGCAATCCATCAATCCATCATCCTGTGCAGCTGCTTGTATTGGAGAGTGTACCAGAATATTGCCTCATGCATCTTTTTTCTTCATCTCTGCATGAAAGCATGAAACAACCTGGACATTAGCTGACACTGAAGCACAATAACAGCTTGCCTAATGCTAATCAAGTCTTGAAAGAATCTCAGCTTTTTTCCGCTGATGTTCATCTTCATCCCAGATGATGGGGAATCACTTAATTCGCATCTAATTTTGTGTGACATTTGAAAAGTTTGCGTGAAATTTGCTTGACAGTCGGATGGAAATCATGCGTGCGCGTGTTTTATGGCCAGTGTTAATATGCGCTCTGTGACTATGAGTAAATGAGACTGATCCAAAGCAGAGACACAGACCTGATTTATATCCCGACGCCTTTCACATAGATAAACTGAGACATTCCTTTCAGCTTCTTTACTGATATCTGTATGTGTGTGCAAGTGTGTATGTGAGTGTGTGCAAGTGTGTGTCCAGCAGACAGTGAAGGGAATAGCCTTGTGTAAATGAACTGTCTATACCCTATCCTTTCCAACAGTGCTTGTACGTTTGTGTGTGTGCAGACTGTCCATGTTGGATCGATATGTGTAATGATTCACACGAGAGATTAAGAGGGGCTATTACACACCTGACCTGCTAAACAACACCTCTGTCTTTCTCTCTGTCTGCCTCTTCTTCCTCTGCCCCACGTTCCCCGCCTCATACATGCAGCTAATGCCATTTGCTTTTCCCTGAAACAACACTGCATTAAAAACTTCAACAAGTACCAGCTTTCGTCGCACCCCGTCAATCAGCGGGCCATTCCACAGACTAACAAAAGTCGGGTGAGCCGTTCCCCAGGCCCTGGAGTTTTGGAGAACTGAGGGGGCTGAGGAGTACTTTTGATTCGTCTCTCCTTTGGTGATTTGTTGACTCTTGTGAAGTTCAACACAGTAAAAAAAAAATGTCAGCTTTTCCTCAGAATATTCCTCTGTGTTTTTTCCCCCCACATTGTTTTATCACAGCAGGCCATTTCCCTATGCTGTCATGGAGAGATCAGCGCGGCTGTATTGATATACATCCCTCTCTCAGTTTCATGAAAGGGAAATCATTTACCAGTGGAAAGAAACGTCACTGCTTTTTCCCGATACGATTTGTCCCCCCTTCCCCTCACGCTGCACCCCCCACCCCCACCCCCCGACTCCCACCCCGCTGCCGACTTTTCACTTTTATCGTAGGAAGAGGAAATGGATGTCTGCGTGCGTCTGTGTGTAAGTGCGCGTGAGCGTTTGAAGTTGGACGCATGAAAGCTTCCTCTTCTGTGTGAGCTCAACAGCAGGTGGGCCGGTGTGTAGGTGTGTGTTTGTATCTGTCGGGTAAAAGGACTGCCAGGACCTGTGGTGTGTGTTTACATGTGTGTGTGTGCGTGTGCGCTCTTACTTGTTGATTTAGCATTCCGATAGCCTCCAGGTTACGTCGCAGTCTAGTCTGCATGTCCTCAATTTTGCTGAGGTTTAGAGCCACAAAACCCTGCTTTTCCATGCTGTAACACAAAGGTACACACGCACACAATCAATATGAGAAATTAACTTTGACATCTTTACAGTAAATCTTAGCACCTGTAGTAGTTTAAGAAAACAGAATAATAAAAACTTTACTTTCCAGCTGCTGCTTGCAGCTGGCTCATGTGTACCATAAAAAGGCCACACTGGCTCCTGTCGTGGTAAACGCTAGTATTTTTGCACAGTGATGTGCATTTGCAAGACAAAATAGATTCAATCAAATGTCCTTAAAAACTGGGGCATAAAGAAGTTGGCGTACATCATCTTCATTATAACATCTTCATTATAACTTATTACTAAACTCAAAGATGGGTGAGCAAATGGGTTCCAGAAATCATTAAATTATATATGAAAGCGCATATAAAACTCAAAAAAAAAAAAAAAAAAAATACAAAAACAAAACAAACGCGACCGCAGCCAGGGAACATTAAGAGTACAAGAAGCCATTTAAGATTTTAACTGTTTATTAAAAACGTTTTGGGAAATGACAAACAAATGTTCGGGTCCGCTATCTTCAGACTCAGGGCTGACTTAAGGAATGTCTATTAAATTAACGACGGTGGATAATGGTGCTCTGTACGGGCTGAAGAGCTTGCTGCCCCCGCTTTACGCTCTTTCTTTCATGCCCCAGTGAACCTGTCCAGTTAGCATTCGGAAAAAAAAAAAAAAAACCTTCTAAATACTTTATTGAAGACTTCTTAGCCCATTAAAGTACCACTGTACCTCCCCGATGTTAATTTTCTTATAAAAGAGCAAGCTGGGATTTTCTATCAGAGCAGCGGATGGAAAGACGGTCCCGTTTTGCTTCAGTTGAGAAGACGCGCATGCTCATTGAATCGCTAATAAATGGCATCATTGTTTCTGTAGATGTGGGTGAGCTGACACACACACACACACACACACACACACACACACACACAAAGTTTTGGTCCTATTAGCCATAACTTAAAACATTTAACATCTGAGGAGACACTTGAGGGAGATGCTAATATGTGAACTGACATTTTCGTCTGAAAAGTTTATGAGACTCATTAGTGAAACCATTCAGCTGCCATGTATTCGGAACCATCTATGGTAAACCTCAACCAAGAGACAATAACAGCAACATAAACAATAGTGACACCAGTGCATAAAAAAAAAACTACCCACTGTACTATCCCAAAATCTCTTGACTGGGATTTCTCGTTTGGTTTTTCTATCGAAGTCAAAACACTGAATAAATCAATTTTCTACACAATAAAAGAAGAAAAACAAAACCAGTTACGGTGAAGCACTGATGTGCAATATTTGTTTATGTGCCGTACAAATGATCCAGTGACTGATTAGTCAGATTTGTCACTAATCAATCACTGTTTTGGTCATAAATTGATGAAGAGGGTAAAATACAAATTATATTAATACAGTCCTAATGAAATATATATATTTAGATACTGCAAACATAATTAATTTGCCCTAATATGTACAAATAGAAAATGAACCATGAGAATTCATATTAAAAGAATCCCATACATACACCGTCTGACAGAACATAATCTGAATAACTGCCTATTAACCAACCACCTAATTAAGCTAGGCCAATGTACTGTAAGCATTTTTTTTAAGTAACCTCATTTCCTGAAAATGACATTCATAAACTGAACATAATTGCAACTGACCCCTCCAAATCTTTTAATTTCACACCACAGTGATGACACAAAGAACATTAATAAGAAGAAATGCTGGATTTTTCTTTGATCTTTCAAATTGTGAATACCTTTTTAAAGATGAGTTCAATGCATTTCCATTCTACTGCGAAGGGAAAACAGGAGGCATTAACTCCCAACTCCATAAAATCCAAAGTGCCACATCTCCACAGATTCTTCACATGATTTAAACGCTTTCCTAGATGCTAATGTGGTCTTCAGCAGATCATGAAACATCACCGCTGCTGAGACAACTGTGTGAGATTTATGCACCCGATGTGAGAAGGCAGCGATGCACTGAGCGCTTGGCATGGCGCCTGTGTAAACATGTGTTCCTGTGTTTACACGCAAACATGGATGTGTGTAATTAGCGGCCTAACCCAATCAGTGTGTGTATAATTACAGTCATTAGCGTCAAAGCCAAGCTGTCGTGCTCTCTAAACCCGGCAATAAACTACATGATTCCTCTCTTGCTCCAGTCTTGCTCTCATCGTTCTTATTTACTGCTCTCATCTCAAATTTTATGCAAGACTTGACTGTCTTCTCACACAGTCGCCTTCTTATCTCCTCTCTCGGTTTCTCTGTCACTTTAGTTCTCTGTGTTTGTACAAATCCTCTGCTGTGATCACTGGCTGCTCTTAATTGGAAGCACATTGTTAGTGGTGCGACTGATGAAGCCTGATGCTTTATGAGCGCTTCCCCCACATGGCTTGTGTCAGACAGTCACAGCAAACAGCATCAATCTCTGCTTCCACCACTTACTGCATTTCACTGTGCACTGGTATTTTAATATTTTCAGACATAATCTGAGATAATTAGAGGTGAAATGTGAAAGATTTTGATAAATCATTTAAGTAATTTGATATTGGAGTATAACTGCTGTTGAGAAACACATTAAGATAAATGATTTTTCTCTGATTTAAATTGCATGCACTTTGGACATTTCTACATTGTTATGAGGGCTGTTCTCAGAGCTCTGCTGCTTTTGATATTCTTCTGGAGGGAAGACAGGAAAGGGAAAGATGGGACAAGTAGCATTCTCTTTCCCATGCAACAGGAAGGGTTTGGAAAACGAGGCATGCTAGGCAAGGTTTTTATAGACATCGAACAACATAACTGATCTGTGGGCTTTTGATAGGGCTGCTGAATGATTGAGCCTGGTCTTTCACAAAACATTAAATTTACAGAACAACCGGCATGTTAGTTTTTATAGTTTTAGTTGCCATTACTATTAAAAGGACCTTGTGGTGAGATTCTTGTCTTACTACTGTTCACAAGAATGTGTTGTGACGGAAAGCTCTAGAACAGCTATTAAATGTATGTGGAAATTTGAGATCCAGAGCACATGGTTAAAAGTTTTACTAAAGACATGCTCTGCCTTAGTCGTCCTGCCTATCGATACACTGGTTTGAAGTTTGAACTGGCTGATGTGAAGAGATTTCATCATTGGTTAACTAGAAAATGGACCTTGTGGTGACATTGTTTTCTCAACTGTCATTTCTATTAAGGTCTGATAGTATTTTATTCTCTAAATTGCTGGACACTGCTGGAATGGCTCTATTTGGGCCAACACGGCCACATGATTGTCAGAGGATTGCAAACAAAACCCCAAATACTACTTAGACATTATATTTACATTTCTATGTCACAAAAACTTAAAATAATCAATAAAAACTTGCAAGTTTTTAAAATAAGGTACAACCACTAATTTGCTATGCACTTATTTTGTGTCTAAAACAATTTCTAACTTAATATATATCTTTTTATCAAACTAAATTTCTATCTTCCCTGTTCCTCTTTTCTTCACCTTTCTGTGGGCCTGACTAATACAAAATGCCATCCACAACGTGAAGCCATGACACTCTAGCTGCACTGGAACAGTAAGCCTTGTAATGATAATAAATTTCTTTAATAAAAGGCATATCTAATGACAAAACCTCCATGCCGTGTTGATTGCTGTCAGTGATAGTGACAGGTGGGAGACATTGTGAAGATAACCCCTTTGCCACGAGTAATGAGATTTATACACTGAATGTATATGGCTGCCATGCAAATATCATGACATATCTGTTGCCTTATAGATGCATGATTTTCATACATATGGCATTTTGGGTAGGTGTGTGTGTGTATGTGCGAGGGATGGGGGTGTACAATAACGAAATGAAATAAATTAAGAATCCTCATAATAAAGAAAAGGGGAGAAAGAAAAGAGAGAATGGATGGGGAGACACTATGGAAGAGTCTTTCATTCACTGTTTTTATCTCGTTCCATGTTATTATATTCGCTCAATCAAAACCCCTCTTATGCATACATCTATATGAACTGCCTCTCTCGCTCTGTCCCCCTCTCTCTCGCTCATTCGCAATTATGAGGGGAAGACAAAGAAAAGCGATTCATCTTTCTGTCGCGGCCCCTTAATGATATCATTAAAATGACTGACAGCTTTGAATAGCATTGGAAACCTACTCCAGTCAAAACAAATCTGATCCGTTTTGGAAACAGAGCCTGGTGGTTCGTTAGGGGAGGGGTGCAACATGAGTGTGTGCATGGGTGTAAAACAGGGTGAGGTGGCTAAGGGAGGGGGGGGGGTTGTTAATGAGGGAGACCTTAGGGGGGGGTCACACTAGGGTTATGGGGAGTACTGCTGCAGGCGGGTTGCCCAACAAACACCCTCTCCCACACGGGCATGCCCTCCATTCTCACTTCCATCCTACACTCAATCCCATCTGTGCCACATTCATTTTAATTGCCTTAATGAACATAATAAATATATCTCCTCTCTATTGATGAATGCTATTTGACAGCCATGGGGGTGGCAAGCAAGAGAGGATGGGCCCTTGATTGGAGTGTAATCATTGTTAAAGACCCAGCATGAATAACGTATTCAGTTTGAAGAAGAGACATAACACGCGCGCAGACACATGCAGACACACACAGGTGGCTAGGCCCACGGGGTGTTTCATTCACAACTCGGCACTCCAGCTGTTATTATCATCATCAGCTTTGTTCGGGCTAGACTGCGTGTGAAAGAGCGAAACATGGTGGGCAACGCTTTTGTTGGATGTGAATGGTAAACTCTGATCAGCTGGTGGATGCACACAAATGTATGCACTCATATGTACGGTCACGCACGCTCACACAGACACACACACACATAGATGACTCACGTTCTCTCGTCTTGCCACGTGCCCTGGTCTCGAGTCTGGGCCTGCAAACAATTATAAATTGAAAAACACAACCTGTTTGCGATCGACTCTCCTTTGTCTCTTCCTATTTGTACTTCATTGCTTTTCCACTCTGCACTTGTTCACCTTCAAGCGCTCCGTGTCTCTCTCCTTCTCATCCGCCACTTCTTTCAGTCTCTTTACCTCCGCCTTCAATGTGTCATTAGCCTCCTGAAGATGTCTGGCAAAGCCGGAAAGATGCAGAGTTAAACAGGGAAATATACATAGAGAGGCAGACACGGAGAACGACAGACACCTATTATCATCAAGAGACCCTTGTTAACATGGCAGACAAAATATTCTGCCACACAACGGCAATGGTGTCTGTGTTTCTCTGCTTCCAGAACAGCCTTTAACTAGCAGTTCAGGCATTATCTCTGACACACAAACACACACACACACACACGCGCACACACCCTGATCCATTATAATGAAATGCTATATTTCCACAGTCATTTATCACTTACACATGTGGCTATTTTATTTCAGTATTTTGTTATGCCACCAATCCTCAGTATCAAGAACTATTAAAATGAGTTCTTATTCTGGTATTTGTACCACTAATACTACACATCAGAAGCATGAAGTAGTTTTGTTCAACTGGTGGCAAAATATATTGTTTCTGTATATTCATAGAAGGCGCTGAGTTCTGAACGTTCTATGAAACGCAACTTCACATAGCCAGTGTATTCCAGGTGTAAAAAGACTGTTACTATTGCTACAGGTTGCCATGACAAAGACATAAGAACAAAACACACAAACAAGTTAAGTTGTGAGAGAGAGAGAGAGAGAGAGAGAGAGAGGGAGAGACACACACACACACACACACACACACACACACACAGGCAGATGTGGTGCTGCTGGGCGGGGCTGATGGAGGTATGGCACCGCAGGGGGGATGGGTTGACAGAAGATGGCTAGACCACTTTGATCTCTGGAGAGACAAGTATATCACGCCGTCGTCTGTGTCTACATGTGTGTACGTGTTTGAGTCATGATGATGAACACGTGCAGAATAAATGTCAGGTGTGAGTCCACCTGAGTCACTTCAACGCTTGCACATACTTCACATAAAACACACACACACACACACACACACACACACACACACACACTACTGTATATGCACACAGACATGCACTATAATCCCAAACTCTTCTGGTGGGAAATGTGACCTAGTTTGCAGGTGTAGCCGTTAGCTGAGCCACCTTCAGTAAATGAATGGACTGCACAGGATTGAGACACACACAGATGCCCACACACAAACAAAAGAAACACTCACTGATAAACTAGTGCACCTAAAAATCTCTGAAATAAATACTTACTCTTTCTCTTCAGTGACAATGAGCAGCAACTTGTTTTGGGCCTTCATCTGGGCAGTAAGGCTCTCGTTGGATATCCTAAGACGAGAAGACAGACTTCTGATGTTGAACTTGAAAACAACACTTGGTAAAACTTTTATGAACACATGCCAGTTAACCAGTATTTTTTTAGCAGCACTAATTAGCACTAGACACACTAAGTGCAAAACATTTAAAACAATATAATTACTCAGTGGTTATGGGCTTTACAGTGAGGAAAATGTTAAATAATAATAGTAATAATAATTTAAAAAATACACAGTGCACACATACTATCGGTGAAAAAACATATAGGAAACACTGAAACGTTGCCTTTTTTTAGTATATATACAAATCTAATGAAAATAGTTGGTCATACTTTTGTTCCGTAATCCAGCGGTTAACATTAGTCATAACCAGCTGGCTCTCATGGCGAAGCTTTGTATTGTCAGAACGTGTCCCCTCCAGCTCTGACTGAAGTGTGTCCACCTACAATACACAGTCAAATATACCTTATGAATATTACCGATCACAACATAAGCCATCACGGCAACAATGTAGGAGGCTGTGCATATTTTTTTTCCCCACATTTGTTCAATTAGTTATTTTCCCAACTTTA
The DNA here is from genome assembly GCA_033000465.1 of Sciaenops ocellatus. NCBI lineage: Eukaryota > Metazoa > Chordata > Actinopteri > Sciaenidae > Sciaenops > Sciaenops ocellatus. Next base: position 16,406,456 of record CP136869.1, read on the forward strand.
AAAAAAAAAAAAACGTCATCCACTCTCTGACACCATCATTGTTAAAATTTGCAGTTTGCAAGTAAAAAATAAAATTCTTTTAAAGGTAGTAACCACCAAAACTGGCAAATGTGGAGTGGAGGGAGCCAAAGAGGTGAAATAAAGAAAGGGAAAATAGGAGGATAAGTGAGCCTCTAATAGATGGGAGGTAAGGACAGGGTGAAAATACATGTCAAAAACAGAGCATAATAGCAACAGAAGAGAAAAATTAAATAAATGGAGAATAATGGAGGATGAAAGAGATGGCATTTGCAGACGCAGGTATAAATAGCAGGGTGAGGTATTAAGCAGGTGCAAAGGAGGAAAGATGGAGGATGGGGAAGAGCAGAAGCAGACTGAAGACAAGATTGGAGAGAGGAGAAGACGGTTGAGGGGTGAAAACAGGCATGGGATGGCACTGGCCAAACTGCTGACTTTTTCATTCTGCTTATCAGTCAGGACCTTTCCAGGCCTAAACTCTCGGGACCCTGACACATTACCGTTATCGCCATGGAAACACCTTGATATACCATCCCATCTTCCCACAAAGACTTGGGCAAACATGAAAAAAAAAGTTTCCAATATGTGGCCCATGCTTTAAGAATCCAAAAATGTCATATGATTATCCTAAAATGTCAAAATATCAACTGCTGTGTGAGTTGAATCATGTGCATGTGTGCAGATGTCTGTACGTACCAAATATACCAAAATATTTTCCTGATGATGTTTATCTGGGAAACACCACAGAGTTAAATGTTACACAGGGATGATAAGACGCTGTTGATGTAGTACTGAATGGAAATGCTGGAGTAGTCAGAAAACTGATTATGATGAATTATGCTTCATTTCATCATCAAAGGGCTTCAGCGGAACAAGAGAAGACAGAAGGTAAGCCAAGAAGAGCGAAGAATGGAGGGAAGATCTTTTTTATTTTTATTTATTAAAAATAAAACATCAAACTTCTATGGTCCACACCAAATTGGGTGACAGTGAATGTGTTCTTTTAATTTATTTACACCTTTATGCACGACCAGCCAGTCATGCTTCATATTCTATGAGAGGAATTCATGCAACGTAACAGGTTTGCTTGTGCTATTTTGCAGCGAAATGTGCAATCTAATATTAAAATCTGCTGAATCAAAAGTTTTAGGAAAACACATGAATCAATGCTGTGGCACCTAATGTATGTGTTGGATACATTAACTCATTGCAGGGCTGGAGAAATCCATTGCATACTTAACCTGAAATGTACTACAAACGAAAACTGTTCCAGTGTAAGGCAGCATGCTGACATGAAGCAGTGTGAGGTGTCAGGGAAGTCATACTGTAACTGTCAGTAAAGTCAGGTTCTGGTAAGAAAACCAGAAAGGTTTGAAGGGTTTTCAATGGTGCAATCTCCCATTTGTCACAATAATGTGAGATAATAAAGGTGCAGTTCAGTTCAGAGGATCATCCTTCAACAACACAAATGAATAGGCTGCCTTAGATGTGAAAGGAAGTTGTGAAGATGACAGTGACGCATAATCAATAATTCAAATTTCATAACATGATGAAGAATTACACTTTTAATTACATTTAGATTAGAGAGGGGCCGCATTTCAACAAATAAAGCAATGAAGAAAAACCGAGAGAACAATGAAATTACATCCAGCAAATCATTCAATTTTCAAGAGTAAACTGAGTCAGAGCATCAATTGTAATTACATTTATCAACAATGGCATAAATATTGAGAATCCCCTGTTGTTTGTGATTTCATTCCTGTTTTGTCTCATGCGTCGACACATCTTTATGCGGAGGAAGTTCTGTTGTGAAATTATTGGCCCAAAACCACACGTTAATACTTCAATATTAATTGTATACACAAAAATATCAAACCGTACCAGTGAAAAGCTCAAAACACACCCACGCTCACAATGAATCTGCACACACCTCCATATGCACGAGCATACACACACACACACAAGCACACACTGGCAGGATCTGTGGCGTGCTGTAATGACAGTAATTACCTGTGGTCTCACATTAACATCTCCCTCCTGACTGTCTGACTGGCTCGGCTGGTGGAGGGATGTAAATCGCAGCGCAAGTCTGATGTTGTGATTAGGAGTAAATTACACACCATCACTCTGTTTCCACCAGTGTCAAGGGAGGCAGTGAAAGGGTGTGCGTGAAAGAGGGGGATAGTGTGTGTGTGTGTGTGTGTGTGTGTGTGTGTTAGACAGAGGGAGAGGGAGGGACATTTAGAGAAAAGGGGACAAAGGAGGTGTGATTGCAAGCAGGGGGAGGAGTAAAGTAGCATACCTGCTTAACATTTAGATTGGTTTTGTTGCACAAATATTTTAGCTGATGATGGGGGGCTAAAAGGGGCAACAAAATTCATTTGGGACACACTTATAACCAAGTTTGGTGATACCACTGGTCCTTTCAGGTCTAAGCTAGAGAATATGAGTTTTCTACTGCAGTGCTGCTGAAGGATTTTGAATCCTTACAGCTGCTGCAACAGTATTTATCATTTTGATAGTTTATTCTATCGAAATAAGGCAGAGCTGTCCAGTCCACAGCCCACCCCGTTCATTGATACAAGATGGACTTTGTGGACTCACACAATCTTTTTCTGATCTTAAACATCTGAATGAACTTTCATGACAAACCACAAAGCATACCTGCAGACAGAAAAAAAAGAAGATTGTGCAGACTTTAGCAGTTAATGGATTTTCCATCTTTTCTGCTCCCCGTGAAGCTGTGGACTGGTATCACATTGCACATTAGCTGCACAGGACAAAAAGTGTATTTTCACTAAAACAGCCCAAACTGTCCAAGGTCGTGTCATAAACATAATTCAAAGTAAAATTTTCTGGGTAAAGAAAAAAGCAGATGAGGGTGGAAAAAAAAAAATCAGAAACACCACCAGTGTTGCCACCATCACCATCAAACCGCCAGAGCTGAATACGAGCCATTACTCTGTTCCACTCAGCTCATCAGAGCACATCCTCTCATCAAATTAATGAACACATTTATTGTTAAACACGTTTTTATAAAACATTCATTCATTCTGTCTAATTAAAAGACCCAACAGGCCTGACATCACTTAAATATGCATACTTATCACTCACAGGGTCTGAATTAAAGATCTACAAGCGTGTGTGTGTGTGTGTGTGTGTGTGCGTCTGTGTGTGTGTGTACTGTATGTGTGCATGTGAGTGCATGATGGCAGGAGAGAATGAGGTTTCCTAAGCAGGTCTTCTCACTCTAGGCTTAATGGTGATAATCATGGCGTGACCCAACATTAAGACAGTGTGTGTGTGTGTGTGTGTGTGTGTGTACTGTATGTGGATGTGTGTGTGTGTGTGTGTTTATGTGTGTCCCACTCTCCCTAATGGTGACGATGATGACATGTTCTCCATTAGACTAGTCAGTGGGCCACGGCAGATCTAGCATATTAATGATGCTGATGATGGCTTCTTTAATTACCTTCATCTGCTGCTGCATGGCCTGACTCCTCTCCCCAAGTCCTTTCATCTCAATCTCTCCTACGCATGCTGCTGGGTTGTTTATCAGCGGCTGCCATTATTAAAGTCCCCTATCTTGCATCTAGCCTGCATGAGCACAACTACATTACCAGCCTTGATAGACATTTCTCAACCACTTCCCAGCCAGATGAAGTCCCCCCATCTAGTAGGTATCATTTTATATACATGGAGGAAACATGGGTTTTTGGGTGCAGATGGAAATGTGTCCATATCACTGAACGTCAGGAACTGCATAACATAGAAAGCTTGCGAGAAGGCTTGCATGGATTCAAAATCCAAGCCTGTCTTTCCAAGACAGTTTTTATCTTTAAATCATATTATTCCCAATTTTAGACTGCTTTTTATACATTATAACATTTTACTTTTAAGATGTCGGGTTTTTAGGGTTTTTTTTTTTTTAAGCGTTAGCTAGTAGTGCAGCAGGTTTACTGGAGAAAAGATGCAAATAGTGTTGTGCAGCGTCTTATATTGTTGGTACCCTCCAACAATAGAAAGCTATAAATGTGTGCTGGATGTGAGGGATTCACTGACCGATGTTTAGTTGTCCAGGTGACCAGCCTGCAACAGTGCTCAGCTAGCAGCAGCAACACAAAAGAACAATTTTAGGTTTTTATTGTTGCTGTATTATTTAGTGATGAGCTGATGCAGCAAGAGTTTGGAAAAACACTGGCAATGACGGTATCCTAAATTGTTTATTTTTTCAGCACCTATTGGGAAATAAATAATATGTAATGATGGGACACATTTAAAAAAAAAAAAGAAGAATTAAATAAACTATTTCTGTGCCAAGGCCGGTCTCTTTTTTGAGTCACTCAGCTCCCTTTATCCACTTGTGGTATAATGTTACATGTTCTCTTAGACCAAAGCATTTAAATGAGATGTGGGACTTGTATTTACACACACATAGACAGACACACACACACACACACACACACACACAATAGATTTCAGAAAATAGGAAAAGAAAAGTATGCTTCTGTGCAAAATGGTGAAATGAAAAAGAAATAAACTTTCATAAGACTCTGTTTTCATGTTATTAATCCAGGACTCTTTTCTCTCTCTATTCTCTCAAATTCTCTGGTTCTGAGATTGAGGCTAGTGTGATCTCACACAGCTCTTTTGCAATTTGTGAAGAGGGTTTTAGTGGAGTAAAACTTCCAACTCGGGTGAGATGATTAAAGGTTAGCCTTGAATAATTACAATAATAACATTCTTACTTACTTTTAGAAATAAGATACTGTTAAATGAGTGGCAGGTGTGATTTGTAAAGACTCATTTCCACTCATCTTTTAAGTGTTGGTCAAGGTCACACACACACACAGGTATGAGTCTGAGTGAAGAGTCTGAACTTTGACTAACTGATATGAATTTACCTTGCTGTCTTGTTAAAACTAACAAGGTAGACACACATTTTAAGAACTTGGAGAACAAAAGGCTTTCGTAATTCAATTGACTTTTTCAAAAATGGATCTATTAAAATAAACTCAACGTGACCTGAAAGAGAAACAACCTTTAAAATCATCATGCCTAGTTCCCTCCCATGAACCTTTGCATACACAAACTTTTCATCGTTCATCTGAATCCATGCACAGAGACACAGACGTACAGCCTTCTTTTGTGAAGAAAGACAGTGCAGTAGCTGAGAAGGACACAAAAAGTTATGGAGACAACAGGAGAAAAATAGTGCTTGGCTTATCTTCTTCACTGTCTGCCCCATCCCACAAATAATTTACAGGACTGAAGCTTAATGAGCTGTGTTTGAGGGTGATGGGACACAAGGACACACCCCCACACACTGAACAAATACAAAAGTCTATTCCATGGTTAAACAGTCAGACAATTGGCCCACTTCTCTGTATTCACCAACTAAACAAATGAGCTTCATTTGTCTGTCCTCATTTCTCTATCATCAGACCTGTGTGTGTGATCTAGTGTGGGTCATTCTAAGCTAATTAGGCCAGGCTTCTATAAGTTATAATGAGTCAGATCAATGAACATCATAAGACCGTTCCAGAGACTGCGTCTCTCCAAAATTACCGAAATGAAAATACCACATGCTAAATGTTTGCAAATTTCACCCACACAGCCGCATTTCAAATCAGAACAAACACTTACAGGTGAAGAATTGTGCATCTCACCCAAATATAATTTGATAACAGCAACGTTAGGCAGCTAAATCATCGTCAATCGCTGCTGGAGTGGTGAAGAAAATGGAGGAAACTGGAACCAATTACATTTTGTTTTGCCTACCTCCATGTCCAACTACTGTGTGTCTTGGTGCTTTGTGTGATTCAGTGTTTTTCTCAAGAATACTTAACCAGGCTTGTCTCTCTAATCACCAGGCAGATCCCCTGCTGACTCAGAGTGATTAAAAGCTACTGTCTAATTGTATTTCTATAGAATGACATCAATAGCTGTAAAGATGTTGGCCGACTGAGAAAAGTTTATGGGAATAAAAACATGCTTATAAACTTTTGCTATCTGAAAACTCCTCTGCAAATTCTCATTAAAACTGCTTGAAATCTTTTACTCCATGCTAAAAGAAGTTGAGGTAAACACACTAATGACTATGATTGTGCGTGTGTTTGTGTGTGGCAGAGAGAGTGAGTAAGGCAGACGAGGGATGATCTGATCAGTCACAAAAACATGCCCAGTGTTTACCACGACTTGTATTTGAACTGGACTCATGCAGAGGAACTGGATCGAGTGAAGTGTGTGTTTGTGTGTGTGCATATGTGTGTGCGGTGAGCAGCATGCATGCAAGTACAAAACGGATATATGGCAGATAACATGCAATCCCTTTCTTCATATCAGAAAAGAAACACTAAACAGACCCATGAAACTCAAATAGGACTCTGCATGTAACACATATTATAAACATACACACACACACACACACACACACACACAAACACTGACTGTTGCATACAGAGACATACACACAGAGAAAGACAGAGCTATCTGAGGTTCAGCTACTGTGCACCGAGGCAATTTGTAATATAGATTTCCTCTATAGGCCACTGTAGTGTACCATTTACCATTTCAAACCCTTTGATTTTTTTCACCAGCGGATAATTCATCTTCTGCTGGTCAATAACAGAGATTGGGACCTAATGAAGGAGTCATAGTCAGAACGACCATCACACTGGTGTTTAAACACTGTTTGGAGTCAAAGTCATTGAAAAGCTCATCTGTTGTTGAGATGATGGAAGACAGCAAGAATGAAAAGAGGAAGCGTAAGGGATTGTCTATGAGTGCAGGAGACCAGCCAGAGAATGCACACTCCCAAACAGTTTGCTACAAATGCATGTGTAAAATAAACAAACAGTAAGAGTCATTCATTAAAAACAAAAATGTAATGATTTTAACAGCTTCAAATGTCCTTTGTTGTACTTTAAACACAGTGTTCAGTTTTTTTGTTAAATAGTAATCAGCCAAACAAAAGCCACGACTGACACTGATGCATGTCTGGGTCCCGCTAGTTTGTCAATCCTTTAACGCCAGTGATGAGTGAGAGGGCTTTACTCATAGTGACTAGGTGCTGCTGGCTGTTGTTTGTGGTATCAGTGCCTTGAAGGAATAGTTTGACGTTTTGGGAAAGCCTCAAAGGTTAGATGTGAAGATTGAAAACACTCTCATATTTGTCTGTTAAATACAGTGTAAGGCTTAGTTGCTTAGTTAGCTTAGTTTTGCATAAAGACTGGAAAAAGTCATTAATATCATTAAAAAAAACCAAACAAAACTGTCAATTAATTATTCAAAGCAAGTTGTAATTAAAACCTAGAAATCGATTTATTGAGGCTTGTTTTATGTACAATACATAATAGTGGTGCACAGTTCACTGTAATGAACATCAAGTTGATTATTTTATATAAACTATTTTTGCCACATTGCAATATATATCAGTATCAGAAAATAACATGTTCATTAATATTGTGACATTGATTGCAACCCTGTCAACAGTTTGACCACCCTTCAAGGTTACTTCCAATACAAAAGAAACAGACCTTTACTTTATGCTTATGTTCATACACTACTAGCCATTGCCATGTGTTCTTTATGCGTGACTCTGAATTGACAGACCCATGACTAACTCTGACATGTCCTGCAACATGTTTGATCAGAAATTGTACGACTGAGAAAAAAGATGAAAGGATTTTCAACAGTTGAAGAACAGATGAAGAACAGTTCTCGAGCACTGGCCTGGCTACTGACTGACCAATCAACTGGCCTAAGTCAGTGTCTTACTGGCCCTGGGCAATCACTATTGTCAAGAAAAAAGGAGAGCCATGCTATGTGGGCTGAATTATTCACAAGGACAGAGTGAAAAAAGAGATGAAGGTGAGGAAGAGCAAGGTAAAGTGAAAGAAACAGAGAGAGGAATACAAGGAAACATGTATGAAAGAAAGAGGCAGAAAACATGAGAACAAAGAGAAAAACACAGAAAAGAAGAAAAGAGAAACAGAGTAACTTTAAGAATCTGAACAAAATGCAAAGTCAAGATCCGAGAGAGCACCACTGTGCACGGCAGCTTAAGTCGGAATTCAAAGTTTGTCGAATCTAAATGAACATCACTTCCCCGTCCTGGCTTTACCCTTAATTATCCATTCTGCCTTTGTACAGCGGCGGCTCAGCTCTGACAACCGATCTCCCCTGAGACCCCCCCCAGCCCCCCACTCGCAGCCAGAACATTAGGGAATATCAGGGAATATTACACCCAGGAATTAACGCTCCAAATCACCTTGCCAGGTTTAGGTCCCACATACATCCCTCCCTGTCTTGGACAAGATAATCCAGGCTCTAGCACCGGATATATGCCACTAATCATCAAAAAGGTAAGAGGGGGGTGCAGGGAGAGAGAGGAGGAGAGAAGAGGGGAGGAAGACCTTGGAGGGCATGGGAGGAGAGGAGACCTGTGTATTAGTATTCATGTTTATGTAGTACAGTAGACCTGGCTCAAATATTTCTTTAACCCACTTTAAGTATGAAAAAAAGTAGGGTCAGCAACAGAAATCAATATGCTGACTGGCAGACGGATTAGATAATTACATTTAAAAGATATTAAGTGGTAAAATTGCTATAGCTTTCTGTGAGTACAGACAGTATCTCAATAGTTCTGATGACAAACACCTCAACTGCGCTGGGCTCCCAGCCGATTTAAACAAACACAAGTAAGTTATTTGCCGAGACTATGTCACTCAGGTCTGGTGTGTATATATTTACCTCGTCTTGTGCATCCTGTTTCTCTCGCTGTGCCCTGAGTTTGTGATCGACAGCCTGCTGGAGATTCCTCTTGAGTTCTGCCACCTCTGACTCCAGCTTCACCGCCATTGACCTGCGAACATACAAAATAAATGTTATACTCGAATAAGTTTCATTAATCTAATCTAATTAAAAATCAGTCACTGAATTTTAGTCACCCCAATATCTTTGCATTTAAAAAAAAACTCATTTCAGATTCTTCACGTCACATTCATTATTACCATAAATGTTCCTAAAAACAAGTACTTCATTCCAATATTAAGTTTCTTGAAAATCCAGATCTGTGGGAGTGTTTAATGCAGCCACAGAAAGTGTGAGTGTGAGTGTGTGTGTGTGTGTGTGTGTGTGTGTGTGTGTAGGTGTGTGTGCGTGTGTGTGGCAGCCGAGCTAAGGGAATGTGAAGGGGATCAATATGAAGGGGTCTATTCCTGCCACGGAACTGTGCGTCTGTGTGTATGTGAGTCAGTTAGTGTCTGAAAGTGTGTGTGTACATGTGTGCGAGTGAGTTTGTGCGTGCCAGCTGCCCTGGCTACAGCGAGATCAATACGACAAATGATTACCATTTCCACAAACCTCCCTCCACAGCCGCGCTTTGGCCGCTCAGTGAGCCTCGACACTCTCACCAACCCCCCTCCGCTCACATACACACACACACACACACACAGACCAAAACAAACCACCCCCACACTTGACCCACACATCTAAAAGCAAATGTAAAAATGAAAAATTACAGGTTCATGAATAGTAAAAACATTTGGGCCTGGTACAGGCGAAAGTTTTGTGACAGTGAACTGAAGTTAGTTTATTATAGATTTTACAGTTAAAATAACAATGACTATGCAGGGGAAGACCACAAAGTCAGCATTTAACCATTAGTTTTTATTGACATTTGTGTTAATTGACACATCCAAAAAAATAATAATACCATAAAATTAATGAACAGCTCAATATTTACCCCCTACTCTATACATCATCTGCAATTTTTTCAGTTAATCAATTAGTCTTAACTGTCAAAAACAATGACTCATCACTAGTTATCGCTAGACCCTACTTTTTAAAGGCTGCAACTGTCCATTATCAATTAATCTGCAGACTGTTTTCTCATTTAATCGATTAATCACTTTCATAATAAGTCAGAAAAGACAGTCTCACCCAAAGTTATTTATTTGAAGTTATTCAAATATTTTATCCAGCCAACAGTCCAGAAAGAAGGTGAAGAAGAAATCTGCCAAATCTTTTCATAAGCTGGGATCATAAAATCTTTGGCTTTTTTTTTTTTTTACTTAAAAAAATGACTTAAATGATTAACCAAAATTGTTGCCATTTAATTTTCTGTCGACCAACTAATTGACAAATCATTCCATTCATCATTTCATTTAATTTCAAGTATTTTTAGGCCTTTAGAAAATTAATCATTAGACAGTGGACAGTAGAAAGTTGACATAGTGTGAGAAAAAGATGCTGACATGTAACATCAAGAAGAGTAAGTAACAGTAAATAAGAGAAAGAGATCCACAGCTGGACTGGAACGGTGGACAAATTTATAGTCAGTGTCTCAATCCCCAAGACTAGATTTTTTTAATACAAAAACTCAAAGTATAATATGCATCATATAATAACACCAAAATGTTAATCTTAGCAGCTGTGGAGGCAAAACCTGCAAACACATGGTAATTTTAATTAATTGTCTTTTCAAATGTTTAACAAATTAAATTCTAAAATGTATTATACAAATAAATTATAGTTGAGTTTCTGTCTGGGTTACAACACAGATTAATTGACTAAGTGTTTCAGTGCCGAACTTAAAACTGATACTAATAGAGTAACTCAGTGGTAGTAAAAGCTGAAGCAGGAGCAGAACAGCCAAAACAAAAAGGAAAGAAAATGCCTGATAGATTGGTCCATGGAGAGAACACATGATAGGATGAACAGAGTGGGAGAGAGAAAGGAAAGAAAGAGAGGAGGCATCCTGTGGAGAAAGGAGGGGATTTCCCACAGCACAGATGGAAGCCATTAGTATGGTGTTGTTGCTTAAAAACCTTTCATGTCTTTGCAGTTATTAGATAATACTGGGTTAACAGTAAACAGCATGATTCTGCAAATGGATATAATATGCAGACACAGCGATTGTTTTACCATTTGGTACCTAAAATTGGTTTAAATGTAATAAAATGCAATAATTCAGAATGTAACCTATAAAGTCTCCATGCCGAGTTTTAAATTGTCGGTTGACGATGAAAATGTTCCATGGCTCAACTTAACCGAGAAACTCCCTAAGACGGAGACCGTTGCAGTGAGGTCATGTCGAAGCCAAAGCCACAACCACAACTATGCGCACACAAACAGACACACACAAACACACTCCACTGGGTGATACATGCTTGCTGATGTCATCACCGCAGCCCTGGTGACACACAGGGGTCAACCAGGGGTCTTACCTTTGAACTATGAACTCTATGACCTAACATCTGCTTACCCACCGTGTCCCATCAATACACATTTTGATATTTCTGTTAGATCCACTCAAGAGCATAAATATGCAGAATAGAACAGTCATTTTCAGATCTCCAGAAATAATAATATAATGTATTATACGCCTAGAAGTTAGGTATTTTACTTTGTAGACTCTCTTAAACAATGTACGTATTTAGAGCTTAGGGCTGTTCTGTTCAACACATGTTCAGTTAAACAGCCTACTGTATGCCGCACGTAAAAAAGCGAAATGTTTTTGATTACGGAGCTTACACAGGGGACGATGGGAAATGGGATAAGAGAGGAAGCTTCTTTCCCTCTCTCCCTTCTTACCTTATTTTCCCCTCTGCTAGCTTTCCCTCATTCAGGCACCCCTCCATCCGCCTCGCCTCCTCTGCACGGGCTGCCAACTCCTCCACTGAGCAGGGGAGAGAGAGAGAGAGAGAGAGAGAGACAGAAGAGGAAAAGTGTAAGATAAAGAGCAACAGTTCACTTCAGACACTGTTGTTTGTTTCTTAAGGTTCATTAGAGTATGGCCATATGACAGAAAAAAAGACATTTTCCAATTGAGGTATTAATAAAATGGTGTCAGACAGCCCTCATAGCTGATTTTATTTTATTTATTAACATGTTTAAAGAAAGAAATATATAACGTGAGTAAAGATCAACACAGTACTTCACATTTTCCAGCAGACCAAGGTTAATAGAATGATTCACAAAACATGCATACTCTTTGATTCAAGTTCAGCACGAGTGGGAAAATAGAAACTGCGAGCTGTCTTCAAAGCCAGAACGAAGAACTCCACCACTGAAGAGGCACTGAATGCTTTTCAGAGGCAGAGAGGGAAGCAGTGAAAGTATTGCACTGCTTACACTGAGACGGGGCAACAGCCCTTTTGTTGGGAGACAAAAGAAGCGCTCCCTGACTTCGTCAATAGATGGCACTCTTTGCCTTAAGCAGGCCACTTGAGCTCATACTCCTGACTGCATCCCTTCAATCACATTCCCTTTTCAGCCGTCTCCTCCGTCTATATGCAATAAAACCCCATTGTCCTACACTTAGTAGTTTAGCACATTGAGCAGATGCATAATAAACCACTAGTCAGGTTCCTTTGGTTAGGTTTGCTTTTGCAGGCCATTTTTAGTTTGAATTTAAAATTTAGGATTTGCCCCACCCCCCCTTTTTTGTTCTGTATGCTGTTTTGTGAGTCAATGTTTCTTCATAGCTCTTAAAACCTTTTCACTAAATTCAGTATTCATTGAATATAACATAAACTGTCAGCCATCGGTGGCCAAGGCTAGTGAATATTGAGAAGGTGTGTGCACTGAATATGTAGAGGTGTGTGTGTTCCTGAGTATGTGTGTGTGTTGAATATTTACAGGACGGACCTTGACTTTGTGGGTGTGCATGTGTATTTAAGGGTGTGAAATAGAAATAGAGAAATGTTGTATGAGTATTGCTGTAATGCTTTTAGGGCCATGCACCACGCTGTGCTGGTAGTGGTGGGACAGACTGAAGGGGGAGGCTAAAACCAATACCAGAAAGGAAGAAATAGAGAAAAGAAAATCTACATTTAATAAAACTATGATTAATTTATGGTTTTGCAGCATCCAAACTGTTTAAACTGAAGCCCTAGGAAAATTGAAGCGGCAACTGGAATTGCTAAATATTTAACGATGCACAAACACTTTTATTTGTGTGTGTGTGTGCGTGCATGCACACTACCTTGGCTATTTTACTGAACCTCAAGGTTAAAGTTTGCTATGAATCTCAATAATCAATAAAGCAGAGATGCAAAAACTTGAGATGGGGATCAAATTCGCATTCAAGTCATTAGTTTTGAGGTGACCTCAGTGACACCTCCCACCAGGGGAGGCCACAGAGAGAGCAATTAGCTGCATAGACTGACCGTTTACACAAACACTTCTATTTGCACCCAAATACACACACACACACAGCTGAAACACACACGAAAAAATTAAGTGAAAAGACAGACAGATTTCTCTAACTTACTTAAAATTTCTAGAAATATAAAAACAACAAGTAGAAAACAAACACACATGCAGACCTACACCGAGCATTTACCTCAGACAAATACATAAAATGTGTGGTATATTTAGCTTAGCAGGGATTGATGACCAAATACTGCCAAAATGTTGTGGATTTCTGAACCAGCAATTCTTCTTGATAGTGGAGAAAATTGGACCATATTCTGAGGTTCTCGGGTCTTTTACAACCTGTTTTCAGTGGCTTCATGAATTAAGTTATGACATTAGTCCTCAATCTAAGATCTTGGGTCCCTCACTGTCTCACTTTCTTGACCCATTTATACCGGCTTCAAAACTTAAGGTCTGACATTAGTCCATAATCTAACTCTCTCTCTCAAACTCTCTCCCTCTCAGTGCCTTCATACGAGCTTCAAAGCCCGTCATACAGCATCAGGCCTATAATCACAGATCTGCGGTCAGATTACCCCGCTCTCGCAGCTAACCTTTAACATGAGAAGGACGAAAACCCGGCTAACCCTGAATCAGTGGTTGGGGGTAGGCTGGGCCCTGCCTGGCCCTCATAAAAGCTTCATAAGGCTTCATAGGGGCTTCCTTTGGCTTTGTTGGGGGATTCGTAGCGGGCTAAGGTGCTCCCGCGAGACGTCCCAAAGCCTCCCAAGACTCTTTCTCTCTCTTTCTGAAGTTTCATGGGCTTGCAACACTGCTTTTGGGTATAAGCCAAAAGGTGCAGGCACACAGCCGCACACCGTCATGCACACAAATACACCACAAGAAAAAAAAAAAAAAAATTGTATGCACACAACAGCGAACACTCACAAAGACAAAGACTAACACACATACATACACCCCAACACACTCCCCTCTTGCTCTCTCCTCTCCGCTTTATTTACAATCCTCTGGCAGCGGTACAAGGGCCCGGGGCTATAACACACGGCACCTAATGCTCAAACTGCCAGGTAATCTCATGTCTGACATCCCCCTTTGATAGAAACTGATCAATAGACTCTTGTAAAGGAGTCATTTTCTCTGATGTTTCTACCAACCACTTCTCTCTATCTCTGTCTCTCTCCCCCCTCTCTCTCTTTTCCCCCCTTCTTTTTTATTAGCCATACATTTATAATTCATATTTCAGCAGGGCTGAGTTTGCTCTGAGACAAAGGGGGGCTTCTTTGTGTAATAAAGAACAATGGTGGTGAAATGATGGGGAGAAATGCCAGTGTTTGCTGCTGGTTCCGGTGAACAACAGTTTTGGGGATCGATAGAGTGTGAAATGGGATTATAGCTAGTAATAGAGGTGAATTGGAGGAGAGAGGCCTGTGCACGTGTGCGTCCAGGGATCCAGATTGGATAGCAGCACACACGCGCGCACACACACACACACGCACGCACGCACGCATGCATATGCACGCATGTGTGTGCACACACACGTGCACACAATAATGATTTCATCATCTTTAGGCAGATGCACATCAGCAGCACAGAGGGGAGGTAATATCACATTTCTGTTTTTGTGGAAGTGTGGAAATATGGATATTGTGTTTTTGTTTATGCTGTTATTTCATTTGTTGTCACACGGCATCACATTTATTTCACATTACGGACAATGTTACAACACATCTTATTTAAGATGTAAGCTGACACTATCAGCCATATTTGAATATTTTAAACATCCATCTCCCCTTGAATTTCACAGGTGGGTGCTACAAAACATTTTGCCCAAAACAATTTAACAATTTAGACCATTTAGAATATACCACATATGAAACTGATTAGTAACACAGTCCTTACTTATCTACACCTTTCTGCTTGTTGTTCAGCACACACAAACATATAAACTCACTTACACACACACAACAACATAACAGTGTGTGTCTTAGAGTTGCAAAAATCATGCCACGAATCAGTTCTTATGCTAAATTACCCATTTATACTGTAAGCGCAACAACTATAACAACAGCTCAACATCAGTGTATGTACTGTATGCACTGGCATTCTCTTAGCAGCATATGTAGTCTATTAAGTTTTGTGTGATTTACTCTCTGGACTCACTATTTTACAAGAAACAGGATATTCATTGAAACGAGAATCATACAGAAAATGCATGCTGTCAAAGAGTGACAGTAAATCTGACACATACAGTCAAGTTTAAGGACTTTTTTTCTCGCCTTTTTTAATCACCCGTCTCTTCATCCTCTCCTGCCACAATCTGATTGAATCCAGCTGCCTACAAGACGCTTTATTCTCATCCATATGACACCTCTCTGGTTCCCAACTCATCCTCCTATCCTCTGTTTATTTCCTCCTTTGACTTTCCCTCTATCTGGCCACTGAGACCTTTTAATATGATATCCATCACATCCCAGCTGCAGTTATGTGTACGCCCAGTTAACTGTGGGATTCACAGTTAGCTGGTCTCTGATCATTCTCACATCACCAAACAACTGTACAAGACAGAGATCATAAACAATGTCAGTTCCATTACAATTCAAACATCAGCAGTAAAATCTATTATAACAGTACAAAGTGATAGTCTTAAGTATGTGGTTGTGATGAGATGTGTTGGAGGTTACGTTGGTTTACTCCTGTTTTTTCCTCATTATTTTGCTGTTCACATCTTTGTGTCCATCCCCTTCCAACCATCTGCATTCTAACTTGTTCATTTTTACAATCCTCTCCATCTTAAGCTACATCTTCTGTTATTAAGCAACAAAAAGAATCATCACCACTCAATGCGATGTTTTCATAATACAGAAAGAAGCTTGGCAAGGGCTTCATGTTAATAAAAAGGCCTTTTGTTCATGACAGTAATTTCTCAAGCTAACTCCTCACCCAGTCTATTCAGGCCACTGCCATATCCAGGTAAACAATGCCCCCTTTGTTATAATAATGCATCTTTATTCTTCTTAAGTCATTACAATAGGCTCTGCGTTGCTGGATTGTATTTGCTGAAGGTAAAAGCTGAATAATATGTGGTTTTGTGCAGAGCGCAGAGTTGAGGGAATGCGTTTTGATCACAGACAAAGGCCAAGCTACACAGCGTTGTCCTTCTGTCTCTATCTTGTTAATGAGCAGTGTTCACCGAGCAAGCCAGCCACTGTCTGCCACAGAGAGAGACCTCAGATTCATCTCTCTGCGGACAATAGGTGAGTGTGTGTGTGTATTTGTACCTCGGAGAGCAAGTGTGTATGTGCTAATTAAAGCAGTGGGAGTTGGGAGAAATGGCTGTGTGCGAGTGTGTATGTGAGGTGTTTGCCTGGCGTGACCGTAGATGTGTACGTTAATTCTTAATGAGACATTTCTGTGCCCAGAGAGACCCAGCCATCACCATTCCTGCACTGACACACTACTACAAAGGCCATCGTCGTACACACACACACACACACACACACACACACACATAAAACCAGATCATTACCATACAGCTAAACCAGTGCGCCATTAAATCAAACCTCTATCTACAGTCCGTGTGTGTGTGTGTGTGTGTGTCTGAGTTAACATTGCGTGCAGACAGCTAGCAAGTGAATCACCACATTGCTGCACCATTGCTGGCTAATTTGAGCTAACTGATTGAGCTAGCAGCAGTGTGGCTGGTTCCGTAAATAAAAGGATCCTTCAGCATGCTATATGCTTCTGATGCACAACATTTCACAAAAGTTCAAACAAGAAAAGCAGGGCCACTAGTGAATCAAACTGTGAAGTAAAATAAAATCTCAATTTTTTATAGAAAAAAGTGCTCATGTTAATGTTTGCCTGTGCACCAGTTGCTCAACTCTGACCAGCAGTCAAATGTGGGTTAGTTTAAAAATAAGTTATTTGCCTGGTGGATAAAAAACTCTATATATACAGTTTATAAACTGTAAATGTGTATGTGGTTGACTTACAAGTTATTTGTTGAAGGATAAATGGACAGATTGATGGATGAAATGAGTAAATGATGGATTACTGATGGACTGATTGCTACCTGCCACTTGGTGCTTGCTGCCCAGCTCTTCCAGCTCTTGGCTCAACTGCCTGATGTGACTGCTCAGACTCTGTTTCTGTCTGATGGCGCTCTTCATCTCCTCCTCCTCCTTCTGTAACACTTCCTGAAGTCTCTGCGCCTCTCCTCTCTGCACACACAGCTCGCTGCTCCTTCTTGCTGCCTCTCGTCTGGCCTCCTTCAGCTCCTCCTCTGACTGTCTGAGAAGTGTCACATGTACCTGCAAAAAAAGTGAGGGGGCCAAGAGGTAGAGTGAATAAGCAACTGTGTTTTCATGTGCACACACACACGTACACACACACACACACATGTGGTGATTGTGGCCCTGTTCAGAAGTATCAAGTATCTTGCACTTCATGCTTGTTATCAAAAGAAAAACCTAAACTGTGTATTGACAGACGTCTTATTATGTGATTTTCCTTCCCTGCTTTTATCCATGGAAAACCTTGACCGAAACTTTAAAATAACAAAAAAAAAAATGTTTGCTCTGGCCTCACAGCTAGAAAAACAAAAGTGGTGGAGTCTGAAGAGACTGGAGACTGAAATCTTTTTTTATACATATTAAAAGATGCTTTTTTAAGTACTAATTCTGTGTCTGTGAAACACATGTCAAGTTAATTCGCAAAAACAAAAGTCTCCATTTTTTATTAGTTTTCCTAAAACATGGTGCTGGATTGTTTCGATTAAGAATGGTGACATGTTTTTGCAAAGCAAACCTTCAAATGAGATGACATGTACATGTATGTAAATAAATGTATGTAACCTTCAATACATGTGTCCTTACATGACACAGACTCATTATGTGATATTCCACAGGGAACTAGGCTAGATTAATGGACAGGGCCTGACAGCAAGAGGAGAGTGTACTATATTTCCCTGTGTGTGTGTGTCTGTGTGTTTGTGAGAATAAAACGTGTGTATGCATGCATATGATCTTGGTAAGCATGACATGTCTATCACTTGTATGTGCCAGAGGACGCACAAATTAATGTGTAAAATCAAATGTTCCCACTTCCACCTGCGCGTACAAGACTACACACACACACACGCACACACATATGATGTGTCTGTGACTGCCAGCAATGTTGGCACTCTGCCAGGCTACAGTCACCACTTTGAGTAATTTGAATATTTAGTGTCCCATTGAGCTCTTAATTGGAGTCAATTTCACTAGCCTTGGCACATTTGGTGCTTTAATTAATGGCAAGGCAATTTGTTTCTGCCAGGCAATCACGGGACAATCACATGAGTGGTGGGTGTGTGGTGCCGGTGGAGGTGGGTTGAGTACTCCTACTTGGGAACTTGAATTTAATCTTATAAAGCTCATGTCCTTAGCCTAAAATGCATTTATATAGACAACATTTTAGGACAATGGATTCTGAATTCAAAAGCAGAGGGGGAAAAGGTCAAAATAATATGGGTGTCTCTGGAGGACCGATCAGCTTTAATACCTTTTGGGTGTCTGCCAGCTCAAGCTCTAAACGTGTAACTTCCTTTTTCAGATAAAGCACTTCCTGTTCCAGCTGGCTGCGATTACTCATGTGCGTACGGTGGGATGCACTCAAACTTTGCTTCAGACCGTCTTTTTCCTGGGTTCTATAGGGAACAGAGCAAAGAGTGACTCTCCCGTCCAAACTGCTATGTAATGAATGTAAAATAACAAAGAAAAAACTACAGTAAGAAGAAACAAATAGATCTAGATAGATTAGCTAGAAAAAGAAATAGATTTGAATAGATTATGTTATATTTTCCGTGTGACATAGTGTGTTACTGTGTGCCATATGGCAAGTAGACTGTTAAGACAATGAGAGTGAGTGGGGGGGGTGGAGATAGATGGGAAGGGCATGAGAGGAGAGACAAGGACAAGAACCAGGACCAGCAGAGGAGAATGAGCGTTTTATAGACTCAGTTATTACCGTCTCTCCAGCTCTGACTTCATCTGAAGAAAAGCCTTTTCACACTCCGCAAGGCGCTCAACCTGCTCAGTACAGCGCTGAAACACACATGCAGATATACACACACACACACACACATGCGCTTGTCCAAAAAATGTAGGTAGGAACGCTGCTTTGTTTTTTGTCAAGGTAAATCTGAAACTAAGTTTAAGTCTAACTCTGTATGCAAACATATCCGTGTTCTTTTTTAATACAACTAGAATTTAAACAAATTTCGTCTCTCAATTCTTATCTCTGAATGTAGAGTAAGTACTCCTCCGGATATACTCTCTTTAGTGTGATGATAATATGCACAATATGAAGGCCTTACCTTCTGCAGCTCCTGTCTGTGTCTCAACAGGCTGAGATACTCATCGTCAGAATGTGAATGACTCTGCTGATACAGCTGTAGGTCACGCTCCAACATCAGTTTCTATGAAACAAGGAGAGAGAAAGGAGAAAAATGGATAACAATTCTGTTTTTTGTTAGGCTGAATTCAGTCAATCATACACTGAAAATGTAACCACCAAAAGGCAAACAATAACTGATCTAAAACAGAAACAAAAATTACACTTTCTATATACCATTTAATATTTAAATAACTTGTATTTCAACAGATTATATGCATCCTGCTTTACTAATATATGGCAATGGCACTTATATGCCATTAAGGAAACACATCATTATGTATTACATTTATTTGGGAATTGATTTGTTGCATCACAGAGCACAGAGGCACTTAGACATGATGTTCCAAGTTCATAGTCCACAGTTGACAAACTCTAGCACAGCTAGCAAAACATTAAAAAGTGAATATAGAGTCAGAAACTACAATAGACAATAGTACCTAATGACCTTAGCATTGCTCTCTTAATTAAGTTAATGAAAAGACCATTAAGCTCACTGTGCTTTTTTTAATGTATTGCTAAATGTATCACTATCTTCAATCTTTTAGCTGCTGTCCTTTATATAGTCAAATTATATAACTAATTCAAAAGTAGACATCTTTGTAGGGAAGTAGTGAAATTTTACTTGTCTTATTGTATTCATCTTTAAATTACAGTGACATATTCTTTTATGGGAATACAAATGAACTAGAATAGAGATAGCATTAAGATATGATACTCAAGCTAATGTAAGTTTCCTCTTGTTTATTTATGCTATAACTTTTACACTGATTTTATATTAATTCTTTAAAATTTGAAGAGCATTTTTTCAATTTAGATTTTCTTGTAAACAGGGAATGATGATTTTCGGGTTAGCTGAGCCCAGCAGTGGCACATGAGGTAGAGAATTAGCGGGACGTGAAGCTCCATAAGAACTCCTAACCTCTTGATAGGCGCCTCACAATCAAAGTCATTAGCCAGTGTAATAAAGGGCCTGAGATACAGCCATTCTTCAACAGCCTAACTCTTTTATAACCAACAGATTAAAGTTGATTGGATTAAAATGACATTCTGCCCGTCTGACCTTGGCGGCAGCAGTTAAGTTCATCCAAATTAAATTTCTCCGTAATAAAGATGATTCATTTGTTGCCTGACGTAGTAAATATAAAACAGAAAGAAAAAGGAGAAAAGATTAAGTGACACACACCAGTGCACACATGCACAAACGCACGTTTAAACACGCACATGCATATGCCAACAAGACACATGCACACAAAAGGGTATACCCATGCATGTGCTCACGCGACATTAATGGAGCTGACAAGCACCTGGGAGCACACTAAAGAACGCAGACACCCCAAACACTGATGTACGTCAACAAAATCTTCTCTTTGGGAACTCAGGTGAGGCTATGACAGCTATATCCTTAAAATTACATACAGCCTCTCTAAAGGCTGCCCCCAACATGCTTCCACTCATCATTTCCCCAGCAGTCTCATTGATTTTCATGAAAATATTACAGTTTTCAGGTGGTTTAAATGTTGTAGTAAAAAAGCAATATTACAAAATCACGAGTGACCAAATATCCCTGATACAAACAGGATCCCCACAGATGCATAACGGACAACATAAGTGTGTATGTATGTGTCTAAGTGTGTATTTATGCCTGTGTTATTGTTGTGTATGTTACTGTAATTGTGTGTATGTCCTGACCTGCTGTTTGAGAGTGTCCTCCTGCTCTTGCAGGGATTCTATCAGGCCTTTAAGATGGTCCACTTTTTGCTGACTCTCCCTCAGTGCATTCTGATTGGTCTGGAGCTCATCCGTCAACTGGTCAAGAGCCTCCTGTGAGTTCTCCCATTGGCCGACCTTTTCATGGTACCGCTTCACCATCTCAGCTAGTTCTTCCTTCACCGAATGAGTTGCTGCTTGGGACTCTCTTAGCTGAATAAGGCAAAGGCAGAATCTTAGCTTGCGGTTTCACTCACAGAACTGAAGACTTTGTAATTAGACTATGTATGGATAATTGGTAAAGAGCTGATAAAATACTTGAGCAAGCAACATGGAATCATGGTAATATACCATATTACTGTAAACTGTAATCTACCTGTTGCTGTGAGTACTGTAGTTCTTCTTCCAGAAGCTCCACCTGCCCTTGCACCCTCTGCACCTTCTCTATTGCTGCTGTGTATTTTTGTTTAAAAATGGCTAGAGTTTCTTTCTGCCCCTGGGCCTGCAAACTGGCATCTTTCAGCTCCTCCTTGGCTCCTTTAAGCTGCTGCTGAAGAAGTTCCATCTCACCCTCCTGCTTCTTTAGCTTCCCTTCAAATGTCTCGACCTGAACGCAAAGACAGTCAAATGAAGTTTGGTAGAGTTACTGAGAGTAGCATTTTGACTCCCCTCATGTATAGGTGCTATTGAGAAACAGCTAGCTAACTGATAAATAAAGTAGTAGGAAGCCTTAATGCACAAATAAAGAAGATTGTAAAAAAAAATAGAGAAATGCTGTAACTACTGCAGAAACAACCATCACCATCATTATCATTATTCTAAAAAATCAAACAGTGAAACAGGATACTTGACATGGCGCTTCAATGCGACTAAATGAGCCTGAAAAACTAAAAAAAAAAAATAGACATATGCTAGTTTGAAGTAATGGTGTAATATGCTGTGCTGCTCTACAGTAACCTCACTTATAATGAAAGGGGAACCCAGGAAGTGAAACCAAGCTTAATCCCGGTGTTACACAAGGAATCCTACCGTAGCTCACCTTTCAAGCAGAGGGGTTGAGAAAGTTAAACCCATTCTAACACTCAGCTTGAGTTCATCCACGTTAATCCCGCTGTAATCTGGATCAGAACATGAGGGTTTACAACTAATGACAGCCAACTAGTTAGATTTCAGTGGTTCACCGCGGCTTGGTTTAACCAGGGATTAGCTGGGCCCATCTAGGACTAACACTGGGTAGGAGGCAGCATGACAGAGTAGAAAACTTGCTCATGCAAAGAAAGAGACACAAACCGGAGAGGAGAGGAGAGGAGAGGAGAGGCGCCATCAACTTTCATTCTCTGCTTTAGAGTCAAAAACTGAACAATCTGTGTAGGTGTATGCGCCTTTGGTTGTGTGGACTGTTTGAAAACCATTGACTCAGTCCATGTGCACTCGATTTTACTCAAGCATGATGGCAAATGTTTTACCCGAGGTTACCCAAGGTAACACACACAGAAATGCACAATATAAAGTAAGGTGCCACATGCTAACTTTACCTGTTTTACTTGCTCTCTGTCATAGTAACTCTTTAATATATTCACTACCCTGCAGACCAAACACTAATGGTGGGTACATAACATTTCTTTCTGTCGCTGAATGAAAGGCCTTATAACGAGGCTTAATGGGAACACCATGGCTTTTCTTGTGACCATAATCAGGAGCTTGTGCTTTGGGGAAACAAACAGCCCTCATTAAATATGATGGAAAACACATCCCTTTGACCCTCATTTGGCCTGCCATTTGAGTATTCATGGCTGTCACATGACTACCTAAGTTGACCCTCGGTTGATAATAATTTTATTCTCCTATTCTTTTTTGACTCTCTTGGTCTATCTTTCCCTTTATGTATTCATGTGTGGGTCCAATTGGATGTGAGAGGTTGACAAACAGAGAGGTCATCTTGTCTTGTTTGTTAATTCAGATGATGCAGATGGGAATATATGTAAGTTGACTGCAAAATAAAGCTTATCTGCTGCAAATGGGTCAGTTTGTCGTTCCTGACAGAAGACTGACTACTTGATTGTCTGCAGTGATTTAAATCACTCACACTCAGATGGATAAATGCATCAGATTTTTCTTTTTTTGGGCTGTCCACTGGATTAACACCATAGACTGTTCGGCTGTGAGGCTCAAGTAAACAAGCAAAAGACTTCTCTATGTCTATTTGCTGTTGACTTAAACTGTCCTTGAGTTCCATGACCTCTGGCTCTGTATTTGGCTGAGCTCAGAATTGTTCTGCTCAATCGGCTGTGAAGCAGGACACTCCAGTGTTCTGCATCAATCTTATGAGCCTGTTTCACTGCTTCCAGGTCAGAGTTCAATTGATCGATAGATTTCACTTCTAGGGGAGGTGGAGATGAGCGCAGGTGAAGAGGAAAGGTGAACATTCTTCCCTACCTGTTGCTGACTAATACGGAGCCGATCGTGTAGCTGCAGTTGTTCCTTCTCCTTCTGGTCTTTAAGGTGCTCAATATCTCTGACCTTTTTGCTTAACTGACAGGCCTCTTCCTGGTGTCCTCTGACCTTGTGTTTTAAGTGTCCTACCTCACCCTCCAGTGCTGCCACCTGAGGCAGAAGAAAGGGAAAGAGAGGAAAACTGAAAGGGACGTAAGTGAATAACTTTACGTAGGAAAACAAAGCAGAAACAGACAGACAGAAAAACAGGAAGGGGACGGCAGTAGCCTAAAATCGAGGGAATCAGGCTTGAGTTAAAGACTTTCCCTGTTTAGTCTCAGAACCAGCTGGGAAAATGTGAGCACAGCAGACATGAATGAGTAACAATCCCTCTTTCCTCAGCTCCAACTTTCGAGGAGCCTATAAGCAAGGTGCTACGCCTCCCCACTGCTCTAATGGAGCTGCTCAGTACCAAACAGCAAAAGACTGTTGCTGGTTTGGGCACTTCCCTCGAGTGGATGTGTGCAACATGGTGGGTGTAAAACAGGTCATTGTTGAAAAAAAAAAGTAAAAGACACATGGGTGCTCACTGAACCTAGCCTCAGCATATGAAAGGAAAAAACAAAAAATAGCAAGACCCTTGTAGTACCACCTAGAATTGAATTTAAGCCCTGGGACAAGTTTAAAACCCAAAAAACTGAAACAAATCTGAAAAAACTTCTTGCAGTACACAGCTGGGAGATGCTAAATTTGCAACACTAAAAGGATCTCTTAAATTGTACATTGTTCGGCAAATCTGTCAAAATATTAATATTATAACCTGAAAATATTTAAAGAATTAAGAAATATAGTCAGAAAGGCGTAGGATAAGGACATAAATAGATACAAATGTTAGGAAAGGTGCAAATCAACATACAGACACAAACAAACCACCACACCTGCTCCAGTGTCTTTTGATGCTTTTGTTCGGCTGTTTTTATTTCAGCTCTTAACTGCAGAATTAACTGATCTCTGCTTCGAACCTAAACCCAAAAAAAAAAAGTGAATTACATTACATAAATGACATTTGAGCTCATTACGTTCCTTTAGTTAAATATTTGGTTAACAGCTTAACATTTTGCGGCATAGCTCTGACCTTTGTGCGCACACACAAACAAAAAACATGAGCACATGCACACAAAGACAGTGAGAGATGAACCTCCAGGTGTGAGGTGTGGAGTTTCTCATGGCTGAGAGCCAAATCAGCCTCCAGCCTCTCTTTGGTCTGGTTGAGGTGGACACACTCTCTGCCCCGGTCCTCCATCTTGGCTCTCAGCTCATCCCTCTCCTTGCACAGTTTCTCCAAAGCCGTCTCTCTTCGGCGCAACTGGGAAATATGCAGTAAAATTAAGCCCAATGAGTGCTACATCTCGTAGTACAACAACAGCAAAAAATAAATAAAATGAAATGAACTTTAAATAACACCCTAAAAAACATCATAAAATGATATTAATTCTGGTTTTACAATCCACTCAACATTATTTAATATACAATACACAAAAAGTTTAATTCAATTGATTCTGATTCAATTTCCATTTTCAAATAAATACAACAGTAACTACATTTATTTGATAGTGGAATAAGCAATCACCCTTTTAACACAATTAACATTAATATGAATCATGTGCATTAAAAATAATCAGTTTAGTGAATAATGAAGCTGTTGTTGTTTTTACCTCGTTCTGACATTCAGAGTGCTGCTTCTTGATCTCTGTGAGCTCCCGCACCAGCGCACACATCTTTGTCTCCCTCTTCTGAATCTGGAAAACACAAAACATTTCTCCTGGTTTATGGATGTTGGGTGATTCTATTTTTTTAAACTGCAAAACAGATGCCCGTTTTGATGATATTTTGACAAAGTAACATTATGTTAAGGATCATATCTCCTTGAATCATCAGACTGTGTGTGAGGAAACGGGAACTTAGTTCGCTGTTTACAAAACTTGAGATAAAATATTCCAGTCTTGTTTTCATATTTGTGTTTAAGGTAACGGTGGTGGTGGGTGGATGACAGTGCAGAGTACAAAGAAACCGTTGTTTATGCTTCTCAGGAGTATACAGTAGGCTATAACAATTTCTGGTGTTTGTCCGTTTCCTTGGTCACCATCCTTAATTACCCACCTCAGTTAAATGCCAAATTTGTGTGTATGCATGTGTGTGCATGTGCTTTCATGTGGGTGTGATTCTTTACAAGTTTGCTCAGGAAATGTTTTGGACTCTTTTTATCTCTTCTGTTTGTGTTGAGTCTGTATCTTGTCAGGATGTTTCTCTGTTTGAGGTCAGTCAAACCGCCAGGTATCTGCTGTCAATTCTAAGCTGAATAGACTTCTAATGCATTGTTGTTGGGTTTTTTTAAAGTTATGTCTTTTAAAATGCTCAGACTTTTCCTTCAGGAGTTAAAATAAGAACGAGGGTATTGGACTTCTAGGAGTAGGATCCTCCATATAGATGAGTTAATTTTCTGCATATCCTGAATAACATGGGGTTAAGACCAGAGCCTGTCTTACTCCACAATGTAAAAAAGTTTACAATAATAATAATAATAATAATAATAATAATAATAATAATAATAATGATAATTATTATTATTATTATTATTATTATTATTATTATGAAGAAGAAATCGCAGTTTTCAGTCTACATCAAACAGAACATTTATTACTGGTATACTTGGCATAGTTTCTACTTTCGGTTTATACAAACACATAACAGCCTTCGTGCCAAACTGAGTCAAACGCTCTCTCTTTCTCTCCTCCTCCATCCCTCCCCACCTCCAGTGCGTCCTGCATGATCCAGGGATTGTTTTGACCAGAGTTGAGGGCTCGTTTGTAACTGTCCAGGGGGATTGATGGAGTTAACTTGGCTCTTTGACCTCTCACCTCTGGCTGTCAGTGGCCAGGCTCGCTAAACACACTAAACCTGAGCTATGGCATGGGGAGGGAAACAAAAAGAAAAGAAAAAAAAAAACAAAAAAAAACAACACTGCATACACACAGCCATGCACATAGCAGCTAAATCACAAATGAGCTCTCATGTAAACACTCAGACCCATACAAAGAGGCAGCACTCTGGACAGGAATAATACAGGTTGTGTTTTGCATTCAGTGGACGTCAGATGAAATAGAACAAACACATTTCCGCACATACACACAAAAAAAACATGACCATGTTGTTGCAAATGTAAGACATTCCACTTACCCACAGCAAACGCAACACTTACTTCCTGCCAATTTCTAAATCTTAGCTTGATTTATTTTTGAGTGTGTGTGTGTGTGTGTGTGTGTGTGTGTGAGAATGTGTGTGTGCGTGAATTCCCAGTGTGAGTGTGTGATAGGCAGTGTTGATAAACACCGGAGGATGTCGTGTCAAAACAGACAACTTGTCAAAACGACACACTAACTAGGTCAATCACAAAGTTTAAGGAGAAACTTTGGAGTGGAGCTTTGGTTTATGCATATCTCTACGTGGATGTCTATGTGTGTGTGTGTGATAAGCTTCTGAAGGAATCTGCAGGAGGGGACCTCCAATATCGAAGGTATTTTTAAATCAATGAGCTCTTAAGTGTATCTCAGTCTCAATGTGTTCACAGATACGCACGCACACACAACACTCAGCGCAGATAGAATCCCTACTGACAGGCAATGACAAGATAAAGAGAGGGAGAAAAAAGGGGGAGAGGACGACAGGAGGGGGAGAAATAATATTTGAACAGTTGGGGGTACGGCGGGGGGTGAGGGGGGATGAAAGGGAGAAGTGGCAAGGCAAGAAAAGAAATGAGCAATAAGCAAGATCAAGAGAGAAAGTAGGGAGAGAGAAAAAAACAGTAAGCTATTCTGATGGTTGTAAAGCATTGTGAGCAGGACCAGTGTTTGTCCAAGTCCAACCTTGAAGGCTGGAACAACCTTCCACAATACTGCTTACCTTCCACAGTTGCGCTCTTTCTGTCATCTTTTCATTTTTGTTTGCTTTCTCGCTCAACCCCAGCTCCCCTTGTCCATTTCAAATAATATTCATTTTGAATTCTTTTACCCAGTGTGCTTCATAGAAGAACTATCAGTGCATACTTTTTAAAACTGAAGTCCCAGTGGGGAAGCTGGATACAATGATTGGACATCACGCATAAAACAAAACAGAACAAAAATGTTCAATACTTCCATTTTTTTTTTTTTTGTCTCCATGCAGAACCTTCATACGACAATTCTGTTTCAGTATGAAACAGGCTGTCCAACCTCCCTGAACAAAATGTAATGGCCAATATTTTTGGTAATAACTGTCCCAAATCTCATTGCCACAGCCCAGTCTGTTGTGAAACCTCTACCCATTACATCCCAAGGTATCCCCCCTGATCTTAACTTCCCTTCCTCCCTTCATCCTAGAACCTCACTTCCTCTTCCCATGCTTCTCACACTAAATCCATCCATCCATCTGTCTCACTCATCCCCTACTTGTCTCCCTCCTGTGTACATCTGTGACCTGAACATTTAGGAGAATAGCCTCTGGAGAACCGCGTGTGAGACTCTTGGTTCTGAGAAGATGAAGCAGATCATCTCTGAGACAAAGCCCCTTGTCATGTTAATGGATCACTTCTTTCATGTTCCTCAATGGGGGAGTTTGGAGCAGTATAACACTTTAACCACATGTTAAAACTACAGCAACATCTGGCCAATTGCATGATGATGATGTGTGTGAGTTGGTGAGATGGAGAGAACGACTAATAGAGATGGAGAACAAGTAAAAGGGGATATGGATAAATGAAGGATCAGGGATTAAAAAGACATTAAGGGGGATTTTGTGCAGATTTTTTTGTAAACGAGTGCAAACATCTGCTTTAATTTTGTGAATTTCCTGTGTTGTTTTCATTGCGTTCTATAAAAACAAGCAACAGCTGATGATGGGCTGATGTTCTGAATATCAAAATCAGTCTTTGGTCAACTGTCAACTGTCAATAATACAAAAGAATGGGAAAAAAATACATGCATGGCACATTTTCATTGTTTTCTAAAATATAATAAAAACAATGACACTTCCAGTATTGAAGTACACACTAAATCACAATATAACTAAGTAGGATAACAAATTCAATGCACCATTGTTCATGTGAAATGCAGGCTTCTTTCCAATCTGAGCCTTTGTGGAGAAACCAATTTACCACTGATTAGACAAACCTTGTTAAGTAGACCCTCACAGAATTAATCTTATGAAGAGAAATGTCAGCCCTTTCCCAAAGATACAGTCATCAAGTTACCAAGTGGTTGGCTTCTATAACCCCCAGGACTCAAGTCAGACCAGTGCTTCCTCCTTCTTACTCCATACCCTGTCTACTTCTCAGCAGTTTCAGAGAATTAGAGCTAAAAAAAAAAAAAAGTGACTACTCCCTCTCTACAGAAAAAGCAAACTGCTTTTCTATTCTTCTGAGCAATGAAATCTAAGTGAGAGAGGGAGAGAGTGAGAGGGAGAGTGAATCAGCAGAGTACATTTCAGATGAAGGAGAGAGTGTTGACAGTATTTGTTCAGCTGTGCTAATGTTAGGACATTTAGAGCTGCAGAGGAAAATACTTAACGCAGAGTTCTCTCAGTTTCACTTACACTGAAGTGGGAGAAGGCACTCTCTTTTACACACACCTACTACTACCACTTTCCATACAATGATAGACCCACGAGTGCATGATTGAATGCAAAACGGTATGCTGTGCGTGTGTGCGTGTGTGTGTGTGTGTGTGTGTGTTTGCGTGGGTGGTTGTGTGTGAGAGAGAGCTTGTAATAGATCAGACAAAGAACAGTTTCGTTGCATAAAGCAGGGCCAGATGTGGAGCAGAAACAAGATCCCTGGACAGAGTGTAATGGTCCATCCGTTGACTTAACCAATCCAGACATGACAGACAACCTCACACACACTCATATACACGTGCACATACAGTATATCTAATTGCACAAAAAAACATTTGCTCAATCTTACACAGTTGTGCAGTGTTTTATAATTACTTACTGACTTATCCTACAAGACTTGTAGATCCTGATGCAACAGTTTGATTCCATGATGACAACTGAATTAATGTTTGCTCCACCAGTATGAATTACAAGAGGTCTAAAACATGCTACACAATCTTAAATTAAAATTTGTTATTTTACCAAAGCCCATTTGCTGTCATATAATATGAGCTGCAGAGCATGTAGTCGTTTAAATGTGCACTCTATAAACCAGGAAACTGTTGTAACAATAGCTTCAGTGATAGGCAACAAATTCCTGACCTTAACCCTAACCCTAAAAACATTTTGAAATGAGTATTGTCAGTGAAGAGGTATGCCGAAAAGGACTGAACCTCATGTGCTGCTTCCCTTTTTTACAAATCCAAGCCCTTGAAATTTACCAATGGCTTTGTGAAAAGTATCTTTCCAACCCAGTTAATTGAAGGTTTAATACAAACCATGAAGCGCTAACAAATGCTTTTGGGATATCACAAAAAGAGCAAAGGATAAAAAGGTCTAAAAGGCAACATAGCATTTGAACATGTGACTTTTGAGTTTTACTGTAGTCCTAACTGGGTAAAGAAAAATCTCATTTTAGCAGACTAATCCAAATTTTTGTCAAGTCCGTCAAAAGTGTGTGTTTTTAATAAGGCTCTAAATATCAGAACATCCCATTACCCATTATCTAAAACCTTATTATCAGCCCCATTGTAGAAATAGACAATGCCTGTCACAGAGTGAATATTACGTTTGAAAATTGAATATTTAAATGAATCCCTCACCTGTGCGACCCTTCTTATCAGCCCCATTGTGTGAAAGACAATGCATTACATTAAAGTGAATATTATATTTCATCTCGATCCAGTAGAAATTGCGTATTTTCAGTTTAACCATTTTTTCCTGACATTGTCCACTTTGTGTAAAAACTGTTTTTTGACCTTGTAAGCAAGCGAAGTTGCTGATAATGCATCAATGTCAACAATGCATGGCCAACAACAGGGAGCTCAGGAGTGCTTGTCTCATTTAAATGTTACAATAGCATAACAAAGTGGAACGAGCACTAGTTTGAAAGAATTTATATAATTTTATACTTCAGTTAAGACCTTGGGAAAGAATCAGTCACCTTCTTTTCAGTGGCGCGACGCACATATGTCAGTTCCTCCTGCAGACGCTCCATGTCTTTGTTGGCATGGTTCAACTGGTCCTGGATCTGCTGCCTCTGCTGTCTTTCTGTGTCCAGGCCAGTTTTGGTCTGATTCAAGGATTCAGTAATATCACTCAACATGAATTCGCTGGTTTGTAACTGAGAGATGAGCAGAAATAGAAAGAAGGGGGAGAGAGATGGAAAAATAAGTCGAGTATGTCTGGTTTGAACCTTCTCCAAAGGCTGAGAGATGGACAGACACAGGCAGGCAGACAGCTGTGGAGAGAGCTGAGGAGGGGAATGGGTGGACATACATGAGGCAGGACATACAAGCAGGAGAACAAAGTATAATTTAGGGACGTTTGCCTCTGCTCTGTCTCCATAGCATTGAAAGGGAACATCATAAAGGCTTTGTGCCAGGCTAGGGAACCCTACACTTACCGCTTTGACTGGGCCAATAAAACTGCTTGACTACACATCATAAAGTCGTAGGTAACACTAACAGAATAGAGCTTCTTGAACCTTGGGACAATGCTCACTGAGAGCTGTAGTCCCTTTTCTATCTTCCCCCCATCAGAGAAGGGAAACAAAGGGACCAGAGATGAAGACTTGAGTTGCAGTTAACTTGAACACACAGCGACTTGAATTGCTTAATTTAACTTGAAACTCTTCACCAAAAGACTTGAGACTCGACTTGGACTCCCGATTTAGGGCTTGTGAACAATCTTTATCTATTATTTTGCTGCATTAACATTAAAGAAATGTCTGATGAGCTGAATGTCATTCCCTCCCTTGTTATCATGCATAACCTTACACATCTGGTGTGCGTGGCTACAGATGTCTTTAACATTAAGCTGCAGCAACAACACCATGGCGAGCACACCTGCAGCTGTGCCATTTGTCATAACCTTTAGCTATAATAACTTTGCACAAGGCCCAAGAAAAAAAAAAAAAAATCACTACATGCAATGTCTGCAGTATAAAAATAAAGGATGTTGGATCGATCACATGAAACTTAAAATGCATCAGGATAGGTGAGTCACCTGGACAGTTAGCACACGTGTTCAGCTCTGCATCAGCTAGCTCTGCAGCTAAGGGAAGTTAGTTTTATTAGATTGGAGTTTTGCTAAATGAAAAGATGACTGAGTAAGTCAGTGTTTGATTGCTTGCCCACTTTCTTGCATGCTGGTTCTGCCATGACTACAAAAATAGTTGGGTAACTTAATCATCCACGTTCTGCTGCCACCATCTGCTGACTAACGCTAAACCGCGAGAAAGACCAAGTTAATTATTAACGTCTGCTACAGGAAGGTTACAAGTTTATTGTTGAACACATACTATAAGGTTACAGGCTTATAAGGTTACCATTGCAATGGGTTTGAGAGGCTAGAGGGATGTGTTCATTAACAGTAAATTACAAGCTATCGTTTGTTGGATATGCAGGGTAATTATACAACACAGTTTTACTTTATTGCCTGCTGACTAATGTTAGCAATATGTTTCTGTTTCCCTCAGTAACATTGGTCTATATCCATTTTTTAGCCAATACTTGGTCTATAGTTTAGCTGTATGATCTCGTAACAAGGCAAAATACTTTATTACAGTTATTACAGTTAACTGTAAAGTAAAGCTTTCAGGAAAGCCCTTTTTCATATCACATTGCAATAGCCTGATGCTGATACTGTAAGCTGTATGCTAATAGGTAAAGGAGTGACAGTACATTCTTTGAATTACTTAAATATACTTGCTAGCTATGCACTGTTCTACGGGAACCGGATGGTATGCAGCAGGTGAAAGAATAATCATTACAACGAGACTTGAGACTTGACTTGGACTTGACTGTGAAATTCTCTAATACATACCCCTGGAATGGCTGACAGAAACCAGTATGAAATGTGTACTAGTGTGTAAGCTCTAAAAATATCAGATATCTCACTAATAATACTTAGTCTGTAAAAGTATAAATAGTATTGTTACATCTATTATCGTTTAATGCATCTTGTCTGCACTATACTGTATGTGAGCTCCCGTATAGTTGTGCCGATCAACTTCAAGTCATCCGTGCAATGTGGAACTGTAATAGTATTAACTGTATTGTGTAACTTGTTGCGTTGGAAAAATGGATTCTAACCCACACTCAAACCTGTGACACTAAAAATATGCAAAGTGATCCGAAGTACTTGAAGATAATATTGAAATAATCACATTTATACTGCTGCCACCTCCAGAATACAGCAATGATGTCAATAAGGTAACGTGGAAATTAAGTTAGAAAAGGAAAGGCATAAAGCCAGCATCTAAGAGTGTTTCAAGTGTTCCCAGAGTCAAGTGACTAACGTGCTTTTATGTTGAATACACTTCGTTTAGTTGGCTGGCAGGCACCCGCACCACTAAAACACTAGTAATGAATGACTTGGTTTGGTCAAGGACACAGTAAATCGGTTAATTTAAGCGTAAAACACATCACTGCCAGGCGCCACTCCACCTAGAGGGGTGAGAGGAGGGGGGAAGGAAAAGGAGAGAAAGAAATACAGTAGGAGTGAGACAGAGAGAGGGAGAGTTACAAGAAAAAGAGGAAAAGGACAACGAGAGAAACCTAAAGGCCATTCCATTCATCATGCGTATGACTCTTTAATGTTCCCATACATTACCATCGGTTCTCACTGGGGTGAGGGCGAGACTGGACAAGGGAGATCAGAGTGAAAAGAAAGACAAGGAAGGAAGAAAGGACTGATTTGAGTAAAATAATGAATGGACAAAAGAAGGAAACATAATAACATTTAACCCCTCCCCCACTCCGGGCCCCTCTCTTGGCTAAGTGATATTCATATGTACATGGGTTTTTATTGTACAACGAGCCAACCCTCTGCGGAGCTAAGATGGTGGCGATGAGTTATTAAATATGGAGAGAGGGCGAGAGAAGGAAGGCAGAGGAGGAGGGGAAGAAGGACGGATGATTAACTGTGAAGGAAGTAAAAAATGAGGAGAATTCCCTGATGTACCTGACTGGATTTGATTTAGAGAAGGTTGCCCAATTCTGTTCCTTATTTAAGAAGAGCTCCCCTCCTGTGTGTGTGTGTGTGTGTGCATGTGTGTGTGTGTGTGTGTGAGAGAGTGTGTGTTACCTACTTTGGTCTGCAGCAAAGCCAGGCTTTCTTTAAGCTGTGTGTTGTCTTGGACCAGCTGTTGTGTGTGTTTCTCCTTCATAGCCAAGGTTCTCTTCAGAGAGTCCTGTGTGGCTCGCAAACCAACCACATCATGGTTGCGGTGCTTCACATGTTCCTCTCTCTCTTTCATCTAGACACACACATACACACACAAACAGACAACAGGGCAGTCTGTATACTTTATTTCATACACTTTATATAAAATAACATAATATACTTAGTTAAAAAGAGCACATTTTACTCACATTTAGGCATTTAAAAAAAAAAAAATATATATATATATATATACACACACTGGAGCGGTGGGCAGCGATTTGCAGCGCCCGGGGAGCGGATGTTGGGGGGGTATGGTGCCTTGCTCGGGGGCACCTCGGCCGTGGCAAGGAGGTGGACTGCCACTTCACCAGCTGTCAGTTCACCTTCCACCCTTGTAGCAGCGAGAGCGGGAATCGAGCCGCCAACCTTCGGACAACCCACTCTACCACTGAGCCACGGCCGCCCCCCCCGACCCTTCTGGTAGTCCTCTACAGAACCCCACACATTTTCTAGTGCCAAAGATCTTGTCAGACTCTTGTGCACAACAGATTTCTAGAGCACTATTTCAAACTGATCACTGTGGGAAGTCTGTCCAACAATATTGTTGGCAGATGTACTAACGATAATTTAATGTGAAAACAACAACTTTATCATGTTTTGTGTGAGGCCCATTAGTGTCTCATATTTTGTTTGACAAATGTTACAATCGAGTCTAACCACTGTTATTTGAAATTTATAGTAACATGTTAAACTGATGCACCATTATTCTTATCATCAACCTTTAAAGTGATCCCACAGCACCACTGTTTTTCAGTATGACAGAATAAATCACATAAATGTCATTTTTGAACGCTTCAAAACAAAAACTAAATAACTTGCTGTGCTGTACATGTGTTAATGCTTGAATGATTATTGGGGGAAAGAGACTGATTATTTCCAAGGAAGCAGACAGTGGTTGAACTTCTCACCCCATCCATGAATGTGAGTGTGTGTGGGCCTGTGGTTCAGAACCTCTTGCCAAATCAAAGCCCCTATTCATTAGCACTGTGTTAAATGAGCCCTGTGTTAGATTAGTAAGGAGGCTCCGCAGACAGTCAACACACATACAAACACACACTTGCAATCACGTTTACATGTACACATGAATACACACCACACAAGTACACACCCTTACATATCAGACTGGATGGTTTAGGTTTTGTGAGACGGGAAGACCACATACAGATAAAACCACACAACACACACACACACAAGTATATATACATATATATAGTGGTAGATATAAGTACCATCCTTCTTAACTTCTGATTTCACTCAAGCTCTCTCATCACCTCCTCTAACAGCAGACAGTGGTTCTGGACTCATGTCTTGGCACTGAAACAGTCCACCTCTGCCTCCTTCAGTGAGCTCTCCAGACTATCCAGTATATATATCACCCAACCTACTGTAACAATGAGCTAAAGGTGGTCTTTTATGCAGTGAACTCATCTACAGCATGGTTAATGGATGGTAACAATTATAAGCAATGGGGCAGCCAGTATTGCGACACTGAATTAAAATTACTCTTTTATCTGGATATTCCACCAAGTTTAGTGTGGCTATTGGGAAATAAAGTAACTTTTACAAAACTGAGACAATGTGTGAATTTCAGCGCTTCAGCCAAGTTCAACATATTACATGAGCGAGCAAAAGTTCGTCCTCTTTGTTTTAACCCATCAATAGCGCAAGAGGGATTTCAGATGAAGAACGATTATGAAGCAAAAGAGCACATTTTCTTACATTTTAAATATCATTACCATCAATGTTAAACCAAGTTATAGCAACGATATCTCCTAAAACTCAGCTACTGTTACTGTTTTACTGTACTTACTTATGACTATAACTCATGCCACTGAGAGTAGAGACTGAGGATTTTACATATGCAATAGACATACAGTATATTACATAACGATTTAATATTTCTATAATTGCCACCATCAATCATTATCAGCATGTTTTTAACATGTGTGCACATACTTGAGGATGTATATTTAAAAAACAGGATGAGGTCTAAAGTACTTGCAGGGTCTAAGCTAAGTGAGTGTAAATCCTCCCAAGAAAGCATGGCAACTTTAGTCCTTATGTTTAACAACTAACTTTGTTAATAAAATGCCACCCATCATTTACCTGTTAAGATATTAACATTCACTGCAGCAAAACATGATAAACCATTTTTAACCCTGCATTTTTCACTTTGGATGACAAAAAATGACAGAAATATCTACGGAACATGAAGTATTAAGACTTTTTTTTAGGGTTTATGTGTCAAATACACTGTGGCTGTGCAGAACTACCCAGCCCTTTTTATGCAGAGAAATAGTTTCTGTAAAGAATGAAGGTATCATTACTATATGAACAGAATTGTTTAGTCTTTTTCGAAATTGCAAGCCTTACAGGATGGGTCAGATGCTTACACATTCACATAGACCTACTCATAAAAGTAGACCCCAATCAGGCATTTTCATCGACTGATAACTTTTTGTCAAAGCCACTCGAGAAAGGAGCATCAGATCATGTTTGTTTCTTTAGTGACTGTGTCAAGTAAACTACATAATCACTGTAACAGTATACTTTGTGTCCCTGTCTCATATTTGAGGACATTTTAACAGTCTCAACTTCCTATTGGTACTTTATGAGAAAGTATTTAGCAACTATGTCATGTGAAAAGCACAGAGCAGGCAAAGTGTTTAAAAATCAAACAGTATATTGAATTTTTCACCCACAGTATGGTCACTGCTATTTATCTATGAGGCAGCTGGTTAATGAACACAATGTCTGTCAAAATCCCTCCTATAGCCCAAGGTCTTTACGACACTGACTTTCAGAACTCCATAATATTGTTACATAATTAATACATTACAGTGATTTTTCTCATCTCTAAATCTGCCACCATCAGAGATGATTAAAGATTCCCACGTGGTCTGTATAAAGTCTTAATTCTCCAGTGGGGGAGTATAGGACTTTGGCTGGAAGTCCTGAAAAAAGACTATCAGATTTGTGATTTTATTTCAAATTAGAGCTTAAGCCTTGGACTTTCATATTAGTAGAGTCCCTGTTGAGAGAGAAACCTCAATCTGATCAAGTCTCATTACTTTAGCAATTAAAGTTTCACCCCTGGGGTCTTCCCCTTAACTCCTGCCCCCCGCCTCCTTCTCCTTCTTCTCCTCCTCCTGCCTCCTTTCCTTTTATTCTCTGCTCCTAGCCATCATATGTTTTTGTCGCCAAGGTGGAGGAGAGAAGGAAGTGAGAGTGGCTTGCGCAAATCCTTGATTGACCAAAGTCTATCCTCCATCTAGGATTACGAATAGAAATGGAACATTTGAGGACAAAGGAAGGAGGGGTGAGATGGGAAGAGACAGAAATAAAAAATAAAAATAAAAAAAGCGAGATTGAGTGTGAGTTGCAGAGTTATGGGCACAGAGAGAGAGAGAGAGAGAGTGAGGGTGGCTAATATAATTGAATTAAAAAGATGGAGCGGGGCCATTTCTAAGCAGGTGGGAGTGTGGAGTGAGAAAGAGCAGGCAAGATATTAACTTCTAATAAAAGAGAGATTAGAAAGTGGCTAGGAGGACTGCTCTGTCTTTACCTGTGGGAGTGACGGCCCCCACATAACCTTTCACTGCAATATGCACACTGATATTGGCCGCCATATTCTAGCATATCACACGAGTATATCACACACACACACACACACACACAGACAAATACATATACAGAAGTATTCATGCATATACCTGTCTCTGCACATTTGAACTAAAAAGAACCACACATACAGTATATAGTATACACACACATATATGTAGAAATAAGTGACATTTGTGGAGACACACAAGCACACACTCACACACACACACACACACACACACACACACACACAGCCATGAGTGCAGTGTGACAGCAATGCATTATCAGCTCTCATTCAATGATCCAACAGGCGGCAGTCATCAGATAATGAAGACACAGCTCTTTGGGAAGCCGCTGCTATACAGACAATTAATTAACTAATTGGTCTAACGAGCTCGTTAAATCCATGCTTTTTTGGCAGCCAGTGTGAATACATTAACAAGGCTAATTCAATTAAACAGGTGCAGATTTCACAGCTGCCTCTCTCTCGGGCACACACACACACACACACACACAAACACACAAATCCTACAGGTGTTGTGTACATGTTCGCTCCATTTGACTCTGATGTCTTTCTCAGTGAAACCTTGGCATTCGATCAAAAGCATAATGATATGCAGATCAAGTGGTGTGTACTTGTGTGTGCATTTTGTCAGTGCTTGTGCCTCAATGGACCGATGTGCCTTTGAATCAAAAGTACAGCTCAATAAGCTCTAGCAGCATTTGTAATCTGTATAATTGAAAGGGTACAAAATGAGTGTGTGGAAAGCTGATTGAAGCACTATGATAGTATAGTTAAATTAGCAGAATCCCAGAGGTCAAACAATATTGTTAGCCAAAGCTTCACAATGCAATACAATTTTTAATTTTCTCAAGAGATTTTTGATATTATACATTCGTGTGTGTGTGTTTGACAAAAAACACTCTGAGCTGCATGTGAAAATAAAGTTTGTCTTAAAGGTCCAGTGTGAAGATTTATGGGGCTCTATTTACAAAATATTGCAGAAATGGAATACAATATGCATAACTATGCTTTCATTAGTGTTAGTCATTGTACTTTCTCCTTCATCCTAGGAAGGAGGGGTGAGGAGAAGGGAATGCAATCAGCAATTACACCATCAGATGCCACTAAATCCTAGACACTGGTCGTTTAAACTACTGGTCCCATAAGTTCACACTCACAAATATATTATTGGGTAAGCAGCAAAAGCATTTAAACCATGTGTTTGTGTGCACTTGCACTCTTACCTTTTGTTTCACTCTATTCAGCTCTTCACTCAGTTGGTTAATCTTTGTTTCCTTCTCCTCCATCCTTCTATCAAATAAGGCGCTGAGCTCACCCCTCAAAGACACCATTTTGGCCTCAGCCTGCAACACAGTCAGTGGTTCATATTCATAAAGCTGTGGCATTTTTCATTTCTGTTTGTTCATTGTCTTCACACAAAGATCCACTATTGTGAAAACTGACACACAATCAGTTATGAGCAATATTGCGTGGAATTATCCTCGGAGGAAGACAAAAACTGATTTGATTTTCTCTCTCTGCACACACACAATAGACAACACAGATATTGCCCATATGAATGGACAGCATGCACTCAGATTACATCTACTCTACATGCAAGCATAAATTATGCATAGGTGTACACATAAAACACACGCAAACATAGCAAAGTGGGATTTTGATTACGCAGGGCTTGTGCGAAGGTGATGTGCCTGAAAGGCAGGTGTGTGATCTCTGTGTGTACCTTTGTGCGGAAGTCATATTCACGGTGATTTGGTGGGTTTGGTTTGTTATGGCAGCAGCTACAGCAGAAGCTCCCTCATAGGCTGATAAAGCGCTGAGGTCGGTGGTTAGCTAAACTCCCATGGAGATGATACCACTGATTAATTTCCTCCATCTTCATTGCCTCCACCCCCCTCTCCTATACATTGGTCCGCCTTCCTTCCCTTCCCCCAGCCCCTTCAGCCTCTGCTGAATATTAAATCAGACCCTTTTTTTTAATTTCCAGATAACCACAGTTCATTTTTCTCCAAGTGTCATATAGCCATGACATGGTGTAGCAGCCTATATATTAGGGATGGCTGATGTGAGTTATTATTATTGTTATCTTTTTTCCATTTACTGCCTGTGTGTCCTACTGTACACTATGCATGGCTAAATCATTACCTGCACATGTGGTGCAAATATCGAATAACACCATTAGTAATTTGCAGTGAAATTTCCTATCTTGACAGTTAGACATGCTCATGTTGCTGTGTTTAGAGCCAAATAGCACCAAAAGTCTCTGTTTGTACCGTACCATAAATATTGCCTGTGGTGTTTTGTGTAGTGTTTGTTTCCTGTTAGTTAATAATGATGTTTGAGTGTATGTGATTGTTGGTGTGTACATGTTGGCCAGGGAGAAGGAGAACAGAGATGAATCTATATTGCTGCAATGTGTTTTCTAGTGATTTTGATTTTTGCCACTGAGCTCTTACTACTTAGGGGCTCACGTTAAAGAGGTAACTGGTACACAGAGAACAAGTACACAAGCAATACTGAGAGAAATCCTGCACTTTGTACAATACATATATACACACATATATGTATACTTTGTGCGTGTGTATTTCCTGTGCATACACACACGCAGCCATTAATGTGTACACGCATGTGGACACAAACTCGCACAGACAGACACACACACCATGGGTGTCATCACTCAATGTCCCAGCTGCAAATGAAATCTCATTCTCTCTAACAATTTAAGTAGCTCACTCTGAAATATCTCTCTGCCTCCTACCTCCCTACCCCCACACTTATTCTGGGTCTTCACTAAATCACACCCTATTTTTCCCCAGCAATCTGCACACCCTTTGCATTACTCTTTATTCAAAACACATGCTGGCCAGAAACCATCACACACACAC
Organism: Sciaenops ocellatus; assembly: GCA_033000465.1. NCBI lineage: Eukaryota > Metazoa > Chordata > Actinopteri > Sciaenidae > Sciaenops > Sciaenops ocellatus. The sequence goes on from CP136869.1 coordinate 16,447,139, forward strand.
ACACACACACACACGACCTGCGTGCGATCATTTGAGTTTTAGACAGTGTGATTAAATATTTAGTAACCCATGCATTTGCACGCAAGTTAACACTTTCCTATCCCATAACAATGCTTTGTCTTGCATCCAGACATGTAACAACAACAGCTGCTTAGCTTTTTAGCTTTTCTTCGCTTGCATTGTTGTGCCTTCCTATCATCATATTACTCCACATCACCTGCTTGCATAGCCTGGAACCTCGCCCAGGAAACTGGGGAAGTGGGAAGTGATTTGGAAAAATGAGGGCAATAAAAAAAAAGCACAGGGATGAATGGAGAGATGTGATATAAGGTAATATGCTAACCCAATCAGCAGGCTGCTGTTTGCCGACAGTATAATCAACATATCGGCCTAATGTCATTACAGCTATATGAGAAATAATATTGCGTGAAATGATATTGCGTGGCGCGTGCATGACCGTGTGGTGCACACATGAGCGAGCTCAAGCGTCCAGATGTATGTATCACCTTGGACTTTCCAGGCGCAGACAGGCCTCCAGACACACGTGGTGACACGACAAGGATGCAAAAAAATGACACTACTTATTCCTGTATAAACTTTCAGTTTGGCTTTATTATAATAGAAAGGAAAAAAAACTTCCATTAAGATGGGAAGATTCCACTTGTTCAGGACGATTAATTGACTTGATGATTGATATTGATTATATTTTAAAAAGTGTGATCATCTTAGCCCTCTGACAATTTATTTCATTTGTTTTAAGATAAGATTTTAAGGAGTATAACTTGATTTACTTGAGAGAGTTATTGGTTAGATCAGTTAAAATCAATATTTTTCATTTTACGTGCACGCACCCACACACACACATAAATCTGCATATTCACACACATGGACTGTCCACTAGCTCTGACACAAGAGGATATTAGTTAGTGTGTGGCTTCCATATCCTGAATGCATAAGGTCGCTGATGGCCTCTATTGATGGACACTGGCGTGAAGCCATCACTCAAGTTATGGAGCTTTAATTGGAGACAGCATAAAACGATAAACCAAGAAACATGCATGGCTGAACAGCCCAATGTAAACCATTAATCATAGCACAGGCAAAGACAAGTGGCCGCCACATACACACATACACACACAGACATGTGCACGCAGCTGCAGAAGCACACATACGCTGCCCTTGCACCACACACCTTGCATTTGTGTGCATATTTGCACGTGCACACACACACACTTACACATGGCAGAGACAAGTGTCCCAGTCACATATTCTCATGATAGATGACCCATTTAACTTTGATTTCTGAGAGAAATGAGCTCGCCAGCGATACAGGGTTACCCCACGCACACACACACACAGTCACTCATTCATAATACACATACAGAGATACTATACATGGGCTACATATATGAACTCACAGTGTACATTTAGTTTATATGTAAATAACAGCATCGCATTATTTTGTAGACACATGTATTCTCTCTCTTTCTCTCATGCGCGCACGCACACACACACACATACACAATGCCACTTATTTGCATGAGAAGGGTTATAATATGGGGATGATTTGTGATGTAAGCAATCAGAAGTGAGGTAATTCATCAGTAGCTGTGCCTAACACACATCTCCACCGGTCATAAATACAAATCTACACACACGCACACGTACACCTGCTTGTAAAATCTGCACAATCCCACAGAGGGGAGAATAAATCAGACAAAAAAAAAAAATTGGCATGAAGGCGAAACCGTTAATAACACAAACCCACACAAATGTGCTCTCAAACACACATCACACCCTCTACAAATACTTGGGGAAAAAAAAGAAACTGACAGACACATGATGTGTTTTAGGAAAGTTGGATTCAGTGCAGCCTCTTCACATCTGTAAAGCTGGAGAAAAAAGTCACTGGTGTTGTCAATATGAGTTAGTTTGAAAATGTTTGTTATCCACACAGTTTTTACAATGTTTCTTAAATCTTTTTATAAGAATAAATATGACTTGACTTTGTTTTATTACTCGACTACTGCATATTATGAAAAGTGACTTTCGAATATGCAATTCAGCACTGCAATCTCATCTAGCACTTACGCAGGGTTGGGGAAAATATGAAACATGAGATAAAAGAAAGGCCTCCTGTATGGCCTGAAAATGATTAAGAGACAAGACCATATTACCTGTACATTATGTCTGCGACTACACGTAAGTAAAAAGCCATCAAAATGTTCAATAAAAGCAGGGAAATCTGCAGAAGTAGGAAAGCCACAGAACTAGGTAAGATTAGAGATTTGTTTATTAGATAGCAACTGGAGTAGATAGAGATGTCATTGATTTAGAGAAGAGAGGCAGCTGTGAGGAATTTCTTGAAAAGATGAATTCTCACATTAAAAGGCAAGATGAGAAGTGACTGCTGTTCTGACTGGAGTTAAAAGGTTATTCCTCAAATGGGAAGCGAGTAGAAGGGCTGAGAAAACTCAAGGTCTCAGTGTCAATGGGTTAAATAACTCGGTAGGCTGACACGGAACCAGAGCAAGAGAAAACAGAAATCACAAGAATTTCCGTTCTTTACTTTCTGTACCGTTTCCTAATGTTTTTGTACAGACGTGTGGCTGCTGCCAAATACAAAAGCATTTCTGCTCCAGTTTTGGTCCCATGAGCAATTCATTTTTGCAAAGTGATAATGTTGTAGTCCACTCCCTTTCTTATTTGGTTCTTGATTGAGAATGTTAACGCCCCACAACGAACTGCACCCCACCACAGCCACTGTCCGGTGACATATGAGACAGTGTTGATATTTAGACAGATGGATGGAGCATGAGAAGGATAAAAACCTTCCAAATACACACAAACAAGTACAGCACGCGCACACACACGTTCCATACAGCGGTTGCAGCCCCTCAGCGCTCCTCTGTCCTCACATGCTTGGTTTCCCCATCTAATTGCTGCCATTCGTCAGTGTGTGTGTCTGTGTGTGTGTGTGTGTGTGTGTGTGTGTGTGTGTGTCTGTATAACAAGTGCTCCTGTACTTTGTGTTTTTTGTGCTTCTTTCGTGATTCTGTCACTGTGCATTTACAAACAACTGTGGTGAAAAGAGAGAAAGTAACAGATAATCAGACAGACAGGTAAGAATGGGAAGGGAAGGGAGAGAAAGACAGGATGATGCAGAGACAGAGCACACACACACACACACGCACACACACACACACACTCTTACGGAACTGTCACAGTGCCATAGGGCATACTAAACCTGTCAGCATTTAAACCTGCTGGCTTGTACTCTGGCTTGCCAAGTGGAATTAGTCTCACATAATATGCCAGCCTCTTTATCGAAAACAACAAACACCTACTTTAGTTATACTATGTAGATGTAACATTTAAAACACAATCATAATCTCTTCACCTGGTGCAATAAAAGTGATTTTGTTATTTTGTTTGAGGTGTTTTAGCCACACTTCCCACAGGGCAAGTATTAAGGATGTGGTTATGTAGATACAGAAAAGCAGTTAAAAAGCAGGTAAAATAAGCAGCAAGGAGGTGTGTCCAAAAACAAAAACAAACAAAAAAAAAAAAGATCCACGTCCTTGATCATAGCTGCAGAATGTTCCAAATAATTCTTCAGCATTGAGCAAATCCAAACTCTACGTGCATAAAACAAGTTAATTACAACTTAAGTTGACTTACATATATCTGATGCTGACATGTAAACAAATGAGACTGATTGCGTTCTTTTGGGCAATCATGAAAATGCGACTGTGGCGATAAATAAACCTGTTTATGTTCTGTGTGCACGTGTGTCTGCAAAATTACATTTATATGATAGTGTGTCTGTGTTTGTTTAATAAGAGGGTCCACATTATTACATTTTTTTTTCTTTCACATGTGCTTGTGTGTGCTTGTGTGTGTGTGTGTGTGTGTGTGTGTGTATGTGTGTGTGTGTTCAACATGATAATTTGTCAGTTTATGTTGCGAGGGGGCTAAACAGATAAGCAATCCACAGCTCAATCCTTCATCCTGCTCTGATTATAAATCAGCTGGAGCTCTCAGAAGCAATCAGCAAGAGCAATCTGCAGCCGGCACAGACACCTTATCAATCAGAGGGGACCATCACACTGTCACACACGCGCACATAAACTAAAGAAATACACACTCACATATTCGCATGGTCTTGCATCCATACCTGCGCGCACACACACACGCAGACACAAAGACAGGTATGCTGCAACTGTAATTCTACATCCTCGCCCTGCAGCCTCTTTCCCCCTTTTAAAACTTCCTTTCTCTTTTCTCTTTTTTTGTCTTGTGAAACAGGATCACAGAGTCACAGCAAGAGTTTCATCCAGCGAGCTGCCTGGCGGCCACGGAACTGTGCAGAGCGAGACACATCACTCCTAATTACAGTCTGATATTAATAACAGAGAAAAATATTAATCTTGGAGGTAAACACTAAGCCGCTTAAAGGAAAATTGCAAATAAATCAGATTATCTTATAGGAATATCCTCCGAATGGGCCGAGGGGGTAATGAGAAACCTGGGCCCAACCTCTCTCTTTCTCTTTTTCTCCATCCTTCTCTCTTTCTCTTTCTCTCTGTCATTTCCCACTCCCCACTCTGCTGCGGGATTGAAAAAGGTGTGACTGTGTGTACGTGTCTGGATGTGTGTTTGTGAGCACATCTGTGTATTTATAAAACTGCAGTGCAACCCCACCACCACCACCACTACCACCACCACCTCTCTCCCTCCCTCCACCATCACCAGCATCACCTCCCTCTTTTTCTCTTTCTGCTGCTGCTGTATTCATTTTTCACCTCCAATTTTATTTTTTCATCAGTCGGGGGGGCGCCGCCGAGCAGATTCAATTAGGTTCTATGATTGGGCCGCTGGCATTCAGCGGGGTCATGGAAAGGTTAAAGAATTCAGTGGCACAAACATGATTATGGCTCTGTAGCATTTGATCAGAAGTAAGGTTTGTCACAGCAAAGTGGAGCCCCTCTGTTTCTTGCACTGGGACCACCGGTTCGGCCTGAGTGTGATGTCAGAGCTGTTCCACATGTTGGTTTGGTTGATTCTTCCATTGAATGGTAATTACATGTTGAAGATGTTGGATATACAGCATACGGCATGGAGACCTGCACAGAGATACGTACAGGTGCATGTGTGCACACAGGTGTGAGCATGCAAGCATGAAAACACACAAATATATATGCACAGAAACATTCTCTCTCTCCCTCTCTCCCTCTCTCTCTCGCGCACACACACACACACACACACATTCTGAGAGTAGCAGAGTAATAAAGCCCACCCTTGCAGTGAAATTAAAGCTAGTCAATGACACTGCGTGCTGAGTACACACTAAATCATTTTTATACCCTGATGAAACAGCCAACATAATACCAGCTCTGCACATGTATCCAATATTACCTGGAGACTATGAAAAAAACACAAACAAAAAAAAAACCCAACAACTAATCAAATATCATATTGGATGTGTCAGATTCATGTCAGAACAAGAGATTAATACTAAATATAGGAAATACGGTACAATAACAGTGTGAGATCTTTTTATATTCAAAATGACCAGGCAGAGAGCACATTATGAGATATTGGATTGATAAACAGGCTGGGATGCTGTTGTTCGGTGAGTATAATAGAACAATAACGTTGCTCCTGGGTTAGCAAAGATTGCATTATGATTTTAATGTGTTTTACAGACACAAGCCCTTCACTGAGAGGAAATTATGTCAATAAATAAGCAGCCTTACATTTTAAAACAAAGAAAATCATAGTCAATGAAAAAAACGTGCAAATAGATAAATACAGTGGTGTTTGGTTATATCTCACACAGCCATGCATGCACACACATAAGGTAAAACGTAACGTTCTGTCTGACTTATTCTTCAACGAAGCTGATGTATGGACATAGTTACATTTTAAATATTTGTAAAATTTAAAGTACATATTACTGGAATCTTTGGTGGTCAACATCTCAGAGCTACACTCCACCAAGGTTACGATGTACCTGTATCCATGAGTATTTGTGCACACACATTTCTTTCCAGTCACACCTGAATTTGCTCATTTTGACACTACATGTCAATCATCTCATTTTGGGAGCACCTGTCAATCATCTCCTTGCCTCAAATCACCAGAAGCCATAGCCATCAGGGAGCTTTCCCATCTGCCACTACCCGCCACTTCAGGTGAGGAACACCAGCCAGACGCAACCAGTCAATAGAGCTGTTTGGTACTCCAGTCCCTTGCTGCGGCCTAATTGCCGGTGCAACACTCAAATATGTCCTACACTCCCACAATTCTTGTGAACCCCCCCCCTCACTAAGCAATCCCCATTCCATACTCAAGATGGGTATTTACATGCCCCACACCGCGGAGAGCAAACAAGCTCATTTAAAAGTTCACATGCTAATGTGTGACATTTAATCCAAACTTTACACGGGGAAAAGGACACGCAACAATAGATTTTGATTCCTTTCTTGTCCGTGAATCTCATCATCTTTCGCCTTCCATATTTATGAGTTGAAAAGGCGGGACACCTTAGAGGGGAGTGAGAGGAAGGGACAGGGAGTTTACTATTTGAAAATTGGGCTGGTTAGTGATATTTGCACTCCAGAGTCTCCTTCTTTGTTGATATTGTTGACATGCACAAATTAACTTATTATTTGAAGCCACGTGGTAGAAATCCACTAAATAGTTGTTAAGTAGTACACATCACATGTTTGTGGTATTTAATGATGGCAATATTTTTTATCAACTTAAACGTCTGCATGCTTCTCATTTTTAGAGTGTCTGTTTCAGCAGCTGAAATGACAAATGTCTGCAGTATCAGCTGTAGCTAATTAATGTATTTAATTCCATGAGTTGGCCAAACCACAAACTGAGACTCTTAACAGTTGTCTGGTAAATGTACTCTGAAAGGCAGTGTCTGCACGCTCGGCCAAAGACAATTTCCTAGAGATACACCACTCTGTATCATTTTCATACTTCAGAAGTGTGGAAAGAATTGAAAGTGGAAAAAGCAAAAAGTCAGCCAAAGGAGTTGCGGTTGGGAGGGGTAGTTGGGTCTGTGTGCGAGTGTGTCTCCGGCTGAATTTTTGGTTTCACCAGCTGAGGCATAGCCACATACACTGCATATTATATCCACATGCAGATTTATGTTTAATCTAGATTTTATTTGTAGATGTTGTGTATCAGGAGTAATTTCATTTTTAAAATCTTCACTCCTGGGTCTCTCCCGTGATCACTTACCGTAGATATTGCTGTTGTATGTTTTATTTTGTTATTTATTTCCTGCTTGGATGTGGTCTAAGCTAGAAGATAAGATCAAACTACACTGACCCCCATGGGGAAACTGGGCCTTATGAGGCCAGATGAGACCAGGCGATGAATTTTCATTGCATTTATAATTTTTTTTTTTTTTTTTTTTTCTTTTTGGCTCTGGAGTCAGTTATTAAGCTAAGGGTGAGAGGTAAACCACAACTAAATGAATGTAAGGAGAACTGTGACACACATGAATGCCGTGAGTGTTTTTTTTTTTTTTCTTGTGTTATCCGTACCTCAGAGAGAAGCATCTCCTCCTTCTGGTGAGATTCAGACAGCTCCCTGTTCTGTCGCTCCACCTGCTTCCTGCTGACCTTCAACTACAGAGAGACAGAGACAGTGTGACGGGAAATGGCTCAATAATAATAATAATTTTAAGAATGATAATGCAATAATCCCAATATAGCCTACTTTGAAGTTAAATTAGATGCAGTGTGATTACATTTGACATGCTGTATGTTTTTTGTCACAGTTCAGGGTTCAAAAAGAGGCAATGTGAAATAAGAATTCTCAAATGAACAGAGAAAAAATAAAGACACAGATCGACAGTGTGAATTTTCGTGAGTGCCAAAGAAAAAGGTTTGTGATGTACAAATAGTCAGGTTCTTTCTGTCTCTCTCACTCGCACACACCCACACAAATACACACACACTCACACGCACCCACACAGATCGACCAGGACAGGCCAGGGATGAGCACACCCCATCTGATCTGTGGCCCGTTCATTCATTAGACCCATGCTCTCCCCTATTGATTTCAGCTTAAATAATGAGAAAGCTTATCCAAAAATCTTTAGCATTTGGGCTCCAACTTAAGGGAATCGATGGGGCCATTTCCCATTTTGAACAGCACATACGCAGGGGTTTTATGTACGGTGAACGGGACAAATCCCGATGCTGATAAATCAATAGGCCTTTTTGTCGATGGACAGGCATGCTTGCACACACACATACATGCATACATGGACACACATGGCTGATAAATGGTATTTTTGAGGCAATTAAAGTGAGCTGTAAACATATGAAGGCCAATCAATTGGTCAGTGAGGTCTATTATCAAGGCTTTAACACTGATTTAGAAGGGGCTTTAAGGAGCCAGCGGCTTTAAGTGTGGCACAGTCACTTATGCAGATCAGCAGCAGCTAGAGACCTGCACAGATCAGTGGTGCACTGTGCTAAGCTGCTCACACAACAAGGTAGTATACATGTCACCAGTACAGAGCCTCAAAACTGCTGCATACAGGGAAAGATGAGGGACTTTTGTTATTGCTGGCAGTGGCAGTGATGACAAGTGAAATGAACATGAGCTTCTCAGGGGCTTTAAAGACCAATTTTTGTTTATTGGCTTATGTTATATTCAAAAGTTATATTATTCAACCAAGCTTGATCGAGAGGGAAAAAAACTCTAGCCAATATTGTAGCAAAACATTCATAAATGTTATCTTTGCTGCTTATCAAATCTTTGCCAACAAACAACGTCGTCAGGAATGGCGCTAATAATAACTCTCTCTTTGCTATAGGCGCTGTTGAAGAATCATATATTCTCTCCATAATTCATAAAAATAAAAAATGTTGTTTGCATCAGAGAGGGGAGGGGAGGAGCTGTGTGGTGGACAATTCTATTTTAGCAGGGGTAGACAAGCTTGTTAGGAGGAAAACGAATACATCAGTGCTGTCCACCCTCCAGCGCCCCCCCCACCCCTCCCACTGGTTCCACTTTGCTAAAGGTGAGACACATGCGTTAGCAAAGCTAACCTACAGACAACATTTCCCTGAGGTAATTGGTTCCGCATTAATATTCATTTGATTCTGTATTCAGCGGCTATGACAAGCCTCTCTGCTTTGATGCTCTGTGCCTAGGTCTCCTCGCCCACCACACAACATTAACCCCACTTTTTCCTGCTATCTGAAATACCACAGTGATATAAAGCTAAACAGAAATCCTTTCTCTCCTCTTAGTGTGTTACTTTTGTCTCTCCCATTTTGACTCGTACAACGCGCACGCATTCTTTCATCGCACCGTTTCAGTCCGGTTGATCTGGTGCGTGTGCATGTGTGTTGCTGAGGCATGACATTTCAATTGTCCGTCCAATCAAATTGGCAGAGAGGCAGTGTGGAAGGTTGGGGAGTGATGAGGGGTGCGGGGGTGTTCTGAGGGTTGCAGACCAACCGTTACCATGGTGAACCACTTCTGTCAAAACCACCAAGGTCACAACTGCTGACCTGCAGTGTTGTGGGACTTCAAAATAGCATACTGTATATGGACATGTGGATCTCTCTCTTTCTTTCTTTCCCTCTTTGTTCATTTCATTTTTCTTTTTTTTTTTCCTAATTCAATGCAAGTTCTCTGTTTTTTCTCTCCTTTTTTCTCATTATCATTATTTATCTCTCTTTTTCTGTTTTTCTTTTTTCACTCTATGTATAGCCACATTTTCTTCATTTGGCCTTTTTCTTGTACTTTCATATTTAAGATTGACTAATTGTACCATTATGAGACCTGTGGTGTTGCTGAATCCATTATGTATGGCCTGTGCTGGCAGTGAGTCTGAACACGGCCTGTTTTGAGTCATTATAATTCAGTTTGCTAACACACAGCCATTGTGCTAGAGTGGGGTTAGGGGAGATGGTATGATAAAATATTGAGGGCGAGCAAGGCAGCTGCAGATGCTAGCTGTCATGTGTGAGCGAATGAATGTTATGACAAGCATGTTTAAACATTCATGCGGGGAGGAGAGTTTAGGAGGGCTTTTCATTAACACCAATATGTCTTCGTCTCCCTGGTGCAGACACTGCTGGTGTAAGCATGACAACAACAGGGAGGAGAGGAATTAACATCTTGAGAGGAAACTGTCACAGACACACACATAAAGAGAGGCAGAAACGCTACACGTACACATTTTGCATCGGCTGAGTACTCTTCACTACCTTGCATCTAACATGAAAAGTACTAAGTGAAATTGACAGTCTGCTTTCAAACTCTAACAGACAGCAAAACAACTTTCTCTTGTTTACCAGAACAACTATCTGAAAGTGTAACGTCGTGTTCTGAGCTGATCAAATAGCTCACAGTAGAACTGAGCAACACATTCAAATGGGAAGAGTGCAACGGCTTCTCACATCAGCTACAACAATAACACAACACACAATGATTTCTCAAAGGCAGAACAGGGATGTGGGAGGTTTCTAGGCCAAACTTACATCACCCACCATGCTGTTAAGTTGTCAAGAGATTTGACCTGGTAGCAACAGAGAAATCTCTTGACAGTTCCTTGAGACTAGAGAGAAGAAAAGCTGTTTGTGCCATGTGTTGACCAATCTGTTTTCATAACCTTGATGAAGCTAGGTGAAGAGTAACTTAAACAGGTAGGGGGTTGAAATAACAGTGCAGTGAACATTGTGTCCTCCTGTTTATATACTTTTAATCTCCTATGGGAGACAGAGGCATGTCTATGTGTAGCTTTTGATGGAAAGCACATGGCATGCACAGTACAGTAGTATACTAACAGAGCTCAACCTCATTATTTTGTTACTGTGGCATGTAATTATGCAAGAGGTATACACATTTTAGCTCACTAAAACTCCATCAAATGGAGTGCAAAATCAATACCTATGCTGATGATCTCATGAAGTCAAATCAAAGGAGAAAAAAAGGGGGGCATCAAGTATTCTCAACATAAGTGGCTTTGACTCGCAAAATATGTTTGCATAACATGAGCTTTAGATAATATCATAAATGACTTTAAATGCTGCAAGGTGCATTACAAATATGCACGGTCATCTGTTTTACCAACACCTTGATGCAAAGATTTTGAATTAATCTAGTTTTCACTGGTCAAGCAATTCCATTTTGATATTCAAATCTGGCGTGTGCGTGCCAGTGCATGTTCGCGCGGGACTGATCTAATCAGTATTAAATCAGTTAATAAGCCAAGGACACAGAGGAGATGACTCAGCTGATGTGAGCATGAGCTAATATTAGCATCTCACCTCCACTGCACTACACAGAGTAGCATCCGGTGTTTGGTCTTCCCATTACAGAAGTGCAGGCTTTGGACGTCAAGCACCGCAGTTTAGCTCCCCACACTGAATTCCATTAGCACATTAGCAAAGGTGTCATGGCCTAATGCTAATGTTGGGTGCAGCATTTAATAGCATATTCATTTTTGAACACATTAAGTCAATTTTTTTTGGGGGGGGGGGCTTAAACTGTTAAACCAAGGGTAATCCAAATAATGAAAAAAACGCAGCTAGCATGTAGCTAGTAGTGGTTGTATGCCATAAAATGAGAAAACATCTCAGTTGCTACCCTTTAAGGATGATACTCTGAGCTCCAATGCACAATGTAACTCTTATCATCATGTCAAATTATTTTGACGCAGTGTTTTAATTGAAGCTCTCCCACTGTCAGCCATAAAGACCAAATCAGAGGAGCAGTTGAGTGCGTCTCTGTCAAAACTAATTGTCATCTACAAACTCCACATGATTAACTGCAAGCCTAAATGTTGCGAATGCAGGCGCACTGGCACATGCCTCAGAGGCACACACGTACACAGATACTGGATACATACAAACATACATTCAAGTGTGCACACAGAAACTAAATCTGACTGTTAATTAAAAGCCAGCGCATGCAGCTGACTCGGGGGTGGCGGTTTGCGACACCACAAATCTGGGAGACTTCCTGTAAGACATAAATCTGTTGTGTTCTCTGACTCTCTCTTGCAGAGGCACAACAAAGACCGTCTTGTCTGGGTGTCTCCCGCCCTTCTCTCTCCTTACCATTCATTAGAAGCACAAGAAGCTGTGGTCAGGTTCAAAGAAAATCTACATTCTCTCTCTTTCAGTTACTCATTCATTCCCTCTGTCTTTTTCTTCATGGTTTGCTCTCTCGCTTTTACTCATTTTCTCCCTCTCTCTCTACCTCTCGCTGTCCCTCTCCCACTCCTCTCTAAACACTGTCTCTTCCACATGGCCCGGATAATGAGTGGTGAAGCTAAACGAGAGGAAACACGGCTCACTATTAAGATGGGAACGCTGACTGAAGGTTTTAAATAAACGGAGAGAACTTGAGGCCAAATTGTATTTCCAAGGACATAAACTAATGGAATAGGCAGACATTTTCTGAACAAATACACACTCTGTTTAAACTACCATAATAGTTGTAAAAATATACATGTCCATGTGGATCTAACTGAGAGACAGACTGGCAGAATAGCACAGCAGTATAAATGCATATAGCTGCACAGACTGTATGCTCAGAGAAAAACACAAACACTGTTTACATGAATTCAATACCACTTATTTTCTTGGTGTGAAAAGCCTATTACCTCACATTCAAAAGCAGAATAATAAGGACATGAAAAAACATAAATGCTTGTCTATGTCATTGAAAGCTAATTAGGCAAATCTGTTTTCTTAAGTGTCTCTGATACGCTCTCAGGCATATAAATCCACACCCACATATAAACACAAAGAGGAGCCTCACTCTATGAGGTTAATTGGGTTATCTAGGCTGATTAGCATAACTAATTAGGATGCTTGTTAACAGATAAGTATTATTTATTCAATTAGCGCTCTGGGTGTTTGTATGAAGCTGTGCATGTGTACAGATCCCTTTCATCGCTGGCACAAGTTCAAATGAAAATGAAGCAAAGCTAAGTAGGCATGAAGTGAGACCTGTGGGTGTATATTTATGGAGTGTGTGTGTTCACTTCATCATTTATCTATTCTACACACACACACAGATGCTCGCCATCAGGTGCCAGACACCCCCACCCTACCGTGCCCCCACACACACACGTGCCAAGCTTGCCATGCTGCAGCTCTTAAATCCCTAATCATCATCATTAGGCTTCTGTTTAGCATAATTAGCATTGTTAACCAGATGAGCTGAGTCGAGTCAGGCTGTGCCAGTCACAGCTACTGACATATGTCACCCTTCTGGCACCTTTTCAGGCTGTTGAAGAGGATACTTGTCCCCATCAGGTGGGTTTATGGCACATTTGCATGTTTCCACTGATTGCTGATGGATAGTGTAGCAGCTGATGTTCGCAGCACATTCTGATGCAATGTGTGCAAAAAAAAAATGTCCAAAGGCAGACAGCTTGTAAAGTGACACAGCTCTTGCAGTTATATCAGTTAATGGAACAATACTGAGCTCATTTTACCAATTTATTCATTCAAGTTTGGAAATGCAGACGCTGCCTTTTGTTTGTGATGCTTAACATGCGCTTGAAGCCGACAGTAAACACGCAAAAAGCAAATCAACAGCACTCCTCTAGTCTTCAGCTCACAAGTGAAAACTCACAAACACACTCACAAATAACCAGAGAGAGAAAATGAAAGAGAGAGAAAGAGAGCGGGAGCGCTACATTTACTGAAATTAAACATTTTCTCATCAGCCTGAGGGTGCAGCAGGCCCACTAATGTATTATTCATCCCCACTTCACAAAGGAACATTAATCAATTATGAAGATATGAGGATCTTAAAGTATAGAGGAGAGACGAAGAGCGGCCCGTTCGTATTAATATGCGGCCGCAATCGTGTGCCCCCTCCCCCCACCCCCTTGCTCCTCAAATCAATATTTTGCAGATTAATTTGGAGCGGTTGTGGCGAGATGGCAGGATGGAAGGAAGAGGGGGGTGTGGGGGTGGAGGAGACGAGAGAGTGTCTGAGGTCTGAATTAAGGTGAAGTGTTTTGTTGTTGTTTTTTGCAAGTCTGTGTAAGTGCATGTACATGCGTGCATGTAAATATGTTGTCTGCTGTAAATAAACACACTAAAACAGTTCAACTAAGAAAATGTCCTCATACAAAATATGAGTAAAAGTTTAAAAGAGAAGTGCATGTATATTATATTTTTTAATTGAATGACTCTAATCATGTATTTATTGTGTATGAAGGTGTGTTACTGGGTGTGATATTTTGGTCTTCAGCTTCTCTCGGTTTTACAGCTCTTTGATTTGGAGGTACTATTTTCAGAAAAAGCATCATTTCATATGTGAGAATTAATATGAGGAAACACAATGAAGAAAATCAATTTTCCTTTTTACAGACAAGTTTACATATTATCACCGATTGTTGAGGAGTCTGGTTAGATACAATAGATCTACTTAGTACATTAATATACTCACCTCAGAATTCAAAATAGCTGCCTTCTCAGCCCACTTTTTAACAGCTTCAGCATGAGCCTTTCTCTCCTCCTCAATCCCCCTCTTCCACTCTTCCTCCCTCTTCTTCTCCTCCTCCACTTTCTTCACCCACTCCTCCTCTCTCTTTTGTTGCTCATGCCTTCTCCTCTCCTCTGCTTTTTGATGCTCCTTTTCATATTTCACTCTCCGTTCATCATCTCTTTGCCTCCATTCCTCCTCTTTTCTCTTCAGCTCCTCCTGAAGCTCCCTCGCTGTCTCACTCAGCCTGGAGAGCTAAAGTCAGACAGAAGAGAAAAAAAAGGAGAAATGTGCAGGCACTCACATCTCTGCACTCTGTAAAACAAATGAGGTACCAGTCATTTAATCCAAAAACTAATCTGAGACATCAAGAGGACCATTGTGAGGCTGTATGCTGTAAGAGAGCTAAGGAATAAGGAGCTTAAAAAAAGATGTTTAAAGTGACTGACTGATAGCTACAACTTTATGTTTGTATTCTTTTTTCATGTACAGTGTCTACTACACATATGGAAGCACATGTGTGCAAACAGGAATCCTATCTCATCAATGGTGGAAAGTAGTAGTTAAAACTACCTCCACCATGAGCAACTAGAACAATAAAATGCTGCTTACATGTTTATTCATTGGTACTAACAACTAGGATTTTAAGCACAAGACATCTATTTGTAATGTAGTATTTTTACACTGTATGTTGTACTGGTACTTTTACCACTGCAACTCGCGCACATGTTACTTTCTGCCCACCTGAGTGTGTGTGCCGGCCTCCTCTTGTTGCAGCAGCTGAATGTTTGCTTGCAGTTTGGTGATGCAGATGTCTTTCTCAGCTATCTCCTTCATGTTGTCTTTCTGGATCCGCTGCAGACAGGAGAGCTCGCTCTGCAGGTGCACCAGCCTCTCGCTACTTTCCAGCACCTGTGTTGCATTCTGGGCCATGACAGAGTTTAAATGTTAAAGACTCTTTTAAAGGAAGACATTAGACATTTTAATATGAATTGTTAATATCCAATTTTAAAACAGAACTCTTTGTAATTATGGAAGATTCTCATTTATCATTAGTATAACTGTAATTAAAATGTTTATATCAACTTCAAGTAAAGCAGCAGTTTATGTCTTATAGTTTTGTGGTGATGTCAGACTGTACAGAGAGCACAGAGAGACAAGAAGAGCAATGCAAAACATAACCATGAGTGAAAGAATGATAGTTTTATTGGTTATGTAAAGAAAACAATGCAACCATGTTAGTAATTCACATATAATTGCAGATGAAAACCTTCCACACTGACCAAGAAATTAAATGTATACACGCATTGTTTTCATTGTTAGAAATATTCAGTTGTTTTAATTGGGCCTCATAGGCATCGGATTCTAGAAACTCTTCATAGTTCATACAGAAACTCACTTATTGCTGCTACAACAAACACAGATGAAATTCTGTGGCAATCATCTTTATCAAGTCTGTGTGTGTATGTGAGTCTGTGCCAGCAGATCTATCCATGCATCTGCATTGCAGACGTACCAGTTAAACAGAAACACAAGCAGAACGAAAAATATATCAACATTTGTTGAAAATTTGATTAACAGAACAAGCTCCAGTTACTCTACTTGTTTCTCTAAGGCTCTGTAATCACACAAACCACTAATTAGCAGCAGTGCAAATGAGTCAACTCACAAGCAGCATAAATAAACAGTAACCAGCCAACACACACATAAACAACCAACAAGCCCGGGTTTACCACAAGCACAAATCTCTTAGTGTGTGTGCGCATGTGTGTGTGGATTTCTGCAAGTCTGTGTGTGTTTACGTGTGTCTTAACCGTAAGCCACAGAAGACAGTAAAACAGCAGTGGGTATAATTTAGTGACACCCTGTAAGGAGGTGTGGGAAGGCCGTAAAAAACTCTCCCTTTTAATCCCGGCCGGCGACGCCATGTTTGTTACCCAGGGCTCTGAGATATGCTGGTAATTCATCACACACGCCTCGGCTTCCTGTTAAACCTGGCTGCACATGGAGCGCTTCTAGCACAGCTGCCAAACCAATATCGTAAAAAAAAAAAAAAAAGACTTCTCCACCTCTCAGACAGGCTTCTAAACAATAACAAGCTTGCTGCAAAAAAAATCACCTTAACAAGTCATTTAATTGTGTAGGCAGTCTTAGAAGTGTGGTAAAAAAAGAAAGTGTACTAAAATGATATGGTTCAGTTTCTTTGTTTGCATTGCAGGCTTACTTATTTTAGGAAGTACTGTGAAACCTGTGACAACACCTTGAAATAAGGAATGTCAATCCAAATATCTATAGGTGAATGTAATACACTGTAATCAATTAAAATGAATCAATAAATTACACTATCTTAAGTTTTAAGGCTGAACAGAATGTATTGAGATGACTTAAATCAGCTTGATCAGACTTGATTACCTTTTGTTTCTGCTGGAAAGTCTCTCTGAGCTGCTTCTCCAGATCAGAGATGATCATGTCCTTAGTTTGCAACTGGACTTTCAGGTCTTCAAACTCAGATGTAATCTGGACCAAAGAACCAGCACTATGGGAGAGGGAGAGGGAGGGACGGGATGATAACAAAGAGTTACAGAAAGACGTTGTTTCATGTACTGTAACATAATACTATATAAGTTGCTGGTATATTATATATATTATAAATATATTATTAATATACTATACTAATATACTATAAATATCCAGCATATGTGTTTAATACTGTATTAATTTACTGTAATAAAGATTACATGACAAATCACAAAACAAACCCTGCATGAACCTTGGTAATGAATTAAGATTAATTAGATGTTTCATTTATTCATTTATTGATTTCTAAATAAAAATAGCAAATAAATATAAATATTTATTTATAATAAATAAAAAATCCACTATATGAACAACATGCAGTGTGTATACAGTTTAATATATGATTCATAAAAAATAAAAAAATCTAATTCAAAAGCAGCAAAGAGATGCTGAGCCTGGTGAAATTTGTGGTAGGTGACAGCAACTGAAGCTGATATGCACCTCTGTGTGTGCGCGTATGTGAGTGTGCGTTTCCCAATGGTGAAAATACGTTAACTCTGCCCAGACACCTTTCTGAGTCACCAGTGACAGCTGTCACACACCCAAGATGGAAGGAAAAAAAGAGAAAAAAACAGATCACACAGTACTGTGCAGTACTCTTCACAAACACACACACACACACACACACACACACACACACACACACACACACACAATTTCATATTTACCAGCAGCCTCGTGAGATGAGTTATTCTGATGAAACTTTGCGCAGATTAAAAATGTTAAACTCACATTTGATCAAGCGTGTCTACACATTCACACCAAGCAGGAAAGAAAAAGGCAAGATTTGACAAAAGTGACATGTGAGTGGATAGAGAGCGCTGAGAGTTAAATCTTTCACTTCAGGAAAAAAAAAAAAACAACTTTTCAGTCAAATCGAGTAAAAGCCACAGAGGAGTGTAGAAAAAAAACTGACTTTAGATTATATTCTGTTTCTGTTTCTAGAACAGAATGGGAAAGTGTGTCTACGTTCCATCTTAACTACAGTGTTCCTTTGTTATGAATTATCACTTTGCTGAGCATTTCACTCAGAAAATGTGTTTTAAAAAAGAATTTACAAAATCTGCATGTACTCCTAAGCATACACAGAAAACTTTATATGTATAGAAATGTGAAGACAAAGACAATCTTTCCCTAAAGATATGCTCAATTTCTCAACTTTTTACAAAGGACAAAACCTTCTACAGCTGCAATATAATGTAATTTTTCTTATATTTTAGGACATTTTAGATGGAGGTGGAACAGTTTGGTCTATTTATTAGCACTTTGAAAACTTATTTCCCTGACAGGTTGGTGGAAAAATACTTAAATCACCCCAAATTTAGGAGAGATTCGAATAGTCTAAAACGGGAACAAGTTGAAAATCGAAAGAGGTTTTGAATGGAAAGTAACTGCCGCCAATTTCATCCCTATTTTCACCTGCACAGTGGGGTGGTGGGTTTAGAGTGCTGTGTGTATGTGAGTGTACATGCATATACAGAAAACACTCACTAGTTGAGATAAGGAACATCATTTTGTCAATACACACACCAAATTAATTTGCAGTCAAGAAAAATTAAATAGAAAAAGAAAAAAAGGTACTTTGTATTAACTAATGGTACTTAATGGTTCTATTTTCTGCACCATTAGTGGATCAACCTTAATTAATACAGCAGGTAGAATTTTATAGTTTTGCTTCTTTAAAAAATAAATAAATACAAACACATTCTGATCTGCAACAAGTCAAAATACGAATGTATTCATGTCATTCAAGTTGTGTGTGGATGCGTGCATGTGTGGGTGTGTGCGCGTATTAGGTCGTGATTATGCATGTAACAAACAAGGCTATGTGATTTCCTATATTGTTACATACAATACAGTAATTGTGGCAAACAAATGACACAATGTCGAACCAACAGATGAACAGGGAATTCCTATTTAGAGCCATAAGTGTTGTTATGATTACTGTGTGGACAGAGAGAGCAGGGCGAGTGAATATGACTGAGTAGTGAGTGCGTGCGTGTGTGTGTGTGCGCGCATCACCGCAAGTGTATGGGATATTAAAGCAGGCTCTCGATATCTCAAGCTGTCACTCAGGCCTATTAGGCAAGGCTAACAAAATTAGTCATGAATATGCAGTAATAACATGCAAATTGCCACCCCTTCCTCCTGCCATGTGTGCGTGTGTGTGTGTTCGTGTATATGTGTTTGCCCTCAGGGCTATAGACATTGGCTCTGTAAACCCAATTCTTTCTACATCATTACAGCAACAAGACATAATTCATAAGACAAATATAAACATGCATGTAGCCTGGCATACATGCACAAGCACACACACATGCATGCATACACACAGACAGGACACCTTTCCTCTTCACTGCCCTCTTCATGTGCCAGGGCTAATATACTGCAGCTTTTTCACGTTGAGGAAAGAGTTTTAGGGTTTCTGGGGCCACATTTTATGCTTAAACACACACACACACACACACACACACACACACACACACACACATTAGTGCACGTGCATACACAAACATGTAGATCATCTGTTGCCTCCGTGTCCCCAGGGTGATGTTTGACACAGCCTGGGTGCTGCCACAGCAATTAACCTCCCTGTTAATGAGAAGAGCTCTGTCAAGCAGCCAGATGGCACCGCCTGGCACACTGCCATGCACACATACAATAATGACACATACACACTCTCACACATAGACATGTACATTTACACATTCATGCACACACACACACACTCACAACACACAACCCTGTCTCCCCCTGCTGTACACCTAACTGTTGCTGGTTGTCAGCACCCCTCACCCCTCCCTTAGGTATCCCCCTCCCTCTTCACTTCTTCCCTGCATTGTCTCTCCATCCTTCCCCTCCTCAATCCCTCCCTCCCTCCCTCTCTGGCAGCTGCTTATCCATGTCGCAGCACTGCAGATGTCACAACTCACCAGCTGGGAAAACAGCAGGGGAGGAGAAGAGAGGAGAAGATTTGAGAGGGGAGGAGGAGTTTGTTGCATCTCCGTATTTGACAGGGAAGCAACCAACTGGATGAAGATTTATAGATTCATACATGATTGACTGATTGATTTAGTCATTAGATTAGTTGTGTTAAGATCTGCAACTTTTTATTACAGATTGTAGGGACGTTAGAAATTGTGTCCACAGACAGTTTTGTCGTTATGAATTTTATATCTATCTATTTAGTGTGTAAATATGTGTACTGCACATGTTCTGCTGTGTGTGTGTGTGTTAATGAGCGTGGCACTTGGCTGGGGCACAGCCCGCTGTGTATGCCTGTCTGCATGTCCGCACAGCAGCCCACCAGGCCCGCGTATTGATCAGTTAGCTTGGCCTAATAGGAGAAGAGGAGCCTGACCTGGGAAAGTCAATATGGAGAAAAAGAGACATATCCTCTTCCCGTCCTGAGAGACAAGTGGGAGAGAGCAAGGGAGGGAGAGAAAGAAAGAGAGAGCGGAGAGATAGAGACAGAGATAGAAAGTAATGTGCACCTACTACTGTCCTTGCAAAGAAGAAATTGGTAAGGGGAGACTCAGGAGACTGTCAGAAAAACAGCTGGACAATAGAAAAACAAGCAAAGCCATGAGGAAAATAATAATGTAACAATAATGAACCTCCAGTCTCCTAAGCCTAAATATCTTATTACTTTTGTTAACAAAGAAAAGTTTGGAGTTTTGAATTAGAACAGTTACACTGAGGGATACTGCCGGAGTGTGAAATAAGTTAAGTTCCTACCTTTCCCAAATGAGAATCAGGATATTCTGTCAAAGCTTCTTTTTTACCTAACTAACTTTTAGCATTTGACTGCTTTTGGCAAAAGAAAACAGCACTCAAGTTAACTCAAGTGTAAAAAACTCTGCAGGAGATTATACTAAGGAAAAATAATTAAAAAATTGGAGGGAGATGGAAAATAAAGAACTGACACCCACTCACACATCAATACGTCGATAGATCAATGTGTGTGTGTGTGTGTGTGTGAGTGTGAGTGTGTTCTGTACACCATTTCAGCAGAAATATATAAATAAATCTGTAGATAAACAAAAAAAACAGAGGAAATGGAAAAATAGATAAAAGACTTAGGTTTCACCATGAACACGCACACATTTACACACATACACACACACACCTGGCTGAGTGATGCTACCCTGGAGGGTGGCTTCAATCTGATGTGTTTAATGTTGATGCTGGTGGCAAGTAACACACACACTCACCCGCTGTTTCAACCTGCCTGTCATTTCATTTCATGAGACCTGATTTACTCATTTCATTTATTTCATTTTTTTTTTATTATTATTATATGTGCAGCCATTTAAAACGCTCAAGGTGTGATGCAAATCCCCGCGTCTCTGACAGCGAGTACGCTGACTGAGAATCCATCACGCCCTTCAGTGCCTTTCGCAGGAATGGCAAAGAAACCCTGTACAGCCATACACTCAATTGTGCCACATTGTGCCAGACCACCGATTCCTGCTTGGCTGGGTGCTTTAATTGGCTGCACTGCAGGCTGTCAAACTACTGACTGGTTACTTGAGACCATATTTGGATGTGTTCTTACTGACAGCTTCTGAAAAAACAAATATTGACTGTAATATTATCCCTATGTTTGGAAATCAGTTGTGTTGTTTAATGTAATCACACAAAACTTTATAATGTCAAATTCTAGGATGTAGTATTTGACAGAAATCTATTATTTCTTGTGTTGTCAGCACAAGTTGATGTGAAGATATGGTATTAAAGTGCACGGTTGTTAGGTCAATTTGTTTTCAGTGTTTTCAATAGTATTTAATGACAGAAATAGCCCATGCCTGATCCTTCTCCGGTATGTGAAACTTCTCATTCCTGCTCTGCTACTAAAGGTCAGATGCCTAGCAAGCAATGTGACAATCTGGAAAAGGTACATATGTATGTGCATGAAGATTTAGATTCAGAAATGTTTTCTTTCATTAGTTTTGTCAAAATGTGTGAAAGTTAAAATGAAAATCTGTCTTTCCAGAAAGGTCTAAAGTAGAAACAGAACAAGTCTTTAGGGGCCTTGGAGCACTGCATGGTGGGAAATATCATATAGGGATTTGCATATTGCCATGGGGACAGTGGTGTTGCAGTGACTCCCTAAGGAGCTCAACATCCCTAAGGAGAGACAGAGTCCCTGAGGCCAACTCTGTTACCTTTCTCTACACTAGGGGACCTATGCATGTGTGCGAGTGTGTGTGGTCGATTCATGAAGTTATTATAAGGAAGTTATTTGAGAGTAAACTTTTCCTGGAAAAATTTTGCTTTGTTGATGAGGATTCTTAATCTTTATAAGACAGCCATACAGCTCATCTGGCTGCGCATACCTGTGTTTGATGTGAGCCGCAGGTCCACCAAACTCATCCAGCAACAAAGTCTTCAGATCAACTTCAGGGCCCTGGGAGAGATTCAAAATGACATCCAGATTATTGATTATTTATGTGTTATCAACATGAGGAGATTCTACAAATTAGTTTAATCTACACTGCATGTAGATTAATACAATACTGTAGTTGTTTTTCTGAAATAGGCATATTCAGAGGGAGTTACATTTTCACCAAAATAGAACTTTGACTTCTATTTATTAATTAGACATTGCTCAATAAAAGAAAATAATTTTGTTGATTTTCTCAAGTGATATAAACTGTGATGTAGTCTGACAGTCCACAGGAGCAGAGGTGTTAAATTAGGTCCCTGACTGATTGCCTAGAATTTGAATCTTGTTGACCATGGCAACATGACGATAGTGTCATGGGGGGAAAAAAGGACAAGAAATTAAAAAACTGTGCCCAACTGTATAAACAACTGATGATAGAAAAAATCCCTGCTCTCTGCTTTGCTCATTTTCAAAACAGGGCCAACTGCACAAAATCTAATCAAAAAGCTGACAAAATCAAATATAGAAGAAAGAATCGAAGATGAAGTTTGAAATGTGATTACTCTAACGACTTCATAATTTGGCTTTCCTCTTTAGGGATTTAAAAATAATATATTTGACGCAATAGTCGCACAGGAAGGACATTGAGATGACGATTGCACAGACAAACACGCGCGCACACACAGTCTTCTGTTCATTGTCAGATACAGTACAACTGCTTGGACTGAAATAACCCTTGCCATTACCCTGTTTGCCTGACTCTGTTTGTCTCCTTTTCTGACTGAACATTGGTCTGTGGAGGACGGGTAGGAAATATGGGTCAGCATTATTATTGTGAGGTCAATTCATACTGTATCTGTAAAAAAAGGAGAACATAAAGGAGAATACAAATGAATGTGGCTCAAGAGAGACCTAGTGGTGGCCAAGCTTTTTCATTACGGGGGACTATTAAAAAGAGAGAATACGCACAAAGGAAAAGAGAAGTGGGCAAAGAGTTGAAAAGAGAAAGAAGTAAATGCGAGAGACAGGGGGCTTGAGAAAAGGAGAGAGAACCAGCGGTACTGGTGAAATATCGGCCACTCTATCGCTGTGGTGACAGGGGTCACTCTGGGAAAAGGAAATCAATGCTGACAGCAATGACTCACAGGTCAACACATAGCCCTGTGTGTGAGTGTGTGTGTGTGCCTGAAGTATGACTTTGTATGTGTGTGTTTTAATTATGCATGTTCTAGTGTTAAGTATGTGCGCAACTATGTGTTTGTGTAAATGTAGAATATAATAATAGTAATAAACAAAATATATAAACAAAAGCATTCCAAAAGAGGAGTTGGTGCGGATGGAAAGATGAGATTCAACCCATTATATGTGAAGTTAATATTTGATGCATGATGCAGGCAGACTGGCTACCTTTATGTCTGCCAAGTGGACAAGTTGCTTTATAGGACATCACTTTCAAAGACAGGAAACAACAACTGACTTGTTAAGTTCCTCTACCTCATTCTTGACTCCAGTGTACAACCTTTTGTAAGAACGTAAAGAAAACTTTGTACATGAACACATTATGAATTAGACAATAATGTTAGAAAAGTGTTTTGTCGTCTCTATTCTTTTCTATTCAACCTCATGGTTTTATCATCTTCTAAAAAAATCTATCTATTTTTTTCTTAATGCACTGAATGTTAAGTAAAATCTCGTATTATTTAAAATAAAGTGGGCTAAACAACATATATTAGGAAAACACAAAAGACACACATGATTTTCTCCCCCACTCACAAAACATTTATATTCCAATGTAGCTGCAGTGTGACAATGAGAAGACCTGACGCACATAGAGGTCATTGGCTAATATAGGTAGGCTCTGTGTGTTTGTGTAAGTGTGTCTGCGTATGCCTTATATACCCTTGGGTTAGCAGGAGTTACGACCTGCTTACATTATTAAGGTGAGTAGTAGGCTGCGTTATGTATGCCTAAACAGCCAGTCCATTCATTACAGATGCAATCCCCTAAGTACATGAATAAGCACACAGCCTACTCTCTCTCTCTATCACTCTCTCTCTCTCTCTCTCTCTGCTTCTCTGAACTGTAAAGGAGACAAAATATTGGTGTGATGCAGAGCGCTTTAGATAAATCAGAAATAGGAGCAAATTAATAATAAGGAATAAAACAACATTAGCTGATTAAGTATGTATGGCAGAGTGGCGGGTGTAATTTACAGGCAGCTGGGTTGGGTGTCCGGAATAAGGTCTCATTACGGATCATAGTGTGTGTGTGTGTGTGTGTGTGTGTGTGTGCGTGTGTGTGTGTATGTGTGTGTGTCCATCCCGCTAGTAATCCGTCACCAGTGGTCTCAGCTTTATGAAAAGGCCTGCAATCTATGATAATGAGTCCTGTGAAGGTTATGACCACGGTAAACTCATTTGCTGGAGGGAGGGCTTGTGTGTGTGTGTGTGTGTGTGTGTGTGTGTGTGTGTGTGTGTGTGTGTGTGTGTGTGTGTGTGTGTGTGTGTGTGTGTGTGTGGTTATGTGTAATACAACTATACCATTAAAGAGTGGCGAGGAAATTAAAGTAATGGTCAAAATCAGCAGAGTGGATGAGTGAGAGAAAAAGAAGCACACGAGTGAAAGAAACAGAGAACGTATTACACGGACGTTGCGTCACATCATTTAGTTTTCTCACTCGGTTTTAAGACAAACAGAACAGACAATATGCAATAAATTTTTACAGACAGTGCTCTGTCTAGAACAAGCAGTACTGATACCTCCAAAGTGATCACATCTCAGTCTCCGGTAGAGGAGGCATGGATGTGGAAAATAGTCAAACAAAACCTGTCACTGTGGGTCTGTTCACTGTTAGACACTGGAGGAAAGACAGTAGTAGTGGCAGATGCACTGTAGCAGCAGCAACAGCAGTAGAAGTACTTGAAGTCATAGTAGGACTGTTGATATTAAAAGTAGAAATGGAAGCAGTACTTTTACTGTACAAAAGGAAGAAACAAAGAAAACTTATTATAGCAACAGTCATTCACAGAATCGGTTCACTTTCTCTCCCCTGCTGTCACTCTTCCTCTATCTCTTTCCTTTCCCCTCCATTTTTATTCTTTTGTTTCCAGCTTCCAACCTCCACACATTCTCTTGTCTCCTCCTGTCTCATCCACTTGCCCCTCACCCACGCCTCCTCTCTTCCCTGTTCATTTTTTTTCTTCTCCACCTCACTTTAGCTTTTCTTGTTTCTTTTCTATCTGAAAATAGCCACCCATTTACGCAATCATTCCATTTTTCCACTCCCCTCCATTCCTTTTGTCTGGAGCTAGGTCAACTGAAAGCAACAGAGGAGAAAAAACAAAAAAAAAAACAAAAGCAGGAACGCGTGTGAGTCACCAGATCACAACAGAAAGCGAGGAATGGAGGAAAAAAAATGGATAATGCGACTCATAGTGATGGTGACTTGAAGGAACATGCCAGCGTCTTGTTCTACTATGTCACAGTGTACACGCTTAGAGTGAGTGTGTACTTTAAATGTGAGCTTTAATTTTTGTCCAGAGTGAGCTTGATGCAAGTGTAAAGTGATGCAACTATGATGATAGCCCACAGTATTATATGGGTATTTTTCTGTGCCATGCAGATACTGTATGGCATCAAAATGCATGCACTCAATGAACCTACATATAAGTATACAGTATGTACCCACACAAGTTCATACTGTTTTTCATACTACTTTCTGACAGTTCTTATGACATCTTCTGAAAATATATTTCTCCTATCTGTGCAGTCTGCAGAGCGGGAGTCGTATTTACAACAGTGATGCAAGTCTTGATTGTAAAGCGACTCACGTGGTCACAAAGTCATCATGTTTCAAATTCTACTGGCAGCAGCTTTAAAATATTAAATTTCCTACCACACCAATTCGTTGCAAAATGATTGGGAGAATGTATATAAACCTCACTTATAACCTAGTGAGGAGATACCAAATCCATGATGACAAATGCAAAACTTTGCACAATAAACATTTTTTATGAACCTGTGCTCTGTCCATTGGAAGAAGAAGCATTTTTAGACTCATCAAATGGTGTACCACCATGCTTTTATGTTGCTCCACAGCTAGTAGCTTCAGTCCATGCACAAACTGCACAAAATGCTAAAGCATCAGCATGGACTATGGCATTTGCTTTTATTTTTGTAATTCATTAATAAATAATCTAGTTCATAATAGTCATTTAGTCATAAGTTGTTTTTTAGGTGTGATATTCACTTCATATTGATATAAATACTCACATTTGAAAACCTGGAACTAGCTCATTTTTATTTTGGAAGTATAAATCGGTTTGTAAAATAGTTATAGTCAGCCAATTAATAAATCATCTAATTACTTCAGCACTACATGTAGCAAATGGTGTATCAGATCGACTAGTTACAGTTCCATCCTGTGGCTGATATATTAACAAAGGTTTACAAGGGCAGAGCACTACATATGTAAGTTTGGCCTTATGGCTGACCTTACAATGCACTTAGTATCCTGTACAGGGAGTAATGCTGCAGCCACTCCTACAAGCCATTTATTCCAGCTAACGACCGTCAAGCACTCATAAATCAGCATTAGGAACCTCTTTCGCCCTCTCTCTCTCTCTCGTTTAGTGTCCCCTCTCTTTGGCTCCCTCCTTTCCTCTGATATTTTCTGTCTCTTTCTCTCATGCGTTCTTGTCTTCGCCCTTGTCTACTTGTTTTTAGATTTTACCTCTTAGATTTTACCATCTTTAAGCGTGCATCTCCCGTCATCCCTCTTACTTCCTCTTTGTCTGTTTGTACCCATCTCACCCTATTTTTGTCCTCTCTTTCC
The DNA here is from genome assembly GCA_033000465.1 of Sciaenops ocellatus. Taxonomy (NCBI): domain Eukaryota; kingdom Metazoa; phylum Chordata; class Actinopteri; family Sciaenidae; genus Sciaenops; species Sciaenops ocellatus. Next base: position 16,474,438 of record CP136869.1, read on the forward strand.
AAATAACTTCTTCCTCATCTCATGTCTATGTCTGTCCCCGTCTGTCTTCTTTTTTCCTTTCTTCCTTCTTTTTTCTAGCCTTCCTGTTGAGTATGTATCGCTCCTCTTGCCTCCTGCCATCCATCCTCCTTCACCCTCTCTTTCTGAAAATTCCTTTCCTGCAGATAGAGACGGCATCCCTGAAATGTCTAACCTAGTATTGGCACCTCTATTGATTTTAATTAAGCTAATTAGTTCATTATTTGAAGGATCAAACGGGGGCATCCATTACTGCATGGAGAGAGACTGGGGGTTGAAAGGGAGGAGGGGGTCTTGAAAGGGTGGGTGCAGTGAAGTTAATATGGTAATGAAGACGATCAATTATCACTCACAGCAAAGTCATTAACAACAGCATAGCATAGTCAACCATCGCAACCCCCTGACCTCCCCTGCTCTCTCTTTCTCACTCCCGCTCCTACTCTCTCTCCAACGCAAGCAAATTTATGTGTGTGTGTATGTGTGTGTGTGTGGGAGAGAAAGAGAAAGGGGGTGTGGGGTGGTTGCTAAAGGTCACACAGTTCAGAGACTGTTTTTAATGCAGACCTGAATTGAGTTTGCACCTTCTCTCATTGACTTGAGCAGAGCAGTCACCGCTACACAGGGTCAGCCAGGTTTGGAGCAACTGCTGCCAAAGTATGACTGATAAAAAGGCTGGCCAGTCCAATTCTGTTCTTCGTCAGTTAGTACAAATAAAATACATAAACAATGGTTTTAGAATGAACCTTGCTGAATTGCTGGGGAATTAGGTATACATATATTTGTGACGTAGAAACGATTAAAGTTCATCTTAATGCATCTGTACAGTATGTGTGGCTGAGAGGCGACTTTGAATTCGAAAAGTTGAGGTCATTCTTAATAAGAGGCATGTTTTGTTAACTACAGAAAAGTTCCTCTTTTGGAGATCAAAACATTTTCATCCAACAGCTACGCCATAACTGACAGAGTTCTTCTTTTATGTACTGTTGTGTTGAACTACAGTCAGGGAAGCAAAATGGGTCTTAAGAGTGCTGCTATGGAGGGTGCTCCACATGACAGGAAAAATGATGTTCTCATTAGCATGGATTAAGTCATGAGACCAATTTTCTCATTCAGTTCCTGAGCCTTCAGATTTTAATAGCCCCTGTTCTGTCGTTTATGGGGAATGTCATAAATAGTCACTTTGTGAATCACACAAAAAAATTGGAGACTCTCATCACAGCTGGAGATATTCCCGGCATTCAGTTAGCAAATTTATAGTCGACACTTGTTAAAACCTATTTGTTTCTTCTCTGATACAAATAAGACAAAAGAAATTAGGTCTTCTATGTTAAACCTCTCTTTTATAAACAAGGAGAGCTAACAAGCATAGCAAATGGGATACTTCCAATTTAAGCTGCAGCACAACAGAATACCATACATCTCCAGCGCAGACACAAAGTCTCGAAAATGTGTTTACTAACATGTGGGTGACTACGCCTGGTATGGTAATAATTTGAGAATTGTGTGGGAATGGTGAGATGACAGGATGAGTGGATCAAAGCGAGGGCCAGTGATCCCAAATGATCCCTACTGATCTGTTCTGATCTACACTGATCCCCCTCAGGCCTCCACAGTCCCTCATACTGGTCTGCAGGCCAGAGGCTAAACTCTGGGAATTAAAAAATCTACCCAACAAACACACACTGTCACTCTCTCTCACAAACACACACGCGGCATATAATGTACACAAATGTAAAATCAAAACTGTGCATCGCAAATACAAATGAAAATATAATGACGGATGAACACAACAACACACGAGAGATAACATAAAAGAAATACATGTTGTGAATGTGTCCAGTATGCTGAATGAATTTGCTGAATTTTGTTCAGAGCTCTTGAACAGAATTCAAGTCTGACTCATAGCACAGAACACACACACAAATTGTCCTCTCAACAGTCCTGAAGAATCATCAAGAGAAAATAAATTATTATAACCAAATGACTCACCAACAATGTGGAAAATTATATAAAATCCATGAAATCTTTTTATGTGTACATTCCCCTCAGCCTTCTTAATGTTTACAAGACTAAAGTTGACAGTTTGATTCAAGCGTTTTCAAGATATCTAATTATTGATTGAAGAATTTTGGATCTGTGATCTTCTGATCTGATAGACAAAAGGTCAGATTATGACCAATCTAGGAATTTATAACCAGGGAGCATCAATTATTTGTAGCAAATTATTTTGATGGCTGTTGGACAGACCCTTTACAAACTCTAGCTCTGGACAAAAGACTTTGACATACAATTACAGACCAATCAACCTTCTTACCAGCAGTCTGCAGTTAGTCTGGCCAAAATATGATGACATGAACTGACATATTAAGTTTGTGCCTGAATATTAGGTAATTATATGTCTCAAAAAATTAAGGCTGAGTACTTTATTTATCCTTCAACTGTCGGTGAAACCTAGAGTTGGCAACCATCTGCCTAACATGAGTGTCTTCAAGCAAGATCCTGAATCCCTGCCAGTTCTACAGAAGTTCTGTTCTGTAGCTGCCCTTCTGCCTTTGACCTACCTGGAATAGCACAAGTGGAAAAAAACATTTCTACAGAGATCAGTAAAGTTTCAATTTTATTGCGTTATATGATTATTAATCCTTAAGCTGCCAAAATGACAGTCCAACGAGAGTATAACCCAGAAAATTGAAGGAAATGACTATGAGAAACTTTCCCAGAAGTTTCCTCAAAACTCATAATAATGCTTTTTATTGTAACCGAATGATATAAAGAAGGTTCAGTATTTTCCACTGATTTTTTTCACTACCAGCTGGAAAGCTAGCTAACTGTAGAAACTGATTCTGGCAAGAGCACCAAAAGAACTGGAAATCTGCATCCTGACACTAATACAAATCGTCTGAGTGAAACAATACTGTTTCAGAGTCCAGCTGCCAGTGGGACAACTAACTATACATCTACATCCTCCAAAATCCATAACAACCTGTGTCAATGCACACTACACTATACTGCTGCTAGAGCTTACAGTTGTTGTTACAGCATACTTTAACGTACAGGTTAAACAGATCTTCAATATTATTCACAAAGCACTCTTTAATTCAGGCTTGTATTGTATGCGGGAACAAGAAGATGCAATATCTGTCTGCCTATGGATGATAAATAGACAACAGGCTAATTGCAGCAGTCTAGAACAGAGAAAACAAGCCTTGGATTTCATGATATTATGACCACAAAACAAACTCTGTTTAGTGTCCATTACAGTTCAACCCTATTGTGCATCAACAAGGCCATACACTACGATTCAATCAGACGTTAGCCAAGCTCCTATTACAGAGCTCATTGCATCGTTTACATGGTGGAATGGTCCATAAGTAGCTCTAAATGCTCTTCATTTGATTGGATTTCACATTATGGACATCAGAGGAGAAAACACAGTGTTGTCCCTTGACTATCCTAATAGACTGTTGAGTGAGGCAGTCCATTTGTTTGTATTTGTTTACCAATCTAGACCCTGAAAACATACAAAGTAACATAAACAGACAGTGAGAGCATAGTTTAAGATGGGTGAAAATGGAGATTCAAAAGCTCTGGAGAAGGGTCAATAGCACGGTAACAAGCTATGTATGTTCCCTCACGCTCTGTCTCTTTGGCTGCCAGACAAAGCTGTTTTTGTCAGAAACAATAAAACAAATGTGCAGATGGATAAACTGAAGGACTCATGGCAATTAATGGATTGCAATTTAATCCGCTATTAAAAGGTCTGGCCACTGCTTCTCACTGTTCGGTAGGCTTTCAAGAAACATATATTGTACAGCCTATCCAGTAAAGACATCTGAGAAATCCTCATGGAAGATAAACTGTGTATATACTGGTATTTTATTATATTTATATTATTGAAAAAAATGAAGTTTTAAATTGATGAAAGTAAAAATGGACAGCTCTGAATGTTGAGAAATGCAAAGGCATTGTATTACATTGACCTTTGTGACCAGTGGAGAGAGCACACAAAGCTAGCCCTCTGACCTTCTCCATAATAGCAGATAAGTACATTGATGTAAAATAGGCCATAATTACTTTTCTGTGTGCAAAATCCACTCAGAAGAGTGCATATTGATGGAGGACTAACTATAACTGAAACGGAACAATACCTTAAGGTCACTACATCAAGTGGTGATGATGTCTTTATAGTCCTGCCTTCCGTTGATATAATCTTGCAAAATAAAAAGAAAAGAAAAAAAACCCCACTTTGGTAGAGAATTTTTGCACACAGCGCTCTACCTCCAGTCAGCTAAGAAAAACTGCACAACAATTTGTGGTTTCCTCCATGAAAATGGTTGGGGTCACACACTTAAAAGATAATAACAGAGGTCCTTTCTCTGCTTGACTCCTTTTTTAGTTTACATGCAGCGTATCCTGAAGAGTTCACTGTAACTTTGACACCAGGTTCCATGTTCACCCTAATGGCTTTTCTATATTGGCATTATTCTATATAGTAATATTATTCTGTCTAAACAATGAGGGATTTTCATGGACTTCGCTGTGAATCATATTCAGTGGGATCTCCACTGATTGGATTCTGTAGTTGAAGAGGCCTTGGCCTCAAGTAGTGTACACAAACAAAGGATCTTGGAGACAACGGTACCACAGAATGTAAAAAGAAAAGCCATGAGCTGTTATCCTCTCTCTCTCACTCACTCTCTCTCTCTCCCTCTCTATATATCTCTCCCTTGTTTTTTCTCTTTTGAATGAACTCTTACCACTGCCGTCTTTATTCTGCTCTACTTACTGCAGAATATCAAATAAATGTTCCTGGTTAAACAGGCAGGTATGGGAGTAAGTGGGAGTAGGTCCCATGCTCAAAAATCTAATCCACATATTACAATTTCCAAGCTTTATCAACCCCTCAAACAGTTTTTAATGTTATCTGCATGTACAATAACATTTTTTGCCATTGTATATGTAACATGTCTCTAAAATCATTCTAATGTATTAGTATTAGTGTGTATGTATTGAAACTTCCTGCAGATGGTTCACTTAAAGACACAAATATGTACTGAGGAAATAAAGATCATATAGATTAATGTAAATTTGTTTAAAAAAACATAATTACCAAAGAAAACAACAATACTATATGTGGGCCAACTACTTCATGAAGCCAAAATGCTGTAAAAACATTTGTAAAACCTTACTTCCAAACTACGATCAGAGGCGCATGGCTTCATTCCCCAACTGGAAACTTTGTCATCTGCTTCCTTCTGCAGATCTTCAATGGTTTGAACCAGCACCTGGTTCTGGTCTGCGAGGTCATTCACATAAGACCGCAGAAAATTCACTTTCCTCTGCAAGAATAACAGCACAGCAGGATCAAACAGTGGTTTATTTGCTATGTTTTAACAAGCTGACAGTAGAAACAAGCATTTTTTTCTCCTATAAAACAAATAGTTTTATTTCATTGAGTCAAATCATTGACAAACTAAAATTCCTGTTTAAAACAAGAAGCAGTAAACACGTAATTTTGTTTGGCAAAAATTGTGTACAACTTGGGTCACTCAGAAACAAAATACATTGATATACTTTGTATTAGCTTCATGCTCTGAGCAAAACATAATTACATCTTCATGAACACATTTCATTTGTTTTGCCTACAATATCCACTTGTGTGGACTGTGATATGTATATTTATGGTTCGGTTTAGGCAAATAAAATACATGGTTGAAGAAAAAGAAAGACCACTGACAAACATAAAACAAAACAATATTAAATGTTTAAAACATGCTGAATTACAGCATAGGAAGGGACACAAATGCTAGTCTACTGTGTTGAAGTCAAGCCCTAAACCAATTTCTCTCTGCAACTTTTTACTGTGCTATAATAACATCACACCACCTCCTACATCGGGGCCAACAATGAACATAAATCGCTATTGCAAATTAGTTGCAATATGAACGCAGCTCCTAAGAGACAGAGTCGCAAAGACAGTATGTCATCTTCGTTGACCTATAAATGTAGTACTCCCTCTTGGCAAATCAGTATTTTTGAAATTGACAGAATACAGAAGTGAGACGCATAATTGCTCCAAGAATCCTCAGACGTCAAAGTGATGTCAGATATCACTATGACACACAGCTGAATGAACACAAAACAGGGACTATACGCTTCCAATGATGATCTCACGAGGGAAACATGAGAGCTCCCCAGGCAAACAGGATAACAGAATCTGAAACTGTATGTTTTATTTAGTTTTATTTAACCCTTGTGTCTTTAGGGTATTCCCACTGAGATTAAGAACCTGATTAAACGGGGGAGTCAATAGCCTCGCAGGGCAGGCTGTGATTCTTTTACACTGGGTATAAAAAAAACAACACACATCTGACGACTAACTGAAAATGTGGTAATGGTGAAATCGACGACTGCAACAAGCAGTCCATGCATTAAAACCTGGATTAGACCCCACAAAACGACAGCGGCAACAACTTGCTTATGAGGTAAATTGAGATATGTTATAGTCTAAGATAACATTGTCAAAGCTGATGATACATTTACCCAAGATTTATGGCTGGACTGTTGCCTTTTGTGGTAAATTCCAAGTTGTTAGAAGGACTTCATAGTAGGACTAAATTTCCTGTCTAAATAGTTGCCCTACTTTGATCATGAAGCATCACCCTCATGAGGGGTATTGAATTGGTTTTGAAATTTAAAACACTGTATACTTTCCAAAACCCAAAACCTCTAAAACTAACCCTGCCAGACAGGAGGTCAGATACTCTTGGCTTCCATACAGCAGCCCACCTAGGAACTAAGCTATATTATTAGAAAGGAATACTTCACGAGCAGACAAGAGTACATAGTTGGTCAGGGGTTAGGGCAGGCTAAGAAACATGTTTTTCCCGTTGCTGCTTTGTGTCTGGAAGAAATGCATTTTTAAGCTCACATTTTATTGTTTACAAAAAATAGGTCACCCGAACATGCTCCACAACTGACTTAATATATCAAATCCTCACAGTTCTTCAGCTCAGTCTTTCAGGTCATTCTTTTATCTCAGTTTAAAAAAAAATGCTTTTGCACTTGTTCTTTAAAGGAAATTGTACAGGTAGCCAGACAGTGTACACATACAGTGATTGCAGCTCTGATAAAAGTGAGTGCCACTGAATTTCAGATTTTTTTTGCCTTAGAGGAACGCCTGTACATCTGTGTTCATAAACGTCTGTCCCCTACAGCCAAAAAAGTCAACAACGTCCCCTGATGCATAATATAACACTGATGTATAGCTTCAGGGAGACTAACTTTACAAAGATGGTAGATGTGACACTATCTAAGATAACATTCTAAGACTGACATTGTATTTTAAGGTGTGGATCTGAAAATGCATCCATTATATACAACTTGATAGCATGTTGGTTTACTGTTTTTCAGCTTTGGAACATCTTCATGATCACTACCCTAAACCTTAAGAAAAAAATACGTTTATGTATACTTTACGTGAATTCTTTAATTGGGCGTTTGTCCAAGTGTTTTAACATGTTAGGAAACATCATAATCCTACAATGGGTTCATGGATGAATGGGCGTTGTATTTTCAATGGACAAGCTTTATGATTAACTGTCCACATCAACCTTTAGGACTTGGAAGCTCCTGGGTTCTAAACACATAACCTTGTTAAGGAGGCCCACGACTGGGGCTGGCTGACCGAAACCCATCTCTGAAACCTTGTTACACTTGCTTTGATGCACAGCCCAGCTCACACAGGCTACATTCTGTAGCTAAATGATGTCACATGACAATCCTGATGATTAGAAACCTCTCTTTTTTAAATATGAGTGTGGATCTGTGTTCCTGATCTCTGCCGCTCAGATGGAAACATAATGCAATTTGCCACCTGTTACAAGTGCTGCGGCTTTATGAAAGCACCCCTGCGCTTCCTCCTGTCATTTGTCTGACATGACGGAGGTCATCTTCTGATGCCCGAGACACGGTGGACAGGATGCTCTTTGATTTGTATCGGATGGATGATAACCTAATGACAATAGATGTCTGCAGAAAACTACAAATCTTGTAGAGACTTTGGGGTCTGAATGGGGTCCTCAATAATGCTTTTTTTAAAAACATAAATTAGGCTATTGTTTGGACCCATGGATACAATCCAAGGTCCAGAACCCTGGATGGTTATTTGGAGGGGCTGCAGAATGATGAACAGTTTGATTTTAGCATTAATTTAGTCACGACAACAGTATCAGTGTTGTACACTATCAGCAGAGGGGTCAATATTAGATATGTCTGAATCAGTTCTTTGAAGTGAATATACATTAAGAGAACTATTTCGAGATTTCCAACAGATTTAGAAAAGGCCCCTACTTTCTGAACTCTTTGGCAGGTTGACCACAGCAGGACTAATAAGTCACACTTTTAAATGTTCATAATGGCAGCGGTGGGATTCGAACCCACGCCTCCAGAGAGACTGGAGCCTAAATCCAGCGCCTTAGACCGCTCGGCCACGCTACCGTTAACGCACGTTAACCCACTGACAGCTGGATGTAGATCTCCTCACCTGTAGCAGTTCCTCAGGCGTACCGGTTGTGTCCAGTTCCAGGCATCCTAACCTCTGTTCGTACAGTCCTTTGAACTCGTTTAGAAGCTGTTTAATGTTGTTTGTCTCGGTCCCAGGACCCTGAATAGAAACTTTCTGCTCTATGTCACCGGAGAGAGAGGCTAGGTTCAAAGTATCACCTCCCTGACCCGACAACTTCGAGCTTTCTCCTGACTCTCTTGCTGTTGTCTTTTGGCTCATGGCTGTACACGTTCTCGGCAGTGCCTGTACTTCTTATGAAACAAACGGCAGACTTGTAAAAGCTATCTAGCTAACACTCATAGTAACGGCGTGTCACTCTGGTTAAATCTATGCACTGCCTTATAGTTTACATTCTTACAAAACTGCGGAGCAACCGTAGAAAAGTCAACGCATCGGCATTGTGAGTGCGTGTTAGACATTATCTGTGTTACTTTGTGTGAATTACCGTGGCTTCATCAAAAACTTGGTCGCTATGCGCCGTTACTACAACGGAAGACTGTAACTGAACTAAACTCCAAACACTTCCCCTCACAGTTTGCCGCTGCCTTGGCGCTGTGCGTTCTTATTGGCTCATTTTGAGCATTAGTTCGGTAATCGTGACGTTCCTCCGCGTTATTGGTGAGTTTTCTTTAAGAGGCGTGGTACTTTTTTCAAACCCGGAAATGCAGCTTGTTTTCGTCGTATCAGGGAGGACTGCTCTACAGTGAATTCACCTTTCCCCTGAAAAGAAATGGGTAAATATCTCTCCGTTGCGTTGTTTAGCGAACATTCAAGTCTGGAGTCTTGTCTTGCATAACCTGTTTTTCCCCGACGAAGCCCAAATGCGACATGTCTGCTTATTTTAAATGGTGTAAAGACCAATGTTATCACCTCCTCGTTGCTGTTGTCAGTGATGTGTCTCTAAAGCAACATCTGTTGCCTTTTTTCTGCATGTTTACATCTAAAATGACATTTATTGTTGATGTATATCGATGTGTATTGCGCACACGGTTCAAATGACACAACTGTTGTGAATTAGTATTCATTACGAGTCAACTCCAGATATATTTACCAACTGCAACTTTGGATGGTAACCTTGTGAGAGTGTGTTCCTTCAAGAGTATGTTATACTGCTCCGCACATAATTCCATTATTCCCCTAAATAATCAGTGCCAGAGATCAAAACCTTCCACATTGAGATTCAAGGCTAAGTTGATCTTATTGATTTTCAAGAGACTACTCACTTCATTTCTCTCATCCCAATCATCGCTCCTCTACTCTTATCTGTCTCTTGGTTATATCTCTCTTTTCCAGTGGCTTTGACTGCACTGCTCTCGCACACTCTGCCAAAACCTAATCCCCACTGTGATTATCACATAATGCTCTTGCCTTATTATCAAAATGGAGCAGATTTGGGTTCTGTTGTTGTTAAAGACTGATGGGCATGGGCTAAAAAATTAAGAGACAATGTCATTATGTGGCGAATGTGGAGCAGCTGATTGCATGAGATTGAAGTATAGGTGCGTCGTGTCTCTGGAGCTAAACACTTAGTGTAATGAGTGTGTATTTAAGGGAGTCACTAACGTTAAATTGGGCTATGATCTCACTCGGGGGTCATAAGGTCATTTTATACAGTTTCCAGATGAAGGCAAGTGATGGAGGCAGTGGGGTTATCTGTGCTCTTATTTGGAAAGAATTCCACACCAGATGGATTAGCTTTATAGTTTAAGTCCTTTAACAGAACAAAAAAACATTATTTTGCACGTTCATTGCGGCACATTCCACGAAGAAATGGGTTACAACTAATGGATGTTTTTTTTCTGACCACACTGCCAAGTTCTAGCTCAGATTTAGAAGCTCTAATCAGCAAATATTACTGGATAAATGACTACAATTAATAGATTATCTAATAATCTCATCTCATCAGTTAATTTTCAGTTTGTCTGTTTTATTTCTTTTGTTTCAACGCTACTTTAGAATCCATACTTACCAGTTTGACATGACATGACATGAACTGGCCTACATAATTTTCAGTTGTCTCTATGTATTTTTGCCATGTTTGCAATGCACTAGCTCTAATGTGTACATGTCCAGACTCAGACAGGCACGTTCCCTTTTTTGCAGGAAATCAAGGTATTAAACTAACAAATTGAGATGAAAGTATAACATGTCAACATGTCGTTAGGGGTACAGTTTGTAGTGGCAGCAGTTCAATTCCCTAAATTGATACGCAGATACTTATCGAAGATTAATTCCTAACAATAGTATCTGTACGGTGGGTCTGACAGTTGTAGCAAACTCTCTCACCCTGCGGTGGCCTTCACATTCTCATAGGTTTTACGGGACACAAAAACAGCTTCCCCTCTGTTTAGAATTTTCCACTCCTTTAGACCTTTTAGTTGTTGCGCAGAATAAAAAAAAAGCAGACAATATGTTTTATCTTTTATGTCTGTGTTTTTCATGCATAAAGGGAAGCCAAATAATGTGCTGATCAAATATTCCTCAGCATTACACATTCTATTTGCATGAGGTGAGGCCCCAGTGATCTCTCATTGACTCGGAAGAAAGACACAACTTCAGTTCTTGCTTCTATTAGCTGCTCCGCTTTTTCTTCCACATTCATTGTGCCTCTCTGCCCTCTAAATGTTTCATTACTTTTTAAGTTGTTTTTTTTTTTTTTTTGCAAACCTCTGTACTTATTACTCATACAGCCTTAGCATACTGAACCTTCGTACTCATGAAATCAATTAATTCTCTTAAATAATTTACCTTCAGAGCAAACCAGATTAAGCAGAGCGCATTTTTTGTGTGTCAGATGGGTTGTTCTAACTGATGTGTATTTCCTTTTTTTGTGTGTGTGTGTTCAGGCATTAACTTGGCCCTCACCCCATGGCTCGGAGTAGTCTTGGGTGATTAGAAGAAGAGAAGAGCCTTGATAAAGCATTAGTGTGTGACACACACACGCAGCCTGAAGACCCCTCTGTGCATTTGCACACATTCATTTTTCATGAAACAGACTCATAACAATTAGTCTGGTTACCGCCTGGGTAATCTTAGCGTCCCCGTAATGCCTGTGGTCTGCTGTATGACATCACTCTCTTAAAAGTTCTAAATCTGACATTCTCATCCGTTTTCATAGTGAGGACATTAGCAGGCCATGGCTAATAGGCCCGCACTCGTTCCTGGCGAAAGAAGGGCAATAAAGTGAGGGAGCGGGAGAGAGAGAGAGAGAGAGAGAGAAAAAAAAACGAGACGGGAGTGCTCAGAGAAATAGGTTTTTATTCACCAGAGCTTTTACACAAATTAATTTACATGAGCGAGTGAAGAAAATGTAAAGTTGTAATCCAGCATGCTTTGCCAATGCATAGCCTATTTCTCGCTACAAGCATCATAGAAAGCCAAGTGAACGTTTATGCATTATTTCAGCAAATATATTATGCTAACAACCATAGCTAAGTGCTTAGGAATTTGAGGACTACACTACGCCAGGAGCTAAATCGAGACTTTTGGACTTGCAGTTTCCGACTGGCATAGAATGATAGTCTTGTGTGCAGCTTTAGAGCACTTGTCCGCTGCAGAAAAAGCAAAATGCAATCCCGCAGAGATACGCCACCTTCCCACCATACCTCAGTCTTAGTGCTCAACCATAAACACCCCTCACCTCTCCCTAGACACCAAAGCCAAGGTCAAGAAGAAAGTGCAGCCTTTCTCTGTCTATAGGCTATTCCCTGGATGCCCGCACCTCAGTATGGCTGAGCTGCGTATGCTCAAGGAATGTCCCCTCCTCCTTTATTGTGACTGCCAGTCTCAAGGTCAGTTCCTAGGGAGAGGCTTGTGCTTATCTGTTTTTCCCTTCCCTCATTTTTTCTCCTTAGCTATCTTTACCCCCAGTTTTTTTTCTTCACTGTATCACTAGACAGTAGTTCAGAGCTCCCAGCTGGGGGTTTCATGACGTGTTGTCTGACGTGTCTGGGCTTTTTTTTTTTTTCTGTCTCTTTGTCTATCAGTCTTTCTGTTGCGTAGCTGTCATTACAGCCTGTTGTCTAGTTTTCAGAGGACCCGGTGCAGCTACGAGGCTTCAGTCTGATGCTCTGTATGCTTTTGTTGCCTCGCCTCTCCTTCCTCACACTGGTCATGGCCCCTTTTGCCTTGAAGCTATGTTGCAGTGTGTTCCCTGCTAGATTGGATATTGTTGTTGTTGTTGTCTGTAAGCTATGGCAGTCAGCCTTGAGTCAGTGCACTATCTTTGTCTGAACAAGATGCACAAGCTAAGGGAACAAGGGGAGAAAAAAAAAACTCAAGTCTGACCTGAATCAAAATACCCTTTAATATTCCCAGGAAGATGTTTTTAGAGTATTTTATACAGTTCCGATAGAAAAGCAAGACCTCATACTTTTCAGGTGATTTTCTGTTGATTTTCAGTGAACTCTTCTAACCTGCCTTTTGACTCTGTCGGTTGTTAGCTGCCGTCTCTCCAAGAGAGGGCATTTTGTCTCTGAGTCGTTTGGTTAGCTGACCCACGAGAGAATCATCAAGTCAATATATCTCATCAGGTGTGTGTGCGTGTTAGTGAATACATCAGTGAGAAAGAGTCTGTCCACTTGTGTCTGTGTATACTTTTTGTGTGCAAATGCTGTAGTGTCTGTCCTCTAACACACCGCACCAGTACTCTGTAAACACTGGCATTGACTGTGACTTTTGACTATTACATAAGGAACATGGATTTCCAGCTGTCCACGGTAAAAGCCCTGTAAATTCAAATGCTTAATTTTTATAGGCAGCCCGGCATTGACTGAAGTGTCTGCTTGTTATATATTTGGCAAGTGCTGCAAGTCTGAAGGGAAGCTGTCAATAGCAATCCCAGCTATTGATATGGCAGTGGGCAGGAGATGTTACTTGGCCCCCGACTCCGGCATCCCTCTGATCCCTCTACATCATAATTACATTAATATTGACAGACCCTCGACAATAGTCACATTACTATTGATAGGTGGCTGTCAATACCGTGTTTCCCCAAATAAAACATATTCATTCATAACTTGTAAACTGCTCGATAAAAGGCTTTGAAAAGAATATTGGACCCGGCCGGGTTTACTTTCCCGAGAGGGCTGCTGCTGCTGTGGCGGGGATTTCCACCACCTGGCTGTGTGTGTGTGCATGTGACTGATTAGAGCTGTGCATGGATGAGGACTACCATTGACATAAATACATAGTCACATACACAGAGACATAATCTGCACGTTTTCTCCCATCAAGGAAAAACTTTCAGATTAAACTAAACAAATGGTGCCTGTTTATTGGTTACCATACACATTTAGACTACCTCTCTATATTTTCTTTTTAATCCAAACTCTACTTCCATCACAGGCGAGGTTCTAGTCACTAAACATGGCAGCATTTCAAATGCAGCTCAATGAATTTGTCACACCTGCTTACTTCAGCGTGAATTCACTCTTTTTTTCATTCATTTGCTAATTCTAACTTAGTTCGACGGTGTATCCTGGCTCTATTGAAACATCATGAATACACAGATGGTCCTATGCACCGCAATAAACCCAAGCATTGCCACTACATATTAGATTTTTTTTTTTTTTTTTTTTACCTCCTCAAGAAATGTCTAAAGTGACCATCATCTCTCTCTCTCTCTTTCTGTCAAAACTGCCATATTTACCCGGCTGAAATCTCTTTTAAAGCCTCGTGACAAATCCTGTTCAGCGAGACACAAAAGCCACTGTCAAAAAAAGGCCTCTCTGTCTCTCTCTCTCTGTGGGCCTCTTGCTCTGTCTCTCCTTGCGTTAGTTAGTCTCCCACTTCTTAAGCGTTTCATTTGAGGAAAGGGCAGATAAAACTGGAGGCGGCTACTGTGAGCAGTTTAGAAACGTATGCAGCGCAAAGTAGCCCGGACGTCACAATGGTGAGATCCCATATGGAGTCGACTCTAAGGGGAGGAAAATTGTTCCACATTTGGCAGATGTTTACGGTGTACCAGAGACTGTGCCGTTAGCCTAATCCCTAGTGATGTGATTTGTACACACACCCCTATCTCCAGAGGGAGCAGGCACCAAGAGCCCCTGGGCTTCGCCTTTTCTGTGTGTGTGTCTATGCATGTGTGTGTGTGTGTGTTGGATTGGGTGTGTTTATACACTGGAGAGAGCAGTCTAAGACCCCCTGCTCCTCTGCATTGCACAGCTCAAAGGTTGCATTAAGGACGGGTTTTACATGTGAAAAGTGATTTCCGTTCCTATGTATAAAGAAAAAATAACCTTCCTAACAGGATGGGCCTCACCCCCGGGGCCTCATTCCTCCCAACAATCTAGTTGTCCTTTTAATAGTCGGCCTCTATATATTTTGTTCATGACTTCAATAAATCAAGTGTGGTGTTGCATATATGGTAATAAGGTTTTTAATAATGTAAAGTCATTAGACATTAATGTATTTGATCATTTGCAGTTTAAGGGAAAATTGAGTTTTTTTTCCAACCTGGATCTTTCTGT
The DNA here is from genome assembly GCA_033000465.1 of Sciaenops ocellatus. Lineage (NCBI taxonomy): Eukaryota > Metazoa > Chordata > Actinopteri > Sciaenidae > Sciaenops > Sciaenops ocellatus. Next base: position 16,489,495 of record CP136869.1, read on the forward strand.
AGTTTTGTCATCGTCTGAGATCTTTTTTTCTCTCCTGTTTCATTTGTTTAAAACATGTCTAATCACTTGTGCTATTTTTTTTGCATTGTCAACAATAAAGTTGACAATAAATAAACTGCCACTGTGTCATGACATCTAGCAATGATGGCCCAAACATAACAAAAATTAGCCCCAGGCTGTAAAAAGATCTTGCTCTTTTGTATGTATCTCAGTATGTATACATTGCAAAATTGGAAGTCCACTCATTAAAATCCTGGAAAACATCATTAATGCATATGTCCTTGTTTATATTTTTCCAACAGGTTTGGAAAGCGACGACAGCCAAAAGCGGACAGCTGGAAGTTCTGCTCCAGAAACTGATGTGGATCCACAGACCCCGGTATTGCGCATCAGCCAACTGGATGCCCTCGAGCTAGACTCAGCCCTTGAGCAGCTGCTATGGACCCAGTTTTCCCAGTGCTTCCAGAACTGCCGCCCGGGCCTTCTCACCCCACTGGAGCCTGAATTGAGGGCTCTGCTTCAGCTGTTTCTGTGGCGGTTCACACTATATTCTAGCAGCACCACTGTGGGCCAGTCTTTACTGAGCCTACGCTATCACAATATCCTTTCCTCGTCTCCCCGTTACAGACCTCTGTCCCGGAAGCAGAAGTTGAGTCTGGCCCTGCTCGCTGCAGGTCCACACTGGCTCAAGGAGCGTTCCCATAGCCTGCTTCTGTGCTTGGGTTTGAATGCAGGAGGGGCTGTGTCTGAAAGCGGTGGTTTACTTCAACAGGGTCTCCGCAATTGCATGACCCTTGTTTCTAGTATAGCCCAGCTTGCAAGTCTCATCAACTTTCTTGTGTTCCTAAGGAAAGGTCGCCATCCAGTCCTGGCTGAAAGGATTGTAGGAGCTCGGGCGGTTTTTAGCAAGCCCAATGTGGTCCGGGACATAACCTACCAATACATGAACCGTGAGCTGCTGTGGCACGGCTTTGCTGAATTTCTCATCTTCCTGGTGCCATTGATCAATACAAGGAAACTGCAGGCAACAGTGTCTTCGATTGTTTTTGGGGGACAAAGCACCAAAGGGGAGGGAGCGACAGAAGGGCAAGGGGTGTTAAAAGAGTGCGGACTGTGCGGAGAGTGGCCGACCATGCCTCATACAGTGGGCTGCCAACATGTTTTCTGCTACTACTGCATCAAAAGCCACAGCATTGCAGACGCTTACCTCACCTGTCCCAAATGTGGCGCAGAGGCAGGCCAGCCTGAGCTGGTCAAAATGGAGGTGGAGATGATTGGCAGATGATGATGTGTGATGAAGTTGTCATGACAGTTTGTTTTTGAACTTATTGAACTTTTTGAAATTAGTGGTTCACACCTTTATAGCTGCACAAATGCGATGCAGTGAACAGACTCTTGACTAACCACCTTTGTGTGATTATGTTGATTTATCTGAAATTTTACTGCATTTTGATGAAAACTTAATAAATAATTTAACTTTACCATACAAATGTTTTGTAAAGACAGGATTATATGAAAATATGAAGAGGGTTTAACAGTCATTCTGCGTACATTCCTCCATTTTTTTAAATATTTTTTTTTCACATGGTAGTCGTGTATGAGTTTATGACTGGACTTCAGTCTTTATGATGTCTGTGTCTTTTCTGAACACACATCGACCTGCTATGTTTAATGTATGTGTGCATATATTGACAATGCTCTGCCCCTTCCGTTTCTCCGGCTGGACTTTGGACAGAACTATTTGTCTTTGGTGCACTGGACAGACTACAGAGAACCACACAGAGCATATATTTGATGAGTGAACGTGTTGATTTATGCTCCAAATTGGCTGTGTGTTAGCACATGTGTATGTGTGTGTGTGTGTTTGTTGAAATGGGAATATTTGTTCTGATGAAAAATGCAGAAAGTCAGCTGAATAAATAATGGGAGGAATTTCTGATGCCTCTCATCATGGCCAAATTAGCATTTGTTGTGTATTTTGTGCCTAAATTGTATTTCAACATCATTAAAATTGATAGAGTGCTACCTCTTGGGTGTTTATTTAGTTAAGTGGAGGAGAGAGAGATGAGGGAAAGTTGTAACAATCAGCACACTTCTCTCTAGACAGGCCCGGTCGTTCTAACTCCCATTATCCGTTTTCACAGCACCCCAACATGCTCAAGATCAAGGGGGCAGCCGGGGGCTTGGATTGACTCTCACACACACACTTGACAGCCAGCCTCTCTTTTCCCTTGGCCGTTCTCTCTTTTGCTGCCTTTCCATCTCTCTCCCTCTGTAATCTCTAGGGCCCTCGCCCCTATAAGACTGGAGTAAACTGTACCAAAACCCTGGCAGTCGTCTCCTTCCTCGCAGGCGAATTACTCTCTAATCCCTGTAATGAGTCCAAAGATGCTTATTTATGCTGGAGTTAACCTCCACCAGTGAGCCCAGCCCCGGGCCAAACGCACCCCAGCTGAGTGAAGCCTTTCCTGGGCTGACAAGAGAGGAGTGGGGTGGGGTAGGGGGCTACCTCCCACCTCTCCTTCCCTCCCCCTTCTTCCCCTCTCCCGCTCTGATCACTAGGGCTTAATTGCTGATTGCCGAGACGATCAATCGGAACTGCAGGCGTGATAGAAAGCCTATTGCGGAGAGCTGGTCTCAGATCTACTGGCTCAGAAAGATGTGTGTACACACTTTTGCACTCAGATGAGGTTAATGTTTCTGTTGAGCAGAGAGGATAAAGCATGAAATATTTGTCCTCATGAGGTGCATGAATGCCCGGAAGAATACTGGGTCAGTGTACTGGATGATCTTAAATTATTTATGTTACTGACCGATATGATCTTTATTTCTCCTAGAACTTCCGCAGGTCTGCAGAGTATATGTGCTAGAGTGTATGTCCTTGGTGGTAATGCAAGGCCAAAATTAATGAATTGTATGGTTTAAAGCTCATATAAAAGTATTGAAATAGCCCCTCGCTGGATTAAAAGAAAATGTACACCTTGAGTTGGGGGTTACAGTCCTAGATGATGATTGGTTCTGACACACTGGGGGGGGGGGGGTAGGTCCTCTCTTATATCAAGGACATTTTGACTAATGAATCCTATAGCAATGCATATAAAGGGAAGAGCGGATGTCAATATTTTATGCACTACATTACATTAATGTACGGCAAGTCCCAGAAAGCAAGATTAAGGAGATGTCTGAGATTAGGGATGCATATATGATCAACCGTAATGCCACTGGGACATGTCATTGTCTTAACATTCAGACAGACTTACAATCCAAACCTTTTTGCAGATATTACTCTACAACTCTAACTGAAGTCCCGAATCCTCAGGAAAAAGGAAAGATAAAGAAGAAACAGTGCATTAAAGTCTATTAATTGAGTTAGGCCATGGATTGAATTAGTTGGAAGTTGGAACAGGGCTCTGGACTTAAGGAAGGTAGCTAGGGCTCCGTTAAGCCTATCTGTCTTTGGATCTTTTCTAATTCACAGTCTCTGCATGGAGAAGAAAAAGAGGAAGAAGCCCAGATTCCCAGCGGCTATGCAAAGCAATCTGCACATTCACACGCAGCCATTTAGGGAGCAAATTGGCCCTGTGCCCCCTCTGACGAAGGTTTTAAGAGAAAGGGAATTAGGGCGTTGAATCCCTAACTAGATCTCCTTCTTTGATGAGCCTCTTTATCCGCCTGTCCCTCATCTCCATTTCTTTGATGTTAGGCGTTGATTTTCCTGATTAAATAGTTTTTAAAGTAAAAAGCTCTTCTCTGGGCTCTGTAATACTGGGTACTTTACTGTACCTATTGTAGGTTCGTTTGTGTGCATGCTTGTTGAATGGTCCATCTGTGGTATTCTTTAATTGGAACAGAGCCCCTGGCTTGCAGATAATAATAAGGATAGTACAATAGCTCTGATTCATACATGCATATTTTTCCCTGAGAAAGAATGTTATCATTTAAGCTTATGCCTGGCTTTTACCTCTTCATTTGAAATGGCTTGAAGGACTCAGAAAGCCCTATGCATCACTAATGAAATTAGAGTGAAAACACCTGTGCTTTTTCAATTCACCAAAATTCCATCTCTGATCCTTTTGCTCATGGTGTAAGCTTTTACCTGCTTTTAAACAGGTAAGGGAATTACATCCCTCTTGTAATGGGGAGATATTTCCAACAACTGACATCACTTTCAAAGAGCCAATGACATTATTTTCATGCCAAGAAAAGATGAAACAAAAACAAAAAAATCCAACATTTATTTGTTGACACCTCAGAGGATTTTTGACACCTGTATTTTTTTTTTCTTGTGGCATGTCCAATATGTCAATAGGAGTTACAAGTATCTCTCACATTTCATCTATTCAATAAAAGACATGCCAAACATAAAACACCAAAATTCCTCCAAGGTAGTGAAATCCTAGGTGTGCTTGAGTTCAGGGCTGCAGCCGCTGCAGGTACCTGTGTTATGAGAGTTCTTTCAACACCTGCCGGGCTTTGGATACCATCGGGCCCAATTATCTTAGTCTGCCTCCTCTTCTTAACCACCTCTTCAGTCTAACAGGTCAGGGGAACAATCAATCACACCTAAAATAAGGAAGTAATTTCCTGAGCTTTTATCGTGGTGTTGAGGTTTTGTCTGGTTGCATTTCACACCTTGAGAAAGATGGAGCTGTGCTGGTTTGGGAATATATAGTATTTGGCCTTTCCTTTTTTGTTCTCAAGACCCAGGATAATTTGAGATCTATATAGGATCTATATGTTCACCTCAATATGTGTAGTTTGGAAGAGCAAATACAAAGAAAAAAATGCACAAAAAAGTCCTGTATGTTTTGATACACATCGATAAAGGTTATGCTACTTTATAACTTAAAAAAAGTTTAAATGTAGGCTGTATCCTCCTACTCTACATGAGACACAAATATCCCTGACAGCAGGGGAGACTCTTATAAACGCAATATTACAAATCTTGTTATCCTCCACATTTCTCTTTTAATTTATCCACCTTCATAAACCATTTAAGAGATTTGGTGGATAAGATATAATATAGGTAAACTTAAAATATTTATACAAACAGATTTTATTGCATACATTATAAATCTGTCAGATCTGAACATCACTTTTTTCCTCCCTGAAGCACCATGGAACATGTACGCTCACTGACTGAACATTAAAAAATATTATAAACTGACTGGACAAGTGAGGTATTTGACCACATCAAACAAAAACACTAAACAGACACCAGAAGTGTGTTATTTTTTCCAAGTTATTTCATATTTCACATCCTCTTACCCTAACACAGGGCTAAAGAGATGGAAGCAAACTTTACCTGACCTGGCCTTTGATTGGAAGAGCTGGGGCAGGAGTAGCAAGGGGATTGGACAAACGACCAGAGGGCATCATGGGGGATTATACACAGGTGTGTTGTGGTGTGCCTAGGGTAAGATTTGCCAAAGCCAAGCCTGTTTGTGTGTGTGTGCATCCTCCAGTCTGTGCGTGTGTTTAGCCATCTCAGTCGTCTTCCTACTGATGTCTAGAACAGACTAAATGAGCAATAATCTGCACACATCCCTCCAGATGTCCCAGTGAATTTCCTGTGGCTTAAGGCGCCAGCTGAGCTCTTTGAAAGTTTTGATAACTTCTGCAAATGTGATTGAACCTCTGCTTGTTCAGGAATGTGGTGCAGGACACAATGTGCTTACTCCTATTTCTCCTCAAAGGGATAAAAAAGGAGGCATGTGCTTGGCTCCGGTACTAATACACCTATTGGTACAACATAGTCATGTGCACCTGTGTGAGGATTGTTAGAGAAAGATATTTGATGTGTGGTGTAACCACTGAGAAATGAAATTTTAAATAACTTTTAATATTTTTTTTATAGACAATTTTAAGTTGTACTAAGGTTACCAAAATTATTATAAGATGAAGATGAGAATGTTCACATTTGGTTTGTCTCCAGTTTTATAATTTGCAAATTCTATGTAAAGTCACATTGCAAAAAATAGCAAGGTCTTTGTTTTCTGTTGTCCAGCTCTGTTTGTATCAACAATACAGTGTACAGATATTTAGTTTTATGTTGTTGGAGCTCGGGTTATGGACTCATTTCCATAGATGTACAGTTATTGAGGGGGGAAAAGCCTCTGATCTCTGTGCAATCAACCAGAAGTTGTCAGCAAGAACAGAGGAAGATAGAGGAGTAGAACAGAGCTTTATTCCCCACCATCTGTCAATCAATGATACTACAAGGCCCTCAATCCACACAAGCAACCAAATACAACCAGGAGCACATGTAAAGTGACATGAATATTTGATAATGTCCTGCCAATCTCACTACCATTACTTTAGTTCATTGACAAAATCTAATATTTAGAACGTCAGAACCTAGTTGAGAACAAAAATATGTAAGAACATAAGGAAAGACAGAAACACAATAATGGCTATGGATGGAAAGAATTTTCGATAAAGCAGCCTCACAGGGGCATAGAAAGAAGCAACCCTGCATGTAAAGATAATATGGAGTTTCTGTCTGGGAAAGGTAACAAGAGGAATTTCTAAATTACATGTGTACGCAACACACTGAACAATGAGAACAGCAGGCAGAAAAAGCCTAACCCTGTTAAGTATGAGGCTGCCGGGTAATGACAATGTATTTGTGCATTTCAGCATCTTGGAATCTCCGGCTTGCCGGGGAAGGAAGAAATATAATTTTTGTGGTTGCCATGGATACCTGTGTGTGAAGGTTTTGCTGCGAGTCTCGACTCCTCCAGGAGATCAGTGAACCGCATGTGTCAACCAGCATTAACCTGCTCAGTCCAACAGATGCACAGAGACACACATGCACAAGAAAGAATAATAAACACACACAAACATGCACATTAACCTTCTCATCTCACTGTAGAGTACAGTACAAACCCAACTGCAGCTTCTAAACACACAAACACACAATTGTGAGTAGAGCTATGTGCTGTCGGAGCTGATATGCCCTTGAGTGAACACGGTGGTGTAACCTGAAGAAAAAACTTTGATTATGATGTTGTTCTGTTGTACTACATGAGGTCTAAACCTCCATTGTGGAATTTGTACTTTCCAAACAGACAAAGTACTCCCTCCTAAAAACTGTATACTGTCTGTATGTTGTGTAGTTTCTCCATTAGCGCTCAATAATAATCAGCTGTCATGTCTTTAAATAATGTAATTCCCTAATTTTTAGGGTAGGATATGATTTCAGGCTATTCTCCCTCACTCTCAGATAATTCATGTGTGGTGCTCTATCTTAATATGTGGAGCATTAAGCCAGGGTTAGAGAATTGTTCCAAGTGGGACCATGTCAACTAAATTATTCAGTTATATTCCTGTAGCACCCACCAAATTAATATATATGCATACTATAACTGACCCTGTTAGAGCAGGGTCAAGTATAATGTGGCATAATATACAAATACAGACTGTGCCTGTTAGTCTGTGCCTCACATTGTGCTGGTGTCTTTTTTTGTCTTTTTTTTCTTTACATAATTTCAACTAAACCCTTGAAATAAAACCAATTTTTATAATCATCAGTTCTCCTAGATTAAGACTTTCGTGGTCTGGCGAAAGCACATTGCCCTCCTCTGGGAGGCAATACTAGATTGCTTAATAACTAGACAGATTTATAAAAAAAGACATAAATTGAGGCCCCAGATTTTCTGAAATTCTAACTTAGAATCAGCGCTCTGGCATTTCCATAGTCTCTGTTTTCATCCTCTTCACAAACATGCCAGACTTTTCTCTGTTGGGCCCCTAACTGACACTCTGGGCTCGTTGTCAAGTATTATGTTCTCAAGTGTTTGTGCTTGTCTTCTGCGCCAAGCTGCTGGAGTCCTCTCTGCCCCATCCACAAAGGCCTATACAACATTCAGCAGTCATAGCTCTGCTTGTCTATCTAGGAGCCCAGCGTGTTTTCCCTCAAAGTCAAATTAAAAAGGTATGCCAGAAAAGAGAGCGTATCTGCAATTCAGAACACATTTTTCTATCAGACAGGAGATATATTGCCGACTAAGTATTGTCAGATGTTGGCAAATTCCACATATTTTTCATATCCGGCCCCCTGAAACTTGGGGCCGCTTCAAGACTCAAGGCACATCATCGACAAAGACTCTGTTTGACCTTAGGAGCACCGGCAGAAATGAACCAAATATCCATTCTGTTTTCTACGAAAATATTTTCTCTGATATAAATGCAATATCACCGTCCATAAATCATTTAGGAATTCATTTGGAAATCATTTGAAAAACACATTTATTTGGGGAGGGGGGGTTGTTCATCAATAAACGTGGCTCCTGTGGAAAAGTTTATTTATATATTCATGCATTCAATAGATTCAGTTATTCATGTATTCACTCATTCACAAGGCCTAGTCAGTGGCTATGCGTCAGGCCCCTGTGTGTGCGTTTATGTGTGTGTGTGTGTGTGTGTGACCTGCGGCGTAGTCCTGCTATGCTGCGGGCTAGTGCTGTTCCCCAGGGGGCTCTCATCTTTTACTGAGCCCTGACAGAAGATGGAGGCTGAGAGAGGGGTCCGCTGCATTAAAAAGCCTTTACCTAGCTCTGATTTATCACCCCTGCCTCACACATACACACAAACGCACACATGCACACAATCACACGCTCACACAAACCCGCCTGCCAACCCCACGCCATCTCACCATTCCTTGCCGCAGCTCGACTCTACACTCTATCAAACACACAGACATATGGACGCATGCACGCACATACACAACATACACACACACACACACACACACACTCACAACAGACACACATTCACACACCATCAAACACATACTCGTTCCATCATAAGATGGCTGCCTCGGAGAAAGAGTGAGGGAGCGAGGCGCTGCACTGCACCGCAGTGGTGATTTTGCATTTTAATGGTACCCCTCCTCTCTTCCCTTCAACCCTTCTTCTCCCCTCAGTTGGTAATTCTGGTGTGTCGCAAGCAGGCAGGCGGCAAGCCATCGGCTACCTCACTACAGGAAGACAGAGCGACACAATTACAGGACAGCATTTCCTGGGTACGTCACCTGCAAACGGCTGCATTTGAATGTGACAGTCACTGAGGAGGTGAGGGAGGAGATCAAGGAAAGATGTGTGCATGTGTGTGTACAGTGGGAGAAAGTAGATTGTCATTACACCACAACAAGCATGGAGTCCTAGAAGACAGCCTCTGTACACATGCGCTATATGGACCTTTAATTGCACATGAAGACACCTGCACACACACAAACACATATACACACACATACAAACAGATAAGGAAAAGAAAAATATGTTTGCAAAATTTAACAAACCAAGCTACATGCATACACATCAAACAGGACACGGACAAAGGTGAACACTGCTTTTAAAATGTTTTACAATGAATTCAAAGATACGCACATACAAATACACACGCAGAACAAAACTGTCAACAGCACACACACAAAGAACACAGCACTTTGTCCTTGAGAGGGTCCAAGACTTGGTAATCATATTCATTCATTCATTCATACATATGGGTGGAATACATTTGCTCCATCTCCGCTCGAGTTATTGCAGTGAGTGCTGATAAAAACTGGGGGTGGGGGGATGAATGAAGACAGGGGAATGAATTTAATCTCTGAATACCAACACACATTAATACAAATTGACTGCACAAGAAGTTATATGTTTAGCATGACTAATTTTTGTCATTGTAGTCTTCTATTCAGCCCCTATTCAGTCATGATCGATGCCAGGTAAAATTGAGAATAAGACTTTCAATGAGACTGACTCCTGCACAGGAAGGTAGGAACACAGCACAGGACAAACTAATTTACAATTTTCCGGGTCATCATTAAAAAAAGAAAAAAAAAGAAAAACTAATTAATCTCTTCATTGATGCTTGAGAGCTTGTTCACACCTGCAAACTGTTATTTTTAACTCTAGCTCAGATTTGGTTTCAGAGCAAACAAAATGAAACTTTAAATGCAGAACTGCTTTCATTAAAATGTACCACAATTGTTTTATACTTTATATATTACCTTTATGTATGTAATTATAAGACATTTATATGACAAGAATTCAATAATTTGGTGCATTTGATGTGTGTATCTGTGCTGTAGACCATCACGTCTCTGTGGAGGACGACAACCAGAACAGTACATAAAACATTTTGGGAACTGCAAAGCCGTGAAGAGGTATTTTCTAGCAAGTCTTGTCTTGTAAATGCTTGTAAATAAGTCTAAATGATGTCTTATAGCTTGTGTCCGTGTGTGTGTGTGTGTGTGTGCATGCGTGTGATCCAAGCAAGCAAGCATCTGATGAGCTGTGGTGTGAAATTTAGACCTTTTTGTGTGTGCGCGTTTGCCAATGCTGCCTTAGATACTGGAATAACAAAAGCAAGCTTCTCCTCCATCATTCACGGAGTGTGTGTGTGTGTGTGTGTGTGTGTGTGTGTAGTACTACATGCGTGTGTTTGTGCAGGAATAGGAGGAGGAGGAGGAGAGATTGCTGGTAATGGAATAATTTCTCACTTCTTGTAATAGAGGTTGCTGGTGTTAAAGAAAAGATGATAATAACACTGTTCAGGCTGAAAATGGAAATAAATCCTTTGTTTAACTTCTAATTCTATGAATTTTTGAAACAGTGCATATTCACAATTCATCACATTACGGCTCTGAGAAACTATTTACTATTTACATCCATATAATACACAATGAAATGACACTTTAGGACAAGCTTTCAGATGTATGCTTTTTGTGTTTCTTTCTGTTTGTGTGTCATAGCAGGAAAATTCACAACTGTAGATCAGCTGCATGCTACCGCCATTCATTAGTTTACACTTGATGTTTGTGATATATGTCTGTGTATATAGATGATTTCCTGATTTGACGGGCATATGAAGTCATTTGTTTTTAAAAGCAGCAACATTTTGCTACTAATCTGTTTGTTTCTGTGTCTGTGTGCGTGTGTGCTGATGAAATGGAGGTTGAGAGGAAGCCTGCTGCAGCTGTTGCCTTCACAACCATAATTCATTGTTGGGAATGCTACAATCTAGATTACATCTCTTGGAGTTTAAAAGTGTATTTTCCCATAAACAGCAATCTACAGCTCATAAAAATTAATTTTGCTTCAGCATAAACAATCCCCTTGTCCTCACACCCCCGCACATGTGTGTGTGTGTGTGTGTGTGTATGTGTGTATACATGTATGTGTCCGTATGGCATAAACAATCCCCTACTCCTGTCAGGAACACAGAGTGATCCATCAGTTTCTCCACAGAAAACCAATTTCACTGGAGATGTTCAGTTTTTCACAGACACACACCACCTATCCTCGCACAGAGAGAGAAAAGGGTAAAAGAGAGAAAGACACACGCACACATACACACACACATAGACGGAATAGAGGAAGATAAAGAAACAGGAAAACGAATGGCAAGGAAATGGAACAGAAAAGAGAAGGAAACAGCGCAAAATTGAAAAGGAAGGATAGGGGGAATAAGAGAAAATAAGAAAGACCCTTCTTGCTGTTTAATAGGACACACTGGTATTTGCTGTCTCATCAGTTCAATAAAGTATGTAAAAACTGTTCATCTGTTGCCCTACACTCGCACCAGGAGTTGACGCATAGAGCCTATCAAATAGTCTTCATGTGACTCCAAAAAAAAAAAAAAAAAAAAAAAAATCAGTTTCAGTTTCACATAGTGGTGTTTGTAATTTAAAAAATGAATAAAGACTGAAAGAAAAAAAAGAGGTTTTCTAGCTTTTGACCATAAAAAGCTTGAAGTACGGAATTATGAGCGAGGAGCAAGGCATACTGTGGCGGCCCAGTTTTGCCGTGTTGAAGCGGGCAGATGACAACATAATTACAGAGTCATCTTATAACACGTGATTAAACAAACAATACATGTCGTCTCCTCCTAAGGTCCCCGTCTCCAGCATCTTTTGTTTTCATGCATGTGTTTGCTGAATAGCCGTGTTGCATGTGTTTCCCACTCATGGGAAGGAAAAGGAGGTAAATTTATGCATATATGTGGATGCAGACATATCCAGATGGAATTATTGTATGCAGACAAATAGGCGATGGACAGCAGCCTAATGTATCTTTGTAGTAATGGGCTTAAGTTAAAACAAGATGAGAAAGGCCTTCATTTTAGAGGAGCTGCATTGCTACTAATGACTAGAGGGCCTCCAACTGCCATCTCAGCCTATTATAACTTAGAGATAGCTCTTCTGTGTTTTTAAAGATGAATGCAAATTAAAAAGCATTAGGCTACATTCATTTGCGGTCTTTGGCATATAGGCCACTTTTGGTCCGAGGGCCACTTAAGGCTGCCTTATTTCTTCAAATGACCTTGAAATCAAAGAAAGAGCAAGTTTTAATGATTTAGAGGGCTCTTAAAGACTCGAAAGGAAAAGCAACACAGGGCCTCATTAAAATTTTCATTTAAACATTAAAAAAGCTTTTTGTTACAAATGTTCCTGCCAGGATGCTGAGTTGATACGCAAAGAAGGCCATAAGAATGCCCAGAGTCTGAGCCAATTTGATGTCAGTGCATCTCCTCATCCCTTCATCAGTGATTCTATAAATTACAAGGCATGCTTATTTGGCTGCTTCATAATTTTCTCCGTGAGACTCAGGCTTGTGTGTGTGATAAACGACGCGCTGTGGAGCATTGTGATTTGGTGCAGGGCCTGTGAATGACCTGGGGAATGCAGCGTGTCACTTTATATTTAGCTTCTATTTCCTCACCGCCTGCTCTTCCGCTGCACATGGTATGATTTCAGTTTGTGAGTGTTTGTGTGTGTGTACGCGAACAAAGAGTGAGACATATCCCATCACCCCCTAAAATTCCTTCATTCCCTCCTCCATTGCTCCCTTATTTCCCCAACGACTCAGCACGCCTTGTAAAAACCTTAGCCAGGCTGCTCAGCGCCCTTTAAAATGTAAAGCAATATTACGAAGCCTGACACTTTGATCTCTGTTACTATGGTATTGTTTCAGGGGTCCAGTGAATGTAAAGAAAGCTGTGGCTGTCCGGAGTTAAATGGGTGTCTGCCAGGATATTCACTTTACAGGTTGTTTTCACACTGAAGGAAAATATATAAGGAACTGATGAGAGAACTGTAATATTGTTTGTTTGTTACAGGTGTTAAGGCATTATAAATGCCAAAAATAAAGAAAAATGTGCCACATATTTTTCAGTTTTTGGCATGTGGATCCAGAACCTCTGTAACTTCACCTCTCATGTGTTTAGTTATTTACAGCCCTGACAACAAAAAGCCTTGAACTGTTCAACAAACTACACAGCACCCTTTGTGTCACAGGCAAAACAGGAAATCAGGCTTTTGTCCGCTCGAGATGGCATCAAAAAACACCTTGTTTCATCTGTCTTAAGCAATCCCATCTTGACGCCTTCACACGTCCCCATGTGGGGCTGTGCCGCTCCTCAGAACAGATTGGGAAACAGCACAAACGATCTGCCGGGGAAGTCCCAGCGGGCTGCCATAACATGCTCGTTTGCCGACGTACCTCTGTTGCACAGAGCCCTTGTTTGATTTCTCTCAGGTTGCCCCTCCTTTTCTTTCTCTCCTGCTCTCACTCTCACTTCACTTCTATCACTTGCTCATTTTGCTGTCTATATCACCTACTTTCTTTCTTTCTCTCTTTCTCTCTGTCCCTGACACTCAGTCTCTGTCAGCCTGTTGGCCCGTCTGTTTGCGTCTCTTTTTCTTTTTCTCTGGGGCCTGCCTCCCTTTCTCCCTCACACCTCCTCCTCCTTCTCTTTCACTTTAAAATACGTGTTAGTTGGCTGTGTGTCTTGTAGAAATGCCAGCCGTGATTGTATCCTTCATCCACAAGGCAATAATAAGGCAGGTGTACTCCTGCCCCCTCAGTTTTCCTCACGTTCTTTCTCTCCTTTTGTACTTCAGAAATTAGGTATTGCAGCAGTAAACACTAAGAGCAGAAAATAAGCCAAAAGAAAGATATATATGCATTAAAAATAAAATAGATTGCCTTTTTCATATGTTAGTTTGTGTGTGGCCTTTGTTGACACCTGGGTAAATCCAGAGAAAATGTTGTTAATGTTTTTTTTTTCCATTCTAAAGGGTGCATCGCTACAAGAATTGTGCCTTTTGTTGCTTAATGCTGTGTCCTCTTCCCACTGATGCAGTACTGCCAACTGCGCAAACAATATTTATCTCCTCATTTACTAAAAAAGCACACTGAATTTCCTCCTGGGGGTAAAAAGTAGCAAAGTTTTGCAGAATCAGTTGTTGGATAAGTTAGAAAGTTGCATTACACCTGTTAGCAGAAAAACAACAGGTTCTGTTTTGGTACATACCTCCAAATACAGCCGGCAATAAATAATAAGATTTCATGTTGAGTATTTGTGCACGGGGGACAATGGTTTCCTGATTTCTCAGGTGTAATGCTTTGGTGGATGAATCGCAGGTGTAGGAGATATTGTGTGGTGGATGGAACCCAGGTGCTGGAGTTATTTCCGGTCTGTGCCGTTAATCACCAAGCTGACGCTGAAATATGGCTTGCATTTTAGTGGTTTTAAAATAGAGTTCCCTTGACTGCATATACTTAGGTAGAGAAATAATAATAATAAGGGCAAGATAAAGTCAAGAGATTGTGAGAATGTTTCATATGAATATGCTGCAAAATATGTTCCGTTTTATCAGTGAATGTGGGCTTAAAGTCTCTAAGATAATAGAAACTAAAAAGGATCTGATGCTGTCTGCCTGATAGCAATAATTTGACAGTTTCAATTCCTATGCAGCAATCAGGGCTTTGATGTAAGGAGCTGATTAATAACTAACTTCACCAATCGCTGTTAAAGGATTTTATGTGCGAATGCAGCCTTCTAAGTAGGAACAAATGAGCAAGAACAAGCACAGTTCCTCTTTTTCCACAAATCAGGTTAACTCTCTTTTCTAGGGCCCAACACACAACATAGAGGCATGGAACACAGGTGTGTTTGTGCAATCACTATTGATTTGAATTCCATAGATTAACTCATATTTTAACATATCAATAATAAATAGAAACACGATACATGTTTGTCCTAAAACTCGTCCTGTCCTCCTTTCTATTCCTGTTTTGATTCATTACTCTCATGTCCCCTGGAAGACTCTGAATGTGATAAAGGTTTACATCAAAAACAGACTGTCTAAATATCTGATTATGAGCTGTTTATCCTCGTTAAATGATGACAACATAGTAACGCCAATACGCAAGTGGCCTCAGATGTGATGTTGGTCAATATCTATTGACAGACAAATCATTGTTGTTGTTCTTTCGTTTCGTCATTGTCCAGGCCCAATGCATGAGGGGCTAAACTGGGAGTGAATGTGATTGGATTTTCAGTCTCCGTCATTAAATTCCCATGCGGGGAATACTAATTCCAGTATTTAGTGCGGTGATGCTAGGGCTTGCTTTCATCTTAAACTGATTCCAGTCTAATTAGATTGGGCATGTGGGGGGTGGTGGATGTATCCGTCTGGACTAATCCCTGCCTCTCTGTCCCAAACATTGTATTATCCAGAGAAAATCCATTGGCTGCAGGCTATTCAAAGGCAGATCTGCCTGAACTGCAGCCTCTGTACTGTATCATCTGGAAAGCTGTGGCTGGAAGGGTGCACTGTGCAGTGAGGGTGGAACCTAATGGTCATGAGTGATGTATGGGTTGCAGAAAACGCCATTTAGAATTTACAGTAAACCTTTTATCGTGTATTCAGGGCAAGACCGCTCACTGCTGCGGCCTCTTTAGCAAAGCTGTGTCTAAACTACTATGAACTACTCTTCTCTTAAGAGGGCCTTTTTATTCTAGGACAGTGCAGTTAGGTAGCACAATTGGGTGGCCCCCCAAAAAATAGTCACATCAAAATGGTTCTTTTATCAGGTTTTATGTTTAGTTTGACCTAGAAACAGTAATTTCAGTACATATAAGTAAGAATTGGCAAACAATACACTTGTGTATACCCTTGTGTACACAAACACAGATGCACACACATTTACTGAGCATAGATCACCCTGTCATCCTGCTTGTGAATTACTGGCAGACCACAGTGAAAACACAGCGTAAAGACGTCCTTCTTCTAGGCATTGAGAAGGCCAGAAAAATGAAAGGCCTTCAGCCATTGTTCTCCACAAAGGTCAAACGCAATTCAATCCCGTAATATGGTGAGGGGGAGCCCTACCACGGCAACTGCCTGCGCTTTAAGGGTGAGCAACAGGAAAGGGCCATTCAGCAGAACAGTTGCACCCTGTGAGCCAAGCACATTCGTCAAGGGCGAGGGGTGAAGTCAGAAGGGGGGAGAGAAAAGCTGTTTTTGAGGCTTTTACATGTCGCGGCTGTTTCACTGCACACTGAAGTGTGTTAAGCGAAACAATAAAGGCCACAGCCAATTCTGCTGGAGTGAAAAGATCCTCATCTTCCCCTTCATTTTTGCTGCCCTTGTGAAATTTCATTAGGTGGATTTAACGACTTGTGAATGTCGGCTTTC
The DNA here is from genome assembly GCA_033000465.1 of Sciaenops ocellatus. Classification (NCBI taxonomy): domain Eukaryota; kingdom Metazoa; phylum Chordata; class Actinopteri; family Sciaenidae; genus Sciaenops; species Sciaenops ocellatus. Next base: position 16,505,984 of record CP136869.1, read on the forward strand.
TCCGTGACCCTGACACTAGTGGCGGACACGTCTCACTGGCAGGGTGTGATGTATTGTGTTGAGGTGTTCCTGAGGTGCAATTTTTAATGTGACAGCATCCGTTGACCTCAGATCTAAAAAGTCACTCTTCTGTCTCACACTTGTGTGCAGTTTGTTCCTTAACAGAATTAAAAAAAACATTATATCGTTGGCAACACTAATATCTCATCTCAACATCAGATATCCATAGAATGGAAAATCTAGGTTAAAAATGGGATTCTGTGCTTAAGTATACCCTTTTTCAACACATCAGCATGGTCCTCACATACCGGCAATGAGAGGATCAACCTTACCAAGTTTAGGTCACATGTTCTTTAGTCTCTGTTATGTCTGTTTATCCATGATTGTGATATATTATTGTGGACTTTTCCCTTTAATGGGAGGGGTCCAGAGCTGCACCTGATCAGATCCAGATTAGCAGACACTTCCAAACATAATCCCCCGCATCTGCTTAGAGTCAGATTACCACAAATAGCATAATGACAGGAAATACCCATTATATGATTTTTGTCTGTCAGTGACTGGAATGACAGTTATTAGAGGGTTATCAACACAATACATATTTTGTTAACGGTATGACATAGGTATACTTGTTTTGGAAAATGATGTGCCTTAATTTAAAAGTGTAATATGGAAACTACATTTAAAAACAAACAAACAGCTAAATGCATGGTAAATAACCTGCTTCAGTCTAAAATGATACTAAGCTGTCATTTGCAGTGTATTGGTTGAAACATATATTCTACATTACTGTTAAAATATATGGACATTTTCCAGTCAAAGTACAATATAACGTTGTTATATAATATGGCAATATAGACAAGTTCACATTGTAATATAATGCGATAAAGAGAACATGTGTTGCATTAAAATGCTTAATAGCAACGTGATATTGAATTTTGTGTAGTTAAATGCAAAAAGCTTATTTAAACTTATTTAAATTTAAGATAGTTAGCTTCTTAGAACCTGAAACAATGAACGTGAAATAAAGAATGTTTTATGAGACCAAACTGGTTTGCAGATACAGTTTTTAATGTATCACAACAATGAGCAACAAACATACTTGATGAACTATTTCCAGAAGTTGTTCAAATACCATCTACAATAAACGTCATTTC